>JAPFRF010000002.1:151387613-151987613 GCA_029282475.1 Phrynocephalus forsythii
AAAACAAAGTAATCCCTAATCACGACAACCATTTTTATGTTGTATGGATTCGCCCCATAGACGATTCTGTTAAGCAAATTTCCCCTATCTCTGGAATTTTTTATGTTGTACAGATTTTATATTATAGAAACCATTTGTTATATGAGGGTCCACTGTACTCAAATACACTAGCTGGGCATTTTGGATGGTACAAGACAATATTATCTGGTGGACCAGAGTTGTATACCTTTGATTTGTAGGAATGAGCTGAGGTATCAACTCTCACAAGATATAAGGCTCATTCAACATCCTTGTCTTTAAAACACTATTAAAACAGAAAAGGCTCCAAATTCTTTCCCAAGTACATTTTCAAATGTGGAGTTCCAGAACAAATTTGACCAAAGGCGTTTGCATAACTAACCTGCCTTATTTGCCCATACCTGGGTCCCTTCAAAGGATGGTCGTCCTTCTAATGTTTTCCCAAAAAGTATACAAATGCTAGCACTTGCAATGTATTTAGGTCATTTTTAAAAAATGATAATAATAGTAATAATGTGGTATTCCTTTCAAATTCAGCCTTCAGTCTTCAGAAATTCCCATCAAACCAAATTCAGAGTCAATGTAGTGTTAAATAATTTGTTTTAAGGGAGATTATCAGGAAACCCAAAAAGTATAATAATCAGGGGATTTATTTGTAATGAAATATTTAATGAAAAAGCAATCGAGTAATGCCTGAATGATTTTGAGTTAGGTTGCAATGCGATAAGCTTCTTAATAAGCTTTACGGCAATATGACATTGTAAAGACACCGCAAGCCACAGACATACCTTGGTTTATCCACTGACCTTTGAGGACATTACAAAATAGGCAGAGTCTGGAAATAGTATCCATTTTTTGAGTACCCACACTCCCCCAGGCTGCATGGCCAATGGCCCAGGTGGCCCTGGGAGTTCAGTCACTAAATCCCCCCTCACCAAACCAGCAACTAACCCTTGCCTCCACATTTCTAAACGTTATACATTTTACATGCTCACTCCTGAGGAGGTGCTTCATATGAAATTGTAGAGAAGAACCAGCCATATGTTGAATGCAAAGTATCCCAGCAGACAGCCCTCGTAAAAAAAAAAAACCTTCTGAATAGTTCTTTATTGTTTTCAAATGTTGTAAAACTGTCAAAATACTCTGGAAATGGCTTCCAACAAGGGCATTTTGGATGTAAAATGAGACACTGCACCAAATATAGAACAAGGCTAAGGGAGGCTTTGTTTACTGCATTAAAAAAAAGAAAAGAAGAAAGAATGTAATTTCCTCTTTATATATAATTGTTTTCAGAGTAACCCATTACAGGTAGTGGCATTGCTTGCAACTTTCCCCCTTCCAAATGTGCTGCTCTGATTTTAGTTCATGGGAACTTGGGACCTCCAGATAAGAGATCTAGTCAACATGAACAAGTTTAGACATTGTTCAGTGGAATATCCTGCTTAGTACAATGGACCAACATTTACCAGCCTCCTCCAAAACTAGTAGGCTGAATTCCCATTACTTAGCAAAGTAAGTTGGACATACCTACTGCAGGTATGTCCAAACTTCAGCCCTCCAGATGTTTTGGACCACAACTCTCACAGTCCTTTGTCATTGGCAATTTAAGCTTAGAATTCTGGGAGTTGTGGTCCAAAACATCAGTTTGGACATGCCTGACCTACTGAATCAGGGGTGATTTGGTGAGCCAGTGCCTTCAACCAGTTCAGATGGTTGCAATAGCCACACTTGAGCTGAAACTTACATTAGTATAGTAAATCACAATTAAAGTAGGCCCATTTGAATCAATGGAATATATGCTAGTTGAGACTTACCTTGGCATTTTTAAATCATAACTAGAATTGGCCCATTTAAGACAGTAGGACTGTTGGAAGAGCTGACTCACCAAATCCTCACTAATTCAGCGGACCTGCAGTTTAGCCCACTAAAACATGGGATTACATATATCCAATGCCTTTGCTGCTGACCTTCCATCTCTATATGCTTAGTTTTCCATCTACTGTGTATTTCAACTGCAAGGTAATTTGTGGCATTTTATTTATTTAAAACATGCATTTCCCATCTGCAGCCCAAGATACTTAACACATTCCAGTAATAAGCCTGGATGGGCAAGACTAAGCAAACTGATGAGCCCTCAAACTATAATGCCTTTCCATTTCTTTCTTTCTTTCTTTCTTTTAATAGGGGGTACCCAGCGTCTGGAAGGTGGGAAATGGATCTTGCAAACAGGATAAAACCTGCAAACTAGTTGGAAGTGATAATAATCTATCATATAATTAAAAGGGGAAATGTACTTCCATATTCAAGGAGCGGTGATTTCACTTGTGGTGGAAAGGTGGCTCAGAATATAATGAGACCGTTTTCAGGTGTTGCTCCATTGTGTGTGATTTGTCTGCAAATATCTTAACAAATGTTTGCAAACAGAAATGAGTTCATGTTCCATTGTGTAATAATATCTCTTAAAGGTGGAATACTAAACAATGGCATAGCAGGATAACACTAACAGCCTCTGTATCATTACGCTACTGCTGCCATCTTGTTTGCTTATTATTTTGCAATGTATAAAGAGAATTTTCAGGGTGGAGTGGAGGAAGCAACCTGTATATGTATGAGAGCAAGGTCATTTTTCTTCTTTCTGTTTTGCTGACGAGGCCTGCCAAGGGGACAGTAGCAACTGGCACTAAAAGAAGGAATTGCACACAACAAGCTAAGCCTGCCCATGATCACCTGTGTTTCAAAACATGTTCTCTTTGTAGTTTTAGTGAATGGATGGAAAGGGGAGAATGGGATGGGTGAAAACTCATTGCCACTCCCTGCCAATTTTAGTGATGACCAAAACTTCCCATCCGGCCCTGAAGCAACCAGATAATCTCATTCCCTCCTTATATTAGGGTGGGCAGGTGGGGCTGATCTTGCAGTCAAGAAGAAGGAAGAGCAATGGAGGAACTGAGCTAAACTTCCTCCCAGCCCCTCCCTCCAGATCATGTTTTTTGGCATGAACTCTGTGGTGCGAAGGATCTGTCCGAGTGAGCAAAGAAGCCCCGCCCATGAACTTGTCTGAGTTCGGGACAGCCATTCTTGTTACAACATTGCCGAGTCCTGACCAGATGCAGAACCGATGAACAGTCCTGGGTAAAAACACAAGTAACATGTTGCCTAGTCATCGAGTGGAGACTAGAACTTTTCCTTTTCACTTGCCCTCACTGCATAAAAAAAATGTCAAGGTATTGGTTTTGATTTATAAACCCCTCCATGGCTTGGGACCAGAATATCTGGCAGAGCGTATCATCCATAGATCAACATCGGCCCAACCCACTACAACATCTCAGTCCTATGCCCTTTGGATTGCTACTCCTTGGGAGGCACGCAAAACTACCACCAGGAACCATGCCTTCTCAGTGGCTGGTCCTACTTTGTGGAACCATCTTCTGAGTAATATTAGGACTGCAGAATCCCTCCCAGTGTTCAAGAAGCTAGTAAAAACTTGGCTCTTTATGGCTGTGTTCGGTGACCACGGGGGTTGATTTGTTCTTGAGCAGTGATTTGAGTTATTATGTCCATCCGCTTTTCTTTACCATCTTACATTAGTATTATTATCAGTATTATTATTTTGATTGTTTGTTAGCTTTTCTTTATTAATTTAGGGCCATTGTTTGGTTTGCTTATGTTTATCTTTGGAACCGATTATTATTTTTTATTGTCTGTATTATGGAATTTTTATACCTGCTAACCACCTTGAGTTCCTTTTGGGAAAATCTGGCGGGATATAAATAAATAAATAAATAAATAAAAGTGCTATTCACTTTGGCTAGCTTTGGCTAGCCAGGTCACTCTCTGTGTTTTGCATTTGCATAACCAAGAAGGCTTCATTTCTCCACGCTTTCAGTTTTTGGTTCCAGTTATCCAGCAGTTCTTACCAACACCTTCTTCTGATGCTCTCCCTTGTACACTTCTTGGGTCCCATCAAGTATTTAAGGAGTAGTTTCTCCAGTGCCACCTCTCCAGTATGTTTCCATGGCCAAACAGAGATTCAAACCCACATCTCCTGAATCCTAGTTTGCTACTCTGTTCTGAACCTTAAGTTCCCAGATGTTCTCAGACTAAAATTCCCAGAACAGGCTTGCAACTAAATGGGCAGTATATAAATCAAATGGATGGATGGATGGATGGATGGATGGATGGATGGATGGATGGATGGAAATCTTCACTACTAGCTATACTCTCTAGGATTCCAAGGAGTTGTCATCTAAGGAGAACCATGTTCCAGAACCATGGTTCTACACAGTTCAACAAAAGTATCATGCCTCTCAATAAAAAGTCTTATTCTGTGGGCACATTTCAGCTCCTATAAAATTGGTCCTAGTTCCTTATGCTTTTGATGCAGCAAAGTCATTTGGCTTTCTCTACTTATCTTCACAACATGTGACCCATGAAGCTGAACATGGCACACCAATCCTGTATGCTATGCCCCCTTATTTATTCCTGATGTTCCTGTCCTTCCCCCACCCAGGCGGGAAACAACAATAGGGAGCTTAAAGATATGTTGATGGGTTGCTAGGGATGGATGGTAGGCTGCATTGACAATAGAATTGGATTGTAATTTCTATCAGCAATACAGCCTGCAAGCCATGTAATGTTCCCACCAGGATTTCCATGTTTTTTAAACAAGCCTGATTTAATCTGCCAGCCTGCAAACAATTCAAACAATCAGGTTCAATTTTTTTTAAAAAAGAAAGATTAAAAGCCCCTTAGAAAATAAAATCATGGCTTTCCAGATTCAAAGGCTATAAAAAAATTGCCTTCGTTTTGGCTGGAGTGGGGTGGGCAATCTATCAGATGCTTGATAAATGGCTCAATTTCTTTTTGATGTGGCCAAAGTTGGTGAAGACTTTTTTTAAAATTTAAAAAACAACAACAACAACAATGTGCTAAATGGTCACAATGCCTTTCAGATGTTATTGAGTCTTTTCTGATCCATATTATGCAAGAAGTTCATAAAAGCAGATAATCACCGTCTGGGTTAATTCAGGTCACAGAAGGCATAAAAGCAGTGGAAGAGCTCAGATCAAGAGGGTACAAATAAAGAATCTCTTATCCTCATAAATCACTGCTGATCACCCAAGAGGAGCCAAGGAGGAGGAAAGGGACTTGGGAAATAAACTCATCTAGCCCTGTCATTCCTGTGCGGAGGCTAAGGAGGCAACGAGGCTTTTCTGCTCCATTCACATTTCGAGAGCAAATCTTGGAGAGGGACCAGGCTTTCATCTGAGTGTGAGGACACAAAGGTGAAGGAGAGGACCCAGAAGAGTGTACCGTCTGAGGAGAAAAGAATAGAAGAAGGACAGGATGAGACTCAAAATAATCCAGGATTGCCCCCAGCAAATCATTTTACCGACCTTGGAAAGGAGGTTACCTGGGATTGAAATGAGAAGTTTCACCTGCAGTACAGGCATTTAACCACTGCGCCACGAGGATGAGACTCAAAATAATCCAGAAATGAAAGAGGTTGCAGAAATGAAGATAGTTGAAGGGAAAGTGGAGGAGGCAGGGTTCGTGGTGGAAGTGTACTGGCTGACAGATAGCAGGGATTAGGAAGATGAGTGTGCGTGGGTAAAGTGTCAATAAAAAAGGGAAGAAAAACCATTACGAAGGGACGTTGAGGTTCAGACTGAGAGCCGCAGATGGAGCAAGGGGGAAGAAGTGATTGGAGGCAGTTAGAACCCGTGTTTTGGTCGGTCCAAGTGAGACCTCTCTTATGGCCAGGAAACACGGAGCGAATGCGGGAGAGATGGAGGGTGACACAGAAAGAGAACCCAGTGGTGCAATGGGCAAGGCACTCATGCTGTGGGAGCCAGTGCTATGGCCAGGGTACATCAGACCTTCATTAAGCTCCCCTCAGGAGAATGTTCCCACCACCCTGTTTAATAGTTCTGACATTAAAAGTTATTTGTTTGAGGAAAGCAACGGGAATGAAAATAAGCCAGTTGTTGAAGATGTTAATATAGTAAGAAGAAAAGAGAAACAAATGTATGTTAATAAAACTTTATTTCAAAACAATATAAATGAACTCGACAATCTTCATTTAGACTCGGATCTGGGATGCCCCATCTTCAAACCCTCACACTGAGCCCAAATTTAAAGTAGGGAAGAAGGGGATGTAACCATCCTTGTGTACAGCACAACTCTTCATTTCCAAGACTTTCGAGCGGTAAATCATAGCTTTAGCCACTTGTGCCATGTTGTGTCTACTGAAAGAGCTGCCCATCCTATTTTATTTCAAAAAAGAAAAGAAAAAGAAAACGTTCATTGTATACCAGCTGCTGCAAGCCGCAGTGTGCTATATGCAATTCAGCCAAAGAATCCAGTACTGTTTTGGTTTGATTTGTGTTGTTCCTTAAGGCATAATAATAGAGGATTCTTGTTGCCCTTGTGTGCTTAGACGTAGATATTTTCCTTCCCGAGACGCACCTTTTTGTAGCAAAATGTACATACATGTAGTCCTACCACGCAGTCCTTTGGAGATATTGTCACTTGTGCAGGAGCATGAAAAGATATCTCTCTTTGAGCCTTTGTGCTTGACCAAAACCTGCTGGGAGGCAAAAAAAAAATGCCTCCAAAGGAACTGAATTTTGTAATATGGATTACTTTCTTTGTCCTACTCTGTATAATCTACCAGGAGGAGAAGAGTCACCTTTTCTCTTTCATGTTCTTTTTTTTTTTTCAAAGAGGAAAATCACCTGAAGGGAGCTACTGGAGTTGTGGCTAGGTGTATCCCAGCAATGTGGTTTCATTGCCAGGGACACTGAAAATCACTGGGGTGGGAAACTAGTGAAGCATACAAAACTGTTTAATTTCTAGCTCAGAGGTTTAGGTCTCTGGCTCACTGCTGTCAAGTGGTCCTCATGGCTGTCAGGACTGGGAAATCCAGGGAGGCAGGGCGCTGGCAGCCGGGCCCTTCAGCTAGGGGGTGGAGCCTCATTTGCATACAGGGTTCCCAGAAACCCTTGCAGTGGTTTCAAAATGATCATTGTGACCTAGGTGTCTTGGATTTCTAGGGGATATATATACCAATCCAGACAGCTGGTGGCATGTGGGTTAGGGGTTGCACAAGGAGAAGTGCTCTCTAGCAGGCCACCCTGTGAGCTGCCACCCAGCCACCCAGCAGCATCTGGAGCTCAGCCTCCCGCTGCCAGAAATGCAGGACATTTCAGGGAAAAAATGATTTTTTTGGGAAGATGGCAGGAAAGAGTGATTGATTTGGGAATGTCCCGCCAAAAACGTGACACTTGACAGGTCTGCTCTGGCTGTGAAGCCAAAGGCTAGGAATTTGATTCCCCACCATGCCTCCTTGACAGGGCCTGGACTTGATGACCCCTGGGGTCCCTTCCAGCTCTGCAGTTCTTAGAGGATGGCGTTTTGATTATTTTATTTTGTTTTGTTTCATTTACAGGCTCTGGGTGTTTAGCTGAAACATACTGGATTTGGCAAACACAAGCAATCTTTTGACTGTGGGGCATCATCATCTTATAATTAGAGATGGGCATGAAATGACTTTTTTGTTTCATTTTTCATTTCGTTCCTTAATAAAATGAAAAATGAAATGACCCATCAAAGAAAAACAAAACAAAACAAAACAATTTTTTTTTGTTTCAGTCCATTCCAGCACAAAGTTTTTCACCAACACACACGATTTGGGGGCGGGGGGAGAGAAGTGGTGGTTTGTTAAAAAAAAGTTTTCGCTGCAAGTGGTGGTGTCGCCATTGAACATGGTTGAGATGCCAGCTCGGGGTTCTTGTGCTGGAGTTTTGACCATGTTCAGAGGGATGCAGCCAAGCTGTCTTCAGCTGGATCCTTTTAAAAATGGCCCAGTCAGCACCAGGAGATCCCCCCGGTGCTGACTGGGCCTTTTTAAAGGGGTCCAGCTGATGACAGCTCGGCAGGAGCCCTCTGAAAATGGTCTAAGAGAGACCAAAAAGGCCACTGTAGGAATTTGAGGGATGGAGATAGCAGGACAAGATTGAGAAATGAAGTGAACAATATGGAAGCTGAGTGTCTGATTATCATGCGTAGATAAATTGAGACACACAAAGATCACAGAGACTGCAACAGTTGCGTAAAAGGATTAACAGCGCATCCATGGTCATCCAGAGTGTTTGCTAAAGCCCCAGGAAAATTTCTGTAATGCTGCAAAGCTATTATACAAATTATGGCTGAAATATTGTGGTTTAGGTTTGTACATCACATTGACGTAGGCCATTAAATCAGAACAAATTTGGTGAGTCAATTCCCCTATAAGTTCCACTGAGTCAAATACGTCAACTCTAGTTGCAACTTACTTGTATATGCCCTTATTATACTAAGCTAAATGATTTCAACCACTCAACAACTATATTTTCTTATGTTTGTATTAAATGTATTACTTGGATAAGGGCTGTGCAATTTAGATCTTCTCTTTAATTAAACATGAAGTTTGTCCTGACAGAAAAGGAAAGCTGAGTGTATCAAAACAGGAATTTCTCTTGTAAATCTCTATAAACCTCATTTTGGATACTATCTTTTCCCTTTAATCCCCGAGTTGAGATTTTCCAATGCTACTTATAGCATGTGTAGAGTTGAGCATGAAATGCAAAAATGGCATTTTGTTTTCGTTTTGTTTTATCTCCGTTTCATTTCATTTTGTTTTGTTTGAAATGAATTTTTTTAAAAAAATCATTTCGTTTTCGTTTTGGTTCATTTCATTTCTCTGTGTTGTGTGTGTGTTTTGTGTTTCTTTTCACCTTTTCACTGTTTTGGGGGATGGGGTGCATACGTGGTGCTTGTGCAACATTTGTGTGTGTGTATTTTCCCCCTCCTCCAAGTCCGTGCCTGCTGATCGGTGCTGTGGCAGGAAAAAAAGGTTTTCCCCAACCTCAGCCCCAATCAGCTTCAGCCCATTTGGGCAGGTGGGACCATGGCTCTCTCCTGACCCAAGAGATCTCTGCTGGCTGTCATCCACTTGTGGCGGAGATCCCTTGGGTCAGGAGAGAGCCGTAGTCCCGCCTCCACTTGTGGAGATGAGACTGCATCCCTCTCTCACACGCCCTCGGCCGTGGGTAAATGACAGTAAGGCCAGCTGCCATCCACTTGCAGTGGAGATACCTTGGGTCGGGAGAGAGCCGCGATCCCGCCTCCACTTACGGAGGTGAGACTGCATCCCTCTCTCGAATTTCCTCCGCTGCAGGTAAAAGACAGCCGGGCCGGCTTTCATCCACTTTCAGTTGAGATCCCTTGGGTCAGGAGAGAGCTGTGTTCCCACCTCCACTTGCGGAGGCAAGACCGTGTCCCTCTCTCGAATGCCCTCCATCACGGGTAAATGACAGCCGGGCTGGCTGTCATCCACCTGCAGCGGAGATCCCTTGGGAGAGGGCCCCGGTCCCACCTCTGCGGGCAGAGGTGAGAATGGGGCTCTGTCTAGACAGTCCTCCCCCATGGGTGATGACAGCTGGGCTATCCTTGCCAGTGGGGAAGAATGAAACGAACCTAACTGAACCCTTTTTTTTTGTTCGTTTCATTTCGTTCTAAAATCACCATGGGCTTCGTTATTCATTTTGTTACCTAATGAAACGAATAACGAATAACAAAATGAACTAAAAGTTTGTTTGTTTCTCTAATCATGTGAAATATACTTACATAGTTATTATAGACCAGTTGCTTTAACTTCTGTGGTCATGAAAACTTTTGAGAGACTAGTGTTGGCTCACCTGAAATCTATCACGGATTTGTCATTAGATCCATTGCAATTTGCTTATCGTGCAAATAGATCAATAGATGATGCTATTAATATGTCCTTACACTATATATTGCAACATCTTGAATCTCCAAAATCTTATGCAAGGGTTCTTTTTGTTGATTTTAGTTCTGCATTTAACACTATTATTCCAGGTATCCTTATGACTAAATTAAAACAGCTGGCTGTACCTGATCACATTTGTAAATGGATTGTAAGCTTCCTAACAGACAGAAAGCAGCAGGTGAAGTTAGGTAAAATTATATCAGATATTAGCAAGGTTAGCATAGGAGCCCCTCAGGGCTGTGTGCTTTCTCCATTTCTGTTTTCCTTATATACTAATGATTGTACCTCAAAGGATTCCTCTGTTAAAATAGTGAAGTTTGCAGATGACACTACGGTGATTGGTCTCATTCAAGACAATGATGAATCTGCCTATAGGCAAGAGATTGAACAACTAGTTTTATGGTGTACTCAAAATAATCTTGAATTAAATACATGCAAAACTGTTGAAATGGTGGTGGATTTTAGGAGGACTCGTTCTATACAGCCACCTCTTATGATATCAAATAACTTAGTGTCAATAGTGGAGTCCTTTAAATTTTTAGGTACTATTATATCTCAAGATTTAAAATGGTCATCTAATATTGAAAGTATTATTAAGAAAGCACAAGCTCGGGGTTCTTGTGCTGGAGTTTTGACCATGTTCGGAGGGATGCAAAGAATGTTTTTTTCTCGTCAACTTAGGAAGTTTAGACTGCCAAAAGAACTGTTGATTCAATTCTATAGAGGTGTTATTGAATCTATTATCTGTTCCTCTATAACTGTCTGGTTTAGCTCTGCGACTAAGCATGACAGATATAGACTTCAAAGGATAATTGGAACTGCAGAAAAAATTATTGCTACTAATTTGCCATCTATTGTGGAATTGTATACCACACGAGCTAAAAAGAGGGCGATGAAAATATATACAGATTCCACGCATCCTGGACATAATCTGTTTCAATTGTTACCCTCAGGGCGACGTTTTAGGGCATTGCATACTAGGACAACTAGATATAGAGATAGTTTCTTTCCAAGTGCTATCAAACTGTTGAATAATTAATTTTTACATTTCTTCTTCCTTTTTAAATAATAGGTTATATTGTAGTATTGTACTGTGTTTTTATTGTTGACTATATGATTCTTATATTTCCTTTTATATAGAGAGAGCATTTTTACCAAAACAAATTCTGGGTGTGTCTAACCACACTTGGCCAATAAAAGTATTCTATTCTATTCTATTCTATTCTATTCTATTCTATACACTACAGAACAAAACAAAATGTTGCTCTTGGCTACCATGCCAATGGATGTATTGGAAGTGACCCAAAAGTTTATGAGAGATCCCATTCGTATTCTAGTGAAGAAAGAGGAATTGACTCTTGAGGGCATCAAACAATTTTACATTAATGTGGAGAGAGAGAGGAATGGAAGCTGGATACTCTGTGTGATTTGTATGAAACCCTGACAATTAGTCAGGCTGTTATTTTCCTTAGTACAGGAAAAAATGCAGGCAAGGGACTTCACTGTCTCAGCTCTTCATGGTGACATGGATCAGAAAGAGCAAAAATTTGTTTTTGTTTTGACTTATATAATCACCTATAGTTCTTGGACCACTCTCTGGGTAGTTTACAACATAATTATGTAAGGAACACCACCACTACCACCAAGAGCAGGGTACTCATTTCACAGCCCTCAGAAGAGAAGTGATAAGCTATGGCCCAAGCATCTGTTGTGCTAGATCACCCAGATGTTGTGAGACCACACAGCTAAGATTGAATGATGATAGGGTTTATACTTCAGCAACATAGGGAGGGCTGCACTAAATCTACTGTTTCAATAGATGATCAAAATCTCCTTACGACTCATGCTACAAATGTATATTAACGGAAGTCCGTGGTATAATGATGATGTCACTTTTCTTTTTCAGCCAAATCTAATTCCGATGTGCAATAGACTGGTAAACAAAACTATAATTGCCTGTATATGAGTTGGTCATCCATCCAATTTATGAAAATCGTTTTTGCCTATATACTGCCAATGGATCATTCTGTTTTATGAGATCCGCTCAACAAGGATCTTCAGTTACACAGAGGAGCACCAATTTCACTCTCAGCTACTGGTGCTAAACTAAGAATAATGCATTCAGGCGAAAGTTATGGAGTTAACAGCATGCTTCATAGCTCCTGCAGGCCATGTGCTGTGCATTATGCAGACAAAGACAATATGTGAACAATTTGTGTGCTTTAATTTAAAATCTCTCCAATTTACAAGCAAATTATGAAGAAAATTAGCAATCACTTGCAAGTTTGCCTGAGAAAACTGAAATCATTTGCACTTGAACACGTCATTAAATTAGCGATGATTGGTACAGAACGAAAGGAGGAAGGGCTAATGGTATAATGTGGAAGAAAAAAAACAAAATAGCACCCAGGTGATGGCCAGCTGGCTAAGCTCTCACCTTATTTTTTTCAAGGAGAATACAGCCACCTGTCACTGGTGGTCACATTCTTTATCCATATTAAAGAGTCATGGTCTAGATGGCATTGATGCATTTTCATTGAGTTCAGGCTATAAATACCAGTCACTGTATGACACTGTAACTGTAACATGAAATGGTGCAATGAAACATTATATTCAGGCAGTGGGGGCAAACCTTCGGCACTCCTGATGTTTTGGACCACAGCTCCCAGAATTTCAAGCCTAGATTGCCTATGAAAAAGGACTTGTGGGAGTTGCGGTCCAAAACATCTGGAGGGCCAAAGGTTTGCCACCACTGCTTGAGTATAACGTTTCCTTGCACCATTGCATAGGGGCAGGAAAGGAAGTGATAGAGGATGGTGATAACTGTGAAATCAATTAATCAGAGAAATAACTGGACTACACTAAAATAAGAATATTTAATTCATTTAAAACATTTTCAAACGTGATGCACTGTATGCTCTTATGGTCGCACTTCTTCTGGGGCAGATCATCCACACGTTTTCCTTTCTGATCATCCTATACAGTTGTAAAAGTCGGACAGTTAAGCAGACTGGACGGAAATTGGTTTGTTTAGAATGTGGGACAAAAAAAAAAAAAACAAATTGGGATATTGCACAAATACCCCTGATAAGAAGCAGTTAGTAAATGTCAAATAAGGGTGTATGTGTGTGTTTGTGTGTGTGCGGGGAGCAGTTGAAACTAAATTCTCCTCAGTGCTTGCCAACAATGAGCCTATCCAGGAGTTCTATGAATGATAGGTCCTTAACTCTCCATTTAAAAAATCCAATTTTAGAGTTCCCTAACAAAAGGACATGACTGTCACACTAAGGAAAGCCTACAGCATTGGCTAAACAGTACAATACAACACCAAAACAGTATAGAGAAGAATGAGGGCCATACATGACTTCTGGTGTCAATGCTCTGTTTTTCTTGGTTGAAAACCTGTGAAACTGGAACCAGCTGCTTTCAAGTAGGTTAATTACCCTGTGATTCAAGAGAAATAAAAGAGAGGAATAAGTCCTCACCACTGCTGAGAGCTAGAGCATTCCAGTGGAAAGATGTCTGTTTGCAGCCTCGTCATTGTTAGTAGCAGTATTTAAAAAAAGCAAAATTGCTAGGAAAATAAAACTCAAAAGCCAGATAAAATAAAAAGCAACACTCAGAAGCTTTATCTGCTGGAAAGTTCATTTGCATTCAGCCAATGTCCATGAAATATGCCACAGTGCTTCATAGTTACAGGGCGTATTTGTTGATAAGCAAATTGCATAGATTCTGAGCCTTGGTCATTAAAATCAGCATGCTCACTTCATTATCAGAGGGAGCTGTGAAGTGGATGGCCTTTCTGAAATGGGACCTGAAAAGGGGAACTGTAACCACTGCATTTCTTATTGGAAAGGGCTGGGGTTATGGGATGCAGCCTCTGGGATTATTTGTGCATGGAAGGAGCCCCCCTACTAGTCTTGATGGTTTTCTTAGCATTCCACCAACCCAATTTCCCATTTGTTTAGCTGTGCTTCCAAGCAAAGGCTGTTTACGAAACCACACACCCTGCTTCTTTATGGTTTGCCAGGGTGGGACAACCATGAAGAAAAGACAAGGTACCCTGTGATTTGAGTTTTATGTTTCCCTCCTCTTGCGATTAAGCTTAGCAGGATTTCTGGACTGCCGGGACCTTAAGATCAAGGCACAAGTCAGCCCAGCTGGAGGGATTCAAATTTTGGTCAATGGTAGAAAGCCCCATCTTTCACCTCTAGCAGCCATAGACAGCTAGTTCCTCTGTATTGTGTTGTTGGATTGCAGTTTGGAGCACCCCCCATTAATGGCTGTGCCAGATGTCCCTGAGGGAAGCTGAAGGACCACCATTTAAAAGTGGCACACAAGCATAACTGTTAGTAATGTCTGTAAGCAGGGCACTCAAACATCTCTGTAGGCTGTACTCACCTTTTCATTCACCCCAACTGTCAAAGAATAATTAAGGGTGATAATTACAAGATAGAGATTTTTTATTCTCCGGAATACTGCTATTTATGCCTTTCTGTAATTAAAAACATGCCTAAATGAAAAGAACATAAGAACATAAGAAGAGCCATGCTGGATCAGGCCAAAGGCTCATCTAGTCCAGCTTCCTGTATCTCACAGTGGCCCCACCAGATGCATCTGGGAGCGCACGAGTCTAGAGATCTGTCTCTTGATACCATTCCCCTGCATCTGGCCCTTGAAGCACCCTGGTTTTAAGCCTGGAGATGACACATCTCCATCATATTTTGTAACCTGTGATGAACTTTTCTTCCAGGAATGTATCCAATCCCCTTTTGAAGGCATCCAGGCCAGATGCCATCACCACATCCTGTGGCATCTGGCCTGGATGCCTTCAATATTTTCTTTTGTCTGTTCTTATTCTCTCAGCCCTCAATTTGATTGGATGTCCCCTAGTTCTGGTATTTTGTGAGAGTGTCCCTCTACCCACATTTTTCATGTCCTGCATTATTTTGTACCTCTCAATAGTATTCCCCCTCTGGCGCCTTTTTTCCAAAAAAGAGCCCCAAATGTTTTAGCCTTTCCTCATAAGGGAGGTGCCCCAGCCCAGTAATCATTTTAGTCGCTCTCTTTTGCCGCTTTTCCAGTTCTACTATGTCTTTTTTTAGATGTGGCAGCCAGAATTGTACGAAATACTTAATGACACTTAATGAGACATATTATATCCCTGACTGGAGAGTTCCATTTCACTTTGGACACAGATGAATTAATGATCTTAGGGATTTTATAATTCTTTGATCAATTTCCTATTGCTTGGGCTCCTCAGACATGAGGTCATTTCAAACACAATGGGTGCTTTGTTTGGCAGTTCTGCCCATTATGGTCAGAAGTGTATATGGATTTGGAAATACAATTGTAAAAATATTGGTGATAAACATATATGATGAATGCTCATGCATGCCTGAATAAATACACATGTATGGGTCTGATTGCTGGTATGACTGGTAGGTGGATGATAGGTTGTTGAGTGCTGAGCTGATTGTTGATTGGTGGATGTGATTAAAATGTGTTGGGGAGTGGCAGATGAGATTCAGTATGTCTGTTTTAATTAGTCTGTTTGAGAATGCTGTTTAAATAGTGCCAGTTAAGCCACTGCTGCGGAATCTGACATATGGTTAATGGGAAAGGGTTATTTATTTATTTATTTATTTATTTATTTATTTATTTATTTATTTATTTAGTTTGTTTGCTTGCTTGCTTGTTCTTCATTTGATTGGCATCTTTCTCCCAATTAAGGAAGCAAGGCGACTCAGAAATAACTTAAAAATAAACTAAAACCACAATATATGATGACACCAAAACAATTCAGCATACAGTATAGCAGTGTTAAAACAATTAGTTAAAAGTGCAAAAAGACCCTGTTAAAAACCTGTTAAAGACACCCTTAAAACAATAGCAGGATCAAAAACTGCTCAATTAATTGTTAAAAGTCTCTCAAGGAAAGATGGCCCTCACTTGTCTCTAGACAAGAGCAGGGCCGGCACGTCCATTAAGGCGAACTAGGCAGTTGCCTAGGGTGCAAAAATGGACAGGGGGCGCCAAAATGGACAGGAGCGCTGCCCAGCCTGCTGCCCCCCTGCTGCCCCCCGCCACTGCCGGACCCCCTGCTGCCACCGCTCCCGCCCAACGCCCCTGCCACCGCCGCCCGACCCCCGCCGCCACCACCACCCAACCCCCTATCGCCGCCGCCACCCGACCCCCCTGCCGCCGCCACTGCCTGACCCCCTGCCGCCGCCACTGCCGCCGCCTGACACCCCTGCCACTGCCGCTGCCACCGCCCGACACCCCCGCCGCCACCGCCTGGACCCCCGCCCCTCGCCTAGGGTGCGAAAAACCCTAGCGCCAGTCCTGGACAAGAGGGAGGGAAGGAGCCTTGCTACCTGGGAATGGAAGGACATTCCAAAACCTGGGAAAACTCACAGAAGGTAGAGGAACTGAGAGAAGGTTGTCCTGTGAAAATCTTACTCACCAAGGAGGCTCATGCAGTTTTTAGTTTGAAGAAATGCATCCTACAAATAATAGCAAGCAAGCAAGCAAGCAAGCAAACACACAAACACTGATGGTTTCTATATGTGTACTGTTCACTGATCATATGTTCTTTGCTCTAGCTATCGGCTTTTAAATGCATGCAGAACTTGTAATTGAATTGTGAGGCTGTGAAAATTTCTGAATCGTACTGACGAGGTGATCTTTCCACCTGTGGACCCTTACTCGCTTGCTAGAAAACTAGAGAAAATGCTGTCAATGAGAAGGCATATATTGTAATGAAAGAAGAAAAAGCGGCCTCATGCTGACGGTCTCACAGTGTAACAAAGCACTTGTGTCTCTCAGAACAATTGGCTTTTCATTTTGCTGTTTACTCATCTTTTCCTTCTTCATTCCTGTTGTGAGTGTGCGTACAGGCAGGCATGTGGGGAAGCTGGAATAGAATGCGTATGAGGCAAACCATAGCCAAGATCAGATGATAACATCGTGTAAACATGGAGTATCTGAAGCAGCCAGAATGACTGTCAGCAGAAGAATGTATTCTAATGTTAAACTCAAACCTGCCTTTCTGAACCCTTCACCCATTTCAGACCTAATCCGACCTTTGAGTTGTCAGGGAAGAAAGAACAGGGAGGGGGGTTTCTCCTCAATGCAGGGATTAATTATGGAGTCCTTTACCTCAGGATTTAGTAATGGACACCAACTTGAGTGGTTTTAAAAGTTGATTAGGAAAATTCAAGGAGGCCAGAGATATAAGCCCAGAGTCCAGAGTCCAGAGTCCCCTCAGGGGAGATGGGAGGTGACAAATCAAATCAAATCAAATAAATAAATAAATAAATAAATAAATAAATAAATAAATAAATAAATAAATAAGCAGCTCCACGACATGATGACTACTTTACTACTGTTGTTCCAAAGTATGCATCCAGGTATCCATTTTTGGGCAAGAAAAGCAAGAGGGCACTTTTGTGTTCAAGTCAAGGCTTGCCAAGTTGCCGTACACATCTGATTAGCCACTGGACACAACGTGTCGAGCTACAGAGGGCTTTGGATGACCAAACATGGCTTTTCTTTTGTCCTTACATGATTGCCTTTCATTATGTGACAGCCTTCCAGGAACTGGAAGAGAACTAAAATGTTTCTTCCCATGTAAGTCTCTCCTCCTCCTCCTCTTCCTGTCATAGTCATGTTGTCCAGCCTTTCCTCATAGTCCTTGTTTTTCAAGATTTATGAAGCTTTCTCACATACCAAGAAAGAACATGCTGGCCTTCGTATTTGTATTTAGTGGCCAGAATCCTGTTGCACCACAGACAGACCAGTGTTCTCCACTTGCTTTGCCCAGCAAAACATTCCTCCTGGTAGGGACGCAAGTGGAGGTTGGTTTATGAGAAACAGCAGGGCTCACGCTGGCACAAGGAGGACCTGGATGTAAGTCTGGCATATGTCTGTCTCCGTAGGCAAAGGATCATTGTGCTCAGGGAAGCAAATTGTTTTCCAGTTGACAAAACTACAACTGGCCAAATGTCTTTTGTGTAAGTAATAAAGACGCAATAAAGAAAAGCTTCGCATTTATGGAAATGGGATTAATTCTCCAAAATATGTACTGTCATGGGAGGAGGAGGTAAAAACAAAACAAAACAATGCCAGGTTATTCTCAGATTAAAACATCCTGATTTACAAAAAGTGAATAAATGATCCAAGAGCACCAACTAAATAGAATGATTAAATCCAAACAGTAGCAATAGTAAAAAACTCTCTCTCTCTCTCTCTCTCTCTCTCTCTCTCTCTCTCTCGTGTGTATAATAATGGGTGTGTTGTATGCAGAAATTGTTGCATAGTTTTGAATTTCTGGGAAACCTCTCTTTTGATGTGCAGTTGAAGTACATAGAGACACAGAAGAGAATAGTTTCAAGTTCCTCAGAGTCCACGTCTTTTTTCCTTACCTGGCACTTAAAGACTAAATAACTCACTCTGAGACTTTTTTAGGAGAGAAAGAATAATCAAACATTTTCCCTTGCAGTTGCTTGAAATGACAAACTTGTGTATGCTGCTTTCTTTACTGCAACCACACTTACCAACTAACCAAATCAAACAACAGCAAACAGCTGCCACCAGCAGACTGAAAAGAGGGGAAAGAACACTTGCTAGAGAAGTGGAGCTCTCTTTGAATTTAAAAGCTGAAAAGAACAATTGGTTAATGCTGGAGAGACAATCAGCCCAAGCCAGAAAAGTCCCTCCCCGTCACAGTAATTACAGACAGCATGTGAGACTAGAAATAAAACTCCAACAGAAATTCTACCAAACATTTGCAGTGTGGGGGAATCATTTCCCCAATGGTGAGTATAAAACATGCAAGAGAATGTTCAAAAATGGGAATGGGAATGGGACAAAATGCCTGATTCTAAACAAATGCTTGAGTGTTGAGTATAACTCATATATGAATAATGAATATGCAATTTCTTCCTGCCTGATTATTGTGATGCCCAGAAGCTAACAAGAATGCCAACATATTTTGTGTGAATAACAAACACGACTGTAATTTTGCTGGAAAGCACAGAAGCTAGGAATAGGAAAGCCATGTGAAGAATAAATGCTTTGAAATAATGCTTGTAGGCATCAAATTACCACCAAGGAGAAAGTATATGTGGGGAACCCTACAACATGGCACTAAAGACAATATTAGAATAGAATCCACTATAATTGAGTCTATACAGAGTGTTAAGCAAAACATCATAAACAAAATTGGGGATGCCTAAGCAAAATGGAGGTTCAAACAATGTACAAAAATTGTAAATATAGAGAAAATTCAGAACTCCTTTAATGTAAATGAAATGTTCAAGTTGTATCAGGCATGCTTGAAAAAGGGACAAAATTTGCTACAGGGGAATACGAGTCAATTCATCTTACGAAAAATTTGTCTTACAAGACACGGTTTCCCATAGGAATGCATTGAAAACCAATTAATCCATTATGGAGGGAATGGATTAATAGGTTTTCAATGCATTCCTTTGGGAAGGCTGTCTAAACCCCAACCCTCAATCCAGAGACAGTGGAAGGCTGTTTTCCCCCTGCAGCCAACAGATAGCTCAGAGCTGTCAAAATCAGATGTCTGCCTTGGCTGCATCGAGGAGCCCCCCCACTGCCGGTGATTGAGTGGACAGCCACCTCCTCTTTGCCTGTGTCTCTGCACCGAGACTCGGGTGAATAGGAGGAGGCGGTGGCAGCTTCTATCCTGCCTTTCCTTCCCTGTAGCATCAGATCCATGCATGCTACAAGGAAGGGAAGGCAGGATAGAAATATCCACCACCACCTCTTCCTTGGGACCCAGGTAAATGGTGGCAGCGAATCACCACCACTGCCGCTTACCTCCGAGCTGGGCGAAGATCCATCGGTCTATGCTCTGCCCAACAAAGTGTTGGACAGAGGAGGGACCGATGGATCATCGCCCAACCTGGGCGCCTTGCAAGGCAAGCGTGGAGCCAGAGCGCTCATGGTGGGACATTTTAAAATGGATCTTCGCCCAGTCCGGGAAGCTTGCAAGGCAAGTGGCAGCAGCAGATCACTACCACCACCTTTTTTGTCTTAAGGGGCATTCGTTTTATGAGGTATTACAAGGTAAATAATTCATCAGCCACAAAGCAAGCTACTGGCACAAACAGCAGCCGTAAAGCAAGCTACTGTCGCAAAACTGCAGCTGTAAAGCAAGTTACTGCCACAAAACAGCAGTTCTGGGGGGGGGGGGTTGGCATTCTGTCTTATCCATGGTTTTCATTATCCACAGGAAGGCCTGGAATCGATCCCCAGCAGGTACCGGGGTCCTACTGTATCTTCTGTTCTTTTCTTTTTGTGTTTGTGAGAATGAAATCAGGAGACATAATCACAACCCTAGTGAAGATCAGAGCTCCAAACAAATAGGTCTGGACATTTGTGCTAGGCCTTTTTAAGGATTTCCTTTAAAACTGTCATAACTTCTTCCCATCTTCCCATTTTCACACATGAAAACATTTCTCATGTACATGAAATATGAACAGGGTTTGTGTGGATATATCCCCTTCTAAGCTGACAAACAATGGCAAGTCACATATTGGGAGTTCCATGTCTGTATGTGTTATATTAACCAACTTTAAAACCTGATTTTACTGTATATGCCGAAAGCTTGCTAATATGGATGCTTCCTAAGAATTTGTATGCTGACAGAGTGATTCATGAAAGACTAAAATGAAGACTGACTAACAAACTGTAAAATGTAGCAAGTTTTTGCAATATAAACTGAAATATAGAATGTTAAAAACAATTGAACATATACTGAAAAATGAAAAGTGCAGAACATTGCAGCTGATCATTTGAAATTAAATACAGTAACTGGGGAAACAGTTGCAGGATGGGGAATAATTTATCATATGAAGAATCTGGGAGATTAATTGGGGGCAAAACAGAAAGTTCTCTAGAGTCTCTGCATTCTGAGTCAAAGTAGCTGTGATGGTGTCCAACCTCATATAAGAAAGAAAGAAAAAAATAAATTGTCAGTAGAGATGGGAAATGAAAAATGAAACACTGTTTCATTGTTTCATTGTGAAACAAATCATTTCATTTTGAAATAAAACAAAAGAAACTGTTTTGACTCAAAATAAACCAAATTGCTTTTTTTTCTGTTCAGAAACTGAATCAAGGGAGCTTCCTTGGACTCTTCCCTGGAGGCTCCCCAAATTTGGAGTGGTTTGGGGTTCAGGGTACTGAGTTATTAAGCTCTAAAGTGTGTCCCCCTACGTAATTTTAAAAGTGTTTTTTCTTTAAAAGATAGGTTTTTTGGTTGGATGGTAAGGAGAAGGGTGGTGGTCGGAGGAAGCAATTACTCACCCACCATGCTTGAACTGGAGAATTAATTGCTTCCTCCTGGGTAGTGATGACTTAGTGCTTGTAATATACTTTCTGGGTTGAAGTTCAACCTGGAAAGTATGACATGATGGAAGCAGTAGCACAGGAAGCTATTAATTCCCCAATCTGATAAAAAACATTGCTGGCAAATGCCATACACACACTTGCAATTAGCTAATGGGACCCTATTTGTAGTTGAATAACTCAGCTCCCTGAACCCCAAACCCCTGCAAATTTGGGGGGCTTGCAGGAAACCTCTCGAGGAAGCTCTACTGTGATTTTGGTGCCAATCCATGCTTGCTGAGTACCATTATGTTTTGTTATGTTTATCAGTCCAAGGAAGCTCCCTATTATAGAGTTCTGAATAGTTTCATTTCATCCCCCCCAAAAAAAACCACATTACTAATAAAACAAAATGAATGAAATTACTAAAGAAATGAAAGAAAAAACAAAACACTATATTTTTATTTTGTGCCCATCTCTGCCAGTCTTCCAACCTTGACCATTCATCTATGGAATTCAGATTTTGCTTCAAAAAAATTGAAATCTGATGAAGTTAGGATACTGTGAATTTCATAGTGGGCCTCTGAATCACAGTACATCCTTAGGATGTTGTGTACATCCAAAGCTATCAGAGGTTATTAAAAAAAAGGTGGCACTCCTTCTGCCTTTAAGTGCAGGATATTATTTCCGAATGCCCTACATGGAGGAAAGATCTTCCTGCAAATTGAACACAGGCAAAAGCATATCACTGTCTTTGGTTTTCTTGTTCTTTACAAGCCATCTAGGGAAGGATTCAAAAGAGTAATTTGCCACATCTACTGAGAATGTTATATAGTTCATGCTGTCACCTCGTGGCCCCGGAGATGGAGGCCAGGTTATATTAATGCGTGTTCAGGATTCTACCCAGCAGATTACACATCAGTTTTGGAACAAAGGACCAGGAAATATTCATCACAGCAGTCCATTGTTCTTCTGGCTTCTGTGTAAATCAATTGGGGCCACTGGCTGGACAAGGAATGAACTGCTTGTGTGAAACCATAATTCAACTAGTAATGCTGATTAGTTGGATAGCTCTGCAATTTGGATCTCTGGTTGCAAAGCTAGCGGTTGGGAGGTGGATTCCCAAGTGTGCCTCTCACGAAAAGGCCTGATTGCAACTCCAGATTGCAACAGAAGGGTAGAGATAATAGATTGCTTCTGAGTACTGCCTACCTAGAGGAACCCGGAAAAGGCTTGATGTAAGCTGGAATCGACTTGATGGCACAGAATTCTTCTTATGATATCAATCACCTGCTTCTCATCATTAAACAATGAAGTGTATTGATGTAAGGCAAAACATGTTTGCCTTGAAGGCTTCACATGATCCTTCAACAATGAACACATGTTGCATTCTCGCATAAGTGATCCATGACCGATGTCATTCCGAATTCATCCTTCAAGAGAAAGCTGAGCCCAGTTGAAATGGGTTTGCCAGTTGTGTGCAAGTATAACGGATTTCCTGCAGATTTTTTAAAGTTTGCCCTATTCCAACATGACAGATGATTGCCCTTGGTGTGCACAAACTGATATGTGATTCTTATTCACACTGGAAACACTCCTCCCTCTGCCCTCTTTACCTTTCTGCCAACGTATTTTTCCATCTGATATCCAATTCTGTTGGTCGCCTGATGATATTTATTATGTTTCACTTATGTTGAACTTTGCTTGGTGCACACCTTGGTTGCCACAATTCTGTCTTTGGTCTTTATGAAAATGATCCCTAGGAAATGTCTGTGACAGGTGTTTATCATCCCTTTTTTCACCTCCCTCAGAGCAGTCAAAGACCTGAAGCTGAGATGGGAGGGGGGATGTCTAAAGTACTACCGCTAAAAGCTACATTTGTTTCTGATGAAATGTGTCATATATCTCCCATGCGGAGCTGCCCTGTCTGATTTGTCTCATCGCATTACTTCTCCGATCATGTGTCACATTACAGAAGGTCGACCCACTTTAGCAGAGAAGAAGACGCAGAGGCGGAGAGCAACGATCGACTTGAGTGTCATGGTGCGCAGGATGTGCGACTCACCCTCTAACCTCAAAATGAAGAGGAAATGCCACCGAACTGTCTAGCAAAAGCGGCTTCCCATAGAAGAGGAGAGCAAATTGCCGTATTCTCTAAGGACAATAGTGTGGAGAACTGATGGAAGTTAATTTAGGGACTTCTGATACATTCCTTGCTGGGCCCGAACTCTTATTAAAGCTAAATGGCAGGCCGTGAACTCCAGGCATGAACAAGATATTCTTCAAATAACCTACAAGGTTGGGACTGAATCCAGCTTGGGAAGAGAGAGAAAAAGGATCTGCTTCAATTGTCCGCCGAGCTGATTTAATCAAAGTCGCTCTTCAGAATGCAAGGCTGTTACACCACCACAAACGGAGCTAAGAATCAGGCCTCGCTTCTATTCATTTCCCCCTCATAGAGTGAGGTGTACAGCTGGTGTTCAATAAACAGGAGAGAAAGGAAACAATATAGGGATATTCAACGCAGGAAGAAATCGCTGTTAGAAGGTCTCATTAAGCGGATCGCTTGTTGTGAGCAAATGTCAAGAGGGTTCAGTTTCTGCATTACACTCCGCACAGAGGTGCTTAACTTACTACAGCCATGGTGTCAAACGGAGAGTGCAGTTGCTCCGATTTACCACTTACATGCTGAGCGGAAACTTCTGGGAAGCTGTACGAATGTCTTTAGCGCCTCGTGAATTAAATGACCCTCTTTGGAACACCAATGTGGCTTTAAGAGCCCAGAAAGGAATACTGTTTCAGGCAGGGACACAGTGAGGCAGCTACCACAGGCATTGATGCAACGGGGAAGGACCGCTATGGTAGTTTGCCAGCATTCAACCTCAGTTTCCACTACCCCACTCATACAAATTGTTCCTTCTGTTTAGAGAGCAGGGGTTGGGGTTGGGTGGGTGACACAGAAGCTAAATAAAAGGCACTAGCCTGGTGCTTTAAAGTACATTGAACAGGGCTGCCCCAAGAGTACGTGATGAAATAATATTCAGTTGCCAGTACAATCCTTTGCTGGTGGCACATGAAACAGAGGTGCCAACTTGAACTTTACATTAAGCAACCAGGGCTCTTGAACGATCCCTGGATGAAACTGTGAATGGTGCAGATCACTATAATTCAACTTTTCCAAGTTTTGGTCTATTACAAGTGTGGGGAGTGGAGAGTTTCTTGGCAGAGCATAGACATTTTTGTGGCTTAGTAATCCTCTAGCTACACAGCAGGAAAAAAATCAGAGACCTACAGAGCAGGATTAGCTGTAAGTCTCTTCACAGTAGACTACCCCTAATTGTTTAGTTCTCCTCGGATGGCAATTGCTGTCTCAATAATTTACTTAGGGCTGCTGCTAAGAGAAAAGAAAGGTTCCATTTTACTCACAGTTCTTCATATATTAAAACCAACATTATTTTGTGGGGAAATGGTGATTGGTTACAAGAGCAGGTCTTAACTGATTAGCTTCATGCTTACTACATGACCGATGGTCCACAGGCTACATAATTCTAACTCTAATTTATCACAGATTGCCTGACTAAAAAAAGGGGTGGGGTGGGGGTGGGGGGAAACTTGGGTAGAGAAGTATTTCTCAATCAAAATTCTGAGGCAGATAGAGAACAATTGGCTGCTACTAGGTTGACTGGCATTCAACCCAGCCCAAAAAGCTTATTCCAAGCCAATGGCTCTTAAAGGCATCCTACAAAAGTTACAATATTTTCAACATATTTCCTGATGCTTTAAGATAGCAGACAATATGCACCCACAGTCTGCAGGCAGTTCCCACGCCAATTATTGTGTCTTCTAGAGGGTGCAAGAAAGCTTATATGTTTTTTTAAAAAGCTAGCCAAAATCCAATTGCCAATTCAGGTGTGTATATTTAAAAGCCTATCAGATAAGTAGATGATTTTCATAGATGAGTGTGATATTGAAAAAGAAACGTTAAATGCCCTAGAGATATTCTGTGGCTTCACCAGTTTTAAATCCTAGGCAATCTGGATCAGGGAGTAGGTGACACTGAATATTAATTCTAAAAAATGTTGGTTATAACATATATAGCTGCATTACAAACTATAATTAATAACTAAAGCCTGACTATGTTAAACTAGATGATAAACAAAAGTGGGCTTTCTTTCAGTGGCATGAGGATTAAAAAAATGCTTTAATATCTCTTCTGAATGGTAAGGAATTAAGCTTACAGGAACCCCACCCCAGTTGCCTGTGGAAGAAAGGCACAGATCAAAGGAGCTCTCCTGAGAGGGTCCCAATCAGAATGGCTCAAATTACTTGGTGTGACATTACTGGTTACTTATACTGCCACCACCTGATTACTGGACACTTGTATATATTATAGAGGGAGTCTCACACCAAGTTTTAAAGTTTAAAAATAAAATAGAACAAGTTTATTGTTGTAAAAAAACCTCAGATAGACGATTGAATCGCACTTTAAAGTTGTGATGTTAAAAATAAAGATTTACTTCAAGGCTGTAAATTGCAATCAGGTTTGTAGTTACACAGCAAATTTATTTACCGTATTTTTCACTCTATAAGATGTACCCGACCATAAGGCGTACCTAGTTTGTAGAGGAGGAAAACAAGGTTCAGAGGTCTGAGTTATTGAACTCCAAAGTGGGTCCCCCAGGAATCCATTTCTAATTGGAAAAGTCCTTTTTTATTTTAGTTTTTTAAGGAGAGATTTGGGTTCATTTCATTTTTAGAGCAAAAAATGGTGGTTCATTTCACTTTGTCATGAAACACGTTCTACCATTTCATTTCTTTATGAATCAATTTGTTACCTAACAAAACAACAAAAGAGCATTTTGTTTTTCATTTGGTGGCCATCTCTATATAGCACCAAATACATGTCCACCAGTGGGTTCCTATTTATGTGATGGACGTATTTCATGGTCTAGCCATAAACAATGGCTTTGTCATCCACACAGTCAGAGGTCATTGCCACAACAGAAAAATGCACAGAACTGCTATGGATAGAAAAGCTTATGAATGCTTGAGAGTAGATGAAGAGACACCAATCCAGATGATGAAAGACAACCAGAGATGCATCAAACTGTCAGAGTGAGAAGATGAATGCAGACCCCAAACACATCTGTGTGTGCTACCACCCAGTCCAGAAACTAACTATAAGAACATAAGAACATAAGAACATAAGAAGAGCCATGCTGGATCAGGCCAAAGGCCCATCTAGTCCAGCTTCCTGTATCTCACAGTGGCCCCACCAGATGTGTTTGGGAGCGCATGAGACTAGATATCTGTCTCCTGATACCACTCCCCTGCATCTGGCCCTTGAAGTACCCTGGTTTTAAGCCTGGAGATTACACATCTCCATCATGGTTTGTAATCTGTGATGGACTTTTCCTCCAGGAATCTGTCCATTCGCCTTTTGAAGGCATCCAGGCCAGATGCCATCACCACATCCTGTGGCAGAAAGTTCCACAGACTAACAATGTGCTAGGTGAAAAAATATTTTCTTTTGTCTGTTCTTACTCTCCCAGTCCTCAATTTGAGTGTATGTCCCCTAGTTCTGGTATTTTGTGAGAGGGAGAAGAGCTTCCCTCTATCCACTTCACTCATGCCCTGCATTATTTTGTACGTCTCAATCATATCCCCCTAAGGCACCTTTTTCCAGACTAAAGAGCCCCAAATGTTTTAACCTTTCCTCATAAGGGAGGTGCCCCAGCCCAGTAATCATTTTAGTCGCTCTCTTCTGCACCTTTTCCAGTTCCACTATGTCTTTCTTGAGATGCGGTGACCAGAATTGTACACAATACTCCAGGTGCGGCCTTACTATTGTTTTGTATAATGGCATTATAATGTTGGCTGTTTTATTTTCAATCCCCTTTCTGATAATCCCTAGCATGGAATTTGCCTTCTTCACTGCTGCCAAACATTGGGTAGACACCTTCATGGAGCTGTCCACGAACACACCAAGATCTCTTTCCTGATCCGTCACGGATAACTCAGAGCCCATGAGTTGATAGATAAAGTTTGGATTTTTTGCCCCAATATGCATTACTTTACATTCAGCAAATTAAAACACATTTCTTATTTTGCAGCCCATTCCCCCAGTTTGGAGATATCCTTCTGGAGCAATTCACAATCTTTTCTGTTTTTTACCACACGGAAAAGTTTCCTGTCATCCACAAACTTGGCCACCTCACTGCTTATCCCTGTCTCCAGGTCATTTATGAAGAGATTAATAAGCACCGGTCCCAGGACAGATCCCTGGGGCACACCGCTTTTCACTTCTCTCTATTGTGAAAATTTCCCATTGACACCTACTCTTTTTTCCTGATTCTCAACCAGTTCTCAATCCATAAGAGGACCTGCCCTCTTATCCCCTGACTGTGCAAAGCCTTTTGAAAATCCAGATAGACTATATCCACTGGTTCACCCAAATCCACATGCCTGTTGACCTTTTCAAAAAATTCTAAAAGATTTGTCAGACAAGATTTACCCTTACAGAAGCCATGCTGATTTTCTCTCAGCAAGGTTTGTTCTTCTATGTGTTTTAAGATTTTCTCTTGGATGAGGCTTTCCACCATCTTCCCTGGAACAGATGTAAGGCTAACTAGCCTATAGTTTCCCGGGTCCCCCCTCCTTCCTTTTCAAAAAAAAATGGTGTGACATCCGCTATCCTCCAGTCCTCCGGCACTGTGGCTGTTTTAAGAGACAAGTTGCATATTACTGTTAAGAGATCTGCAATTTCATTTCTCAGTTCCCTAATAACCCTTGGGTGGATGCCATCTGGGCCCGGTGAATTGTTAATCTGTAATTTTTCAATTAGTCCTAAAGCATCCTCTCTTTTAACCTGTATTTGATTTAATTCTTTAGTCAAGAGGGGCCGTTCAGGCAGCGGAATCTGCTCAAGGTCTTCTGTCATGAAGACAGAAGCAAAGAACTCATTTAATTTCTCTGCAGTTTCCAAGTCCTCCTTAACCTCCCCTTTTCCTCCCTCACCATCCAGAGGGCCAACTGATTCTCTGGCAGATTTTCTACTTCTAACATATTTAAAGAAGATTTTATTATTACCCTTTATATTGCTAGTAGAGATGGGCACGAATAAAAAATGACATTTTGTTTGTCTTTTGTCATTTGGGGGTCCGTTTCAGTTCATTTCCGTTTTTTGTAAATTTTTGCAAAAAAATCGTTTTCATTTTCATTCATTTTGTTACTGTTTTGTTGCCATTTATTTCAATTTTTGTAATTTTTAAGCATTTAAAGCAGTTCACTGTATTGCAGTAACGAAAATGAAACACACGACAAAATTTCCAGTGTTTCTGTTCATTTCGTTTCATTTTGGATACAAAATTTGTTTGTCGTTTTGTTGTGTAACGAAATAAAAATGAAAACAGAAATGAAAAATTGTTGGTTTCGTGCCCATCTCTAATTGCTAGCCATGCGTTCCTCAAAATCTTTCTTTGCCTCTCTTATCATCTTCTTACTTTTTTTTTTGCCAGAGTTTGTGTTCCTTTTTATTTTCCTCATTTGGGGAGGATTTCCATTTACAGAAAGACCTCTCCTTGTGCTTTAGAGCCTCTCTAACTCCACTCGTTAACCATGCTGACGCCCTCTTGGCCTTAGAGGAGCTCTTCTTTCTTTGTGGTATGTACTTGTGCTGGGCCTCTATTATTGTTTTTTTAAACAGGCTCCATGCACTCTGAAGAGATTGGATTCTTCTAACCTTCCCCTTCAATTTCTTTCTAACTAGTTTCCTCATCTGAGGGAAGTTTGACCTTTGGAAATCAAGGGTTTTTATGTCTGATTTGCTTGATTCTCTTCCTCCAACATGCATGGCAAAGGAGATTGCAGCATGGTCACTGTTCCCCAGAGGCTCAGTGACATTCACATCCCTGACCAGGTCCTGAGTATCACACAGTATTAGATCCAGAGTTGCCTGTTCTCGGGTGGGCTCCATGACAAGTTGCTGTAAGGCACAGTCATTCAGCAAGTCGAGAAACCCAGTTTCTCTTTCTTGCCCAGCGCTCGCATTGGCCCAGTCAATGTGGGGATAATTGAAGTCCCCCATGATTACTATCCTATCCCTCTTACCCACCTCCATGATTTCTCTCCTCATTTCAAGCCCCCCCTCAAGTTTTTGATCTGGTGGACGATATAATACCCCAACTATCACATCACTCCTTGGACCTGGTAGTTTAACCCACAGTGATTCTATGGTGGAGTCAGACCCCCTGTCAATCAACATTCTGCTGGATTTTACCCATTCTTTGACATGGATGGCCACTCCTAAACTGGGAGATGATCTACTGTCCCACAATGGGGTTGACAGCAGTTATGCAAATAAAGCCTCTACCATGAGCTCATTTGAAGAACCTGGTGGGACTCAAGAGCTTCCATGTGCAATCTTGAGAAGGGGATATTGACATAATGATAGTCCTTTCTTCCTTTGACTTCCATTGAGGCAACAAGCAAGGAGGAATCTCTCTCCATGTGGAAGACACTCAAGTTTATCCCTTTCTTGTTCTTCTGACTGTAACTACAGATTATCTGTAAGTCAAGAAACTTTTTTTCTTTTTTAAATGCTTCTAGAGTAATTTTATATCAGTAAAGTGCTAATGTGTGGGGGGGGGAGAAACAAGGGGTAATGTGACGGGTCTGATCTCTTGACATTTCTCCCTTTGCTAACCTAAATGGAATAACCAACATTTCCCAACAGTGTCACTGAAGTATAAGCTTAAGATTGTCCACACTATATTATTACCAACCCATATGTACTGTTGTGCAAGTTTGAAAGTGAAGAAGGCTAACAGAAAAAAAAACTGATTCATTTGAAATATCATTCTGGGTGAGAGCTTTGCATAGATCTTGGACTGACAGAAAGATGAACAAATGGATTCTAGATAAAATCAAACCTGCACTATTTGTAGGGGCAAAAATGTTGAAACTGATGTTGTCCTACTTTGGACACAACATAAGAAGGCAAGATCCTCTGGAAAAGGCAACAATACTGGGGAATGTGGAAGGTGGCAGCAAAATATGAGATTAATTTATTTCCTAAAGGAAGTCACAGGCTACCTACTAAAGACAAGACATTTTGAAGATTGCTCATCCATAGGGTCACCATGAGAGCGGCAAATTGACAGCACTTGAGAACAACAATGGACAAACACTATAGAAATAAACAGATAAAAACAGGGCCACCTGATACATTGGTGTAGGATACCGGACCCTTGTTCTGAAACAGGCAGTTGCTGTCAAAACTGAAGGTCAGGTTGAAAATGGTGATTGTACTTTTCCCTGGCGGAGAGGGTTATTCTGCTGACAGAGCTCTGTGACAAGTATGGTGACATTGTTCACTGGAATGACTCCCCTGCCTCTTCCTGAAAATATACCTCCCCTTCATCTACGGAATGCATTAATCAGGCAGGAGAGACACCGGTGGTAGGGGCTGTACTCCAGAGTCATGGCTATGCAAGTTGCTACAGTTGTTCTTGAAACAAGAGGTGAGTAAGAAAACACTCCCTACACCCATAAGCCCCAGAATATGGCTGGGAAGAGAAGCGGTAAATCCTGTGTGCATATTTCCTGGAAGTTCTAATGAGTGAGGAACCGAAATATGGTGGGGGATGAAAGTCCATGTGGGCCAAGCCCTTCCTTTTTTGCCAACGTTTCTCATAATCGCCTCCAGGAAAGACTGACAAGCTTGTGGAGAACAAAATCATTAAGCTGAGAAAAGGGACAGCACATGGCTTCATCAGGAACAGGCTTATTATTGCTCTCTGCCTGCATGTTCAGTGGGAACAAACAGAGAGGGGGGGATATGGTGATGGAGGAGAGGGGGGGAGATGTTTAAGGCAAATGGCTTTCACTCAAAGCCAAGGATGCATGAGCTGTCAACTCTTCATCTCCCGTTTTCAAGTTGAGAATATCTCCTTATTAGCATTTGCTTTTTCTCTTTCTGAATATTGCTGAAAGCCATGGGAAACATCGCGGGCATGTGCAGGATTTCGACAGGCTCAATGTGCCTTTGTTGACAAGGAAGGGGAGATTAGGAATCAACAATGGGAACAGGAAGAAGTTAGAACAATGCCTATCATGCCTTCTGCCTTTTCTTTCTCACCTCTTTCTGAGGCTAACAAACGACCCCATCTGGTCTGCTGCCTGGATGATGGGAAGACACTGTGATCCGCGTGGATATTATCTGTATCACATTTTGAAGGTCTGACATAAATCCAATTGCTTTACCCCTCCACTACAATAGACTTATCACATCAACGCTTGATTCAACTGTCAAGATACCTTTGTTGCCATTGAAAAGTTTGCATTCACATTTTCATGCACATTTAAAAAAAAATTAAAAAAATGTTGTGCACCTTTTATGAAGGTGTTTGGCTCGTCTCCCATAAGCTACAGTGGGCCCACCTGCATTGTTTAGACAAACCTGCTTTCCTGTACATTTTAAAGTATCCACATTTTTGAAGGCATTTTTCCACTCATGGCATGAGCCTGATACATGAACCTTGCAGAGTTGCAAATTCTTGACAAAACTGTGTTTGATCCACATCTGTTCCAGGAGTTGTGAATCTGGATCACACATACAAATTTGAAAAGCCACAAAATGTCCTGCCATGGCTACCGTAGATCATTGCAGGCAAAAAAAAAAGGGGGGGGGACTAAATTCCCCGTGCTTTCTGGAGGGTAGTGGAGGAATGTCCAAGCTAGGATATCTCCTGTCCATGCACTCACACATCTTAATTGAAATAATTTTAGGAAAAAGGGGGACAACTGTATGACTGACTCCTTGAAAACAGATTGCTGTTTCTAGCCTACACCAAATGAATTTATAGTCTGGGATTCATAAAGCCCAGTTAGCAATGGCCTGATGCATTCCATATAATAATACATGTGTGCTATATTATGTATTAAGTCACTTATGACTTAAGGCAACTCTTCCCAGGATTTTCCAGGTACAGAACACTCTGTTATGGATTGCCATTCCCTTTGTCTGGCTGTGCCCTGGGACTGTGCAGTTTTCTCCAAGCGACTCAGGCTGAGTATTTTCCCTGGAGGCACAGTGGGGAATCAAACCTCCAATCTGTGGCTCTTGAACCACTGAGCTATCCAGCTAAATAGTAGTGTTCATTTTTAATCTGCACCAGTGTCACACTCTTCTAACATTTCATAACTTATGTACTGTTGCCTTTGGCAGAAGCCCCAGGAGCATGGGCTTGTCCCACATTAAAGTCCTTGGTGTCACCACACATTTGAATGTGGCTGATCCTCAATGAGAATCACTATAAAATGGACGACAGACAAACCAGACTCCTGGGAATGCAGAAAGATTTTCAGAGGATCCTTTCAGAATATTTTGTGCACAAGAGGTGCCAGAGGTGCCTGGACACAGGGACAACTTCCTGAATGGAATGTCCAGTCTTAAATACTCTTCTGCACACAGAAACAGACAAAGAACAAACTCAGTATTGGTAACAATTTGCCGCATTGGAAAGCATTTGGCTTCATTACATATATGTTCATTTTCTCTAACGCAACCAAACGTAAAGATCAATGATACTTTCCTATCTGCATTAGCAAGATTAAAGGGCATTAATTTCTTAATGTATTGTTCTCTCTATCTTAATAGTGAGTTTCAAAAGCTGAATACAAAGGTGCAGAACCAAGATATTTTAAGATCTGAGATGTCTTAGCATGCGGTTTGACATTTGCTATGCACTTTTTGTGGTTTGGATACATCCTGTTGCCATTCAGTTTAGAAACCCATCTCTGCAGAAAACATCTCAAAGGTTAAGAGGAGGCGGGGGTGCAGAGATGATGCTTTTAGGATACAGAGTTTGCAGAGATGATGGTTTTAGAATATCTATAAGGCAGAGGACAGAATGAAGAATTGAAGATTAACTCAAAACTTGAACCTTACTCTCACAATGGGGCATGGAGTGAGCACTATTGCTTATGTTGCCCACATGTCAACACCTATATTTAATCCATAATCATCAGTGACAACATCATCATCTTATAGCACTGCAGAGAAGAAAGGAATCCTATAGATCACTGAATCCAGCACCTGTCAAGGTAGCACAGTGGATAATTTATTTATTTTATTCATTTTGAATATTTTTACCCTGCCTTTCTCCATGGAAAAAGGACCCAAGATGGTTTACAACATCGAAGGACAATGTACAACCCAGAACATTTAAGACATATTCATGTTAAGAACAATGGAGTGAAAGAGGCATCTTACGTCACTGAAAAGACAGCGTTAAAGCTAATAGTACGTGAACAGTTAAAAGACAACAATTCGTTATGAGAGATGGAAAATTAAAAAACGGAAAACACAGGTAGTATTATGAATTCAGTGTAAGCACGATTTGAAGTCTCAATCTCTGGCTTCACATCTGGAGACATAAACCACTGAGCTATGCAGCAGACTCATCCACAGTCTCAGGGCAGCACATCGTTTTGCAGGAAAATCTTGCAGGATCCATTAATGTGAGGATCCATCAAAGGAGCCAACTCAAGACTAAGGCCCCGGTCTCACAACACTTTTGCTGCTCTTTTTGCTGCGAAACACTGCGCAGCAAAAGATCATGACGTCACTCTGAAGAGCAGTATTTTGATACCCTGGCCGACCACGCCCCCGGAAGTGCACTTTAACTGTAGCATTTTGTACCACCCCTAGGGGTTGTGTTAAAATACTTCTGTTGTTGATGCACAGTTTTTAATGCATCAAACGAGGTGCGACCCCAGAAAATTCACACCAATTCAATTTGTACCCCTTTTTCTGCCACTTCCTGTAGTTCTGCCTTGGCAATCGTTTATGCTACTGAATTGGTGGCATGTTGGCATGCTGGCACAGTTTTTACTGGCTGTCCACCATCAATTACAATTGATTTTAAGAAGAAAAACTGCTACCTGGTTGCAATGCAGGTATTCACCACAAGGGGAAAAGATGTGCAGTAAGCAAGTTGGGACAGATGCAGAGAAGTAAAATACTCCCCTGTTGTCAGGGCGCTAACTATGCATCAAACATCATGTGACCACCCAAAAAAAAGAATATGCATCAAATTAAGATGCACAGATAATGATTGTGAGACCGGTGCCTAAGTGTGGGATCAGATGGTAAGAAAGATGCACATCTAGTTTCAGTGGAAAGGATTCCTTCACCTGGAGTGCTCTATCTCAAAGCAACTGTTCTGTTTGTCAGGGTAGCACTTCAGCCTGGCCCCAAGATGTAGTAGCCTTTACTGCTAGACTAAATAGGTCCTGCTTGGTCATGGATTGGGGTTGGGTTTGAATATTATTACCTGCATGTTGTGAGACTGCTGGGGAACAGCTCACGCCAGACCATGGCACAGGCAGTCAAACTATGAGTTATCTGCCCATGTGATTGTACTCTAAGGGTTCTCCTTTATCATAGATTGTTGAGTAATAGTGTTAATGGGAACATTAATGGGAACTGGAGAGGATATAGGTCAGTGATGGCAAACCTTTTAGAGTCTGAGTGCCCAAACTGCAATTCAAAACCCACTTATTTTTCGCAAAGTACTAATATGGCAATTTAATCTGAATACAGTGGTACTGTGGGTTACAAATGCTTTGGGTGCGACCCTTTGAGAAAGTGGGGGTCGAAGAGCAAGCTTTTGAATTTCCTGCAGCCACCGCACCCTCACGGTGGCCCCGGAAAATCCAAAAACTTGCTCTTCGATCCTCACTTTCCTGAAGGGTAGCACCCCTGCTCTTTGATCATCACTTTTGGGATGTCCAGAGTGGTGTGGCTGGAGAGTAAACTGGGGCTATGAATGAGCCTGCAAGCTGCTGCTTCCCATTCACCCGACTCTCTTCACAGAGCACAGTGGTGTACTCTGAGCAGAGGGGGAAGTGCCATGGCTGTGAGGAGGCAATGTTGCGTGCCCATAGAAAGCCCTCTGTGTGCCACCTTTGGCACCCGTGCCATAGCTTCGCCAACACTGATATAGGTGAATGACTAGAATGCTGCACAAAAGCTCTGTACACTGCAACACTTCATTGCAGGCCCCACTTGCCACCCCATGAGTCAGGCTGCGCCCTAAATTACCGGTAGTAGGTACATCGATTTCCCGAACCTTCTGCCTCATGGTAGCCATAAAAATGCTGCATATGGGTTCATGAGACCCTACTGAGCAAGGGAAGCTATATTGTGTCAGGAGGGAGGAGAGAGAATCACTCCAAACTAGGTGGAAGCATCTTCTGTGAAGGGAGTCCTTTCACCTACAGAAGGAAAATTCTGGATCAGCCTTTTTAAAGCAAAGCAAGGCAAAATGTTCTGCTTATATACCGCCCCATGCCACTTCAAGTAGTCTCTGGGTGGTTTACAGTTTTAATTACATTATGCAGGTACACATTGCTCCCCTCTCCCAGCAAGCTGGGTACTCATTTTACTGACCTCGGAAGGATGGAAGGCTGAGTCAACCATGAGCCGGCTGCCTTGGATTGAACCCCAGGTTGTAAGCACAGTTTTAGCTGCAGTACAGGCATTGAACCACAGCACCACGAGGCTCCTTTTTAGATTTGACTTTTAGTCTCTTACCAAAGGCTGGCACAAATTACTTAAGTGCTTGTTCAATGGCTTAAAATGCAATGGGCAGGAAATATAAGTGAGTAAGAAAAGCTTTTTAGAAATGTTTTGTTGGAATAAGTAGCATTGTGAGGCCTAAACCTAATTAAATGTTTCGAACTACAGAAGGATGATATCTAACAATGAGTACATTTTCTGTGGTTCCCTCCCTGCCCGCTTCTCATGCTTCTAATTCCCATCATTACTTGATTATTATTGTTTTTAGCTCTCTTCCCCACTCTCAAAATGCTTAGGATCAACACCCTTGTTATCTTACGCGAGATTATCAGAAAAATGTATTGTTACAATGAAAGGAACTCTTTTGCTTCATTAGCAGGAGAGAGTGGCATTCTTCCCACATTTGGAAAACCTCACGCTGAAAAGTAATCATCTAAACTTAATATGAAAAAGAAAATACCGTATTATCATGAGGAGTGTGGTGCATTCTCAATTAAACATTGCTTCAGCGAAAAGCCAGGAGTTTTTTTTTTCAAGAGGCATTTCATACATTTCTCCATTAAACTTTTTTTAAAAACTCCTGTGATTAAATACAGCAGAAAGCCACAAAATCTCCAAGACGGCATGAGGTTAATCCAAAATGTTTACATTAAAGAGTTTATTTGTTTTCAATGCAGGAGGCATTTAAAACAATGAACGTTGGTTTGCCATGAGATGGCTAACATCCAAACAACCATCAGGTGGGTAACAGCAAGCCAATGTTACACAAGAAGCTGTATTTGTCACTGAATACTGCCTTCAGTTTAATCGATTTCTGCTCTTCTCAGTTTTAGGATTAGGATACACATGAGACATAGTGCAGCTCACCCAGCCAATTTATATATACATTCCCATTCTGCTTATCCTATTGCTGTAAACCCTTGATGACCAGATCCAGATTACCATATTTTTTGCCCTATAAGACACACTTTTCCCACTCAAAATTAAGGGGGAATGCCTGTGCATCTTATAGTGTGAATACAGCAGTCCCCACTACATATCTATCACAGATTTTCATATAGAGATAAGATACCTGCACAGTACCTCTCTCATCTTATGCTGCAGCTGGGATTCCACAGTTCCAATCACCTGGTTTGCAAAGAGGCTTCCTCCAGGGAGCCTTTCCCCACCCCTCCCCTTCTGCAGCCAGGATTCCCCAGTCAAAAATCACCTTTTTTGCAAAGAGGTCTCCTCAGAGCCTCCCCTTCTGACGCCTGGATTCAACAGCTCTAATTACCTTGTTTGTAAGCCTCCCCTTTTGCAGTTTGGATCCCACAGCTCCAATTACCTGGTTTGCAAATCTCTCCTTTTGCAGCTTGGATTCCACAGCCCCAATTACATTGTTTGCAAGCCTCCCCTTTTGCAGCTTGGATTTCATAGCCCTAATTACCTCTTTTGCAAACCTCCCATTTTGCAGCTTGGATTTCACAGCTCCAATTACCTCATTTGCAAGCCTCCCCTTTTGCAGCTTGGATTCCACATCCCCAATTACATTGTATGCAAGCCTTCCTTTTTGCAGCTTGGATTCCACAGCCCCAATTACATTGTTTGCAAGCCTCCCCTTTTGCAGCTTGGATTTCAGAGTTCCAACTACCTCATTTGTAAGCCCCCCCCTTTTGCAGCTTAGATTCTACAGCTATGGTTACCTCATTTGCAAGCCTCTCTTTTTGCAGTTTGGATTCCACAGATTGTTTGCCAGCATCCCCTTCCCTGCCATAAAACCTTAGGCTAAACATGTTTTCTTGTTTTTCTCCTCTAAAAACTAGGTACATCTCATGGCCCTGTGTGTCTTATAGGGTGAAAAATATGACATATTCAAGTCCCTCTGGATGAATAGAGTGCCTTTTGAAACAGATATGATACCAGGATTTTCCAGAAGATAAGACTGCCTAGTACTGCAGGCTCAATCTGATGCATAAAATAGTTCATGCTGAAAACAGCCATACTGGGGAGAGAGGGAAGGATTCTCTTTACTTGGGATTCTACTATGAATGTCCTGTATTTGCACCTCCTAGTGCCATATGTGTATGGGGTTCCATTTTGATGGTCACATGGGCAAAGTAGTTCTTTAAAAGTGCATTCAAAAGGCTTAAATAACAGGGGGAAGTTCATGCACAAAAATCAGTGCATTAATGTAATTTGAGCTCACACATCCATCTATTTCATGCATATGAAACATACAGATGAGAAGCATGGAAAATATATCTTTTAGGTCAAACTGCACATGAAATACATGCGTTCAACAAAAACCTATAACATGCATATTAGACATGGGCACGACTAGGCAAAATTGTCATTTCCGTTTTTGGTTCTCGTTATCGTTACGTAACGGGTAATGGTAACGAGAATTACTCCACTCCAGCTCGAACCCGAACCGAAAAAGAAAAATTGGGTCCGATTTTTCGTTGTCGTTCACGGCATCGCAACAACCGCGCGATGCCAAGCAGCACAGAAAAAAGTTTTAAAAATTAAAAAAACCCGATTTCCGGCCATAAAAGCAGGCGAAAATATGCCTGCCTCAGTGAGGGTACCTATCGAGGGGTGGTTCCTGGGGGGGTCCCCAGCCTTTCCCCTCTCTCCTGTCCTGGGCTGCTTGCACCAGGCGGGGGGGGGGTCATCCTCATCTTCTCCATTTGCCATGCGGTGGGGGGGAATCCAAAATGGTGACCGCAATTTTTCTTTTGGAATCGTGGTCCAAAAACCCACCAAAGCACCACAGAAACATGTGAAAATTAGGTATTTTAAATGCCTGAATTTTTATAGTAGCAGCAGTGGGTTTTTTTATAGCAATAAAACGTTGTATTGATTTTATTTTATTTTATTTTTATTTTTATTTTTTTTTTTTTACACCTGCACACGCGCAATGATGGGCTGGCCATGGGATGGGACCATGCAAATTTTTGGAGCCATTCCACCAATCGCATGGCCAGGTTTTGCTGAGACTTCTGGATGTGCCAGAGAGGGCATAAAAAGCCCACCAACCCTAACCCTAACCCTAACCCTAACCCTAACCTGAACCCTAACCCTAAAGCCTAAGCTAGCCCTTACCCTAACCCCAACCCTAACACAGATTCGTACGCAAGTACACTTCCCTTCTTAGTGGGTCAGAGTGATGCACCCAGAGAGGTGCCTTCAACTCCAGAGACCCCCTCCCCCTCCCTCCCTCCCTGAGTCATAACCTGTTCCTCTGACACAGTAACCCCACCCTAACATAATGTTCTTAGTGAGTCAGAGAAGCGCCGACGAGGTTTCCTCTCACACTAACAACCCCAACATAATGTATAATGGCGGCTACACGTTACGCTCCCTAAACCACTGTACAAACGACAGACAACAAACGGAAATGACAAATTTTTGAAAAATTTCGCGACAAACGGAAATGACCCGAAACGGGCCCGTCCCGACAAATGACAACTTGAAACGTAATTTTTTCTGGTCGTGCCCATCTCAAATGCATATGGAAGTCCATGTAGGCCTTTTGTTCATCTTCCATAGCATTTGGAATTTGAACTGTTAGAGAAATGGGACAGAGTGAATTGATGGTTAGGGGAATGAGATATGGAGGTGAGGATCAAGGGAAGGGTAGGTTTTCCCAACTTCTTCCCCTATTTTAGTGGTTTAAGGAGATTGCAAGAATTGAAGGCATTGACGGAGAAGCCCCCTTGCCTAAGAAAGATGGTTTCAACATTTTTCTGTGTAAGAGACATACACTTCACCCCAGTTCTGGCTCACCTGCATTGGTTGCCCGTTGTGTCCTGAATCAGATTCAAGGTCTTGGTTTTAATTTATAAAACCCTCCATGGCCTAGGACCTGACCACCTGGCAGAGCGGATCGACCAGCGGTCAACATTGGCCCTACCGACTAGGTTGTCACGGGTGCACATGCTGCGGGTGGCCATGCCCAGGGAGGCTCAGAGAACATCTACCCATATCCGAGCCTTCTCTGTGGCTGGCCCCACTATGTGGAACCATCTCCCCAGCAAAGTGCACCTAGCAGAGTCCCTGCCAGCCTTTCGGAAGGCATTAAAAACTTTCCTTTTCCGAGAGGCGTTTGGTGACTAAAAGTGTCTTTTTTTCTCTCCCCCCCCACCATCTGCTATTTCTCAGTTATTTAGTTTTGTTACCTGTTTTAATTGTTTTATTTAATTGTTTGTTATTGTTATACTGTCTTTTGTTGTAAACCGCCCGGAATTCCTTCGGGAACACGGGCGGTATATAAGCCTAATAAATAAATAAATAAATAAATAAATAAATAAATAAAATAAATAAATAAATATCAGGGGCAATTTCATTGCCATCCACCGTGATTCAGCTGCAAAGATTGATGGGATGGTGAAATCTTTTAACGCCAAGTGAGTAATGTTCTGCAGTTGGAAGAGCTGCTCGTATGGGACCTCCATTTGCACTAATTGACATAACTATCACAGCGCAACCCTCCTCCACACACACACACACCAGTCCTCTAAGTATAGACAAAGGAAGCGGCTGCTTTTCCCATCTCTACTATGTTTCATATTACAGAACTGTTCAATCAATTCCCTTCAGTAAAAGCCGACCAATTTCCCACTCCTAGCCTGGACTCATCAATATTCCTCCCAGCCTACCAGCTTTTAAAGAACTTTGGCACATTTTTGTAGCGCTTGTCTCATCTTCTCAGCTCTATTTAAATGCCATGAACTTGGCTCGGGTGAGGCCATCTCCCATCAGTTTCGGTTTCGTCACCCCTTCTGCCATTATGTCCAACACACTTGTGGCCCAAAAGCAACTGGGAATTAGATGTCTCCTAGGACAAAACAACCAGCCAACCCATGAACCCAAAGCAAATAAAAAGTGGGGAAGGGAGGGGAGCTTAAGCCAACCAGCAACCCAAAGTGAACCTCAACCACCCCTACTTATTCAATTGTTAAAGCAGCCAAGACAAGTCACTCATCCTTGCATGTTTTGAGATGCCGTTCACTTTGAGGGATTTGAACAGGGTCTGCCATGTTATTTTCTTCTCTGCAAAGGTGAAGCATGAACAACTCTGAATCTAAAAGCGGAAAGCAGCCGATTAGTCTGGCATGGCGGCCCCTAGAAGCTCAGCACCCTTTCTGTGTTTGCGTAGCCTATGGGCCTTTATACACGACCCCTAAACTCCACAGCAAATGGCTGCAAACTCCAGACCTTACAAGTGTTTTCCCACCAGCTCCGGAGTTTGCAGGAAATTAAGTGCGACCCCGCCCACCTAAGCGCGACCCAGCTGCACTTTCTTGTACCTGCTTGAGGTGGGTGAAAATCCCAGGTCCGGATTTAATCTGGTCAGTGCGGGGCTCTCCTGGCTTCTGCTTGTGTTTTTTTTTTTGCCTCCCGCCCCTTTAAGAGAAGAGGTGGGAGATAAAAAAGCAAGCAGAAGAGAAAGAGCTCCCGGAAGCTCCTCCAGGTGAGCTGCATTTTTTCCTCTCTTTCTCTGGTGGGGAGGAAGGAAGAGCAAGGAACCCCTAAGATCTTTGGTCCAAATTTAAGGGGCCAGCGGATCTTAGGGGTCGTGTGAAAAGGCCCTTAATGGCTGGTGGACTGTATAGGGGTCAGAATGTGTGCATATCTAGTTGGGGACCCCTAGGTATTAGTGTAAAAAGTTGAAAGGCCTCTTAAAACTGATCAATATTGAGCCAATATTGACAAGTAAAAGAAAGGCTGGCATAAGCAGGGCACTACTGTTCAACTTAGAGTTGACTGCATGGTAAAATCCCCTGGGATGTCTCTGCTTGTAAAATTGGGGGTGGGGGTGGGGGTGGCAAAGGAAGATGCAGAGGCTGGTTTGCATTGATTTTGCCTTTTTTTTTTTAATCCCAAAGTGCATTTTCCTCCCTCCAACACTTTGGAGCTGCTCCTTTCGTAAGATGATACTATTTGAACAGGACTTTCTGAATGCAATTAGTTGTGGCATGTTCTTGTAACGAAGGAGATATTTATATAAGTGGCATTTTGATGACATAGGCAGTTACGGGGGAATTCCCAGTGTGGTATAGTGAACATGTGAATTACAATTCATTCAATGATTTGATATTCTGTACTTATAAGTACTTCTCTGTGTTATTTTCTATAGAAAGGTTTTTGAGAAATATGACAGTCTGCAGTTTTAAATGAGAAAGTAGTTTCACAGCAAACCGTAAAAGGGTCAGCAGGTGGGAGCGGAGGAAGGAAAGAAAGAAGGGAAGGCTATGGGTTAGAATCTGATTCACTTTGCATCTAGCATAAATGGTGGGCTCTCAAATCAATCTGTAGCACTGATTCAATGTTAATCAAATGGCTGTATAGTTACACCCCTAATTTTGTGCAGGAAGATGTCTCTTACGTCAAAGGCAAAAGGAGGGAGGGGCAATGTTCAGCATTTCTCCCCACTGCTACTCCCGGAAATCTCCTAGTCTCTGTAGGGGCCCAGGAAGAATTCTCCATAGGGCAGAAATGTGAAAAATCATTGGGATGGGGGGGGATGTCGAGTACTTATTGCATCCCTAGTTAGCTCTCAACTATTGTGAACATGTGTAATCAAAGGAACTTCAAGGAAGAAAACAGATTTATTGAGCAGGTAGTTGGCTCTATACAAGGATCTTTAGTTGCATTCAGCTTGGTGGGTTCTGTATTGCCTAGGAAACATTAAAAGCAGAGATATAATAAAATTCAGCACATTGAGTATTTTTTAAACAACCACATATTTCATTTTAATTTTATCAAAATATACTTGATAAAATATATTTTATCAAAATATAATGTGCTTCAATTTTGAAATACCCATATTTTCCTGTTTATAAGATGCCTCAGTGTATAAGACTCATTTCTCCAGCCCAAAATTACTGTTTCACAACCATGCAATTCTCTCCTTGGCTTACTTCCATGTATAAGATAACCTCATTTTTAGTCAATTTTAGAGGAAAATATAGTCTTATACACAGAAAAATACTGTTCAAAAGAATTTAAACAACCTAAAAGCTTTTAAAACCCATTCAAACACATTAAAACAATGTACACCTAGTACATGCTATTACAGAAATCCATTTTCCCATCAAGGCAAGATATGATCACTGGTGATGAAATAAGACCAGTGTTAGTTTTAGAGATGGGCACTTAGTGTGGTTTGATAATTTGGTGTGGTTTGGTGAATTGGGTCCACAGGTGTGCAGGTGCCCCAGATTCTGCACTCTGCATCCTCCCATAGTCTCCCATTCAAAGGGGGAAGCAGGGTAGGAAAGCACATAATGTTGCTTCTGATGAAGTGCCTGTGGGTGGAGTCAAAGTGTGGAATCCAAGGTGCCCATGCAAAACCAGTGGACTTAATCCACTGAACCATGCTGAAGCATGGTAAGTGCTCATCCAGTTAGACCTCCAGGGAAGGACTTGAGTACCACACCAGAGGAGTCCTTCCATTATGCTTCCAATTGAAAAAAGAGGTATGTATCTTGGGGGTGCTCCTGGACTCATCCCTGATCTTAGATGCCCAGGTCACAGCTGTGGCCAGGAGTGCATCTGCACAATTAAAACTAGTATGCCAGTTACACCTGTTTCTTGATGAACCTGCTCTGGCCACTGTGACACATGCCCCAATGACATCCCAGATGGACTACTGTAATGCACTCTATGTGGGGCTACCGATGGAAAGTTTCGGGGAACTTCAATTGGTCCAAAAATATAGCAGTCAAATTGCTGACTGGAGTGGGTTACAGAGATCACATTACACCCCTACTAAAGCAGCTCCACTGGCTGCCAATCAGCTATCGGGCACAATTCAAGGTGCTGACCTTAACCTACAAAGCACAAAATGGCCTGGGCCTAAGTTACCTCAAAGACTGAATCTCGTACTATGCACCAGCTCGGGTGCTAAGGTCATCAGGAGAGGCCCCTTTCTCCACCCATCCACCTTCAGAGATTGCATCTCATAAGAAGACATGAAAGAGCCTTCTCTGTTGCTGATCCCAGACTTTGGATCTCCTTCTCTCTGGTGGACAGGACTGCCCCATCTCTGCTGTCCTGTTTTCCCAGAAGCAGGGAATGACCTTCCTCTTCAGGCAAGCTTTCCCTGCAGGAGGGACTGCCTTCTATGTTACTTTTAGATGATAATTGATGGATTTCATAAGAACACCAGTGTTTTTCATTTAACTTTCTACCCCTTATAATGGATTTTCTCTTTTTGTGTGTTCTTTGTAACTTTAAATGTCACCTTTTTAATGTTCTACGATGCCTCTTCTAATTCCCTGTTCTTAACTTGAAGATTACAGATGGGCACGAAACACCAAAATGTTTTGTTATTCATTTCTTCCCCTCATTCCATTTCATGTTTCAGTTCATTTCATTTTAGGTTTTCACTTTTTACTTTTTGCTTCTACGCTGCTCTCAGCTGTAGGGCGGGCTGGCATTTTTGTTGTTATTGTTATTGTTGTTTTGTTTTGTTTTATGGTGGCTGCCTGCCAGTGTTCCAGGTGAGGAGGCTGTCAACTGGACAGACAATGTAGGAGACCCTGGGGTGGAGAATGAAAAAATTAAATGAAATGGAATGGAAATTTCTGTTTCATTTTGTATCATTTTTCCTTTGACGGATTTGTTTGTTATTCATTTTGTGCCCATCTCTATTGAAGATGTCTTAAATGTTCTGGGCTTTATATTGTAATTGTAAGACGCCTTGGGTCCTTTTCCAAGGAGAAAAGTGGAGTAAAATAATCTGAATAAATAAATAAATAAATAATGTCTCTTCCTAGTATATTGCTCATTCTGGTCCAGCATGAAGAATGGCTTCCCCTACCGATATTCAAGATTAAACCCATCCACACCATTCAGATTAAATACTAAATTCAGAGGGGGGGAAGGACCCTGAAATTTGTGATCTGAAACTTGTACTTTTCTGGGCTTCCAATGTAGAAAACGAAAAATAAAACATGCAATTTAAAATGTAAAGCTACTTTGGCCCATAAAGAGCTGTGACTATGCATCATGGACAGGGACTGTAGGGGTCCGAGGTACAATATTTTTCTGTGACTAAAAATTGAGTATTGTCTTATACGCAGAAGTTGAGAAGAGAACCATGCAGTTGCAGAATTGAAATTTTGGGTTAGAAAAGTGGGGAATTGTCTTATACATGGGGAGGGATCTTATAGATGGGGAAATACAGGTAACTACCCACCTCTTACTGACCCTTCGAATGTTTTAACTGTGCTAAAAATAAATAGCAGACATGATGCAAGCAAATCACATCAGAGATAGAGGTGGGCACAAATAAGAAAACCCATGGTTTGGGTTCGTCTGGTTTGGGCCCACCCTTGGTTTGGTTTGGTTTGGGTTCATACAATTTTTTTAAAAAATATTGTACAAACCCGAACCGATCTGAACCGGTTCGGGTTCTTACCGCCAGCAGTGACAGCGGCTCGAGGGTGACAGTGGCAGATCCTGTCCCCTGTGGCAGAGGCTTTTTGAGGTGCTGGCTTGGGGCCAGTGCCTCTTTTTTTGTTTGTTTTTGTTTTCAAGCACCCACCACACAGCCCCTAGGGCCAGGTGGGCACTTCTTTTATTCTTTTTATTTTTTTCTTGATTTTAGAGCACCGACTCGGCCACCCCTGGGGCTGGGTCAGCATTCCTTTTTTATTTTTATTATTATTATTTTTAAGCGCTGACCACGTGGCCCCTGGGGCTGGGTCAGCACTGATTTTATTTTTTATATTTTTTCTTTATTTTAGGGTGCTGACCGGGCCACCCTGGGGTCAGGTCTGTGCCCCTTTATTTTGTTTTGTTTTGTTTTGTTGTTATTATTTTTTACTTCCAACCACGTGGCCCATGCTACAGTTGTAGCACAGGCCGGTCGGCTTTTTTTTTTTTCTGGTCGCCTCTCCCTGCAGCCAGGAAGACCGGACCAGGAAGATCAGCACCAGGTAGGAGACATCTCCAGTGCTGCCATTAATGAACCAAACCAAACCATTATTTTTCTGGTACGGTTCAGTTCATTCTAAATTCACTCTGGGGTTTGTTATTCATTTTTAAGGTAACGAAATGAATAACAAATATCGAAATGAACTAAAAGTTCATTTTGTGCCCATCTCTAGTCAGAATCTGCAGCGTTGTCCCACTTTCCACCTTAAGAGGGCAAAAAGATACCAGTTCCCATGACTTAAATACTGCTCTCCTTTCCCTCTCTTTTGTGCTCCCTCTATTTCAAAAGTTTGGGTGAATGTGAAAGCTGACCCGAAATAAAAGAAGGTTCTCTTCAACTCTCTTTCTGTCTGGGTTTCACTCTTGTTATAAAGGAAATTCTGACACAAATGAGGCATTCCCCTCAGGTAGACTGGTAGTTGCATTAGATAGATAATTGGGGGGAAACAGGGAAAAAATAAACAAGCACTGAAATATAAAACAGAATTTTTAGCTTGTGTTTTGAAGTCTGGGAGAAAAAAAGGGTATGGGAAAGGAGAAGAGTGTGAGGTGAATTATGAAATATTCAAAAGCAAACCTCATGCTGTGGGCTGGGTTTGCTGAACTTGCCTCAGAGAGGTGTAAATTACATTTCCACGCCCAGGATGGCAAGGAAAATTCACTTTCGGTAAAATGTGTTACACAGTGACTTTCTCAGGCAAAAGCTGTGAAGAAGCACATCTTCCCCTGGTCCTCAGATATTGTTGTCACCCATACAGGCTGAGGCAGTGCTTAGAGTTTGAATGTGTTTTCCACATTTAATCTCTCTCTCTCTCTCTCTCTCTCTCTCTCTCTCTCTCTCTCTCTCTCTCTCTCTCTCTCTCTCTCTCTCTCTCTCTGTCTGTCTGTCTGTCTGTCTCCATATGTCACACACTGTCTGTGTAACTGCTGAAGCAGGTACATTTATCTGTCCCTCGCTTGTGGAATTCTCTTTCGTAAGACAATTACCTTAGCATCTGCAGCGGCGATCCACTCAATCCACGAAACAGAGAAAGACAGAAGCAAGTTCTCTCCCCCAGTTTGGAGGCTATAGTTGTGTTCTGCAATCATCGTCCTGATTGATAATCAAGGAGAGTGTGATCCTGTAAGTCCTCCTGGACTTCTCAGCAGCCTTTCATGATAGCAACCATTCTGCGGCCACTGACTTTGGAGAGAGATGCAGCAGCCTCATTCCAAGGGCTCACCATGGCCAGGATTATTTATGAAGCTAGATTTCCTTGGGTGGGTGTGTTAGACTTACGACAACAGAACAGCAACCACGAGGCCTTGACATTTCCTTTCTGTACTGCAGCATTGTTTGGGGAAGTTTTGAGAGGCAAGGGGCAAGTGTGTGCCTGTGACCATTGGGATCCCCAGCATCACCAGTTTCCTGGAAAAGCTGGAGAAAAAGGACTCTCTTTGCCTGGCAATAATACCCTCACAGATTCAGAGGAGCCACACTTGCCTTTCTGGAAACATGCTCAATCTCCAAATTAGCTAAAGGATGGGGCAGACAGGAATCCAGACAGACCAGCCAGATGCATGCCTTGTGAAATGCGGGTTTGGGACTTCTGCCCTCCTCCTCCTCCTCCTCCTCCTCCTCCTCCTCCTGCTGGGATGAGAAATAAGACACTGCAAAACTGCCATCTGCAGAGACCAGCCAGCGGGATTCTTCATGCTCCCCCCTCTTTCTCTGTCCTCACCCTTGATGAAATGCGGGTTCTGAAGCCTTCTTTTATTTTTAAAAAAATTACACCCATCAATACCCGGCTGTCATTTGCGGTCAGGCGCACAAGCCAGCGGTCAAGCCCGGCGCCCAGCCATCTCCCTGAAGCAGAGCAGCTGGGTTGGTTTTTTTGGGGGCGGGCGGGGAGAGGCTTCTCTCCTCCTCCTCTCTGGGTCCTCACTCCTCCTCCATCCTGCCAGCCTCCTCCTCTCTGCCCCTGCTGGGCAAGATGAGAAATAAGAAATACACGGCATTTCGGAGAAAAAGTAAGTTAAAAAAATAAATATATATATTTACTGGACACACGTGACTTTGGATGCGAAGCGGGATCTGCACACACAAACAGAGACACACACACAGAGAGAGAGAGAGTAACCGCCAGAGAGAGAGAGAGAGAGAGAGAGAGAGAGAGAGGGAGAGAGGGAGAGCGAGTGCTGGGGAGGAAGCAGAAGAGAAGCAGAGATTTCCAAGCAGCCTGAGGTGTGAGGTGCAGGGTGTATTGTACCTATTTAACACCTGTGCACATGCTAACAAAAGTTGGGGATACAGAAAGAGAAGCTAGTTAGAGGGTGAACTGGCACCCTCCACCTTTGAAGGTGGAGGTGGCTGCACAAGGCTCCTCCCTCAACCAAAGGCGAATATGGACTGAAGTGATGGGGCTGGATATATATCCCCATGAGAAACAAAAGGAAGGTGGTTTTGAAGAAGGGACACCCAACATAGTTGAGAAAGACAGCATGGATTTGTGTCTGGATTTTCCTTCAAAGAGGTACCTGTATTTATTTGAGTATAAGTTGACCTGTGTATAAATCGAGGCCCCTAATTTAACCCCCCCCCAAACTGGGGAAAATTATTGACTCGAGTATAAGTCTAGGGTGGGAAATGCACCGGGGCCTGGCAGCTCCTCCTTTGTGAGCTGGGAGAGTGGTGTGTGATGTTTAAAATGATTTTTAGCCACCAAGGCCAGCGCTTGCCTCAGTGGCTTAAAGTCATTTTAAACATCACACACCACTCCCCGTGATGCAGAGGGGGGTCAGGAGAAGTGGCGCACAATGTTTAAAATGACTTTTAGCCACTGACCCAAGCACTTGCCTCAGTGGCTAAAAGTATTGACCCAAATATAAGCCAAGGGCCCATTTTTTCAGCCCAAAATAATGGCTGAAAAATTAGACTTATATTCAAGTATATACAGTACAGTGGACCCTCGTATAACAAATGGTTTGTATAACATAAAATCTGTACAACATAAAAATTTCTGGAGATAGGGGAAATTTGCTTAACATAATCACCTATGGGGCGAATCCGTACAACATAAAAATGGTTGCAATTAGGGATTACTCTGTTTTCAATGCATTCTATGGCAAATTTGTATAAAGGAAAATTTGCTTAACAGAATTTCATTTGGAATGAATTAATTCCTTTATACTAGGTGCCATTGTATTTTAATTTCACAATGCTGGTTGTACAAACTGTAGCACTGTATTTTTGTTATAATTGGTTGTGTTACCTGGCCTGTTCTATAACTGTAAAAAAGAATAGATTTGTTGTGTGAAATTGTGTTTGCAGGGTTCACCAACAGATATCTAAGTAAAGGAACAGCCTGGTAAAATTATAGTGGAAGCACCCAGTTCTGTACAGTGCAACTCGATGTCCTTTGCAGGGAAGCTTTTCTAAGAAATACACGGTTTTGTGCAGGAACTGCCATAGTTCGGTGCAGGCCACTTCTCTTTCTGGGAGGAAATGACCAGGAAATATCTGAGATATCCCAGAAGATTTCTCAGATGAAAAGGGAGTTCTCACTAAAAAGAAGAGATTTTTTTTGTTAGTTTTTCGCCAAGAGGCTGCAAGATTCACATTCCTATTCTGCACAGCAATACTGAATGCTGACCGCATCACTCAGTCTCCGTGATATGTTTATTTCTTATGGGTGCAGGAGCAAAGATCTGTTCCTCCACCCAGGGCTGGCGCGTCCATTAAGGCAAACTAGGCAGTTGCCTAGGGTGCCAAAATGGAGAGGGGACACTGGCCAGCCTGCTGCCCCCTGCTGCTGCCCCCACTGGTGGCCCCTGCTGTCCATCCCCCCACCGCCTGCCAGCTGCCCATCGCTGTCTGCCCGCCGCCTCCTGCACCCATCGCCGCCCACTCCTGTGCCTGTCGCCGTCCGCCCCCCGTGCCCGTTGCCGCCCCCTGCCCCCCCTCTTCGCCCCCCGCCTAGGGCGCAAAAAAAACCTAGCACTGGCCCTGCCTCCACCTTTAGTACATCCAAACTACTCAGGCCTCTCTAATGGAACCAAAGGGTATAGGCAAGAGTTTTCTTCTACTCACAGAAACGTAGGGCCTAGTTAGGCAACCAAAGAACTTGAGATTTGACCGGTGTTGAAAACTATGCTGAGCTTCATGTTGACACATTGAATTCCAAAGTGTGTTATTTATTTTTCCCAGCTGCATTATTTTCTTAGGAAGTGAGTTAAAATAACAGCCACCAGAGGGCTGTCTATATTATAGCCCACTGTTTTCTTAATCAACTTAAGCCCATTGTGAATGTTACACCCAGTTTTAAAAGGGAATATTTCAATTACTCAGTTGAAACATAGGGGGATCCACATAGTCTGTCCACTATCGTACATTAGCTTGCAAATTTTGTACAAGGGTCTGCCTTCTGTAACATTAGAGGATTATTATCTGCAAACCTAGTGTCTTTCTCATTCAGAAACTCCAGATTTATAATGGAGGGTACTTTGAACTTTTATCTAGCACAACCAGTTCTATTTATGGCCTGTTTCTGGAAATTTTCTATTCTAAGAATCACCGTGTTGTTTAGAATAAATTTCTGACCCACAGCTGGTCTTTATGTTTCCAGAAATGTGGGGCAGCCATCACTGCTTCTGTACTTGTGTGTGTGTGTGTGTGTGTGTGTGTGTGTGTGTGTGTGTGTGTGTGTGTGTGTGTGTGTGTGTGTGTGTGTGTGTGTGTGTGTTGTGTCATTACAACCGATCCTTCATTACTCCATGTCCATGGAGTTTTCTTGGCAGGAATACTGGAGTGGTTTGCCAATTCCTACTCCAGGCGCCTACAGCACCTGGTATTCCTTGGTGGTCCCCCATCCAACTACTAACCAGGGCCGACCCTGCTTAGCTTCCGAAATCAGGTGGGATTGGATGTGCTTAAGGCAGTGTTTTTCAACCACTGTTCCGCGGCACACTAGTGTGCCGCGAGATGTTGCCTGGTGTGCCGTTGGAAAAGCTGAGGAATATCAGCTTTGTGTTCAGCCAAACAGGCCCAGGTTGCGCACTGAATAAAGTATTTTATAATATTTCATATTTCTGTTTACTATTTCATAATAAAGTAATTATAAAATACTTTATTTGTGTTTATTTGATTCCTATTCAAGAGAATTATTTTATATATAGTCAATATAGGCACAGAGTTAAATTTTTTAACATTTTCTAATGGTGGTGTGCCTCGTGATTTTTTTCATGAAACAAGTGTGCCTTTGCCCAAAAAAGGTTGAAAAACACTGGCTTAAGGCATCTAGGCAGCTCACCTCAGCATAGCTTGACCTAACAAACTTGGTAACTGCACACCTACTCGTAATCTTTTTGTCTGCAATACCTATCCTGGGGCTGAATTTAACTGCAGTTTTCTCCCCCACCCTTTTTAATGGCTGTGACATTCGCCCTGATTTTGGGGAAATTTCCCTTCATCTCATTCATGGCGCCTCTTTCTTGATGAAGAGGTCTAGACAACCCAGCAGTCTTCCCACCTACATGGCATATTGGTTAGTCCTAATATAGTTACTGCTGTACCAGTGATTTTGTTCACATTGCCTGTGAAACTGCAGCCACAACACATAATTGCAGGGAGTCCAAGATAATGATGCCTGAAAGATTACAGCCAGAAAAGCCAGGTGACAGATCATTAGTGGTCCATCATTGGAATGATTAGCAGCAGTATTTTATCCAAAAAGGAGGACGATCCAGAAATATGGATTGGAGTGTCAGATTTTAAAGGCATTGATAATTCATAGCAAGATAGATCTTATTATGAAAAATATGAAAACAAGGCAATTACTGCCTTGATTCACTTTTCCCAAGGAGATGAAGAAACCTTATAAAAGCATGTGGATCTCTGAAATTATTGAGGCTGTAGCTTTTCCTGGACAAAATTTGGAAGTACCTTCCCACATAAAATTAAAATGCTTTTTGGGAGTGGGGGTGGGGGTGGGGTCCTGGTGGTTATGATCATCATTAAATGTATTGAATACTATATTCTTACCTGGGCTAGTATAGAAGGGTTGTAATATTTATAAAGGATAGGGAACAGCTACTCCTCTCAGGGCCATTTCTGTTGTATGTATTATTTATTCTTTGGTCTTCTCCCCCCTCCTGTGCCAACGTCTCTTTAAGAAATGTGATTAATAAAACATACCAATTTGAACACGGTGGGCCCAGTTCCCAAATAGAGCTGTTCTGGCCATTTCTATGCAAATGTCACAGGAGACAGATCACATCACTAAAACCTAAAGTAACAACAACAAGCACAACAGAAGCAACAACAACCTTAGTTTGGGCTACATCCATTTAAATTAAGTATATGTTTTTGATGCACTTATTGCATGGCACACTGTTGTAACTATCTCCCTAAGGGATTCTGGCATTGCAGCATAGAAAGATGCTGCAATTAAAAAGGCATTTAAACCTGCCATTTCTAATAAGGAACACACACATACAAGGCATCCCACTTCCTATACTCATCCCTGTGTCTTTCTCCCTCTCAAGTTCTAAACAGCATAATTTTATTATTCCTCTCTTAATTTTTTTAAAAAGAGACAAAGATAAAAGGACATCACAAAACTTTTATTCTACCTATCTAACATTTGTACCTTGCATTCGCTCCCACTGAAGTGGCATCTAATGTGGTTTATATTTATTATAAAACTTGGAATACTGGAATAAAAAGAAGAAAGCTCAATTACAGTGAGATTCGGTGTATATCAATTCTGTGTATATCACTGATTTTAGTGGTGTTTCTTCTCAAGTATGCATGAATAGGACCATAGCTACAAATAGGTAAACCAATTAAAATAGGTAAACCAATTAAAAAATAGGTAAACCAATTAAAAAGCCAGTATGTTTCCAAACTAAGGGCAAGCTGCAGAAAACACAAGTATGAATAACAGAGACCTTGGCTTTGAAACTAAAGTTAACTTTTCCAAAGAAAGTCATGCTTTTCCAAATAGTGCCAGGAGTGAAGTTCTGAGGTGTTCCTCCATTTGAAGACAATATAACATGGTGGATGCAGACTAAGAAAAGATCTGATTCCATTCATGAGGTGACACCATATAGGGGAAACTTCTAGAAACTGGTTCCTCATTTTCATCAGTTCACTGTTTTTCACCCAAACACAAGGCAATTGTCCGAGCCCTAAGTTTTGTCCCCACTAATGTGATACACATCAACATGCCAGTTTCTGTGGTTTCCCTGCTTATCCATTGCAAACAATTTCTTTAAAGTTTCTATGCTGAGATATCACCTTCTTTGTGTCACTTCAAACTCTGCAGTAACGTGTGTGATTATAATTATTCTTATATCATGGTGTTTAGTAGGGAAATTTTCAGTAAATAAGGACATTTTCAGTAATTTTAGTAAACTACAGTGGTACTTCAACTTCCGAATTTAATCCATTCCGAATGCATGCTCTTAAATCGAACTACCTTTAAGTCGGGATACCTATCTAAAAACTTGAAAAAATAAGTTAAAAAATCAAAAAAATGGGGAAAAATTGTAAGTCGAGCAGACTATATCTAAAATTTATAAGGCAGCAGTTAAAAAGCCAACAGTTTTCTGCTCTTAAGTCGAATTGCTCTTAAGTCAAGCTGTTCTTAAGTCAGGGTACCACTGTACAGGCCAGTGTATATGACGTGGGCTTGCCAGCATATTGATATCCTGAAACCACGATTAAAAAAACATGGGAAGTAAGCACAATGGGGGACAAGAGAAAAAACGATGGTGTTTGCGTCACCTTAAAATAGTGTTTTTCAACCACTGTTCTGCGGCACAGTAGTGTGCCGCGAGATGTTGCCTGGTGTGCCGTGGGAAAAATTCTCCCTACACCAGCAATGCCCCCCCGCATCCCGCTCGCGACCAAGGCAAAAAGCCGGCTGCCGCAAGGCTTCCTTGGGAGATGTAGTTCCTCCCGCAGGTCTGAGACGCGGTCCGCTTTGCGCACCGGCGAGGAAAGGCTGGCCATGGGCAGGGAAGGAGAAGAAATAAGGGAGGAGGAGGAGGAGGAGGAGGAGACTGGAGAGCGAGAGAGAGAGAGAGAGAGCCGGGAGACCCGCGCAGGCGCATTACGGCGAAGGGCGCTCCAGAAGCCGCTCTTAAAGGTTCTTGGGGTTGGTTCCCCCTCCTCGCTCACCGAATCCCCCTCCCTCCCCCGCCTCGCGCACTCGCTGTTTGCCTCCCGAGGGTGGGCGCGCGCCCCTCTTTTAAGGGTGGGGAGCGGCCGGCCATTGACAATGGTCATTTTTTTGTGGGGGGGGGGGGTAAATAAAGGGGAGGACGTGGGAGGCTGAGGAGGGGATTCCTAGGACCTAGGGAGGAGACGGGGATGGGGGTTCCCTTCCAGGCCCTGTGGCTGCCTGTCTGGAAGGAGGCGGGGGGGGGGGAGAGAAGGGAGGCTTATACTGGAAGCGGTAAAAGATGGGGGTTGGGGGGTCGTATATGAAGAGCCTCCCCCAGCCCCACCTTCCTGGGTTTGCAAGTTCCTCTGAAAAAAAGTGCCAGGAGGAGGGAGGGGGAAGGTGAGGGCAGGCAGACATTTTGATAGGGATGCCTTGGGAGGGCCTGGGCTGGAGGATGGATTTGTTGTTGTTTTTTTTGGGGGGTGAGAAGTGTGTTTGTGTGTGTCTGATAGGCACAGAGTTAAATTTTTTAACATTTTCTAATGGTGGTGTGCCTCGTGATTTTTTTCATGAAACAAGTGTGCCTTTGGCCAAAAAAGGTTGAAAAACACTGCCTTAAAAGATACATTAAAAGTGCCTCCAAAAACCAGTACCCCCCAGAGGGAGTTGCTGGAAGACCCGCTGGGATGAGCTTAAGGGGGTATGGTAGGGTTGTTTTTTAAGTTGGCTGCTCATGGGGACACAATTTTTGAAGATGTTTTTTCCTGAATTTACAAGCGCTTTTTAGTAGTCGTGGGATAAGGCTCTGACTGTGTTGTCAACATTCAGGCTGCCCTTTACTATGTAAAGCTTGCCATCGTTTTTCTGATGGCAATGTGGGACATGATATTGTGAGGGCAATATCCAGCCATTTCCTAGTGTTTTTAATGATGGGTGCAGAAGCACAATATCCCCACATTCATAAACCCAGAGGGTTTTTTATTTTTTGGAATTAAATTTCCTGTGTTTTTTCAAATTGAAGCTTAAGGAACCTTACACTACACCCAAATTCCAAAAGAAACTTCCCTCACATAGAATTATCCAGTGACTGACGGTCCTAGAAGATAAGTCTGAAGGAGACTGGTTGTGGATACAGGCCTTTTTATACTTCACAGGTGGACCAGAGTGGGAGTCTCTTCCCTCTGGTGTAACTATGAAACCAAATCAGAAGCCCAGCTCCTCTGATTAGCCACAAGCATAAATTCAGACCTAGTGTGAATTTAGAGTGATAGATTAAGACTCTCACAAATAGGATTTGGATCCCCACTCAGCAATGGAAATTCACTGGGAAAGTTGAACTGGTAAAATGACTCCTTAAATATCTCAGTCACCATGAAAGCCCTTTTAGGGTCACTATAAGTCAGTTGCAACTGGATAAGACAGCAGCAGCAGCAACAACAACAACAACAGCAACAATAACATGAACTCAGAGTAGACCTGAGCACAAAACAAAGAATAAATTGTGGTATTGGTAGAAAATCACCAATTTGTCAAAAAGTCATTGTTTTGTCTTTGTTGAAAGCTATGACCCCAATAGATATGAAGTTTTTTTAATGAACTTTTACTCTTTTTTTTATTTATCAACCACTTGTGGCCCTTTTTTGAGCCTCCTTGCCTTTTGCAGCCTCTGACACTTTTCAAAGGGATCCTCTTGGAGAGGGTTCTTAATGAAAATGTTCAAAACCAAACCTCCATAAATCTTGTACGGCAGTGTTGGTGAACCTATAGCACAGGTGCCTAAGGTGGCACTCGGAGCCCTTTCTGTGAGCACCTAACATCGCCCCTTTACAGCCACCTGTATTCAGGTTATATTGCCGTACTGGCACTTTGCAAAAAATTAGTGGGTTTTGAATCGCATATTGGGCACCCGGTCTCTAAAAGGTTCATCCTCATTGTTGTAGTGAGTGTAGGGGAGAGTCAGGGGGAGCTTCTCTGTGATTTTGATCTCTCTATTTTATGGTGTTTTTAAAAGAGATGAATCAAAAATTATTTGTTGGTTCATCACAAAATTTTGGAAAATTTGTGATTCATGATTCGTCAGTGCAAATTACAAATCATGATGAATCACCATTTTTCTTGTGCTCATCTCTAACTCAGAGGGGGCGGAAATGCACACAAATCACAGTGAGTTATGGAAGAACACTGCCAGGCCAGAATTATTTATTATGATTTATTTGATTTTTATGCCACAACACTCTGGGTGGTTTACAAATGATGGCTCCTTGGCACTAAGGGTCCCTAGAGGGGATGCTTTGCAGCATCCAAAAATGAAACCCCTGGTGCCAAGAGGCAACTCACATGACTGCCAAATTCATGGGCTTCAGTAGCCTTTAAAAAGGCACCCCATCAACTCTGCAGCCTCTTTCACTGTTTTGCAGCTTCCCCACCCACTATCCCTAGTGGTAATGAGAATGAGTCTAGCTGGTTCCTTCGGGGCCGGATGAGAATTTTTGACCACCAGCTGGACTGGCCATGGTTGGCAGTGCGTTTTCACCCATCCCATTCTCATTCTCATTTTAACTAGGATGACCGTATGTCAACGGTCGCAACTGGCAGTAGTGTAATTCTGGTAGTAGGCGAGTTCATGGTTTATGTCACAGTCACAGCTGGGGGAGTGGCCAGACTTTTAATAGAATTTAAGCAAGTTAAGTTTAGGGTTAGTTATTGTTAGATGAGAATTAATAAAATAATAGGTTGTGGTAAAAATCCTTGTGGCTGACCGGGAGTTAGTCCCCATGAGTTGGGAAACTGCTGAAGAACTTTAAATGCAATTTCCCTTGTTGGAAATCATTGTTGGAAGATTATGAGCACCCAGCCCAAAATGTGATTTGCAATAGAGTAGGGCCCTCTTCAGTTGACTGAGGGTAAGGATTAATAAATAAATATAATAAAGTTGTGGCCCAATTTTAAAATCCAAATCATTGTGTCGCCTATTTATATCGGGGTTGGGGATGCAAAATTAAGACATGGACAATACAATAAATAAACAATATACAATGCATAGAGAAAAGTAAAACTAACCAATCAAGCATAATTAAATCTGATAACAAAGCAAAAATAATAAATCAAATACATACAAAACCAAACAGCGACAGATTAAAATATAAAAACCAGTTCAGCGAGATGGGCGAGATGACAAACAATGGTCAGGGAAAGCACGCCTATACAGACAGGTTTTAAGCTGCTTTTTAAAAACGTGTAGCCTGACAGACCTAACCCCAGATTAATCTGAGATCAGTTCTTCTAAGCTTTGTTCTGTTGAAATGTTTCATAGTTTCACACTCTTTATCATACCAACTATTGTTAGTTGGTCTGCTTCTGGGCAGGGATCTTACTCTCTTTGTTAGGGCGGGTCTTAAGTGTCGATTAGTTTGCCATAATTTACCAGAGCAATATTAATATATGAAGCTGCCTCAATCTCTCCTTTCAGTTCAAGCACAGGGGCACTGTGCATAATTTTTTCTATTTCTACGTGGAGTATAGGGCACCACTTAAGCCTAGTGTCTGCTGTTACCAATGCTTGATCCATTGGGAAGGAACTGGTGACCCTATTATTTAATATAACTTCAGGGGTAAGGATATAGAATATAAGGGGCTGATGGTCACTTTCTGGCTGTGTACCCACTGTGAAATAAAGGATGTTATCTAGTAGCGGGGGAGTAATGGCTACATAGTCGATCAAACTAGCTCCATTGTGACTAAAATATGTATATTCTCCCACTTCATCACCTTGAAAATTACCATTTAGTATTACCAAATTTAACTTATCAATCAACTGCCAATTTCCACCCCAGAATTATTCAAAATGCAATCTTTTGTGTTCCTTGACTGATTGTAAAAATCACCAATATGCTCAGCATAAGCAGATCTATAGTGTCCACTGCCCAAACGTGCATTAAAGTCTCCAAGTAATATTGTTTGCGCTCTGGGGAATTTTATCTCAAGATTATATATATACATTTCCAAGTCAAGCCAACACTGCTCGTAATAAAAAGATTAATGGGGGGGAATATAAACATTCACAACCACAATTTCCCAGTCTTTAAAGGTCAAAAGAACAGCCATAGCAATAGTTCTTAAATGTGGTAATGGTAAAATAGCACAGACCACTGAGGTAGATATTAAACAAGCCAGACAAGCAGCTGAACTCTTACTAAAGCAAAGATTATCTGACCTCTGTGTTCAAACAGATACAGGTTCACTTTGCTATCTAAAAACAGCCCTTTTTATAAGAACATTACACCTAAGCCTCTAAATCGCCCATCTTATTTTGCTGATTTAATGAACTTTGAACATAGAAAAGCATTTACTCGGGCTCGCCTTGATATGCTACCACTTGCCAATCTAAAGGGCCGTTATACACAATCCCCATACCATAAGAGAGTCTGCTCTTGTGATAAAAAAATCTGTGCTTTGTTGCCCACTATTTGCAATCCACCGTGAAAGACTTTTGAAATTCATCTTAGAAAAATATCCTGGTAGATCTGACGAAGAAATCTCAAAATCTTACTCTGTGATAGAGATAAATTTGTTACGTTTTGAATGGCAAGGTTCTGTTCTTTACTTATTAAAATGAAAGTTGCTTTAACTACTTCTAATAGCCAAATTGATATCTAGGTTTCTGTACCCTCAGGCCCCTTTTTATCTATTTTTATTGTTATTTTATTGATATTTTTATTGTACTGTTTTTACTTGATGCATTTTGCAATGGTCCTGTGAGCCACGCAATAAAATGTATATGATGATGATGATGTTGGAATGTTGCTGGCTGGACTGGAAGGAAGGTCTAAGGAACCAGGAGACGATTCTCCTACATGCTGTCCAGGCACTGAAACCAGCAGATTTGTGGGCAAACAAGCTAAGGTCTTCCCAGTCGCAGCACCTATTTTATGGAATTTTCTTTTAAGAGAGAGATACCTATCCTTCTCTCTGGCCACTCTTCAAAGAGTTTGAAAAACTCATCCGCATTTCCTAATTTTTAGTTGTGTTTTTAACTGCGGAGCAATTATATGTGGACATCCTACAAGTATCTTTAGATGTAAAATGTTTAAAATTGTTTATAAATTTTAAACATTTAAAATTTTAAATTGTTTAGATTTTAAATTGTTTAGATGTAAAATGTTTAAAATTGTTTATATTGAGTACAGTTTCATTAGTACACTTCACAACAATTTATTAATATGTTCCTTGTATTGTTTTAAGCTTTGTAGGCTTTCCATGACTTGCAAGGAAGGAAGATCTACAAATCAAATCATACAGAAAATGGATTGGACAGATACAATAAATCTATGGGGCTTGTGCTATTTGCATTCATACATAAAATACAGTGGTCCCCCGCCCTTTCGCAGTTCATATACTGTAGTCCCGCTATAGCGCGGGACCGCAGTACATTGTTATCCTGAAAGGGCTTGAGGGAGGGGGGAAAGGTTTTAAAAGCCTGGGCTTTTTAAACCTCCCCCCTTACCCAAGCCCCAGGCTCCAGATGATTGGTGCTGGGGTGGGGAAACAAAAGTTTTCTCCCCCACTCCAGTGCCAATCAGCTGGAGTCTGGGGCTTGCCTCCATGAAGGTATCGCACCCGGCTCCCCCGTACCCTGCAGGGGTTGGGAGAAGTGACGTGTGATGTTTAAAATGACTTTAAACAATGGAGTCAGCTTGGCTCTGTTGCTTAAAGTCATTTTAAACATTGCTTGCCACCATTCCCGACACCCACGGAGCGCAGGGGAGCAGCATGCAATGTTTAAAATGTTTTAAGCAATGGAGCCACCTTGGCTCTGTTGTTTAAAGACATTTTAAACATCACATGCCACTTCTCCTGGATCTGTTGCTTAAAGACATTTTAAACATCCCTTCCCCCCAAGTATTTTCAATGATCATGGGTCGGGTTGGATCCCTAACCCCTGTGATAGACAGGAGCTTACTGAACATTTTAGTATCCCTTTAGAAGGCAGGAACATCCACACTCAAGGGCCAACAGGATGGCGGTGGACAGAAGACTTTCAGGATTCCAACAAGCAGATAATTCAACGTTGCAGGTTACACCCATTGTGATTAGAGATGGGCACGACTAGGGAAAATGATGTTTTTTCGGAACTTCGCAAAAATTGTTGTTTCCTTTTTCGTTTTTACATCTGTCGTTAAACTGGTTTTGGGGGGTAGCGGGCTCCTGGAGGCACCTCTTTTTTGGGGGGTGCCTCCTATCCTCACCCGCTAGGGAAAGCAGGCTCCTGGAGACCCCTCATACATGGGGGTCTCCTCTCCTCACCTGCTGCAAAAGGGCATGCATAGCCATATGGATATGATTGCATACCAAACGCAGAGATACAGCAGACTGGCAGAGGCAACCCCTTTTTGGGGTGCCTTCCTGCATCAGTCAGGCCTCGGGGCATGGTTTGCATGATGTCACACATGCTGCCGGGAGCCAAGCCTGCAGGAGTCACCCAGAGCCACAAGTGGCGGACTGGCAGACTCTCTGCACCCACTGTGTCTCACTAAGAAGGGAATTGACTTAGTAAACAGATCTGGCTTAGGCAACAGGGTTAGCAAGGGCTAGGGTTAGGCTAGTTATGGGAGAGGTTAGGGTGAGTATTGGGGTGCACCTCTGGGGGCCTCTCTGACCCACTTAGGACAGTGTACTGGCGTATGGGTTAGGGTTAGGGTTAGGGTTTGGGTTCAGGCTACGGTTAGTGGGCTTTTTTTGCCCGGTTGGCACATCCCAGAAGTCTCTGTGGTCAACCTGGCCAAGTGGCCATGCGATTGGTGGAATGGCTCCAAAAATTTGCATGGTCACTCCCATGGCCAGCCCATCATTGCACAGGTGTAAAATAAAATAAAATAAAATAAAATAAAATAAATGGAGAGAGGAAAGAGGAGACATTTTGTTGCAAGAAAAACCCACTGCTACTGTAAAAATTCTGGCAGTTTTAAAATAGCAATTTTTGCATGTTTCTGTGTGGTGCTTGTGTGTTTTTGGACCACGATTTTAAAAAAAAAATGTGGTCACCGCCCAATTTGGATCATGGCATGGTGAGTCCGGCTGCCCAGGACAGGAGAGGGGGAAGGCCGGGACCCCCAGAAACCACCCCTCTGGTAACTCTGCACTGCAGGCATATTTTCACCTGCTTTTTGGCCGGGAATGGGGGAGTTTAAACCTTTTTTTCTGTGCCGCTTCCGCTTGAATTGCGGCGGCCGGCGGTGAGTCCGGTGACATTTCCCCCACCATCAGAGCAGCCCAGGACAGGAGAGGGGGTCAACCACCCCTCTGGTAGGTGCCCTGAGCCCTCACTCAGGCAGGCATATTTCCGCCTGCTTTTTGGCCAGGAATCGGGTTTTTAACTTTTAAAAACTTTTTTTCTGTGCCGCTCGGCATCGGGATTGCGATGCCAGGAACGACCACGACAAATCAGACCCAATTACGAGTTCGAGTTCTGGTGACCGTTTCCGTTCCGTAATGGAAACGAGGAACGGAAACGGAAATGGGAATTCCGCCAAGTCGTGCCCATCTCTAATTGTGATCCTTCTTTTCTTTCACAAACTCAGCCAGACAGAAGGGTGAATATTAAGGCGCTTTTCCTATCACTCAATTGGTCGAATTAGGGCTGAATCATTTTTGAGCAAACAAACTAAATGTAGTCTCATCAGTCATGGGTTTTAGCTGGTCCGAAACTGACGTCAGTTCTGTTTTTACCCCAGAGAAATGTAGAAAACAGAAGTCCGAACACACCCTGGTTGGCTTCCAAACAAAATGGAGATGGGAGGGTGGGAAACTGCTCTAGCTTTTAAATCAAGTGTACTGCTGATATACGAACCCCTTTCTGTTCTGTTTCTAACACATATACTGGTGAACAAGCTTTCTGAATTAGAATACGCTGCGTTGCATTAAGCGACAGTCCAAGGCAATCACTGAAATCAGTCAAATGTTTACTTAATGGATTTCTTCATTCTCGAAACCTGATTGTACCAATTGTATTCCTTGTTTCAGGTGACAGAAATATGCCAGGTGACCCTGCACATGTAATTAAAAGCAGGTGGGTTTTCAGTATGCAAATGAGCTCCTCAAAATTACACACCATTGAAGGATGCTCTGCAGACAAAAGATAGGGGGAGGAGGAAAGTCAATTTACATATTTTGGAAGTGAGTTCTGCTGACACGCACAGATGTTCAACATGTTAAGGATGGATGTACTTTACAGCAGAACTGGAAACACACTTTTGTTGAATCTTGGCCTACTACTAATTAAGCGGTCTGCTTTCAGGAATGGTGTATCACACTCCAAGAATCTGATCAGGAATGATATATAATATTGCACATAATGTTTCTGGTACTGAAAGGGGGGAAATGGTACACCTATATAGAGATGGGCACGACAGCGGTATTCCCGTTTCCGTTTCCGTTACTCGTATCCGTTACTCTACGGAAACGGTAACGGGAATTACTCCACCAGAATTCGAGCTCGAACCGATGAACGAACAATTTGGTCTGATTTGTCGTGGGTCGTTACTTGCATCGAGCGATCGCGCAATGCCAAGCGGCACAGAAAAAGTTTTTAAAAGTTAAAAAAACCCGATTCCCGGCCCTAAATGTAGGCGAAAACTGTCTGAGGGCACCTACCAGGCCAGAAGGGTGTTTTAACCCCCCCTCCTTGGCTATTGCTACTGCTGCGCTGCTGGTACCAGGCTGGGAGGGCGCATCCATTTGCCATGCAGTGCGGGGGATCTAAAATGGCGACCGCAATATTTTTTTTGAAATCGTTGCCCAAAACCCCACCAAAGCACCACAGAAACATGCAAAAATTAGCTATTTTAAATGCTTGATTTTTTACAGTAGCAGCAATGGGTTTTTCTTGCAAAAAAAAGTCTCCGTTGATTTTATTTTATTTTATTTTATTTTATTTTTTTACACCTGCGCATTCGCAATGATGGGCTCGCCCATGGGAGTGGACCATGCAAAGTTTTGGAGCCATTCCACCAATCGCATGGCCAGGTTTTGCTGACTGTACCAGGCTGGGAGGGTGCATCCATTTGCCATACATTGCGGTGGATCCAAAATGGCGACCGCAATTTTTTTTTTGAAATCGTTGCCCAAAACCCCACCAAAGCACCACAGAAACATGCGAAAATTAGCTATTTTAAATGCTTGAATTTTTACAGTAGCAGCAGTGGGTTTTTCTTGCAAAAAAAAGTCTCCGTTGATTTTATTTTATTTTATTTTATTTTATTTTATTTTATTTTATTTTATTTTATTTTATTTTATTTTATTTTTTTACACCTGCACATTTGCAATGATGGGCTCGCCCATGGGAGTGGACCATGCAAATTTTCCACCAATCGCATGGCCACTTGGCCAGGTTGACCACAGAGACTTCTGGGATGTGCCAATCGGGCATAAACAGCCCACTAAAAAAGCCCAAACCCGAAAAACCCATACGCCAGTACACTGTCCTTCTAAGTGGGTCAGAGAGGCACCCAGAGATGCACCCCAATACTCACCCTAACCTCACCTGTAACTAGCCTAACCCTAGCCCTTGCGCTAACCCGTCTTAACCCTAAGCCAGATCTACTTGCATTGCACTACATGCAAGTACGTGAGACACAGCGGGTGCAAAGAGTCTGCCAGTCCGTCACTTGTGGCTCTGGCTGACTCCTGCAGCTCCCTCCAGGAGCCTGCTACCCCCCCCCAAACCAGTACTAACAACAACGAAAAAACGAACCGACTAATTTTTGCGAAATTTCGCAAAAAATGGAAACGAGCCGAAACGGACTGCCTCTGACACACGACAACTCAAAAACATCATTTTCCCTAGTCCTGCCCATCTCTACACATATAGCAGCTACCAGGGCCATCATTCCTGGTTTAGTCCTAGGCTGATTTTCTACAATTAGAATTCTATAAACTGTACACTTAAAGCTTTTTTAATAAACATGCATTTGAATAAGTTCAATTATTGACACAAATTAATTACTATTATTTAGTTAATATTAATAAAATCAAAGTTTAAAAATAAAATTAATAGTTAATTCTATATTGATTTTTGTTAACAATAATCTTCAGACATAATTTATGGGGAGAGGACATCATTCTTGTCTTTAAGGCAGGCAGACAGATGCGCATACTGTATGTGCTTATGGGTTCTTTGCAATCTAACCTGGAACATTTCCAAAGAAGCTGCTGTGCTATATAGAGATGGGCACAAAAAAAAAAAAAAGACACACTTTTTTCAGTGTTTTTTTCTGTGAATTTTCCTGCTCAGCTCTCTTGTTCTGGCTACTGCCATCCAGCTGGTTTTGGTAGCTCTAGCTGTCAAAACCAGCTCGTTGGTGGTGGTCAAAATGGGAGAGCCAAGGAGGGTTTTGAATTTTGTGCCACAGCAGCACCCTCACTGCTATAGTGTGACATTGAAAATCCTGCTCTGCTCGCCCCTTCTCAGCCAGGCAACATGCAACCATTCAATGGGAAAGAAGAGCAGCCAGGTTTTAAATTTGGTGGCACTTGCTTCACGCTCGTATTGCCGCCACCACCAACCAGCCTCCCCCCCTTCCCACAGCCCAACCTGTCAAAAAGCCCAGCTGTGTGCTGGTGGCAACAATGGAAGACAGAGCAGGTGGCGCCAAATTCAAAACCCAGCTCTGCTCTCTGATTCTTGCCCCTGCCCCTGGCACTCAGATGGTGTTTTTGACAGGTTGGGCCCGACCTGTCAAAAAAACAAACAAACCCAAGCTGGGTGGTGGCAGCTTCCAGTTTGTTTTGTTTCTTTTCTTTACAAAAATTCCATTAAAATTCATTAATTATGAAACAAAATGAAATATAATGAGCAACAAAACAAAACGAAATGAAACACTATGTTTCCGTTTCATGACCATCTCTAGTGTTATATCTGCATGTCTGCCTTCAGTAAATAAATTTAGTCCCAGCATGTAAAGGGACAAGTTTTACCTGCCTGTTAAAAGAGACTTTGGAGCATCTCTCCAAACTGGGGATCTCTCCAAACTGGGGGAGTGGGCTGAGAAATGGCAAATGCGTTTTAATGTAACCAAATGTAAAGTAATGCATATTGGGGCAAAAAATCCAAACTTCATCTATCAACTCATGGGCTCTGAGTTATCCGTGACGGATCAGGAAAGAGATCTTGGTGTGTTGGTGGACAGCTCCATGAAGGTGTCTCCCCAATGTGTGGCAGCAGTGAAGAAGGCCAATTCCATGCTAGGGATTATCAAAAAGGGGATTGAAAATAAAACAGCCAACATTATAATGCCATTATACAAAACAATAGTAAGGCCGCACCTGGAGTATTGTGTACAATTCTGGTCACCGCATCTCAAGAAAGACATAGTGGAACTGGAAAAGGTGCAGAAGAGAGCGACTAAAATGATTACTGGGCTGGGGCACCTCCCTTATGAAGAAAGGCTAAAACAATTGGGCCTCTTTAGTCTGGAAAAAAGGCGCTTGAGGGGGATATGATTGAGACATACAAAATAATGCAGGGTATGAGTAAAGTGGATAGAGGGAAGCTCTTCTCCCTCTCTCAAAATACCAGAACTAGGGGACATACACTCAAATTGAGTGCTGGGAGAGTAAGAACTGACAAAAGAAAATATTTTTTCACCCAGCAGCGTTGTAAGTCTATGGAACTCCCTGCCACAGGATGTGGTGATGGCATCTGGCCTGGATGCCTTCAAAAGGGGATTGGACAGATTCCTAGAGGAAAAGTCCATCACGGGTTACAAACCATGATGGAGATGTGTAATCTCTAGGCTTTAAACCAGGGTACTTCAAGGGCCAGATGCAGGGGAGTGGTATCAGGAGACAGATATCTAGTCTCATGCGCTCCCAAACGCATCTGGTGGGGCCGCTGTGAGATACAGGAAGCTGGACTAGATGGGCCTTTGGCCTGATCCAGCATGGCTCTTCTTATGTTCTTATGTTCTTATGTTCTTATGACTTATTTAAATAAAGGAAGAAGCAACTTTATTTCCCTCAATTTGGATATCCAGGGATTCAAAGCTGAGCTTCTAAAAGTTAAAATGATCAAAGTCTTGGGCTTATGCCAATTAAACTTTTACTCATATTGGTTTTTGTTTTTATTTTTTTAAACAAGTTCTTTTCTTCTGAAGATATGAAGTAATCTGCAGGATCTGGCAAATTCTTATTTTAAAAATAGATAGAAATAAAATTCTCTCCCAGCTTTAGATGTCCAACACAAGAGTCCTGTGGAGGTCTTAGCGGGACAGGACCATGGTGTTCATGAGAAATCTGAGCAGTACTAAGCAAATCCTTGAAGTGTGCTCTTCAGTAAAAATGCAGTTGTTCAAGTGGTGCCCTGTGAGCTAGATCAGAGTCAAGAGGCAATTCTATCAGGCCCATTTTAAAACAAATCAAACTATAATAAAACATTTAACAGGTTGTTGGTTTGAGTATTTGTTTATTTGCTATCTAAGATGGTCTTCTACTCTTATGGTGGAAGTTTAACATTAAAGATACAAAGAGCACACACAAAGAAAAAACATCCATTATGGGGGATGGAGAGTAACATGGAAAACACTGGTGTCCTAATCAGTCAATGCAATCATGCATTGCCATCTAAAAGTAACATGGTAGGCAGTCCCTCATTCAGGGAAAGCTTGCCTGAAGAGGAAGGTCATTGCTTGCTTCTGGAAAGACAGCAGAGAAAGTCTGGGAGGAACAACAGCGAAAGCCCTTTCATGTGTTCTTATGAGACACAGCTGTGAAGGTGGCACGATAGAAAGAAAGGCCTCTCCTACTGACCTTAACACCCGAGCTGGTTCATACTGTGAGATTCAATCTTTGAGGTAGGTTGGACCCAGGCCATTTTGTGCTTCGTAGGTTAAGGTCAGGACTTTGAATTGTGTCCGATAACTGATTGGCAGCCAGGGGAGATGCTTTAATACAGGTGTAATGTGATCACTCTAACCCACCGCAGTCAGCAATCTGGCTGGACCCTTTGATGTTTCCTGAGACTTTCCGTTGGTATCCCCACATAGAGTGCATTCCAGTAGTCTAGCTGGGATGAAACTAAGGCATGTGTCACAGTGGCCAGAACAGGTTTCTCAAGAGATAGGTATAACTGGCCTATTAGTTTTATTTTTGCAAATGCACTCCTGGCCATAGCTGTGATTTGGGCATCTAGGCTTAAACCTGTATCCAACCTCTATGTTAGTTACTTCACAAACATAATATATCATACATATGATTTGTATGTATACTGTATGTATCTGCATATATATAAACAAGAGCTTAGTATGGCTCCCCCAATTAAAAAACCATTGGGGCGTCTGGATTTCTATACTTTTTGCTTCATAAGATGCACTGGACCCTAAGATGCACCTAGTTTTTAGAGGTATGTATGAATAAAATTTGTTTTGTTATTCATTATTTGTTTCATTAGGTAATGAAACAAATAACGAAGAGCCCCCTCTAAGGAAAATGAAACAAAAGGAAACAGAAATTTCTATTTTGTTCCATTCGTTTTTTGTTTCCCCACCCCACCGGTGTCTCTTACCTGACACCCGGGTCAGGGATGAAGGTGGCGGTGAGGAGCTAATGGAGATCCAGAGGCAGCAGCGGCACGGTCCACTGCCATCTAGTGTGGTCACTGCCTGGGTTCCACAGACGGCTGTGAGGCCTCCCGCTGCCGGCAAGGCTGCTGCTGGGCCACCGGAGGCAGCAGTGGGGCAGTCCACCACCACCCGGAGCAGCCGCTGTTGGGGCTCTGGAAGGAGCAGTGAGGCCTCCCACTGACCAGTGCCACCACTGCTGGGCTTCCAGAAGCGGTGGCAGCATGGTCCACTGTTGCCTGGTGTGGCCGCGCCAGGGCTCTGGATGTCAAGCCCCGCACACAGAACACACAACAAGCCAAGTTCAGTTCTTTGCCAGGAACTTTAGTTGTAATCCAGATAAAGTACAGTCCGAGTCAATCCAGAATAATTTACAGAGCCAAATGCCAAGTTCAAGGGAAACAGAGAAACGTCGTAGTCAGGAAGCCAGTCCAAGGTCAGGAAACAGAGAACGCCATAGTCAGAAAGCCGGTCCAAGGTCAGGAAACAAAGTCAGGATAACACACAGGAATGTGGTGGCAAGGTAAGTGACGCGTTGCTCCCACAGAGGGTTCAGGGTAAACTTGCTAGCTTTATTCTAAAACAGGGAGCACGCCCATATCTCTGGCAAGGCTCCTGCTAGAACTCAGGGCTTTCAGATCTAATTAAGGTCTATCATTAAAGATCCTTTCCCTAGCTCTCCTGTTAGTTCTCCTTTGCAGGATCCTGCTCCTAGCCCTTATAGGAGGAGGAGATGTGCCCTCAGCTGCGTCCTCAGACTCAGCTGCCTGCTGAGTTGAACTACAAGGCTCCTCCTGCTGCTCTCCAGCATTTAACCCTTCACATTCGGGTTCCATGACGGGCAGGGTCCTGGCACTGGAGGCAGCATTGAGGCCTACCGCTGTCTGACGTGGCCATTGCCAGGGCCTTCCAGGCCACCGCCACAGCTCTACCAGAGACCATAGAGATTAGAAATGTGCTAGAGAGTACCCGCCCCCCATAATAACCATACAGCTGCTCTTCAAGACGGCCTAAATGGGAGAACTCCATCCTCTGGATTAACATTCTGCCCATCTTGAAGACTGGCTCTATGGTCATCATTGTGGGTGGCTACTCTCTAGCCCTTTTCTCATCTCTATGGTATCTGGTAGGGCTGTTTACTCTCTCTCTTATATTCTATGGAAAAAATCAATCATGCAAGGAATTTTTTTAACAGCCAGGTCAGGAAACTTTTGCTGGGGCTGGGACCAGCACTGGGTCCAAAGGCCTCTACAGCAGCTGCTCTGGAGGCTGCCAGAGGGGGTGTACTCACCCTATAAGATGCACAGACATTTCTTCTTACTGTTGAGGGGGAGAGTGCATCTTATAGAGTGAAAAATACAGTAACTTAATTTTACCCAAATGGGTTTGTGTGCTAGGCAATTTTAAAGTTTGTTTTTAAAGAAACTGATATAATCCTTGCACTTTTGTTCTTTCACTGTATGCTTGTTACTGGCAACACCTTCCTAGGACACTTTAAAAAATCTCCAAATTTGCAGTTGAAGAACGCCACCAAATAAGAGTCAAAGTAGTGAAGATGTGTTACCCAAAATTCCCACAAAACAAAAAGATTACACCACTCAAATAAACAAAGCATAAACACAAAGAAAAGGAGGGAGATGCATGTTACACTTGGCTAGATTACAAAGACTGCCAATTCGTCTTCTGTTTTCTTCTCCCTTTTCTCCCTAAACTCTAAACATTAAAAAGATTCTATGCAGACCTGGGACCCTGAGCCAGCTGCTTTGATCAATGCACATGGCTTCTTTAATGTCGACCTCTGACTCTCAATTAAACTCTTGTGAATTGCTATGTGAACTGTATGATCAGAACCACTGATGAAGTGTTTTTTGTTTGGTGAGCATCTTATTGATTTGGGTGAACTGCCTTGATGGGTTTTTATTTTCTACCCATTTTATTTGACTTCAATCCATGTCCAAATGGAAAACCTCCTCTTCTATCTTAATGTGTGTGTGAGAGAGAGAGAAAGGAGGGGGGGGAGGGAGTAAAGGAAGAGAATTGCCCAAGTTAGAACATAAGAACATAAGAAGAGCCCAACTGGATCAGGCTTAATCCAGCTTTCTGTATCTCACAGTGGCCCCACCAGATGCCTCTGGGAGCACAGAACTAGATATCCGTCTTTTGATACCACTCCCCTGCGTCTGACATTTCTAGGCACCATCCCTTTAAGCCTGAAGAAAACACATATCCACATCATAGCCTGTAACCTGTGATGGTCCTTTCCTCCAGAAATCAGTCCAATCCTCTTTCAAAGGTATCTAGGCCAGATGCCATCACCATATCCTGTATCAAGGAGTTCCACACACTAACAACACCTTGGGTAAAGGCATATTTCCTTTTGTCTGTTCTCACTCTCCCAACCCTCAATTTGGGTGGATGACCCCTAGTTTTTGTATTGCGAGAGAGGGAAGAGAGCTTCCCTCTCTCTACTTTATCCATTCCCTATGGAATTTTGTACATAGTATTCCACTTGTCTGATGCGATGTTTACCAAAGGGGATCAGGAGTAATTGCACATGAACAATGCACATATGTGTCAATATTACAGATAGGAATGGTAGACCACAATGGAACTTTTTACTCACAACATGCCTTTTCTGGATTTAAAGGCTATGACTCATTTTTTTTTTCAATTGTTGAACTGTTTTGTTACATTATATTTCTCAGGGCAGAAATGCTGTTATAAAAATGAAAAATGAAATGAAAGCGATGGGAAGGGAAGGGAAGGGATGGGAAAGGACTGGAGTGATGTACAAGTGAACAGTGTAGAGCTCAACCATGACTAATTAATGTATATGCAACAACTACTATATTAGATTGGTGTTTCACATACTCTACTCAACAGGACCCATCATCCTTTTGGTTCTGTGATGAGTGCCCTTCTATTGTGACATCTTGCTCATATTGTGCAGCTGTTGCTGTTTCTTTTCCATTTCTTCTCCTTTTAGTTATTCTGGCCCTCTGAGTTGTTATTGTTATGTGCCACCAAGTCAGAACCAGCCTATAGAACAGGGCTGTCCAAGACATCAACCGTGGGTGACCAGTTGCCCATGGTGCCTTCAGGGGTTGCCCGCCAGGTCCCCTGTGCAGGGGGAATTCACCCCACTCAATCACCCTCTCCAGTAGTGGCGGCAGGCCCAGCATCCCCCCTGGGCCCACCTCCATGGCTGCCACCCACCGCTGGAGCCACCACCATGCCACCACCTCCACTGCCTGCATCACCCCCGCCACCATCACCATCACTATCACCCCCGCCACCATCACCCTAGCCCAGATCCCCGTCCCCACCCCTGCCCCCACCCCAGGCCCACCCACTGACCCCACTACCATCACCATTGCCACCCACGCCACAACCACCCTCTCCCCCACCCAGAGCCCTTGTCTCCTGCTGCTGCAATCACCCCCACCCCTGCCCACTGACCCCGCCGCTGCCACCACCACAATCACCTGCGCCCTGCCCGCTGCCATCACCCCACCACCACTGCCATCAACCCAGGCCCCACCCAGTGAACCTGCCACCCCCACCACCCCCATCGCCATTGCTGCCCCCGCCGCCACTGCAATCACCCCACCCCTGCCCGCTGCCATTGCCCCCACCCTGCCACCACCATCACCCCAAGCCCCACCCCCACCCCACCGCCCCCCAACACCGACCCTCTGCTGCTGTCGACCGTGGGGAGTCTACAGATGTGGCAGGTAGGCGTTGAGCTATTCAAAGTTGAACAGCCCTGCTATAGAGGCCTTAATAAGCTTTTAAGGTGAGTGAAATATTTAAGGGGATTCATACCCAAGCCTCCTGACTCCTAGTCAGTCACTTTATCGGTTACACTTCACTAAGCAATGCTTTGGTCCTCTGAAATGCTCTATATCAATGACCTTCCACTTCCTCTGCAGCTCATTATTGGCTGATGGCCTATAGATGAGAGACATTTCTAAAATTCACTGCCCTCTCTGTTCCAGATCCCTCCACTTCTGCTGATGGCTAGAGATGGGACCTTCAGGTTAGCGCTAATGGGGTGAAAAGAGAAGGAGATTTTGACTTTCATTTTAAGATTCTTCAATAATTTCTGAAAGAAAACCACTGAAATCCAAAGACTTAACCTGAATGAAATAGATAATTGGTTCCTCCATGTTTCCCTTCTGTGTTTGCTCTTTCCTACCTCTTTGTCAAACCAGTGGTTATTCCCCCTCTTTATTATGGGTTGTTTTCCATAACATGTCCTATTTTGTAAACTGTTTTATTGTTTGGAAGACTGCCTCATTGCAGTCTGACAAATGAGAATACCAAAGCATTATTATAAAATATGTTACTGACCCAGGAGTTAGGAACAGGGGAATTTCTTATTTAACGCAAACCAAAGAACATCATTCTTTATTACTAGATAAGCTTCCCTTGAATGATGGTAATTTTTCATCATGGAAGGTTGGATCCAGTGAGCTAAATCAAGTATTAGCCCCATCTGTAGAGATGTGAAAAATTCTGGCCCAGTTTGACATTCTGGGTCAAGATAGGTTGTCTCAATACATCAAACCAGCCTGCTGATGACCACTTACCTCCTCAAAAGTTCTCAACTTTAGCAGAAGATTGAGGCAACAGGTCTATGTCCACCCTTCTCATGAGATGTTTCTGTACAGAATTACCCCTAACCCTAATGGTGTCTTGAATGTCAACCTAAACATCATGTAAACCCTAAAACTACACATAACTTTATCCCTAGCCGTAGCCACAAACATAACCTAACCTTAATCCTGAGTCTTACCCAGTCCCTCATCATAACCAAAGAAGTTAAAAGTAATCCTAAACTAACCTCAGCCCCACCCCCAGACACACCCTGGGTCCCAGCTCTAATCCTAATCCTAATCCTAGTCCTGGTCCTAACTCTAACCTTCACCCTAACCCACTGATGCCCTAACCTTTTTGACTCACGGCTCCCTTGACTTACTGGACACTGGGTGTGGCTCCCCAGTACAGTAGGACTGCTGTATCCAGTATGTGCAGTCTCACTAATCAACTTTTTTTTTAAAATAGAGAACACACCTTCCCCAGGGTGTAATACCAAGGCTGGCAACTAGGTGAACCAGAGACTATGCCAGTGTTGGCGAATCTATGGCTTGGGTGCCAACTTGGAGCCCTTTCTGTGGAGTGGTGGTGAGTCTTCATCACTCCAGATGTTTTGAACCACAACCCCCACAGTCATTGGCAATACAAGCTTGGAATGCTGGGAATTGTGGTCCAAAATATCTGGAATGCCAAAGGTTCACCACTTCTGGACTATATCGGAGGTTAACAGAAAAACCCTGGTGGCCTGACTTCTTCAAGGGAAGCTGTTTGGGGGAAATGGAGAAGCTCTGTGTGTGTGTGTGTGTGTGTGTGTGTGTGTGTGTGTGTGTGTGTGTGTGTGTGTGTGTGTGTGTGTGTGGTGAGGCAGTCAAAGAAGGCTTCCTTGCAAAAACGAGGACAGGAAACCCAGTCTGGAGCCAGGCTCCCCTCTTTCCACCATGGAGAGACCCTGCAGGTAAGTGCTATAACTGTTTTGAGGGGGAGGGGAAAAGATGAGAGTATCCCATGGTTTTCCTGGGTGGATTTTACCTAGTGCCCCATGGAGCCACAGCACACAGTTTGGGAAACATTGCCCTAACCCTAACTCAAGAGGGTTTTTCCCCCTTTAATAAGGAATCAGTGATAGAAGGACAAGATCATTTTACCTTCAAGGTCAAGTAAGCCACTTCCTTGCAGACACTGACTTTTTTTTCCTGTCTGAAGATTTCAAACAGAGGAGGCATGGGGACAGGTCTGAAGAGGAAAAGATGGATTGTTCCAAGTAGAAACACCAGCAGATAAGCGTGTTTCGTTTGTGCCAAAGAGTGGTATCAGGGCAAAATTGAATGCTATCTCCCTGTGAGAAAACATAAACACCATGTAAAAAGGTAAAGGCCGGAAAGGTTCCCCGCTTCGTATCCACATGCATAAAAGTATATTTATTTATTTTTCTGACTCTCCGAAATGGATGGTGGTGCTCATCTCCCTTCATTCATGCTGAAGAGGCAGTGTTGTGCAAGGCCATGGCCACGTGGCCAGCAAGGCTGCAAGGAAACACTGCTTTTACCTCCCCGCCCCTTTTTTAACACCCCAGCTCTGCTTACCTATTTATCTCCTTGCAATTATACGCCGTGGTAATTTTTTTAAAAAATAAATGCTTTTGAATTGGTAGGTTGGCGGTGAGGCGGAAAGAGGGGTGGGGGCGAATGGAGTTATCAGCGTGACCGCCTCGAATTCATAGCGAAGGCAATCACGCCGCGAAGAGAAGTTCTTCGTGAAGTGACGGCCAGTGTTGTGCAAGGCCATGGCCACGTGGCCAGCAAGGCTGCAAGGAAACACTGTTTTACCTTCCTGTTTTTTTAACACCAGTACCTCTTTATCTCCTTGCAATTACATGCTTTTGAATTGGTAGGTTGGCAGGAGCTGGAGTTATCAGCGGGAGCTCGCTCCGCTGCATGAGACCCAGGATTCGAATTGCCGAGCTGCCGAATTTGCAGCCAACAGTTTTCGGAGCCTTAGTCCATTGAGCCACCACGCCCCAAACACAGTGTGCTCACATGGAAATTTGTGCAGGGTATTCTCATAAGTAAAATCACTTGGGGTCTGCCTGTGACTGGATTTACCCACAGCCCAAACTACAAAGCTATCCTGCAGTTTTGAAACCATTTCTTTCAATAAGGCAAGTGGAGGAAGAAAAGATGCATTGCAGCAAAATCTCTATGCGGAGGTGACGTGCCTGTTTTCCATAAGGTGCCCTGTTGCCTTTTGGAACAACATAAAACACTTGGCCAGGAATGCTGCTGGAAACCAAAGTCAATTTGTGTGAAAGGAATGATTGGAAAAGACATTTCTAAAAAGAGATCCTGTTTCTTCACAAGAAGCGAGTCAAGCTGGCAATGACAGGACATTTTGGAAGTTAGTCACCCATGGATTCACCACACATCTGAAGTGACTTGGTGTCACTCAGTGTTTTGTTTCTTAATTACCAAACAATAATATAATGACAGGATGAGTGGAAGAAGCACCTAAGCTCCTTAAGTTCACTGTCAGCTACAAACTAAAAAACAGCCATTTCTCAGCTTCAACTAGGCTGCATTGTCATTACATAAGTGAACGCAAAAATGAAGGTTGTCACTATGTGAAAGAAAGAACACATATGACATGCATAAGAGAATTGGCTGATTTACCAAAAGACAAAGGCCACCTATATAATCATTCTGCTTTTTAAGGGTCTATATAACAAGGCAGCAGCTGGCTTATTCTGTAATTTGCACAATTTGTGCAAAAATAGATTTCACAAATTTGTGCAAAAATAGATCTCACGAGTCTCACATTTTTGACTTGCGTCTCAAAATAAAGGACAGCAAATCTTGGAAGTTGAGTCATGGCAACTGGACTTCTTTTCTTGTGAGATCAAAATGTTTCACTAAACATTCAAACAGTCCATCATCAGACTGATGAAGCTGCTTGGATAAGTAGTGAAATGTTTTGATCTCACAAGAAAAACAGTCCAGTTTTCATTACTCAACTTCAAGATAACCTCACGGATGACTGAGAATCTTTACAGAGAAGGAGAACAAATGTTGATATTTCCCGTTTTCACCTATGAGAATAAAAACAAACAAGAAATTACCTCTTGTTTGAAATCATTGTTATTTATGTTAAGATGTAGCTAACACTCCTTTCATTTTAATACATCTATTAATGAATTGGTTGGCGCAATTCATTTCCCTTCTGCAGCCAAGATTCCCCAGTTAAAAATCACCTTGTTTGCAAAGAGGTCTCCATGGAGCCTCTGCCCTCCCCTTTTGCAGCTTGGATTCCACAGCTCCAGTTACTTCATTTGCAAACCTCCCCTTTTGCAGCTTGGATTCCACAGCTGCAATTACCTTGTTTGCAAGCCTCCCCTCCCCCCCATAAAACCTTAGACTAAACGTTTTTCTAGTTTTTCTCCTCTAAAAACTATGTGTGTCTTATGACAGTTGTGTCTTATAGGGAAAAATACGGTACTTATTAACCTATGGTTTTGCATTATTTCTCTGGCTCCTAATTGCATGTGTCTTGGAGAAAATTACACATCCCCATCATGGTTTGTAACCTGTGATGGACCTCTCCTCCAGGAATCTGTCCAATCCCCTTTTGAAGGCATCTAGTCTAGATGCCATCACCAGATCTTGTGACAGGGAGTTCCAGAGACTAACACCATGCTGGATAAAAAAAAATTCTTTTGTCTGTTCTCACTCTCCCAGCCCTCAATATGAGTGGATTCCCCTAGTTGGTATTCTGTGTCATGTTGGTTGTGACACAATAGCCTTCACCTTATGTTTACTTTAGGTTGTGTAGTTTAGTTAAAATGGCCACTTACCCTGGGAAGTAGGGCAAGACTCCAGGGTAGGACTATAAATCCCAGATGCTTTTATGGCTCAAAAGTGTTGGAAAGCCAGGGGATGGAATCAGAAGATATAAATGCTCCAGCCAGCCTGGGAAGGGGGACTCATCCTGCAAATCTCAGAGGGCCTTTTTACACGACCCCTAAGATCTGCTGGCCACTTAAATTCAGACCAGAGATCTTAGGGGTTCGTCGCTCTTCCTGTGTCCCCACCCCCTCTGCACTTCCTGGCTGCTGGCTGTGTGAGGGGAGGGAGAAAAAGAGAAAGAAAAGCATGCCGCTCACCTCGTTCTGCCTCTCGTCTCTGTAAAAGTAGCTCTTAAAGGGGCAGGAGCCAAAAAACAACAAACAGAAGCAAGGAGAGCCTCACACTCACTATCGTTACACTGGATCAAATAATTTTTACCTCCAAAGAGCAGGCACCTGAAAGCTGCACTGGGATGCACTAAAGTGGGCGGGGTCGCACTTAATTTCCTGTTAAATCCGGAGTTGGTGGGTAAACATTTTTAAGCTCCAGGGCTGGGAGCCATTTGCCCCGGAGTTTAGGGGTCATGTATAAACGCTCAGAGAGGCCAGGAGGCTCTGGCTGCAGGTTGCCCACCGGCAGAGAGAGGCCTTGGGGAATCAGGGAAGGCAGCAGTGGAAGGTATCCTCGAAGGAACCAGAACTAACTAAAGAAGGCAGGAGGCCAGGCTGCAGGTTGGCAACTGAATCTCATCCTGAAAAAGTCAAAAAATGTGCAAGTGCCAGCTCTCCAGGAGAAACCCAAAAGTTATGGGTTTCATCTCCAAACCCTAGGAGTCAGCCAGAGGAGTCTCACTGCCCCTCTCAATAAAGAAGGTAGGGAAGTCAGTGAGTGGTAGCAGCCGCTGAAGAGTGACAGAAGATCATACTACACATCCCAGGCAATATATTTTGTAAACTCAAGTTGTTGCTTTTTAAGAATAACATTACAACTTCATTTTGCTATAAATAAAAGCTTATTCCACAACAGGTTTATTGCAAAAGCTTTTCAGTGTTAATTTTAACATGTATGCATTTTTCCAATCACTATGTTATTTAACAATAAAGCAGGGCCCCTGTATCCACTGATTTTCCATCCACGGATTCAGTTATCCAAGAATGATGAGAGGCAAAAAGCCTGATAAGTTCTAAAGGGCTAGATTCCAGTGACTGGGAGGATCAAAGCAGTAGATGAAAATCAAAATCACCGGTTCATGCTGCCAACGGGGCACTCACACCGCCTCCTACCACTGGCAGGGCAATCTTAACTGACTCTTGCCACCTCCCACCATAAGCAGGGCACTCTCACTGACTCACCCTACCTCTCACCACTGGCACGGTGCTCTACCAGATCCAGCATGCCTAGTATGGTGCTGCCACCGGCGCTCCTACTGGCAGCAGGAAGTGGGGTGAGCACACTGTTGGCAGCACGAGACAGCAGGATTACCCTTCCAGGCATGCGAGGTGGTGCAACTCAGAAGAAGCACCCTGTTGGCAGCACAAGCTGGTAGGACCAGTGTGAGAGGCTGGTGGCCGTGCGACACCACCACTTTTGCCCCCACCACTGCCCCCACTGTTACCACCACCACTGCCACCACCCTCAGATAAGAGTATTCACTCTTATCTGTGGATTTCTGTACCCACAGGGCAGCCCAGAACCAATCCCCCACGGATACGGGAGTCCTACTGTAATATCCTATGTCCTTTAGAGGAGAAATTGTGAACTGCAGAATTTTAAATACCTGTCATCATCCTTGGCTTCACTCAGTTCACTCTTCCATTTTCTTCTAGTCATGAGGGCAGGAAATTAGGAGGGGCCTCACAAATGGTGTAGCTTAGGGCCTCTCTTCATCTAAATCTGTCCCTATGCATAGAGTCAAGTAGCTTTGGACTACAATAAAAACCTCTATGCATAAACAGTCATTCCCATGAGGCTATTGACCTAGAAACTGCAGGCTTTATGTAAATTGGTTTTCCCCCTGGCTGACAGCAGGGGTGTTAGGCAGATTGGGATAAGAAATTGCTTGTGTTAAAATTATATTTTCTGTCCACCCCCTACCATTACAGTTGTAGCTTCTTTTCATCTCAAACACTCTACAAATTATTTGTACACTGGAAGCGACTTTTGAACTCCTCTAAAGATGGGAGGCAAAGCACGTTCAGACACGTGATTGAATAAAAGGAATCCATTGGAAGACACTCAGCGTCAGCTGTATTTTGAGTGATCCCATGTTCAGAGAAGACACAAATCAGTCGGCTTACTCGTTACAATGCCATGCAATGCACTTTGTTCTTCATAAAAAAGTCAATTGGTGACTTCACTTGTTTTGATGGCATGCTTTGTGCATTTGTAAAACATAATCCCCCCCCTTTTCGAAATTGCCATTTTTAGATTGATTGAGACTTAGAAATAACAGATAAGAAAGAAGCTATTATTGTTCAAGTAGCAATTATGCTTTGGGTACTGTCGTTTTGGAAATGTTTTTCAACCCTGTGTTTCACACAGACTGTCACCTCAATGCTTAGCTGGAAGACCTTCCTTCCTTGGGCTCACCGTCAAACCAGTAAAATGTATGTGCTAATACTTCCAGTTGCACGGTCTTGGTAGATGTGGTGAGAGGTTAGCATGGATGAAACTTTTCATTTTCCTTTTTAAAATGGCTTTGCTTTCTGCAAGGTGGAAGAGGGCAGCTGAGCCATTGGAACAGGCAGTTCAAAGCAAGGCAGAGTCATAAGGACAGCTATGGAGGAATTTGTCAGAAGGAACTTCTAAATTTTGAGTACCTTTCACAGATGTCAAGTCCAAATGAGATGGGGGGGGGAGATGTGTTTTGTTCCACTCCAGATCAACTTTTACCTGGCAATTTATTTCTTCCTCTTTAAACTTACAAAAGTACTTGGTTTTTGCTTGGCTTAGGCACCCAAGAGTCTCACATGCCCCAACCTTGGTGAGCTATTTAATCTTTCATTCCATCCCACTATTTTTTTGCTACCCTCCATTTCTTCTCCTCCCCCCCCCATTTCCCGTTGCCCAGCAACTGATAGGCAGAGACATTCAGTCTCCGATCCCGGAGATGATATAAGGCTATTTTGACTATTAGCTGCAGATGGCCCCCTTTTACTTCATCGAATTCCCCTCTGAATTTGTTACTGTTGGGAGCCTTCAGTACATCATGTGGAAATAAATCCCACCATTTAACGAAGTGACCTGTGCTTCCTTTCGTCTTCCCTGAATCTCTTCTTTGACCGTTACTTCACGAATCTCTCGCTTCGCGGCAAGCCGTCATTTCTGTGCAAATCGATCGTTTCAGTCCGCACGCTCCTCCTTTTTGGCTGCGGCGCCACCCCGACCATGCCCCCTTTACCGTGCTGCCGGAGGCCGGGAAATCCCTCATCCAAAGTTGGCCACTAATTTTTATTTTTTTATTTTTTTAAGTTACTTTTTCTCCGAAATACCGATGAACGCGAGGGAGGCATGATAGCTTTGTAATGGTAGTTTGAGGCGGAAGTTGCTTGGTCACTGCTCTAGGGATTTAGGAAGGGATTACTCGAATGCCCTTGGAGGACCGATGGATCATAAACAACAAATGTTGTGTGCTGGTCCACCTAGTGACCCTGACGGAGAACAGCAATTTTTTCACGTCGCCAATGGACAAAATAATACAATTCAGGAGTAGAAAACGAAGGATCATACAGTAATTTTGCTCAGCCGCAAATGACAGCCGGGTATTGATGCATCGATACGTCGAGGTAATTTTTTTTAAAAAATTAAAGAAAGCTGAAACCGGACGTTGCAAATAAGTTTCCCAATGCGAAGGGAACACGTGAGGTAGTAATGGATTCGATCAATGGATTGCAGTAACGGCCTTTGTTTGCCTTCAATGGATTGCAATGGGCCTGATATTGTGTGAAAGGCATCTCCTTCGTCACTTCTATCCACAATTTTTTAAAGCACAGATAGAAGTTTTATCCACTTCTATCATGCTTCCAATTAATCACTTTCTTCTAAACTGAACATCCCCAAAATGTATAAGACTCCTTTGTAGAAGAGTTGCTCCAATTTCCAAATGAACTTGATAGGTCTTTACTAGAGATGGGGATGAATGCAAAAATGAATTGGGAGATTTAACGAATATTGCTGATTTGTGAAATATTCATCCCTTAATATTCAATGAGGCCACAGACCCCGATTAATATTAAGGGGGGAGTGTTTTCTTGATTTTATTCATTCCTTAATTTTTTTTAGACAGATCATAGCTGTCTAACCTCCCTCCACACAGCTGAGCCTCCTACCCCCAGCCTACACTTCCCACCCTTGCCCCATTCCCACGGACATGTTCCTATGTTTTTGTGCCTGCCAATGCAGCCTGATATGGCCTCCTTCACCATGCCCATGGCCAAGGCGATGTTGCCATGACAACTGAGGTTGCCTTAGCCTCTGCAATTGAAGGAGCGATGGGAGCCATGATGGAGACCACAATGGAGGCCCATGATGGAGGTCTGGATGAGGGAGTAGGGACAGGGCAGGGTGGGGTAGGGTGGTCAGAGGCCACAGCCTGTGAGGGAGGCTGGAGCTTTGCCTGTGATAAAGGCTGTGGCTTGGAGCATCAGGGAGGCTGGGGCATGGTGTGTGATTGAAGGAGTGATGAGGGAGTGGGATTGGGCATGGGTAGAGGGGCTTGGAGGCCACAGCACATGGCAGAGGACATAATTGATGCTGCGGTTCTTCCCCTGATTGAGGTAGGTACAAGGAATGGAAACGGGGTGGGGATAGGGGTTATGCTGGGTTGGGGCTCAGGTTTCTTTTAAATCAAAAAGCCCTGATTCAACCAATTTATGGTTCTTCATTTGCAGGGACCAAAAGTCATCATTTTGCAAACCATGAAATGGGATGAACCTCCATTCTAGTCTTCATCAAATCTACAATATCATTTTTGATTGGATGATGAGACTTATACCCAATATTCTGGATGTGATCTACTATGAATTTATTTGTGTGTAGTTGATATGATGGTGACACCTTTGTTTTGTTTTGTTTTTGTTCAAAAGCAGTTTTTAAATATTAGTGGCAGTAGTCATACCACCTAAAAATAGTAAAGGCAAATTTCCTTTTCTTTGATGCAGATCTTATGATGATGTGGGTTTTGAATGTGGCAGAGGTACTAAGAGCAATGCTATCAGATGGCTGGATTCTTGTGCAACCCTAGAGTTTTAATGGGGTTTCTAAGGTGGAGTGCTTTTAGCTCAAACACCAGATTAAGACACACCCATTGCCTCCAAAACCTAAAAGCTGCACCAATAGAAGTGAATTGGTAGTTCCAATAGTGATGGTGGCAAAGGTGTTTTGTGAATGACAGCTATTGAGAGGCAGCAGTGGAAAGTTAGACTAGTAGAGGATCATTTGTAAACAATCAAAAACTGAAGCTAACTCTTGTTAGTACTGAATAGGCAGTGGTAACAATGCTTTCAAGACCATATAATAAGATGGCCCAAAAATGAATACAGTGGGACCGTGCATAAAGGAATTAATTCGTTCCAAATGAAATTATGTTAAGCAAATTTTCCTTTATACAATTTTTACACAGGAATACATTAAAAACAGTAATCCCTAATCGCGGCCATTTTTATGTTGTATGGATTCGCCCCATAGGCGATTCTGTTAAGTGATTTTACCTTATCTCAGTAATTTTTTATGTTGTACAGATTTTATGTTACACAAACCATTTGTTATACAAGGATTCATTGTACAAGATATATCTCATATCTCTGCCCATGTTAGAAGACATTAAATGAGCAAGGGAAGACAAACACAGAATACTGTTGTTTTTAAAGAATCAACAACTTAAAGCCAAAACATTGCTGATGTGCATACAGATTAGACATGGGCACGACAAGAAAAAATGACGTTTCGAGTTTTCGTTTGTCGGAACGGGTCCGTTTCGGGTCGTTTCCGTTTGTTGCGAAATTTTTCAAAAAATTGTTGTTTCGTCTTTTCATTTGTTGTTTGTCGTTTCCACTGCGATTTAGTGTGATTTGACTTCCCCCAGAGCATAGGGGTGTCCCACAATCAGGGCCGGCGCTAGGTGTTTTTGCGCCTTAGGCGGCGGGAGGGGCGGGGGGAGGTGTGGGTGGGCAGTGGTGGCGGGGGCCATGGGTGGGTGGCGACAGTGGCAGGGGGAGGCGCAGGCGGGCAAGCGGGTGGGCGGTGGCCGCGGGCGGGTGAGTGGGCAGGTGGTGGCGCGGGCCGGCGGGCGAGTGGGCAGTTAGGATATCACTTAGGATAGAGGTTCTGTTCTTGGCTTGCACCCCAAATGTGTGCGTGTGCAAGCAAATTGAAGTTGGGAAAAGAGAAAATAAATGGTAGTATATAATATATATTTAAAATAAATCCTCCCTCTCCCAGTCGAACCTCCCCCTTTATCCAATATCAGAAAGAATCCTCACAAACAGCCAGAGAAGAAATAAAGAATAAACTGCTATTCCCTTCAGCAGACAAAGCTGCAGGGAATCAAAGAAATTATTTTCTAAATTCAGTTCCCTCCCTGCCTGCCTAACTTAAATCCTAAAGCCTCCAGCCTCCCTCCTCAATCTCGATCGGATCACACCAGCACCAGCAGCCAGTCCTCCTCCCTCAACCACATCCATACACCCGACTGAGATTTCTGGAAGGTGCCTCGGCTTTTTATGCCCTCCGAGACATCCAGAAGTGTCAGTCAAAAACCTGGCAATGCCATTGGTGGAATGGTTCAAACAATTTGCATGGTCCCATCCCATGCCCAGCCCAAATGGGCAGGTCTAAAAAAATAAAAATAAAATAAAATAAAATAAAATCAATACAACGTTTTATTGCTATAAAAAACCCACTGCTGCTACTATTAAAATTCAGGCATTTAAAATAAATAAATTTCACATGTTCCTGTGGTGATTTGGTGTATTTTTTGACCACGATTTCAAAAGAAAAATTGTGGTCGCCATTTTGGATCCCCCCCACCGCATGGCATGGCGAGACAACGAGGATGAACCCCCCCCCAGCCTGGTGCAAGCAGCCCAGGACAGGAGAAGAGGGGGGGAAGGCTGGGGACCCTCCAGAAACCACCCCTCTGGTAGATGGCAAAGCCTCAGGCAGGCATATTTTCACCTGCTTTTTTGGCCGTGAGTTGGGGTTTTTTAAAAAACTTTTAAAAACTTTTTCTGTGCTTTGCAATCGCATTGCGCGATCGCCACGATGCCACAAATGAAAATGAAAAAACCAACCAAATTTTTCTTTTTTTGGTTCGAGTTCGAGTTCTGACATCTTAATTATCATTACCGTTTCCGTTACGTAACAGAAACGAAAAATGGAAATGAAAATGAAAATTTTGCCGAGTCATGCTCATGTCTAATACGGATGTAAACAGAAAGTCTGAAGATGCTCATGGAACATAGAATGAGAGAAGTATAATTTAAGGTTAGTTTAATATCAAAAAAATCAACATAGAATGAGAGAAGTATAATTTAAGGTTAGTTTAATATCAAAAAAATCAAATAAACAGGAGAAGTTGAACACACAGAAATGACAATACTTAGGCTGAGCAAATTAAAGTGGACAGGAATGGGATATTTTCAATCAGGTAATTATGAATTACTTCATTCCTGGCATGACAAATTCAGAGGAAATGGTGTGGCTCTACTGGCACAAGCACTTGTGGAGTATCACGCAAAGGCTGATTGAATAATATCAACTAGACTCTCAACAAGATGATAGTAATTCAAGTCTGTATTGTAAGATACTGAAGAAAAAGATCTCCAAGCTTTCATTGACATCAAGATGGCTAGAATCCATGTAGAATCACAGCATCGTAGAATTGTAGAGCTACAAGGGATCACAAAATCTAAGTCCAACTCTGTCCTGAAGTAGGAAATCTATAGCTAAAACATTCCTGACTTGGTGCTCTTTATTTTAAAACTTCCACTGAGTGAGGTGGGATTATAAGCGTGAGAGGTGGTTACTAGAATAAGTCCTCTTTACTTCTAGCTTTTCAGCTGTCTTCTTTTCTGTGCTATATTCCTGGGTCATGATCAAGATCAATGTCTTTCAACATTCTTTGCTACCTTTCTCATTTTGTTTGTTTTGTATGCTTAGGGTTATTTTAATTTATCTCAGTGTACCTGTATTTTACTGTTATCTACCTGCCTGCATTTCCTTCTGTATTGCATATTTTGATCTCCAGCTGGTTTTAATATAAAAATGATCAATAAAGGGGTGGGGGAGTTGAGAAGTTGCATAGGTAGCAAATTTATCATTTCTTTTATACTTTGGTTCCCCTGAGAATAACAGATAATTTAAAAATATATCAATCCTACTATTGATGTTCACATGAAAAGCACAGTAAATTCCTCAGAAACAGGATACTCCTCAGTAGGGGTGCACTTCAGTCAGACGAATCTTGAATCCCATACCATATCAAGTTGATTCAGATGGACATGCGATCAAAGTGGGAGTGAATCTGAATCTGAACACTCCTGAATGTTCATCACTAATCTGGATCCAAAGGACAATGAGTCACTGATGGTATGTCTGTTGAAATTGAAAGGTACCCTGTGCATGAGGAAAACACTCAGGTGGAGAGATGAGGTACATAAGAACATAAGAACAGCCTTGTTGTAACCAGCCACAGCACATCCAGCCCAGAATTTTGTCTCTAACAGTGGTTCACCATTTGCTTCAGGGTATTCCCTTGCAGATGTCTTCACCTGCTTACGATTCCTTGCAAATGGCATTTAGAGCTATCCTGCCTATCTCTCCAACCCAGAGGTTGTCCTTAGGCAATCATAATTATAGCCATTGATGCCCTTGTTCTCCATGAATTGTCCAATCCTTTCTCAAAGCTGTCAAGGCTGACAGCTGTCGCCACTTCTTCTGGCAGGGAGTTCCATAGACTAGTGATCCTCTGGGTGGAAAAGTACTTTCTCTTATTTGTTTGAGATCCAGCACCCAAAAGTTTCATGGAGTGTCCCATGTGCAATAGGGAAAACAGCTTTTCCTTATCTACTTTGTCCACACCGTGTATGATTTTATAAACTTCAGTCAGGTCACCTCTTAGGCACCATCGTTCAAGAGTGAAGAGGCCCAGCCATTGCAGCCCCAGATGGTAAGGAAGGTGTTCCAGTCCACTAATCTTTCTGGTTGCCCTCTTCTACACGTTTTCCATTTCCATAATATCCTTCTGGAGGTATGGTGAGCAGAACTCACCATAGATTTATAATGCGGCAAAATGACACTTGCTGACTTATTTTCCTAATGATTCCTAGCATTGAGTTTGCTTTTTTCACTGCTGTGGCACACTGGCTTGACACCTTCATTGAACTGTCCACCAGGACACCAAGGTCCCTTTCCTGGTTTGTTGCAGAGATTTCAGACCACATCAGTTTATAAATGTAATTGGGGTTTTTTTGCCCCAACATGCATCACTCTGCACTTGCTAATGTTGAAGCTCATTAGCCAGTAGTCTGCCCACTCCCCCAGTGTCAAGAGATCCCTCTGGAGGTCCTCACAATCTCCCTCATTTTTACTATCCTGTATAATTTAGTGTTGTCAGCAAATTTGGCTATTTACACCTACCTCTAGATCATTTATGAAAAGGTTGAAAAGCAGGGGTCCCAATACTGAACTTTGACTCCACCCTTTATCTCCCTCCATGTGCAGAAGTATCCATCTAGTGCAACCCTCTGTTTCCTGTCCCTTAGCCAGTTGCTGATCCAGGACAATATCTGTCACTGGACTCCATGACTGGTAAGTTTATTCAAGAGCCTTTGGTGTGGGACCTTGTCAAAAGCCTTCTGAAAGTCCAGATAAGCAATGTTAACTGAATCTCCCTTATCCACTTGCTTGTTGACACTCAAAAAATTCCAACAGATGAGTGAGGCATGATTTGCCCTTGCAAAAGCCATGTTGGCTCTCCTTCAGCAGCGCCTTCTCTTCTACCTGCCCATTAATTTTATATTTTAGGATGGTTTCCATCACTTTACCTAGGACACATCTCAAAGTGACTGGACAGTGATTTCCTGGATCACTTCTGTAGCGTTTTTTGAAGATTGGTGTTACATTCGCTACCTTCCAGTCATCAAGCACAACACCTGATTTGAGGGAAAGATTATATATTTCGGCTAGGACATCAGCAATTTCATCTTTAAGTTTCTTGAGAACTCGTAGATGGATGCCATCTGGTCCTGGTGATTTGTTAGCAATTAGTTTAACAAGACATGCAAGAACCTCATCCCTGGTTATTTCTATCTGGCTTAATTCTTCAGTTTCCCTCCCTATGAAGATAGGCTCTCTTTTGGTCATGTGGTCTCTGGCTATGGAAGATATGTGACTGACAAGTATTTCTTCTAATCGCATTGAATGTTTTACTGGTGATGCCAAGTTTGGAGATGAAAATCCATGCTTCTCTTATCATTTCAGGCAAAGAGAACAAAGAGAGCTACTTCTTCTAGAACTATATTATTCTATTTGCCAGTAGCATCCCAGTCACCAGCAAAGAAGGGAAGGGTTTCCTACGGGCTTTCAACAGAGTTCTTGCATGATCAAGAATGATGTTTTGTGCTCAAATGTCATTTCCCATCTACAAAAGTTCTCATTTACTTGCAGAAACTGGGGCGATTTGCAAATGTAGCAAGTATTCTTTCCAGATCTGTTGCAATCTTCCTGCAAAACTTTATTTTGTGCAAAAATGAAGAGTTTTTTTTTAAAACCACCCAAAGCTACTGGCAGAAAAAAAAACACCAAAGAAACCTTGGAATTTTCACTATTATGGAGTAAGAAATAATAATAATAATAATAATAATAATAATAATAATAATAATAATAATAATAATAATAATAATAATAATAATAATAATAATAATAATAATAATTTTATGCCGCCTTTCTCCCCAAAGGGACCCAAGGTGGCTTACAATAATAAAATCAACATAAACAATAATATCAAAGACAATATTTTTTGTCTGGATTTAAAACTGGAAGTTTTAACTCTCACCTGAGCTAACAATCTTATTGACATTGTGTGAATATTTGTGAGATGCTCTCTCTCTCTCTCTGTCACTCTCTCTCTCTCTCTTGCACAAGCACAAACAAACACATACACACACAAAAGAGAGAGAGAGAGAGAGAGAGAGAGAGACAGACAGACAGACAGACAGACAGACAGACAGACAGACAGACAGACAGACAGACAGAACAGACATAGGAAACTTATTTCGAATTTGGAGACAGAGAAAACTACTGCAAGCAAACATTCTACTTGCATTTAACCTTACAATGCCTCAAAATCTTGTTGCTTAATTAAGTAAATTGCAATACAGTAGTGTTATGGAATCAATGGGCATATGCTGAGTCAACATATTCAGCTGCTCTTTTGCTTCAAATGGATCTACCTGCCATTGACTTTGGCATACCAAGACGCAGCTAGAGTAGGCCCATTTGATTCAATGAAATTGCTGAGGAAGGATTCATCAAATCCACATTGATTCAATAAGCTCCCTGTAGTGTGGTTGACTACATTAAGCAACAGGACGTGGGCCAATAACTACCAGTTGAAGAGAACAATATTTGAATCTGGCAGGGTTGAAGGAGGCTCCTTTTATTTGTGTTCTGACACATTTCCTTTCATTGCCAGTGCTTAAAATACACGTCTCCCTGTTTAGGTGAACTTCTTGGTAACTTTTAAAGCTGCGTACTTAAACGCTCTGGCTGTACTATTGGCAACTGATCCTCTATAACTACTTCTGTGAAATTCTAGTATGTTTCTGCAGACATCCTGTTTGCCCTCTGGATCTCTTAGTTCCCTTTATTGATTTTTGTAGTCCTTGGGGCTGGCACTGTGGAAACAAGCCGTACTGCAATTTTTCATTTTGGGCTTGCTTTTATTACTTTACCCAACTCTCTAGCTCAGTTATTGCATTTGTGCTTCGTTTTGAAATTTATGTCCCCCTTAATTGCATTTTTATTTTTCTTCCTAGAATTATGCCGGGAATATAGCCTCAGAGAGGTTTTGAGGGAATACAATTTAGTTTTCTTCAAAATGCCCCCTGATTCAACAAACAAACAAACAGTTTGTACTAGATATCTGTACAATATAGATGTATGCATATCAGATATACACGCCTACTTGGAAGTAATTTCCTTTGCGCTCAGTGAGCAAAATCCTTTTGCATAACATAGCAGATTGCACTAAAGTATGCCCCATTGAATCAGTGGGAATTTAATGGGTCAACTCTTTTTGTGAGTTCCATTGACTTAAATGGGCCTGCTGTAACTGTGACTTACTATGTTGTTCAATCGAACTTAGGCGGTTACTTCACGTCTTACCTTCTTCCATGATTACGTTTGTACCGTGACAGCATTGTTTGTGGTCACGTGGTTTTGTCCCTGGTCAGTCCCTGTTTCCATTTACTCATGGCTGTGGTAACTTGTCTTGTGACAAGTGTTACTTCATGGCTTTGCTTTGTGACAAGATCTGCTTTTTTGAAAAACAAACACATAAAAATAAAGGGCGCACCACACCCCCTGTGCTTCATCTATTCAAAATGTCGATCCACAGCACTTAAAAGTACGAGAGAAATGGACGGACACAAGTTCACGAGCGGATTGCCTTTGTTGTGTGACAGTTGTTACCTCACAGGACCTTGTCCTGGCACAGGAACAGAGGCAAAAGAATTCCCCAGCCCAAGGGCAGGTATAGCTTGTCACACTTTGTTTCCGGTTCTGGGGGCTTGGTTGAGACAACTTTTTGCTGTCACACTATAGACGTGAAGCAAGGGCTTTTTTTGTACCGGTCCCAAGTGGGACAGCAAGGAGGGATGAACAGGACATGAAATAACCACCTTACAGAGAACTTGACTATGTTTGGGTGAAGGAAACCCAGATTTGGCTATTGTGGCATAAATATCTCAGACCCTGGAATTTCCAGGAGGAGTTCGGACAAAAAACTATTCCATTGAGTGGCCTCTGAACCATTTTTAAGGCATGGAGTACCTTAGCTGACAAAACCCTCAGAAGCAATGCCTTTGGGGCTTGGAGGCCATCTCACCTCCAGTGCTCTCCATCCACAGTGGGAAGATGGTGATCGTTCAGCATACTTTTAGGTGAAAAAGCGACCTTTCAGGCATGATGTTTTGGACCACAACTCCCAGAATTCTAAGCTTAGATTACCAATGACAAAGGATTGTGGAAGTTGTGGTCCAAAACATCTGGAGGGCCAAAGTTTGGACATGCCTGCTTTAAAGTGAACAAGGAATCAGTTCCTGGATTGGTCTGCCATGACAGAATTCACTGTGTAATATAACAAGTTTGCTTCCAGCTGCAATCTTGAAATTGAGGCCCACATGCTGGTTACACTTTTTTTGAGCACCAGCTGCTAAGGCAACGGGCCTTGGGAGGGGGAAAATAAATCCAACTTTCCTGTGTAAAGTCTGCAGAAAACTTTAACTGATAAAAGGAGGAGCAGGAGGAGGAGGAAGAAGAAGAGAAGGAGAAGGAGAAGGAGAAGGAGAAGGAGAAGGAGAAGGAGAAGGGATTTAAGGACCAGATGCAGGGGAGTGGTATCAGGAGACAGATATCTAGTCTCGTGAGCTCCCAGAGGCATTTGGTGGGATCACAGTGAGATACAGGAAGCTGGACTAGATGGGCTTTGGCCTGATCCAGCCTGGGTCTTCTTATGTTCTTATGTTCTAAGGAGGAGGAGGAGGAGGAGGAGGAGGAGGAGGAGGAGGAGGAGGAGGAGGAGGAGGAGGGAGGAGGAGGAGGAGAAGAAGAAGAAGAAGAAGAAGAAGAAGAAGAAGAAGAAGAAGAAGAAGAAGAAGAAGAAGAAGAAGAAGAAGAAGAAATCAAATGTGGGATATGTGGGGCTCCATAGCTCCATCTCCCCTCCTCACTGGGGCATGAGGAAGATAGGAATCAGCAAAGAAAAGGAGGAAGGGCTCCGGAGCAAGGAGGGGCAGTCATGAGAGTACAGCAATGAGCACCCCTCCATCCGTGACCTCCCCACCATCTTCCCCACTGGTACCGGAGTACCCACCCAGCCTTTTCAGGAGCAAACAGGGGCTTTGTTCTGGTTGCCAGGTGTCCATTAAAATAATAGGGAGTTTAAAATGAGACTTGGAAAAATAGGGTCCGAATCATGAAACCACACACAGGCTACTTTCATAAAACCACTAAAATATCCTGCAAAGTGCTCGCAGATATGGAGCATCAAATCGTTTTCTCAAGAGCAGAAGACTTTAAAAACAACAACAAAGTGTGACCACACCCACTTAAGTGCAACCCAGATCATTGTACAAGTACCTGGTCTCGAGGTGGTAAAATCCTTGTCGCTGTTCTGATGTGGACTTTAAACTGTTACATGGGTCTGTGGGAAAACGTAAAATCCACACAAAAACCCTTTCACCCGGATTTGTTGATTTTTTAAAAAATTGGCAAGTATGGGATAATACTACAGAGGAACCTATTCTTCACATTTGCATAGCAAGCAGACACTCCCTGCCCCGTGTGGTGCATGCCTGGCCCTCCTCTGCCTTCTGTACTTTTTCCTAAGGGGCTTCATGTCCTGCTACAATTAGCTGCTGCCAACTGGAGGATGTGTGTTGGGCGGATGGAGGTGAGCCTGCATTTTTTTCTCCCTCCCCCCATTAATCCACAACAGAATCAGAGTGCAGAGTAGACATCGGCACGACTCGGCGAAATTGTTGTTTCTGTTTTTGGTTATCGTTTCCGTTACGTAACGGAAACGGTAACGATAATTAAGCCGTCAGAACTCAAACTTGAACCGAAAAAAGAAAAATTTAGTCGGGTTTTTCGTTTCTGTTTGTGGCATCGCGGCGATCGCGCAATGTGAAGCACAGAAAAAGTTTTTAAAAGTTTTTTTTAAAAAAACCCGACTCCTGGCCAAAAAAGCAGACAAAATATGCTGCATGAGGCTTTGCCACCTACCAGAGGGGTGGTTTCTGGGGGGTCCCCGGCCTCCCCCCCTCTTCTCCTGTCCTGGGCTGCTTGCACCAGGCTGGGGGGGGGGTCATCCTCGTCGTCTCACTGCATGCCATGCGGTGGGGGGATCCAAAATGGCGACTGCAATTTTTCTTTTGAAATCGTGGTCAAAAAACACAACAAATCACCACAGAAACATGTGAAATTTATTTATTTTAAATGCCTGAATTTTAATAGTAGCAGCAATGGGTTTTTTATAGCAATAAAATGTCATATTGATTTTATTTTATTTTATTTTATTTTTTATTTTTTTAGAATTGCCCATTTGGGCTGGGCATGGGATGGGACCATGCAATTTTTTTGAACCATTCCACCAATGGCATCGCCAGGTTTTTGACTGACACTTCTGGATGTCTCAGAGGGCATAAAAAGCCGAGGCACCTTCCAGAAATCTCAGTCGGGTGTATGGATGTGGTTGAGGGAGGAGGGCTGGCTGCTGGTGCTGGTATGATCCGATCGAGATTGAGGAGGGAGGCTGGAGGCTTTAGGATTTAAGTTAGGCAGGGAGGGAGGGAATTGAATTTAGAAAATAATTTCTTTGATTCCCTGCAGCTTTGTCTGCTGAAGGGAATAGCAGTTTATTCTTTATTTCTTCTCTGGCAGTTTGTGAGAATTTTTTTTCTGATATTGGATAAAGGGGGAGGTTCGACTGGGAGTGGGAGGTGTGGATTTATTTTAAAAATATATTATATACTACCATTTATTTTCTATTTTCCCAACTTCAATTTGTTTGCACACACACACATTTGGGGTGCAAGCCAAGAACAGAACCTCTATCCTAAGTGATATCCTGACTGCCCACTCGCCCGTCCGCCTGCGCTGCCACCTGCCCACTCAGCCGCCCGCGGCCACCGCCCGCCCGCTTGCCCGCCTGCGCCTCCCCCTGCCACTGTCACCACCCACCCATGGCCCCCGCCACCACTGCCCACCCCACCCCCCCCGCCACCCTGCCCCACCCTGCCCCTCCCGCCACCTAGGGCGCAAAAACACCTAGCGCCAGCCCTGATTGTGGGACACCCCTATGCTCTGGGGGAAGTCAAATCACGCTAAATCGCAGTGGAAACGACAAACAACAAACAAAACGAGGAAATGACAATTTTTTGAAAAATTTCGCAACAAACAGAAACGACCCGAAACGGACCCGTTCCGACAAACAAAAACTCAAAACGTCATTTTTTTCTGGTTGTGCCCATGTCTAGTGCAGAGGGTGGGAACACGGGAACTGAAACATTAACCACGTGACCACTGGGGGGAGGAGATCCACCTTTAAGTTTCCAGTGGATTTTAGTGGTTGTGTGAGAGCAGCCACACACAACCCAAGTCAAATCTAAACTGAGTCACTAGCGAGACTTGAGTCAGACTTGACTGGAGGTCTTGATTCACCAGTCTCCACCTCTGCATCTCTTGAACAAGATTCTACTGCTGAAACTTCCCACAGTTTGACAAACAATTCCTGATAGAACAGGGGAACTCTTCTATCCCACCAGATTTATTCAGATTTCACCACCAGATTTATTCAGATTTCTTCCATGGATTATAACTCAGTTGTATGCAAAGTTACACAAATCTCTATGTGGATTGCTTCCAGGTAAGTAAGTCTAGGGTTACAGGGATCAAATTTGGATCTCTCAATCCATGCACATATATTCTCAAGCCACCACCCATGGGCAAAGCAAGGCATGCTCCTTCCAAATTTGTGTTAATATAACTTTAAAATAAAGAAGCACCATTTCATCATAAAGATGTGATTCATTGTTTGTTTGTTCGATGTTGATATAATTAAATTGGAAAGGTGATGATTGCTTTTGAACATCTGTCTTTCGCTTTCAGAATCTTCACACTCTGTTGATTGGGTTATGCTTTGTATTATTTCAATGTCCAAGACTGTCAAGAGAAATGGAAGAGTGTTCATATGAAGTGGTGATCCAAAGTCAGAAGCAGTATTTTGTTTCTCAGAAAAACAGTAATAGACTATGACAGCTTCTGGGCTGTATGTATTGTTTTCTGTGGCTTTGAATGATTGGATTCATTGCAAATTAGAAAGTCACTCTTTTGTTTAATCAGTTGAAAAAATGGAGGTGGGGAGAAGGCTGTTCTCTTCTAACATAATATGGTACAGAAATGAGTCTTGACCCTTTTAGAAACTGCAGGGCTTGTTGGCAGAAAAAACAAAAACATACCAAGAGGAAACAATAGCAAATAACAGTATAGAGAGATCTTTCTTATACTGGTGTCCTCCAGATGTGATAGGCTCCGGATGTCCTGGGCTACATTCATGATCTACAACCAGCATGGCTATTACTGAGCAATGACAAGCTATAATTTAAGACCAATCACCCTGTGAGCTTCAAAAGAAAGAACTCAAAAGAAGGCTGGCCCTTGGTGGGTGAACTGGCTGAATCAGCAGACAAAAATCTTGAGTGCCAAACTCCCTTGGGAACCTCAGATGGCAGAAAGGGTAGGTGGGTGGGTTCTAAATTGAGCAGATTGACTACTTTGATTTGGCCTCCTCTGCTCTTTGAGTACCCAGTGAGCAGGCAGGGACTGAGAAAACGTCCTTTAACAGCCTTTTCATTTAACTGGGTGACTGAAATTCACTCAACCCGAGTACTAGTTCACAAGTGACGTAGGCTCAGGGAATCAATTGAACTTACAATGGAGTTGAGTGAGTCGCCCAATCCCCATGGATGTCATGGGCCAGCTTAAGTTGTAGCTTACTACTGCATATCAGCATTTGTTTACTAGGCTAAAACTGTCGGCTTTAGCTTGAGTGGAAAGGAATTAGATTTATTTATTTATTTATTTATTTATTTATTTATTTATTTATTTATTTATTTATACACCACCTGTCTTCCGAAGGAACTCCGGGCAGTTTACAACATAAATAAGAAACAGGTACAATTACAAGAATATAACATAGTAAAACAATAAAATATATGTATATAAAATGGGTTGTACTGTTAATAATGAAACAAAATAAAAATAGAATTGAAAAAAATTAGAAAAATAAAATTAAAAAATAGAATTGAAGATAAAATTAGAAATATATATGCATGTTAGGGTATATTCGGGTTTCTTATATATATATAGAAATCTATATATTGTTTTATATATATATATATATATAGGTCTCATATATATCATATATCATGTTGGTGGATGGGGTTTCTTCCCGTGTAGAAATCTGGTTGTTTTGGCGAAACGTTTCAAAACAACCAGTCTCACACGTCATCTTCAGGCTGGTGTTCTGGCTTCTTTCTTCTTGAAGCAAAGTGTGGTCTCAGTTGAAGTCCTTCTATAAATACTGCTGGGGGTGTGGTTTGCTTGCTCTGTTGCTGATTGTAGGTTCCTTTGTTCCTTTGTTCTTTTGTGATCTGCTGTGTGGCTGAGGCGATCGTTAAAGGGATTAACTGCTGATGGCTGTTTAGATGGCTGTTTACATGCTGGTGGGTTAGATGGCTGGTAGGTTCTGGCAGTATCTGGTTGTTTTGGTGATCTGGGCTTTGGTGGAGTGGGGTCCTGTGTCTTGTGAATTCATTTTGGTCTGGCTACGTGTCTGTGGTCTCCCAATGTTTTTGGGGGTGTGTGAGTGTGCTCCATGTGGTGACTGGAGTGGGGTGCCGCAGTAGATGGTGCAGTCGTGGTTTTGTTATTGGATGGTGGTTTCGTTTCATCTGTGGGAAGGGTCTGGGTTTGTGTTTGGTGTGGATGGAAGGTGGTGGCATCTTGTGTCCTTTTGGACCTGGTGTCAGTCTTTGTGACAGAGGCTCGTCTGTTGACCAGGGCTAGTTTCAGATGTCAGGCAAGCGGGAGGTGTCATCACGTTTATTCATGTTGTTTGGGTGTTTCTCTATTTCAATGGCTTCCATGATTATTCGACTGTTGAAGTGTTCAGTTTTGGAGATGAGTTTGGTTCTTTCAAAGTCAATTTCATGACCTGTTGTTTTTATGTGCTGGAAGAGAGAGGAAGATTTTTCTTCTTTTTGACTGCGTTCTTGTGTTCTGCGATGCGTGCGCTTATTCTCCTGTTTGTTTGTCCGATGTATGTGGCTGGACAGACTTTGCATGGTATTTCGTAGACTCCTTGGTTTTCTAGCTCAATCTTGTCTTTGGGGTTTCTTAAGATGTTGGCTATTTTTGGTCGGTGCAAAAGGCTGTCTTGATATTGTGTTTGTGGAGAATTTTGCTGATTTTGTCTGTGGTGCCTTTGATGTAAGGGAGGAGGCGGTGCCGTTGTTCTCTTCTGTTTCTTGGTTCTTGGGGGTGTTTCCTTTTGGATTAGTTTGGTGATGGTGTTTTTTTGGAATCCGTTCGCAATTAAAACATTCGAGAGAGTGTGTAATTCAGTTTTAGGTGGTCTTTGTCAGCGAGGCGTTTGGTTCTGGAGATGAGGGTTTTGCACGGAGTTGATCTGTGCAGGGTGGTGGTGTGATTGTGCATTTAAGTAGCGGTTTGTATGTGTTTTTTTCTGGTAGATGGTATGTCCTAAGGAGCCGTCGGGTTTTTTGTAGATTAGGACGTCCAGGAAGGGAAGTTGGTTGTTGGCTTCTATTTCCATAGTGAATTGTATTTTGGGGTGTAGGCTGTTGAGATGTGTGAGGAAGTTGTTCAGTTTATCTTTCCCGTGTGGCCAGATGACAAACCCAACATATCTGAGCCAGAGTTTGGGTTTATGTTCGGACTTCACCATCGTTGGTTTCAAAGTGTTCCATATATAGGTTTGCGATGACCGGTGAGAGGGGTGATCCCATGGGTGCTCCTTCTATCTGTTTGTATCTTTGTCCATTGTGGATGAAGTATGTGTTGGTTAGGCAGTGGTTGGTCAGATCTAGGATGTGTTTGGGGGTTGTATTTGTTGTGGATAGCTGTCAAGGCTTCTTGAATGGGCACTTGTGTGAAGAGCGAAACAACATCAAAGCTCAGGATAGGTCATTGGGTTGTAGGTCTTGTTTCTTTATAATTTCTCTGAACCCACCAGTTTTGTAATGAAGTGATGGATTCTGCCAGGGCTGGAGTTGTTTGGCAAGAAATTTGGCCTCAGCCACAGAGGTGAGCCAATGGAACTGAACAAATGGGTCTGAGAGGTGTTCTTCAACAGAATCAAGGGGAGGCCACAGAGCTTGGGGCATCTGGATGATTTCTCTCTGGGGATGATGCCACACTTGATTTCTTCAGAAGGGAGAGGCTTTTATTTTGGCTTTGGTGGTTTTTTCCAGGTAGGTGGTGGGGTCTGTGTTCAAAGGTATGTAAGCAGGGTCTTGCCAAGGTTGGATAATTTGGCTTGGTAGTCGGATGTGTTCATCACCACTGTGGCATTGCCTTTGTCTGCTGGGAGAATGATTATGTTGTTGTCTTTCCTCAGGTTGGAGAGGGCTTTTTGTTCTTCTTTGTGTAAATTGCTTCTGGGTGGTTTGCTGGAGCAGAGGACATTGGTGACTTCGAGTCTGATTTTGTTGGCTTCATCTGGGTTGATTTTGGTTAGGCTGGCTTCCACTCCGCCAGTATATATATATATATACTCAGCAAGAGTATATATATATACTCAGCAAGATGGCGGAATAGAATTAGGCAAAAAGACAAGGGAAAATAAAATAAAATATAATAATAATTAAATTAAACGTGGCCAAATGCCTCACGAAAAAGCCAGGTCTTCAGAGCTTTTTTAAAGGCAGGTAGGGAATGTGGAAGGCGCAACTCACTCGAAAGTGAGGGGCCAGCCACAGAGAAGGCTTTGTTGTGAGTTGCCACTCTCCTTTCCTCCCTGGGCATGGCCACCTGAAGAGAGAGTGCCCGCGACATCCTAGTTGGACAGGCCTCAGTTGATCTCTGGATGATCCGCTCTGTCAGATATTCAGGTCCCAAACCGTGGTGGTTTTATAAATTTAAACCAAGACCTTTAATCTTATTCAGGATGCAACGGGCAACCAATGCAAGAGAGCCAGAACTGGGTGATTTGGTTATATCGACCCACACCAACCACCAGTTGGGCTGCAGCATTTTGTACCCACTGGAGTCTCCGAATAAGATGGGAACACTACAGAGCACCATCAGGACAAAAGATTAACTCATTTGCTTACAAACTGGAGGTTCACAGAGGAAAAGGGACACACCTAGGACCTTCAGTTAGAGCAGGCTCTGGTCAAAGAGAACACGAGAGCAAGAAATGTAAGGAGAATTCCTTTCAAATAGGCACCAGGAATTATTGCACTAGGACCAATTGAAACAACAAAAGGTGGAGTCAAGGACTGAGCCAGAAGTTGAAACTGAAAAGCAAATCAGGAGAGCAGAAAGAAGGGCCACCAAAGGATGCATGAGCACCCTGGATGGGAGGCCTTGCTGCAAAAATGAAATCAATTGAGTCTGCTCAGTGACAGGAGTTTCCAGGGGCTCTGGCTTCAGCTCTCCATCTTCTTTGGCTACGGTGCTTCTTCTAGCCCTTGCTATAGCAGCCAAGGCCAGATATTTTGTTCAGACTCTGCATTTTAAACCCAAAGACACATGGCCAAACATCAGTGAACCCCAGAGTCTCCCTAACCAACTTGAGCATATCTGGAGGCTTTTTGGACCACCTACCATACATCTGCCCCTGGGCTGTTTCATATGGACGTTTCTATCTGAAGCCATGCAACTCTCCAGTAAGTACTAACATTCTGGAGAAGTAAAGTAACAGTAATTGCAATCAAGCAGGTGGCTTTCTAGTTAGCAAATATGTTATGTGCTGTCAATTTGCCTCTGACTCCTGGAAACCCTACGAATGAGCAATCTCCCAAATTTCCCATCTTAACCGCTCTGCTTAGCTCTTGTATGCTCAAGCCTATGGCTTCCTTTAGGGAGTTAATTCATCTCGTATTTGATTCCTCTTTTTCTGCGGCCTTCAGCCATTCCTGGTTTTATTGTCCTTTCCAGGGGGTCCTGTCTTCTTGTGAGTCTGCTGTGCCCAGACTCTGGAACTCCCTCCCGCTAGAGGCCAGGACCACCTCCTCTCTGTTGTCCTTCCGGAAACAGGAAAAGACCTTTCTCTTCAGGCAAGCTTTCCCTGAATGAACGACTACCATGATGTGTCTTTTATATTAATCTATATAGGTTCACATAGACTTTGTGTTTATAACTACTTGTAACCTCGCCGCTTTAATGTAATGCTGTCTATTAATGCTGTAAGATGTCCCTCAATTCCTTGTTCTCAAATACTTGAATATGTCTTAATTGTACCGGACTGTATATTATCCCTCATTACTGTACGCCGCCTTGGGTTCTTTTCTAAGGAGAAAGGTGGGGTAAAAATACTCTTAAATAAATAAATAAATAAATAAATAAATAAATTGTGCCTTAATTCATACAGACTCAGCCTCAACATTTTTGTCTCCAGAGATATTTCAAGCTTGATTTGATCTAGGGCCCCGCTTGTTTGTCTTTCCAGCAGTCCAGGGTATCCACAAAACTCTCCTCCAGCACCATGAATCAATTTGTTTTCCCCCGTCGGCTTCACTCACTGTCCATCTTTCACACCCGTACATGGTGATCGGGAATACAAGAGTGTGGGTGATCTTGGTCTGGTCCCCCAGTGATACCTCCTGGCATTCTATGGTCATTCCATCCCTCCCCACAAAACCCTTTGCTGTGTTAACTATTTTTCCCCATGGGGGTGGGGTTACTATCTTTGCCTCTTGCTTACAAATGGGTAGCTTTCAAACAGCAATCTTTGCTGCTGCTCTTACTAAGCTGGTTTTGTTGGGCTTCCAAGTAGATTTCATTATTGAAACATACTGCTTTGAGGGAGCAGTAGCAGGAAAGCTCACCTCCAGGTAAAGTTATGTGAAGATATAATTAACCATTTTATTGCAGATCCTAATTGTTTTTCCTTGCAGGGAGAAAATATTTTGATTTCGATAATACAGTAATTACAGGAATGCAACACAGTAAGCAATGCCAGCGAGCGAAGCCCGCACCGCAGATGCAGAGGTTTCAATCAAAAACCCAAGTGTTCATAGTTAAGGCTCTTTTATCCCTTAAACATTTTAATGATCAGTGGTAATCAAATGTTCTCTCGCAAAAAATAATCAATGAGCCGAGGGTGCAATCGGTGAGAAACAATTGTAGCCTTCATCCATTACTTTCCTGCTTTTATTGCTTGCTTTTAAAAATCCTTTGGAACTGGATTTAAACATGTACTGTATATACTTGAGTATAAGTCGACCCGAGTATAAGTCGAGGCCCCTAATTTAACCCCCCAAAACTGGGGAAACGTATTGACTCGAGTATAAGTCTAGGGTGGGAAATGCAGCAGGGCCTGGCAGCTCCTCCTTTGTGAGCTGGGGGAGTGGTGTGTGATGTTTAAAATGACTTTTAGCCACTGATGCAAGTGCTTGGGTCAGTGGCTAAAAGTCATTTTAAACATTGCGCACCACTCCCCCTGTGATGCAGAGGGGGTCATGAGAAGCGGCACACAATGTTTAAAATGACTTTTAGCCACCGACCCAAGCACTTGCCTCAGTGGCTAAAAGTATTGACCCGCATATAAGTCGAGGGCCCCTTTTTTCAGCCCAAAATTAGGGCAGAAAAACTAGGTTTATATTTGAGTATATACAGTATTTAATCTTGAGGGCCAAAGCATTCTGGTGACACCCTCACAGAGTTCCTGTGAAGAGAAAGTGGCTAAAGGGCTATCCACCCTGCCTTGAGGTGGGATATAAATGTAACCAAAAATACATATAGGAAGCAGACGGACAACTTTGGGCATTTTGTCATGTGTGGTTAAAAAAATAAAAGGAAACTGGTTAACCCATCTGTCTATTTACAAGCTCAGCTTTCAGAGGGGCGGTACCAGCCCTGTGGCGGGATCCCTCATTTTATAAGGGATGCTGTAGGCAGGGCTTTGAAGCAAATAACTGCTCACCTGTAATGAATTTATTTTCCCCATTAAGGAAGGAATGAATACAGTGTACCCTCTTATAACAAATGGTTTGTATAACATAAAATCTGTACAACATAAAAAATTCCAGATATAGGGGAAATTTCCTTAACAGAATCGCCTATGGGGTGAATCTGTACAACATAAAAATGGTTGCGATTAGGGATTTACCGGTACTCTGTTTTCAATGCATTCCTATGGGAAATTTGTATAAAGGAACGTTTGTTGAACATAAATTCATTTGAAACGGATTAATTCCTTTATACAAGGTACCACTGTACATTACTCTGTAAATGTAACTTTGCAATGAGTAAGTTACAGTCACTTTGTGTGGTAGAGATGGAATTTTTGGGTGGCTTTTCTAGTTAGTGGTTTATTTGCTTAAAATATTTCTATCCCACTTCTCTGCCCAAAAGGACCCAAGACAGCTTCAACTATAAAACAGTATTTAAAAGCTAAAAATGGAAGGCACACAAATATTTAAAAAGAATTAAACAGGTATGATATTACAATAATGGCTTAGATCAATATTAAATCACATTGAAAACTGAAGACAACACTCCATTTAAAACCCCTCTCAGAATCTCCATGACTAAGGAAAGGAGTGGGGCTTTGTGGAAGAAGTTCATCTCCCCAATGGGAACTCTTGCTACAGCCTAGGAATCAGTTGCAAAAATGGGGCCATCACTGATGACAGCACTGGACACCATGGTTACGCTTGAGAGCACAGCAAGGGCATCTACCAAAAGGGCAGGGGTAGTTTGTGGCCTCCTGTTGGGAATTTGCTGGAAATGTTTTGAAGCCAAGCTGACCTTGGCTACAGAACTTGTAACCGACGGGCAGGGACAAATGCCTTTCTCAGCCAGCTGAGCAGACTTCATGCACAAAACTGCTGCGTTCCTCCCAGAAGGCTTCATTTTATTCATCTTAACTATGTTTACAAGCAATGCATTGGAACACTTACAGAAACAACAGCTCAGAAAGGGGGCAGGTGCCCTTTAGCCCCTTCTCAAAGCAAAAAGGTCAGGGGAAATAGAAGGTCTCTTCCTTTCTAGATATGCCACGTTGGCCAAGAACTTGTGCACATCACTGCAGCCCTCTGGAACACACCCTTCAAAGAAAGGTTCCCACAGCCTCTGGATGCCAGAAGCCAGAAGGGATGGACTGCACTTATGCTGACTGTTGTCATGTCAGCAGTTCATTTGGAAATAAAAAAGAAGGAGGCTGGTATAGAGAACCTCATCACCAAGCCTTTCTATATAGCCATGTCTTAAGATTTTTTTTTTTTTTGAAAATTGACAGTGTAGGGGCCAGACAAATTTCAGCAGGAAGCTGCTTCTACAAGCGAGGGCCACCACTGAGAAACCCCGGTTCCTCAGTACTGATTTCTGGGCTTTCTTTGGAGTGGGCACCCTGAAGTGACCTGCTTGAGAAGATTGAGTGTTGTGGGCGATATTTTGCAGTAGGAGCCATTCTGACCGATAGCTTATGATCAGAGAATGTAAAGTGCTTGGGAAGAAGTCCTACCATTGCCATTGTCAATCCTGCATCCTTGGTGCTGACAAAAATACCTGTTGGCAGTGTTCCTTCTCTGGCATTCTTTCTCTTGGGAGAGGAAGCACAACAAAAGATATAAACATGGGAAGTGGTCACATTTTGCAGATAGGGAAGCGTTTGGCTTCCCCATGCAAGAGTGGAAGGCCTCACTTCCAACTTGGCCAAATGTTTGGATTTCTCTTGAACCTGAGAGGATTAATACAATGCATTTTAACACAAGAGATGAGAAATGCTTTGAGGGTTTGAGCTGCAACTCCCCAAAGTACCAGAGTTTACCACCTGAAATGGCAATTAGAGATGGGCACGGATTCCTGGTTCAGCGGTCTATGCCAGTTTGCCATTTCAATGCCTCCTCTCGCCAGTGCTCTCTTGGAGGCAGCAGGCTGACTTCCCTGTCCTGCCTCCTGCAGCCGATGAGTGGACATCTGCTGGAGGAGGTGGGCCTTTGAAGCACCACACACCTGTTCAGATGATAAATGAAACCAGCACAAAACTCGGAACTAGCGATTTATGCTTATCCCTCCATTGGCAGTGTTTGCCAGCTGCGGGCTCCTGGCCAATCTTGACATTTCAACAAAACAAAAACAACTGTGGCCCAACCTTTGCAAATGCACTTGTTAACCTCCTCGTGCCTTGGCCTCGAGAGAGGTCAACTCATGGTCCTTCTGTTGGAGAAAGGGAGATGCTGATGGGGAGAGCCAAGAATCTTCCACCCATCCACCCATTTTTGACTTTTTAAGAGCAGCCTTGGTGCCTTCATAGGACTTGTGAAAACCAGTTTTTTTGTAAAATCAAGTGCTGCTCAATTGTTCAGAAGTGCACGTGACACCTAGGGATCTATGATAATTTCTCAGCACACAGTTAGGAAAAAAATGAGTCCAGGAGCTCTTAAGCAGAAGCTGTTGTTTCCCTTGTTTCTGGAGCAGAAAAAGAGAAATTAAAATGATGTTCAAATGCAGAATAAATGTTTAGTATTTGCATGCAAATGAAACATTGGCACATCCTACTTGGATTCATTGGTGCCTTTCTTAACCAATGCATGACTGTGTTGAAATGGAGCAGAGGAGCTCCCCTACAAAAAAAGGAGGGGGGGAAAAAAAAGGGGGAAGCAATTATAGATTTGGAAATGGGGAAATGGAGAAAAGGAGAAAAAAAGACTGCTGTCTCAACTGGAAGAGCGCACACAACTGAACAAATCATGAAATTTCCAAATAACCGATTCTTGTAGGAAATAATGAGCTATCGGATAACTGTGGAGAAGAGAGAAACTGGTAATACAGTTCTAACACAGGAGCCATGGCAGTGCCATACATTTTAATTTGATCATTCAACATTGATACCCAACATTTGCATATCAGAGACTGAATGACTAGGTAGCATTTTTGAAGCCAGAATATTTGCTCATGGCTTGTGTTTTCAAACAGGATGTGGACCTCTGGTTTCTTCAAGTGTACTGAAAAAGCTTTAAAGGGGGAAAATATGCTGCAGGTAAAATTCTCAAGTGGATAGTGATGCGGATGCATGAGTGTTTCCAGAACTGGAATTGGTTTATCCTTTTTTAAAAAAACACACAACCCTGAACACATTAAAAACTCTGTAATAGTGCTTGGCTCTTGGCATCCAAATTTTTATTTGTTTATTTATTTATAATTTTTTTAGCTGCCCCACTACCAAGAGGTCTCTGGGCGACATACAACAATATATATAATAAAAACTACAAAACAATAAAATTATTAAAACTATAAAATACAGTACAGTTTAAAACAACATACAATACAAATTATAAAACCCTGCTGCTCATGAGTCCAGCCCCCAAAAATCTAATCAAAATGCTGGCCAAACAGGAAGATCTTTGTCTGGCACCGAAAAGCCAAAAATGTTGGCACCAGGCAGATCTCCATAGGGAGGGCATTCCAGAGTTGGGGGGCAACCACCGAGAAGGCCCTATTTTGACATGCCATCCCCTTACTTCTTTGAGGGATGCCAAAAAAGTTACTCCAAGTGGACCCAAGTTTGGGGGTATAAGTTAAATGCTCCCCATTCACACTATTGGGCAGAATACTTCTTGCCTTGTGCAAACTAAATACATCTGATATGTCATATGGCCAATATGTGTGCCCATCGTTGAAGCGTGAGATCTGTTACTCTTGTGGTGACCTAGAATAACTGAGTGATTTGGAAGGGGAAGGCAAGGCCATCAACTCCAACCCTCCGCTCAAGGCAGGAATCCATATCAAATCATACCTGAAGGGTGGTGGTTGTCCAATTGTCTTTTGAAAGCCTCCAGCATTAGAACACTCACCGCCCAAGCTTTTGTCATTTTTAGCCAGATCAAAACTTGAGCTTACTCCACATGCACCAGTCACAGAATAAAGCAAGGGAATTTGCAAAGCACTGAAGTGCTGAAAAGCTCCTGCTTGGGCAATCAGAAGTTTCCAGCACTTAAATTAATTCCTCTAACAGTGGCATGTTATCGGTGAGCCCAAGAATGGGGTGTGATGCCTTTTCAGCTGGCCCGGCTCATAGTATTGCTTTTCTCTTTGTTACAGGGACCCACACAACCCGCAATGATTGAAAATCCATGATATGCGGATGCAGGTCAGGTGGGGCCTGGGGAGGCAGCATGCGAAGTTTAAAATGACTTTAAGCAACAGAGCCTGGGATTTTAAAACCTTTCCCCCTTCCCCTCACCCCAGGCTCCAGCTAATTGGTGCTGGGGTGGGGAAATAAAGGTTCTTCTCACCCACCCCAGTGCTAATCAGCTGGAGCCCGGGTGTGGTGCGCCACTCACTGTGTGGGGGTAAAATGCCTTTCGGGTTGCACTGTACTGCGGGACCGCAGTATATGAACTGTGAAATGGCAGGGGACCACTGTATTTTTAAGCTTTTATTTGTTGTGCCTCTATCCTGCTTTCCCACTCCTGAGTTCACAGCCTCACACCTGGTTCTAATTTCTCACACTTTATCCACATCATAACCCTGCATGGTAGGTCCATTTGCGGAAGAGAGGGAAGAGCCCAAAGACCAACCAACTAGTTTCAGTAAGGATTTGAACCCAGCTTTCCCAAGACCTTAGTCTGGCACTGGTGCTCTCATGTAAGAATTAAACATACAGAGTCACAAAAGCCTTCACGGAAATAGCACGCCTGTGTGAGCAATGAGCAAAGAGAGGCAGGAGTGGAATAAAAGCAGGACACATGATTTTTTTTTTTGTTAGTTAGATCAAAATGAATCACCAGGCACCCCTCCTTGAAGGGCTAGACTAAAAAGCCACACTCAGATTGCTGTCATGATGGCGTACACACTTTCCCATTAAAGGCATTCAGACTTCACTTGTGCTGCCTGCAAGGAAACTAATTAAGTCAAATGTAGTTCCAGCTGCATCTTCTGATCAGTAAACAAAATTGAGGGCTACAAATTGGAGGGTAATAGATACTTATATAAAAAAGGTCTAAAGGAGGGGGGAAACCAGAAGTGCTTCTAGCAATAAGGCAATTAACGAGAAAAATGATTTACTGACTCATAAATCACCCTCCATTTCTCTCTCGATTACATATTGGCTGTTAATTTGCTTCGGCCTTCCTTCTAGTAAAGTTTAAGATTTTTTTTATGCTGGTTTAAACATTTGATCTTTCACCACCTTTTCTTTTCTTTTCGTTTTGGACTGCTTTCAGACACCCCACATTGTGACCTTTGTAACAGCATGTGTTACTTTTGAAATGTTTAGATTGGGAAATGGTGCTGTGCTATAGGGTTAACATAAGAACATAAGAACATAAGAAGAGCCATGCTGGATCAGGCCAAAGGCCCATCTAGTCCAGCTTCCTGCATCTCACAGGGACCCCACCAAATGCCTCTGGGAGCACACGAGACTAGATATCTGTCTCCTGATACCACTACCCTGCATCAGGTCCTTGAAGTACCCTGGTTTTAAACCTGGAAATTACACATCTCCATCATGGTTTGTCACCTGTGATGGACTTCTGCTCCAGGAATCTGTCCAATCCCCTTTTGAAGGCATCCAGGCCAGATGCCATCACCACCTCCAATAGCGGGGAGTTCCACAGATTAACAACATGTTTGTTAAGAAAATATTTTCTTTTGTCTGTTCTCATTCTCCCAACCCTCAATGTGTGTGGATGTCCCCTAGTTCTGGTATTTTGTGAGAGGGAGAAGAGCATACCTCTATCCACTTGACACATGCCCTGCATAATTTTGTATGTCTCAGTCATATCCCCCTCAGGTGCCTTGTTTCAGACTAAAGAGCCCCAAATGTTGTAGCCTTTCCTCCTAAAGGAGGTGCCCAGACCCAGTAATCCTTTTAGTCACTCTCCTCTGCACCTATTCCAGTTCCAGTCAAATGCATTCTTTGATTTTTTTATTGACTGTGTTAATAAAGGCTTCAGAGGATCCCTCCAACTCCCAACCTCCCCACCCCGGTAAAACAGTAGTCCTCAAATGTTCTTGGCCTACTACGCCCAGAAATCCTAGCCAGCACAGCTAGTGGTGAAGGCTTCTGGAAGTTTTGATCCAACAACATCTGGGGACCCTACGTTCTAAATCACTGCTGTAACCCACTGATGGTGCTGGGACCTTGAAAGCATTACATATGCCTCCTCTACTCATGTATCGATGGTGTGGCAACTTGAACTGATAAGATTTGCTTGTACATTTGCTTGCTTTTAAGCCAATGTCAATGGAAGGATAACATTCAACAAAATGATGGTTAAAGCAGGAGACAGAGTCATCTGATCCAAGCAAGGCAGCACAACTGAGCAACTCTGTGAGATTAGCAGGAGAACAGCTTGTTCCAAAATGAACAGTCTGTCCTGCTGGACTAGGTACCATCCCTTTGGACTACGTTGCTGAGATAACTGGAAGTTGAGTCATGGCTACTGGACTTCTTATTCTTGAGAGATAGAAATGTTTTGCTGCTCATCCAAACAGCTTAATCCAAATAGCTTCATTGCTGAGATAGGCCGTTACTTCACGAAGTGCCTCGCTTCGAACCGACCTTGCCTTCGCTGTAAATTCGGAGGCGGTCACGTGGCGGTCATGTGTTCTCGCTTCGCTCCCACCCCTGTTTCTCAGTACTCACGAGCTGCAGTTTTAGGACCGATTCGAGCACAACCTCACGTGCTCCCTTCGCATTCGCATGCCACTTTTCAACATTCCTTATTTCCCATCCGTCCTTTAAAAAAATACCTACCGACGGCGTATCGATACACTGATGCTGGACTGTCAGTTGCAATGGCTCTACTGATTTCAACTGTTTCCTGGCATCATTGGCAGCCCCCCCGCCGCCGCCGCCGCTACTCGGGGGGAGCCCCGCATGGCACAGCCGCCTGCCCTCCGCCGCTTGCACGCTGCCTGCCCCGGGTGCCCTGCTCTGGCCGGGCGAGGCGGCAGCGGCTCCTCCTGCTCCCGCCGCCGCCGCCACCGCTACTCAAGCGAGGAAGTAACAGCGCAAAGCGATGAAACGATATAGCGATGCATCGATATCCCTGTTTGAATATTTTTTAAAAAAACTTGAAATAAAAGCCAAAAACGGAGACCACATGTCACGTTGGGAGCGAAGCGAGATGCGAAGCGAAAAGATTCCCGGCCGCTGGCAGGGGAACCACTCACCCCGCTTGGAGCACGGTAAAGGGGGCATGGTCGGGGTGGCATCGCAGCCAAAAAGGAGGAGCGTGTGGACTGAAACGATCGATTCGCACAGAAATGAGGGCTTGCCGCAAAGCGAGCGGTTTGTGAAGTAACGGCCATAGTTTGGTGAAACACTACTTCGATGCTCACAAATAGACATGGACACGAAACAGAAAATGGTGTTTCGTTTTTTCATTTGTCGTTGAGTGGTCTGTTTCGGTTTGTTTCCGTTTGTCGGGAAATTTTGAAAAATCTTGTTACCATTTTTTTTTTTTTTGTTTGTCATTTCTACCCACTTTTTGCACGATTTTTAAAGCATTTCCGTGTGCAGGCATCCCCCAATGCCCCAGACCAGAGGGAAAACACTAAAAAAATGGATGCTGGCAGAGACACAGTATAGACTAGGTATGCAGAGAGGCTGCAAAGGCAGCGGCGGGTGATGCCCAGGGTGCAAGGCAGCCGCAGAGTGACTGCACTGTGGGGCAGGGGAGGGTACTCACCGAGAGGTACGCAGCACGCATGCACACAGGGAGGCTGCAGGACTGAAGCTAGAGTTGCAGAGACAGCAATCCCACCCTAACTCCCACCAGAGACTGCAAGGAGGACGGGGGTGGCCAGAGCTTTTTATGCCCTCTGTGGCTGCCAGACCTGCCCACCCAGTCTGCAACCTGGGCATGCTATTGGTTGAACATGATCCCACATCACATGGCTTGCCTCCATTTTGTGGCTGGTGGCGACATCCATTTTAAAGGGAAAAGAAAAATACATCGCGATGGGAGAAGACAAAAAAACGTTTTAAGGACCCCAACCCCCCCTGGTAGGTATTATCAGACAATATAAATAATTATCGCTGCGTTTTTATGGATGTCCAGGGCGTTTTTTAACATTTAAAACAACTCATTTCATTGTGTGTCACCATTAACGGAAACGAAACGTAGCGACCACAATTTTCATGGTTCTGTTCATTTCATTTCATTTTCATCACAATTTTCGTTTGTCATTTCGTTATGTAACAGAAACGACAAACGGTAACAGAAACGAAAAAATGTTCGTTCCGTGCCCATCTCTACTCACAATGCTGAGCCAGGCTGAGCAGCACTGGAGTGATGGTGGCTCAGCTCCAGAGTATTTGCTTGACTCATACATACTTAGAGGTAAAGATCCTCCACAGTGTGAGGTTCATCTAGAAGAAAGTCCCTGGAGAGATGCCTTCTCCCAGTGTTTACCATACTGTAATGGATAGATCCATGGTCTGACTTGCTGTAAGGTGACTTCACCCTTAGTGTGGTCCACTGGTTCTCTAATGACTAATTGGAAGTTACCATAGCATCCTGTCTGCTGCTAGTGCTAACCCCAACATGTAACATCCCAAGCTCACTTGCTGTGTGCTGCCTGCCTCTGTCATTGTCATTGTGACCATCATGGAAGCAGCCTGACTGGCTCTTTCCCACCTCCCTGCGCAGCTCAGCACTTCAGTGAGGAGGAGGTAGAATGGGGTATCTCCCCATTCAGCCAGGGAGTGAAGGGCTCTGCAGAGGCAGGGAAAGACTGTCCAGGCTGCTTTTGCAATTGATGCTATGACGACAACAGAGCTGAGAGCTACACAACAAATATGAGTGGGTCGCCCAGTTCTGGCAGGAGGGAATGGAACTTTGTTGCACCTGTGGTTCCGTAATTTGTATCCATATCTCCAGGGATATGAATATAAATCACCCACATCTAACTAAAATGAATACACTAGTTAGGAGTTTGAAGCTTTGTCAATGAGAATTAGCTTCCAAATATACCATTTTAGGACTTAGGGTAGAGAATGAACCCTTGTCTTTGTGAGTGCTCCCTTCCCATATGGAGTGTGTCTCAAAATTGGCTAGAATTGTAGAAAAGTGGAGGGGTTGGAAACGTTAATAATAGCGTTGGAGTACAGTAAAATGATACAAATGTGAGCCACTCCCAGTATAAAATGGAGCTGGGAACAATAGCCTGTGACAGCAACACCGAACTTCATTTCATAGACTACTAAGGACTATTACAAGATGCCATCTCTTTTTCATTTAAAACAAAAGACCTGCAGAAAAAGAGCCCACTCATTAGGAAGAGTGTTGAGAAAAGAGGCACCGCTCCTAATGTCAGTTGTTCAACAGAGACTCATTATAGTATTTAATGTTATCATTACTCTGTTTATTTTTGCCTTGGTTCAATCACTCGTCGGCTAGGCAAGGTTTTAGTGGTTATGCAAGCAGATTCTCTGCAAATTAATCTGACCGTCATTTCCCACACTACACAAGCAGGTCAAGAACTAGCATTAAGCTGCCAAGATTAATGACGTGCTTGCCTTAGAAGAGTGATAGTTTCTATCAAACTTATGGGAGGAACCTTTGGAAGATATGACTTACATCATTTAAAGTGTACTCTCTCAAACGCATACTCGAATGCACACACACACACACACACACACACACACACACACACACACACACACACACACACACACACACACACACACACACACACCATTAATCAAACATCTTTCAGACAATTTTCCTTAATAACTGAATCTATTCATGAACACCATGGCACAAAAAAGCAATAATAGATCCAAGTTATAGACTCACAAATGGCATCCTAAGGAAAGTTCCCCCAGGTACCTAGAGATACCAAATTTGCAGATAAGCTTTTTCTGGCTATCCTTTACAATCTCTCTCCAAGGCAGTTGCGAAAGGGCACTTTCAGGGTGGAGGGGCACCATGGTTGTAGAACTCAAATGTATTCAAAAGTTGAGTCATGGCAACTGAATTTATTTTCTTGTTAGATCAATCTAACAAGAAAAGTCTAGTTGCCATGACTCAACTTCCAAGTAATCTCACCTGGATAACTCAAATGTCACCAGATTTGCAGGCTTGTAGAGGAGAGTCCTTGTGCGTATCATGTCTCTAGATGTCTGTGGGGTGGGGGCATTTCATAGTGTTTTAGACCGCTATCTCACCCGGGGGATGATCTGGATATTGTGAACGTCTGGCTTTTCTTCTTTTTCGTCACATTACTGAAGATGAGGGATCTCCGGGATCTCCATGTACAAGGATTTTTTTAAGTGCAGTCCAGCCCCAGGGCCAGCAGGTGGTGCTAGGAAGCAAGCAAACAAACAAAAACAGGGCTGACAGTGAAGGCCAGCTGATCAGTGCTGGGGGGAGGGGAAATTTAAAAAAATATTTTTAAAAGCGCAGACAAGCCCCAAGACGAGCTGGTTGGTGCTAGAAAAATAAAAGTAAATTTTTAAAAAGTGCTGACAGCCTGAAGGATTTTTTTCCAGTGCAGACCAGCCCCAGGGCCAGCAGGTGGCACAAGGAAAAAACAAACAAACAAAAACAGGGCTGACAGCCCGAAGGCCAGCTGATCAGCACTGGGGGGAGGGGAAATTTAAGAAAAAGATTTTTAAAAAGCACCAATGAGCCCCAGGACAAGCTGGTCGGGACTAGGGAAAAAAGTAGACAACTGGATCATATGCGAGCTCCCACAGACTTCTGGCTCACATTATTTACTGGAGCAGAAAATTCCCAACTTCTCTGGTAGGTCTTAGAAAACTCACTAAAGGAAGCATAACCAGTTTAAAAAAATAAAAAAAAAACGGTGGCCGTGGGGACAAGATTTTTGGAAACACTTTATCTTGAAATTTAATCAGCATCTTAGATGACGTGTGATAGAGCCCTTAAAGTCAAAAATCAATCAATTCATTCATTTATCGATTCACCAGCAAAAATGCATACATTTGCTATTCCAGATTCATCATACTTGAGGAACTGCAAATCAAAACAAATTGCCATTGTTCGATTCATGCCCGTCTCTAGTATGGCCCTTTATCGCTTGATTTCACACTATCAAAAAGATTTCATTCTTGTTTATAAGCCGGGGCTTGGAGTTGTGGTGGAGAGGACCTTCTCATATACCCAACACCTTCAGAGGCCCGTTCAGTGAAGATTCTCCATGGCTGCTCCCAGGCTCTGGAATTCACTGCCAGAAGATGCTAGGTTTGTCTCCTCCCTGCTGTCCTTCACATGACAGGCGTAGACTGGTTTTTTTAATTCAGGGAAGCCTTTGGTAATGAAGGGTCTCCTAAGATTTTAGCCACTCTGTTGGTTTTCTTTTCTCATTTGAATGAAGTTGCTTAAGTGCTTTAATTTTAATCATATTTAATGATGGTATAAATTTAATTTTGTTCTAATGTCTCAGTGTTTGTAATGTTAATAATGATATTGTATTTTAATATTCTGTTGTTTCTTAGCTATTTTGTATGCTGCCTTGGATCCCACATCTGGGAGAGAGCCAGCATATAAATTTAACAAATGGAAATAATTACATGTGGAAGAACAGTGTTTTTTGATCTGGAGACTTTCTCAGAAACATGGGAGAGCAAAATCAAGACAATTAACTTGTTGAGGTAGGGTTGTTGTTGTTGTTGTTGTTGTTGTTGTTGTTGTTGTTTTATCAGATATACTGACACAGTTCCTTCTGAATCATTATCAAGGATTAGAGATGGGCACGACCAGGAGAAATGATGTTTCGAGTTGTCATTTGTCGGGACGGGTCCGTTTCCGGTTGTTTCCGTTTGTTGCGGAAATTTTCAAAAATTTGTCATTTCCGTTTGTCGTTTGTCATTTTTGTTTGTGGTTTGTGTTGGGGTTGGGGTTGGGGTAAGTGGGCTCTGGGAGGCACCTCTCTGGGTGCCTCTGACGTCTGACCCACTAAGAAGGGAAGGGAAGGGAAGCGTTTCGCGTAGCCACCGCGTACCATACATTATGTTAGGGTTGGGGGGTAAGTGGCAGAGGAACCTCTCTGGGTGCCTCTGACTCACTAAGAAGGAAAGCATACTGGCGTACTGGCGTACTGGTTAGGGGTAGGGGTAGTGGGCTCTGTCTGGGAGGCACCTCTCTGGGTGCCTGTGACCCACTAAGAAGGGAAGTGTACTTGCGTACGGATCTGGGTTAGGGTTGGGGTTAGGGTAAAAGCTAGGCTTAGGGTTACAGTTAAGGTTAGGGTGGGTTAGTGGGCTGCACCTCTGGGTGCCTCTGACCTACTAAGAAGGACAGTGTACTGGCGTATGGGTTAGGGTTAGGATTAGGGTTAGGGTTAGTGGGCTTTTTATGCCCTCTGGCACATCCAGAAGTCTCAGTCAAAACCTGCCCATGCGATTGGTGGAATGGGTCCAAAAAATTGCATGGTCCCATCCCATGGCCAGCCCATCATTGCGCAGGTGTAAAAAAATAAAAATAAAATAAAATAAAATAAAATCAATGGAGATGTTTTATTGCAAGAAAAACCCACTGCTGCTACTATAAAAAATCAGGCATTTAAAATACCTAATTTTCAAATGTTTCTGTGGTGCTTTGGTGGGTTTTTGGACCATGATTTAAAAATAAATATTGCGGTCACCATTTTGGATCCTCCCCCACCGCATGGCAAATGGGGATGACGAGGATGGCCCCCCCAGCCTGGTACCAGCAGCCCAGGACAGGAGAGGGGGGGAGGCCGGGGACCCCCCCCCCAGAAACCACCCCTCTCTGGTAGGTGCCCTCACTGAGGCAGGCATATTTTCACCTGCTTTTTTGGCTGGGAATCAGGTTTTTTTAAAAAACTTTTTTCCTGTGCTGCTTGGCATTGCGCGATCGCCGCAATGCCATGAACGACAACGAAAAATCAGACCCATTTTTTTTTTTTTTTGGTTTGGGGTTGAGCTGGAGCGGAGTAATTCTCGTTACCGTTACCCGTTACGTAACGATAACGAGAACCGAAAATGGAAATGAGAATTTCGCCGCTCCGTGCCCATGTCTATCAATGATAGATCAAGAGGATACTGGTTCCATTCCAGATCCACAGATTCCTCAATTGCCCTACAGCACATGTGGATCTGGAATGGAAACAGTATCCTCTTGATCTATCCTTGCTAATGATTCAGAAGGAATATATATATTGTACAGGCACAATTTCCAAATCTGAGAAATTTTTAATCACTCGAGGAGCAATCATGGATAGATACATAAATGCACAAGTCAAAATCCTGTTCCATAGCATAGTATATCACACCAAAGTACATCCAGTGAATCCATCGGGGTTTGGAGAATCAGCTCCTCCAAGTTCAATTGATCCAACTGTACCAACTCTTGTTGTGGGTTACTTTAGCACCACGAGTTGCAGATAGATTAGGTCCATTTGAATGATTTGGAACTTAGGGAGGAGTTCAAATTTGTCAGCATCTTTCTTGAAGTGTGGAGTCCAGAACTGGATACAATACTTAATCTGAGGTCTAACTAGTTCTGAATAATGTGGGAGTGGCAACTCATGGGATTTTGAAATTATGCTTCTGTTAATGCGCCGGATGTTTTGGGGTTTTTTTTTTTGGCTGGCCTATGGGCCAGTTCCATGGCCCATGGGCTGGGTCCAGTGCTCACGGGATGGTACCGGGTCCCGCATGCTAGATCTTTTATTTTATTCTATTTTAATTTTATTTATTTATTTATTTTTACTGTTGACCACGGACACCTACCAGCTGTAATGTGACCGGTCGGCTTCCCGCCCCCGGTCTCCCCCTCCCTGCAGCCAGGAAGACCGGACCATCCAGGAAGGACCAGCACCAGGTAGGAGACATCTCCACCACCTTAACGAAACAAACCAAAATGAACCATTTTTTTCCAGTTTGGTTTGTTTCGTTTTAAAATCACTCTGATGTTTGTTATTCATTTCATTATGTAATGAAATGAATAATGAATAACAAAATGAACTAAAAGTTCATTTCGTGCCCATCTCTAATACTGAGTAATCAAGAAGTCTAGTAGAACATGGTCACTCTCACCTAGCATTCCCCTTATGGCCACTTCCCCCACCAAGTCATCTCTAGCAAATCATCAAACCCCACTGATCCAATAAGTCCACCCTAGTTCCAACTTACTACGCTTAGGAACTGAATTTCAGCCATTACTTACCTACTTGTTTCTTATTTGTGGGATTTACTTTCCTCTCAAAGAAGAGCATTCAAGGCATCCAAGCACTATAAGATCAAATAAGCTTAATGAACACATGGTTTTGTTGAAAACACATCATTGAAATAAAAAGTATTAGTTGCATAACAAAAAGGCTCTGGTTGTGCACTTCAGGTGAATTGCCAAATACCCATCACCCTAAAAAGATCCTTCCAGTTGGATAAAAGAGATGGTGATCCAGCCTTGTCTCTCTTGGTTTCCCTTGTCAGGGAGCAGCCATCAACAAAGTCTAAATGGCACTTGTGTACGGGACTGGTTTTAAATTTGTTTTCTAGACATTTTTTCTTTCTATCCACCTCTAAAATTTCATGTTTGTTCTTGTATGAAAATGAACTCCAGCAACAAGGAAGTTGGAAGTCTTTGCTAACATGGCATAGATATATTTGAAGAATATGGGTTGACTAGAGAGTTACCATTAATTGTTGCATTGTTCTCTCTTTGTGGCAGGAATTTAAATGCCTACCTAATCCTTAGATTATGTTCACATACACACAAACAAGCACACATACACGCCACAGGAAACTTTGAAAGGGAATATAGCATCACTTATTCATGTCCTCAAATCTCCAGAGACAATATTCTCTGTTTCTCGGAAAATACTCTGGAGACTTTGAAGATTTGTAAAATGATACGGGGACATAATCTAGTATGAGGAGGATGTCTTTCTTTCTGCATTGCTTTTGAAGAGAAAAATGTGAGAGTAGGGACTTGAAAGTGAAAGAAATATACACAATATCAGTCTCAAATTACTGCTATGATTTATATTTGCTAAATTAATGTGTTGCCCAAGAGCTGAATGTCTGCTTGCTGATTCTGGCAGAAGTACTTGGATCTAGCGGAAGCATGTGTTGGCCTTTGTTTTTTGTTCTCATAAGAATTTTGATTCATGTGTTCTCAAATGCACACACATTTTTATATCTTTCTGCCTTGACTGAAATATGTTTTTGTGCATTTATCTACTTATACATTTTTACTCATATACACTACTGAGCAAACATCTTAGGGCACCATTAGATTTGTTGTTTTAGCAGAGGTATAATTGGTATAATTTAGCACCATATATAATTATTTATATATGGTGCTAGAGTGGCCAGAGGGCCAGAGGGGTGGGGTATCATCATCATCATCATCATCATCATCATCATCATCATCATCATCATCATCATCATCAACAACAACAACAACAACAACAACAACAACAACAACAACAAGGATCTGAAAATTGAACTTAGAGACTCTGGCATAAACCAGTACAGCTGCTCCAATGGTAATTTGTACGCTGGGTGTGGTGCCTAAAAAGCTAAGCAAATATTTAGAAGAAATTGGAGTTGACAAAGTCACCATTGGTCAACTGCAGAAGGCCACCTTACTGGTATCTGCTCACATAATTCACCAACACATCACATAGTCCTAAATGCTTGGGAAGCGTTTGACTAGTGATTTATAATACAAAATCCAGCATAATTATCTTGTTTGCTGTGTGATAATTTGATGATGATAATAATAATAATCTCACACAGGCACGTGACCTTGTCATGGTAGTGGGGCTTGAGTGCTTCGAGGATGCAGTGGGCTATGCTATAGAGGTTCAACCATAATAGACAGGCCACTGTTGAGAATTCAGACAAAAATGGTTCGAAAGACAAATAAGAATCCCAAACCATTTGGTTGATGCCCAAGTCAATAAGGACTGCATTAGATAGTGAAGTCCCTGGCTGTCTGGCGACAAAAGAGCTACAGAGCTCAGGGCAACTGGCTGAGCATCCAGAGCCACCCCCTGCAATCCCATTGGAAGCAAACCAACCTGACCTGAAGTTCCTAATAATGAAAATCCTATCCAACCAAGGCAGAAATTTTCCACATTGATTAATAAAGACATTATGACTTGTCATTGCAAGTCAAGTCCGAATAGACAAGGATATCTGAAAAGAATGCACAAAAAGTGGAAGAAATTGCACCCTGAATCAGACCTAACAGAACAGAGGCCAGCTGATCAGCGACAATTCATCACCCAAACTAATGTTTTCACACAACTTCAATTAAATGAAATACAAATCAATATACAAGCTGCAGAAATTCAAGAAATTCAAAAAAACCCAAACTATCAGTGTACCACAGGTAGTGGTGGCAGTAGAGGAAGAATGACCACATGTAGATTTTCCAAATAATGATCAAGTACAAGCCTTTTCTTCTGCCCTCATCACAATCTGATAAAAGGCTGCTGGCTGAAGACCAAAAAAGCTGAAAGAAAGAATAATTACTCACATGACCTGCGAAGAAAGAATAAGACTACCATCAATTAAATTCATGCCTAAGAAATTACTAGCCGATATAAATGCTACAATAGAGAGTATTGAATGCAGAACTTTGCAGGGAACCAACCAGTTAATGTATAATGCTTCTTTGATAACAACAGAAGACCTAATGCCGGAAAGAAGAAAGAAAAATGGTAGAATGCCAGCAGTACCAGAATGGAAGATAAGCCTCCAAAACTATTTTGGTACATTATAACAACAAGACCAAAGTCTACTTAGTGAAAAATATCACACCTCTCCTCAATGTGGGGATTGGGATAGAATTTTGAAAAGCTCACTGGGTGTAACCATTTGGATCAAATAAAAAGGAAAGAGATTACCCAGTGGTACAGTCTTGTCATGTCTCCATTGATGGTCGAGTTGCCTCTTCCTTGGCACATATGGGGGGGGGCTAATTCCAGGTATCTCAGTATTTCCAATTAAAGTAAAACAAGTTGAAGACCTGTGTAGCCATCACAAAAACAAAATACAAAAGTGGAACAGGTGATACCTTTAGGCTACTAGAAAATTCACAAAAACGTTGCTAATATTTCGAGGGTGAAACCCCCTTCCTCAGAGGACTACCAATAGGTACAACTAATAAAAACTACCTCCAGATCAATGGAACTGCAATGGGCACTTGCATGGCCCCACAATACGCAAACATATTCATGGCTAACCTAGAACAACACTTTCTTAAACAATGCACCAAGAAACCACTTCTCTATTTGAGATACATTGATGACATTTTTCAGATCTGGACCCATGGAGAGGAATCCCTAAAAAAATTCCACCAGGACTTCAATTGTTTTCACCCAAACATCAACCTCACCCTGCAACAATCCACACAGCAGGTGAACTTTCTAAACACCACTGTGAAACTACAGCATGGGCAACTTAGTATCACACTGTACCCAAAACCAACTGACCGGTATACCTATCTGCATTCATCAAGCTTCCATCCTGAGCACACAACAAAATACATTGTATACAGTCAAGCCCTAAGGTACAACTGCATCTGCTCTGACCCACAGGATAGAGGCTCCAAACTCAGGCCCTACAAAATGCTTTCCTCAGACTACAGTACCCATCTTACATGATTAAGAATTAAATCAACAAAACAAGACACATACCCAGAGATAACCTGCTACGAGACAGATCCAAAGAGGCAAATAACAGAATACCTCTGGTTGTCACTTACAGTCCACAAGTGAAACCACTCACATGGATCTTAAATAATCTCCAACCCATCCTTGACAAGAACACATCACTCTCCATAGTTCTTGGTCGGAGACCCATACTTGCCTACAGACAACCTCCCAACCTCAAATAGATACTAACACACATAAGATTACAAAACAGCAACACGGACACATAAAGTATCAAGGGCAGCTTCACCTGTTCCTCATCCAATGGGATCTATGTCATCTTTCGCAAACAATGCCCACCTGCACGCCACATTATACAAACAGGACAGTCTCTAAGAAAAAATATCAATGGACACAAGTTTGACACAAGAAACCACAATACACAGAAACCTGTTTCAAACCATTTCAATCTACCAGGCCATTCCTTGAAGGATTTGAATGAAGGTCACCATCTTGGAACAGATTCATTACAAATCAAGAATACAAAGAGAAACAGCAGAGATAAAATTCATATGCATGATGGATACACATAAGAATGGATTAAACATAAGCCAAGGTTGCTTTAATCATTATTAAATGTAATATTACTATATTGCCACTGGGGTTTTTTTGTGTGGAAATTCATCTGCCATCAAAAGGTAAAAACTTTGCCACTCTTCCCCCTCTCTTCCAGCCTCCCCTCTCACCCTGCTCTGAACTGGTGTCTGTTTTTATCGCATGGCCATAAAACAACACCTACACACCAACAAACTGCCTTCAAATCCAACTCCCCTCTTCCTCTCCCCCCTCCCCTATCCACATTCACTCCAGCTCTGTCTCTATGGGAATTTACAACAAGGCTTGCATGCAAATACGTCTACATACAACAGCCAATGAATATTTGGTATGAGACATATATTCCATTACATATTATATTGCACACCTCATTCTGCTGCTATATGTCTGAAGAAGTGGACATGTCCACAAAATGTTACATCAAAATATGAAAGATAGTCTTTAAGGTACTGCATGTTTTGTGTCTTTTGTATCTTTTGTTTTATTTTATTTTTCTTTGATTTTGGCCTGTAAATGCTTTTCTTGAGGACTGAAACACTTCGCTAGTCATTCAAGCAGCTTTGTCAGTCTGAGGAAAGTTAGTGGTGGGTCCTCTGTTTTATACGCCTTGATTTCACATCACCTTGGTCTGAATAGGCTCATAAGTTGGACAAAGGCCTGAATAGGCTCAATAGGTGGGAAATGGCCTAAATAGGCTCGTAGATGGATAGATAGATAGATAGATAGATAGATAGATAGATAGATAGATAGATAGATAGATAGATAGATAGATAGATAGATAGATAGATAGTAATATTATTTCTAATAAATGATAAAATAGGCACATTCATAAATAATTATAGTTAATATGAATTTCCCTTTCCATTCCTGTTTAGTACAAGCATAGGTAATCGTCTCTTAAGGGCAAAACAGCCACAGGTGCCAAACAGAATGAACAAAGAATGAACCTATGATTAACTCTTCCCCTACAAGCTGACTTTCCAATTAAAACTGATTCTCCTCTTCCTCCTTTTACATCTATTAAGGAGGAAAGTCACTTCACAGACAAGTTAAGCATCCCTTCTGTTTGGAGTTGAGTCATGGCAACTGGACGTCTTTCCTTGTGGAACTGAAAACATTCCACTGCTCATTTGAGTAGCTTCCTCATTCTATTCCCTTCTGTTGTTCCTTGGGAAGTCCACTGACTCCCTCAGCACCTTAACATTTCAGATGGAATTCCATTAGGGAATGGCTTCATTACCTTATTTCACAAAGGCTGATTGTTGGGATAATTTGATTTCAGGAAGCCTGCCCTCCTATGCATCAGATGTTGCCTCACATTGCAGCCGTTAACTTCAGACATGTGTGACCGATCTTGTGGTGGGACAGATGATTATCAATTTCAACAAATCATTCAAAGCTTTTCTCTATCAATCTGTATTTTATGATAGGAATTCTTAATGTTGGGAAAATATAGTTCCAGAAAACATGCATTTCTGAATACACTTTAAAATGTACACTTCAATGTCTTTTAATGGAAAAATAGAGACTTTCTTGGGATTTTAAGCTAGAACGTTGTATGTTTGATGCTGTTAGTGTATATTGCAAATACTACTCTACAAAGTATAGAAAGGGTCAGAAAAATGAAGGAAAATTTTGTTCCTATCCATATACAGTGCTACCTTGTATAAAGGAATTAATTTGTTCCAAATGAAATTGTTAAGCAAATTCTCCTTTATACAAATTTCCCATAGGAATGCATTGAAAACAGAGTAATCCCTAATTACGACTATTTTATGTTGTACGGATTCACCCCATAGATGATTCTGTTAAGCAAATTTCCCGTATCTCTGGAATTTTTTATGTTGTACAGATTGTATGTTATACAAACAGTTTTGTTATAAGAGGGTCCACTGTATTAGCCCAAAAAAATGGACTGAAATTTTGGCTTCTTTAAAATTATGCAGTGAGAACAATTCTTCTTCATTTTACTTGCCATTAATGTGATAACTTAGGAGACAACATCTTATCACTCTTAATTATATACAATGAAATAAACAGCTCTCTTATCTCCTCTGAACATTCAGAATTTCAGGGCAATAAAACTGATTTCTAAGCCTCATTTTTCACGTAATCTTTTTGCCTAGTGCATCTGAGTGAAAGGCTTCCTGGCATTATTATTATTATTTTGGAAAAAAAATACTTCCATGTCTAGATAAATTTGTCCTTTTGACATATTACTCCAGGCAATAGCAACTCATGTTTCTGGGTTGCCATCTTCCTCACAGTTCTATCGGCCTTGCTTATGTTTCCAGCAACTGTTCAATATAGTAGTCTCACGTGAGCATGTGCGTTGCATGTCTCTGTGATGTTTATACAAGCTGGATGATATGAAGAGTCTGCCATGGCAAATATAAAGGAAATGAAGAAACAGACATAGGGCAGAAGGATGCTTCCTTAGGGATTAGAAAGGAGGTAGGAGGTAATCCATGTAGACAGGAGAGCAGCGAAGCTCTGACAGAAGTTATTATTTTATTTCTAAATGCCCCCAGAATAAGAACTGATGTGTGACATTCTCATATCTATTGCATGGAAGTGGCATGGAAAGCTCTAATCAATTAATCAGCATAATTAATCAGTTAAATATTTTTCCGCACAATCAGCATCCCCCTCAGACAAACAGGGTGGTGCCTGTCATTCATTAGCCTTTAAAGAATGAAGAAGAAAGTTATTTCAGGACGGTGTCATTCTTACATTTTTATAGATCATTCAGTTCTTTTCCGTTTCTGCCCTGATATTTGGATTTCTTGTAAAAAGATCCCTTGGTGAATAAGATTTTAAGCATGCCTCTCTCTCAGGAAATGACAGTGAAAGGAACAGCCCACCAGCAGAACGGGGAGGGGAAAATATTCCTTCCCAACTATCAAACCCTGATGCAGTTTTAAATATATATTTTTAAAAAATGACACCCAATAACCCTGTCCCGGATGGCTAGAAACATATCCGGAGCTTGTTTTTAGGTTGTATCAAAGGCTGCCATGGAGGGAAGACAGTTTTTCTGTTGAACATCTGCTGCAGATCCAGGGCAAGTCTGGATTTAGACTCTACTGGGATATGTCTATGGCTTCAAGATTTTTACAGGAGCACAATGCCCAGTGGCTGAGTAAGTAAGGGGGAATCTGGTAAGTACAATAAATAAATGAACCCCACCATCACCACCAACAAAAGACCCCAAGATTAACATCTTCCTACCTTCTCTCATTCTTAACTGGGGAACTTTCTAGTTAGTACATGAGCCAAGCAGAATAGTTTCTGAGAAGTAAATGTCATTACATTTGGACTTCCATCCAAGGCTTCCCACTGACCTTCAGCTTCCTTGGCAGACAAACAACATCTATCTAGCAGACACTTTTGTTGCTACTACTGCTGCTGCTGCTGCTGCTGCTGCTGGAGTGGGCCCAGAGGAGCCGCCCTGCTCAACTCTTGCTCCTTTCCCTGCTCCTTGGGTGTCGGTGAGAGAGACACTTGGAGGGCAGTCAACCAAACACCAGGAGGGAGGGGCCGAAGAGGAGGGATTCCCACCCAAGGCCACTTATAACCAAGCTTGGGTATTTTAGCACCCCTTGGCACAGACTATTGCCTGTTCATGGATATGATAGGGAGGGGGAGGTGGGATGGTGGGGGTGAATGGGTGGATATTTGTTGCCATCAAGTATAGATGATAAGACCCACAATGGAACTGAGAGAACAGGAAGGGGGAGGGCAACGGAGGGGACAGCCATTGGTATTGTGCTGGGTAGGGGAAGGTATGGTGGTAGGAATGGAACGTGCCCGCGTAGGAGAAGAGACATTAGATACCTTACATCTAGCCCCTCTTCTGGTTCCACCCCTAGCCAGAAGGAATCAGGTGACCATATCAGCAAGCCCACAAGCCACACGGTGCTGTTGTTGAATGTCAGGTCGGTACAAAACAAGACCGCCCTCATCCATGATGTCATTCTGGATGAGGGTGCTGACTTGGCATGTATTACTGAGACCTGGGTGGGAGAGGAGGGTGGTGTTCCCCTCTCCCAGCTATGCCCGCCTGGGTACTCAGTCCAGCACCAGTGTCGCTTGAAGGGTCAGGGAGGGGGAGTTGCTATAGTCTATAGGAGTTCTATCTCCTTGACCAGACTTCCTATCTCCTTGGGAGGAGGCCTGGAGGGCCTGTACTGTGTGTTGGGCTCACGAGACAGATTGGGGATTCTGTTGGTGTACCACCCACCCTGCTGCGTACCAACAGTCTCCCTGCCTGAGCTGACAGAGGTTGTCTTGGACCTGGTGTTGTGGACCCCCAGACTGTTGGTACTGGGGGAACTCAACATCCATGCTATGGCAGCCTTGAATAGGGCGGCTCAGGACTTCATGGCCACCATGATAACCATGGGGCTTTCTCAACATGTCAACTGCCCAACGCATGAGAAGGGCCATACTCTAGACCTGGTCTTCTCAAAGGGATTGGAGGATGGTGGATTGGATGTGGAGGGGTTGGTTCTGACTCCATTGTCTGGTCAAGTTTAGGCTATTAGCTTCTTCTACTCTCTGCAAGTGTGGGGGATCTATTCAGATGATCCGCCCTCGGAGACTAATGGATCCAGATGGTTTCCTGAAAGCTCTGGGGAATTATTCGTCTGATATGGTCGGTGCTCCTGTCGAAGCTCCTGACACGATCGCACCTAAGCGCCCTCTCCCCTTACACAGAGCCCAGACAGCTCCTTGGTATACATCTGAGCTGTGGGCAATGAAGCAGGAGGGGAGACGGCTGGAGCGCAAGTGGAGAAAATATCACTGTGAGTCCGATCTAACATGGCTTAGAGCCCATTATTGGGCCTATTCCGTGGCGATACAGTTTGCGAAAAGACAATATTTCACAAACAGTATTGCTTCTTCAGAGTGCCATCCAGCAGAGCTGTTTCGGGTGGTCCAGGTCCTTCTTCAACCAAGCAATACGATGGAGATTCTGGACCACTCAGCAGCCCATTGTGATGAGTTTGTTGTCCACTTTGAGGAAAAAATCACTCAGATTCGCAGGGAATTGGACTCCACTATTGGTGCAAAATCAAGGGATGTGTCCAGTGTGCCATGCTTAGGTCCAGTATTATTGGATGAGTTTCAATTATTGAGACCTGAGGATGTGGACAGGGTGCTTGGATCTGTCCGTGCTACCACTACGCCACTCAACCCTTGTCCTTCTTGGCTTATTGAAAGATCTGCCAGGGGAGTTCGCACCTGGGTCCAGGAGGTTATTAATGCCTCCTTGAGAGAGGGAGTGGTCCCCACCATCTTGAAAGAGGTGGTCATTAGACCACTCCTTAAAAAACCTAACCTGGACCCAGGGCTGGTGGTTAACTACCGACCAGTAGCGAACCTCCCTTATTTGGGCAAGGTGTTGGAGTGGGTGGTGGCTGGGCAACTCCAGGTGCTGCTGGATGAAACGGATTTTCTGGATCCATTTCAATCTGGTTTCAGGCCAGGTTTTGGTAGAGACTGCCGGGAGAGAGACAGGGGGAGTGCAACTCTGTTGATACTCCTGGACCTCTCAGTGGCTTTCGACACCATTGACCATGGTGTTCTTCTGGATAGGCTGGCCAGGTTGGGAGCTGGAGGCATCACTTTGCGGTGGTTCCGTTCCTTCCTGGCTGACTGTGTCCAGAAGGTGGTGCTGGGGGACAGTTGCTCTGCCCCGTGGCATTTATGTCATGGGGTTCCTCAGGGCTCTATAATGTCTCCTATGCTGTTCAACATTTACATGGAACCACTGGGAGAGGTCATCAGGAGGTTTGGGCTGAGGAGTCAGCAATATGCTGATGATACTCAGCTCTACCTCTCATTCTCCACCAATCCGGGTGAGGCAGTTTCTGTGCTGAACTCTTGTCTGGGCCAGATAATGGACTGGATGAGGGTTAACAAACTGAAACTCAATCCATACAAGATGGAAGTGCTGTTAATGGGTGCTTCGCCAGACAGGTTAGAGGGCCATATTCCTGTCCGAGATGGGGTTGCACTCCCCCTAAGGGACAGGGGCCGCAGCTTGGGGGTACTCCTGGACCCCGGTCTAGCTCTGGAAGCCCAGGTGGACTCGGTGGCCAGGGGTGCCTTTCTTCAGCTGCAAAAAATATACCAGCTCTGCCCCTACCTAGACAAGCAGAGCCTCATGACAGCTACGCATGCACTGGTAACATCCCGTATTGATTACTGCAATGCACTTTACGTGGGGCTGCATTTGAAGACGGTTTGGCGATTGCAACTGGTTCAGAATCGTGTGGCGAGGCTGGTAAGTGGTGGGGCCACTAGGGATCACATCATGCCGATTCTACGTGGCCTCCATTGGTTACCAGTTGCTGACCAAGCCCAATTCAAAGTGCTTGTTTTGACATATAAAGCCCTAAATGGCTTAGGACCTAGATACCTGAAGGACCGCCTCCTTCCATATGAACCTACCCGGCAATTAAGATTGAGCCAGGGGCCCTCTTGAAAGAGCCATCCCTCAAGGAGGTAAGAGGGATGGCTTGCAGACACAGGGCCTTCTCGGCAGCTGCCCCCAAGCTATGGAATGCCCTCCCAAGTGAGATCCGCCTGGCGCCAACACTGATGACATTTCGGCGCCAGGTAAAAACCTTCCTGTTCCAGAAGTTTTTTAATTGATACAATTTAGATTGTGTGTCTTCTGATGGCAATTTTAGTGTGATGATTTTAGTATAAGGTTTTTGTTATTGTTTTAATTATTTATTGTTGTTTGATGTTTTTAAGTTTTTTTAATTCTTTGATTGGAAGCTGCCCAGAGACCTTTGGGTAGTGGGTGGCATATAAATTGTAAAAATAAATAAATAAATAAATAAATAAATAAATAAATAAATAAATAAATAAATACAGTGGACCATCGTATAACAAACAGTTTGTATAACATAACATCTGTACAACATAAAAATTCCGGAGATAGGGGAAATTTGCTTAACATAATCGCCTATGGGTCAAATCCGTATAACATAAAAATGGGATTACTCTGTTTTCAATGCATTCATATGGGAAATTTGTATAAAGGAAAATTAAATCCTTCTTTCTACCGCTCTTCTCTTGAGTAGAGAATGTTGCCTGAATCTCTGCCATCTTAGCATCGGAAATGATGCTCTGTTTTCTGAACAGAAGCAGTTGAGGGAACACAGGTTGCTGGCAGAAGGTTTCTAAGGTTTCTACCTCTTGTCACATATTTTCTGTGCCTTCCATCTTAGGGATGTGAGGAACTATCGCCAGGGCCCTGTTTCACAGCCTTCCTGCCTCCAGCAGGTTCACAAGACTACAGCTGCTGGTGTTTGTGTTGCCGACACAGCAGTAAAGGAGGTGTGAGGCAGCCTCTGTCAGAGCTCCTTCTCCCAAGCATCTTTGCAAGTCTCAGGGACTTGGATGACACCCACCCAGTGCAACAGGTGGACTGGGAGGCTTTCTTACCAGTGGACAATAAAGAAGTTGTGGAGGTGAGGTGGTTCCTCTATATCCTGCCATTTGGTGAGTTTTTCACTCCCACTGGCCTGAGGTGGGTGGGGAGAGCTGTAGAACAGAGGAAAGCAAAAGCCCTTAAATAAATAAATACCTTTCCCTACAAGCACAACCAATATCAGCAAACACCCAAGAACCATCACATGCTTCTTTATATTTTAGGGAGGGGGGAGGAATCCATGCAGCAAAAGGCAACATGCATCATAGTTTCTTGCTTTGCCTAGTTGCTTTCACAGACATACTGTGGATAGATAGATAGATAGATAGATAGATAGATAGATAGATAGATAGATAGATAGATAGATAGATAGATAGATAGATAGATAGATAGATAGTGGGGACAAATTTCTGTGAGAACAAAAGACGAAGGGGACAAACTTACATTTGTTTGTATAGATGAATTATATGGATTTTCTTGTTCTTTTTGAATAATTTTTTTTATTTTTAAAACAGAGTAAAAAAACCCAGATACATTGCTTTTCTCCTGCCATGTTACATATATCAAAGGTTTTTCCCAATAGATCGGACTAGTTGTTTCATGATTCTCTTTTCAACTTAAACAAGACATTTTCGTGTTCCCGTACTTGCTAAATATTTTACCTTTAATATTCTAATGTTTTTCTATCAATATCATGTTCATCTCTGTTTGTCTCTGTCTTCATCCAGTTCACAAGATACATATAGTAGATTACAATATTGTATTAGCTAGTTTAATCTTAGAAATATTCCCAGTCCTAAAGACTTAATTATTCATTTAACAAAACAGCTTAGATTATATTTGACTAATTCAATATATAATGGGTAGTATACACTTACATCTATTTTTGTCTAATACAAGAAATTAAGGTAGTGAAGTACAACACTAGTCTGTCAAATCTAAAACCCTAGATACACGATGGATATCATCAACTCACTATATTTTCTCTGTCTAAGATTAATAGTTAATGGGTTATTAAAAGAGAAAAACAGCATAACATCTTGGTCTCTCTGTTTCTTGTTGTATTACAAGGAAAAATCTCTCTCTTTGCTTGGCTGACATTTAAAGATCTAACAAATTGTCATCTCAAGCTGATTTATTCCATTAATTAGATGTTCCATAAACAAGATGTTAAACTGGCCTATGTAGCTGACAATATTTAATAGTGGCCTTAACTGGTCTTCACAGTGCATTGACTGACCTCTTAAGATAGTTTCTAGTTATATTAGTAAATAAATGATATTGAAAATTGTTTTCACATTTTACAATTAATTTTAGGATTGAGCAACGTTGAACAAGACCATCAAATCTTAACAGAGCATTCAATCCTAATTATACTTTTTCAAATAGGTAATCTACTTTATTTATTTAAGCTAAATAATTTTAACATCTTTCTATCACATGATTGTGCCTAACTGGAACAAAGCTTTGTTTTGGGCTGGCTTGCAGGTTTCTGTTATTCATTTTTCATATCGTTATAGTTCATTGTAATCCACTAATAGCTTTTTATGTGATTGATTCATTAAGACAGAAATCTGGTCCGTCCCATAATGCAGAAACTTCCAGCGCTGGCCTCTCCAAGCATTTCCCCTCCATATTTGTGGAGATTTGTAGATTGGGGAAAATGTTCTGTTCGAATCCCGTGCTTCTAAGAAGATTAAAATTGAGACTTACCTCTGCTTCTGAAGCAGACAGTCCACAACCTTGCAAACTAGAGCAAATGCTCTGTTCCAGCACAATAGAGATGGGCACGACCAGGGAAAATGACGTTTTCGAGTTGTCGTGTGTCGGAGCCGGCCCGTTTCGGCTCATTTCCATTTTTCGCAAAAATTTTCAAAAAGTTGTCGTTTCATTTGTCGGATTTTCGTCTGTCGTTAGTACTGGTTTTGGGGGGGGCTCCCGGAGGCACCTCTCTGGGGTGGGTGCCTCCTCTGGCCCGCCATGAAGGGAAAGCGGGCTCCTGGAGGCACCTCGTGGGTGCCTCCTCTCCTCACCCCGCTACAAAATGGCATGCATAGCCAATTGGATATGCATACCATTAAGTTGCAGCAGTAGCAGGCAGAGGCACCTCTTTCGGGTGCCTCATTGCCTGCTGGAGAGCGAAGTGACAGAGGACTGGAGCGAGTCACACTGGGGACCCCTAAGGGCGCCTGCTGTGACTCACTAAGAAGGGAAGTGTACTTGCTGTAGTGCAATGCGAGTACACAGATCTGGCTTGGGGTTAGGGGTTAGCGCAAGGGCTAGGCTTAGGGTTACTGGTAAGGTTAGGGTGAGTTACTGGGGTGCACCTCTGGGTGCCTCTCTGACCCACTAAGAAGGACAATGTACTGGCGCATGGGTTAGGGTTAGGGTTAGGGTTAGGGTTCGGGTTCGGGCTAGGGTTAGTGGCTTTTTATGCCCGACTGGCACATCCCAGAAGTCTCGGTCAAAACCTGGCCAAGTGGCCATGCAATTGGTGGAATGGCTCCAAAGATTTGCATGATCCACTCCCATGGCCAGCCCATCATTAATGTGCGGGTGTAAAAAAATAAAAATAAAAATAAAAATAAAATAAAATAAAATCAATGGAGACGTTTTGTTGCAAGAAAAACCCACTGCTGCTACTGAAAAAATTCAGGCAGTTTTAAAATAGCTATTTTCGCATGTTTCTGTGGTGCTTTGTGTTTTTGGACCACGACGATTTCAAAATAAGTACTGCGGGTTGCCCCATTTTGGATCCCCCGCCTGCACCGCATGGCATGGCGAGTTGGCGAGACGACGAGGATGCGCAGGAGAGGAGGGGGGAGGCCGGGGACCTCCCACCCCCCAGAAACCACTCTTCTGGTAGGTGCCCTCACTGAGGCAGGCATATTTTTGCCTGCTTTTTTGGCTGGGAATCGGGGTTTTTTTTAACTTTTTTCCTTTATATAAACATTTTGTTGTGTTCGCGCCGCTTGTTTAATTGGCGTGGGCGAGTGCGAATCGACAACGAGGATGCGCACTTTGTGCAGCCCAGGAGAGGAGGGGAGGGAGGCCGGGGACCCCCCCAGAAACCACCCCTCTGGTAGGTGCCCTCACTGAGGCAGGCATATTTTCGCCTGCTTTTTTGGCTGGGAATCGGGTTTATTTTTAAACTTTTTTCCTGTGCCGCGCCGCTTGGCGAGTTGGCGTGGGCGAGTGCGACTCAACGACGAGGATGCGCACTTTGCGCAGCCCAGGAGAGGAGGGGAGGGAGGCCGGGACCCCCAGAAACCACCCCTCTGGTAGGTGCCCTCACTCAGGCAGGCATATTTTCGCTTGCTTTTTTTTTTTTGGCCGGGAATCGGGGTTTTTTAAAAACTTTTTTCCTGTGCCGCTTGGCACAAAAACGATCGCTGCGATGCCCAGGAAACAAACAAACAACAAATCAGACCCAATTTTTCTTTAGTCGGTTCGAGTTCGAGTTCTGGCAGAGTAACTGTCGTTACCGTTTCCGTTCCGTAACGGAAACGAGAAACGGAAACGGAAACGAGAATTTCGCCAAGTCGTGCCCATGTCTACAGCACAACACCCAGATCAGAGCCAAAGATGAGACCTCTCCTTTCCTCTGGAGAAAGCTTAGTCTCCCAAGCAGTGCTAGATTCTGCATTATCCAAGCATTCCCTCTGAATATTTCTTGTTACTTGTATATCAGGTTCAATGCTCTGTTCCAGATTAATGTCAGGACTCTCATCTGGTTCTGAATAGGGCTCAGGAAAAAACTTAAACAGGAGAGAGTCAACAATATTCTGGAGTTTATCAAGCATATTCATAAATTGCTCATCTGACATTGGATCTCTACTCATTCTTAGGCCACTTCAACAGGTTAATCATTTCCAGAAGGGAGGGGGTGTAAAAAAGAGAGCAAGGATGGGAAGAAGCAAAAGAGAGAAAAAAATCCAAGTCTTATCTGAAGAATTTGCTTTGGAAGCATTGAGACAAGGTCAAATAGTTTCCTTTAGTTCTTTCAGCTGGGCAAATGACTCCATAAACAGTTTATATGAATGTAGAAGCTTCTAATAATATTATCTTAAAGTTTAATCTCCCAACACACACTTTTTCAGGAAGGGGGGAATGAGTACTTATTGAAGCAGAAAAGTATCCAAGCTCACGAAAATAAGGGAAAACATAGTCTTAGTTATGGCAGTAAAGTTTCCAAATATCTACAGTTATTATTTACATTTATCCGGAACACACAGTTTGAACTGCCGCCATGACAGATAGCAGGGGGACTTTCCCCCAAACAGGAGATTAGGCAATATCTGAAGGTATGAAGTTTGCTGCTGCAATTCTTCGCAGCCCCCAGATGCTGCCTCTCTTCCCCCCTCCCTACAGGGGGGACTTACCCTTTCAGTTTCTGTTTATCTGGAGCAATTCTACCTGATAAGCCAGAGAGCTTATTGAGGTGTCTCATTGCGGCAAAACCGGAACCCTTCTGTCCCAGATTTTATTGTTGTGAACCACCCAGAGTTCCTTCAGAAAGTTGGGCAGTATCTAAATATAAATAAATAAAATAAAGCAAAGTAAAATAATAAATAAATAAGTCCCTTAGGTAAGAAGATGGTTTCTGCTGCTGCTCCCAGTGTTGTTTTGTTGCTCTTATTGCTGCCATTATTGTTTCTTATTTGATAGGTTAGGAGGACAGCACCCATGCTTGACATTTGTTCCTCACCCAAAGGAGTATAGGACCCCTAAAGGACCAACCATGTCTTTATAAAAACATCATTTTTGTTCACCATTGTTTAATTCCCTAGAATTAAATAAGTATCAGAGAAGTAAAGAGAGAGTTGAGTCCTTAGGAAGTTGGGGTGGTGGTGGTTTTTTTTGGCTTTGCTTCTGTACTAAATGTTGACTGGGTTGTAGCTGGTTGGTCCCCAATTAGTCATACATGATCTAATCATTAAGTTGCATTCTTAGAAAAATAAATACCTTGTATTAAATGTGACTGGCTTTTCTTTTCTTTCGTTGCGTTTGTTGGTTGTTCTGTTGGACCCTGCCCTCTCCTTGCCAGATTTTCTGTTGTTGTTTTATTGTTATTGTTACTGTTTTTACAATTTTATTTGTTTTGTTTATTATAGGGTTGTGTTTGGGGCAAGTTGCTTTTGCAATTGTTCCTCACCCAGAGGAGTTCAGGTGGGAAAATTGGGCAGTTAACAAGTACAAAAACAAACAAACAAACAAACAAACAAACAAACAAACAAACAAACAAACAAATGTTCTTTTCTTTTCTTGCCTTAAGAGCCAAATATTCACATATGTAGCTCTTCAAATATTACTTTTTCTTTATGTCATACTTCTTCCTTCTCCTACACATAGCATGTGATGAAGGAAGAGAAATAGGATAAGTCTGAATCTGTGCTGATGATGTTCCCATGGACATAGGTTGCTTGAAGCTTGCCTGCAGATGCAGAAAGAGATGGGCTGTGCCCCACTTTATCTCATCCCTGTTGGTTTCAGTTCACAACTTTTCAATTGTAATTCCATTTGTGCTTCATTTCCACAGTTACTCAATGGTATTTTCTCTCTAAGTTTTCATGGGACCATATTTCAATTTTTAAATAAGCATTAAATTTTATCTGTTAAATTGCATATGTGTTTTGATCACCATATCTACCAAGAACTGTACCCATCATTTAGACCGGTGCAAGCTCTGGTGAACAACGAAATGCTAATTTGTGCATTGGTACCAGAGGTGTGTGGACTATATCCTTACATATTGAACTTTGTCAAGGTAGACCCTTTGGTAAGTGTCCTTGGTTGCTGTGCTACACCAGGCAGAGCTGGGCTTCCAACTCATTTCTCAGGTTTTTTATTCTGATTATTGGCATTTTGTAGCTCAACAGCTGTAAACCTCACTGGCAGTCAAGGGATGAATCCTTGGGTAAGAACATAACACCAGGCTGACTAATGGATCCTTCTTATAGTGGTTGATACCACAAAATACTATTGTGGAAGCTAGACTTCCATTCCTCAACTGTTAAAAAAAGTCCTTAATGAATGCATATCTCTGTAAGCTTTTGCTAAATAGTATAGCCATTTTTCTGGCTGAGATGCCTTTTCATGCAGACAGCAACTCAATTAACAAGAATAATAAAGTCAGTTGGTCATATTTCAGTGAACACAGCCATTTGCAAGACCTACGGTAATTAAACAGCTTTGGTTGTTGTCCACTGGCCATTGATCATTTTGGAACAAAGCTATACCTGCAAGTAGCTTATAAAGAAGGTTGGGGGGGAGGGGGGAAATTATACCATCAGCCAAACATATTCTCCCTTAATTCAGGACTGGACAAATAGACCATTTGTTCCTTGCGAAAAGTAATTTCAAGAAAAGATGGGGCCAGTAAACTGTACATTATTCATATTTACCTGAAGGGATCTGCAAAATGCAAGAGTAGTAAAGAGCACAGATTTACATGTGCCCACCCTTAAAACGTTTTGCAATGCCATCCCAATAAATAATGTAGATTGCCTACAGACATCCTTTTGCTCCTTGACAACTGAAATGTCTGCAGACTTGAGTTCTGGCTTATTCGGGGGTTGGCCCTGGTATACCGGCCAATGAAGAAGTCAGCGAACCTTAGAATGAGACTTTCCTAGGCGAATAAAATAAGCAAGAACCAGGAGGCAATATTTTGGCATTCTAACAGTAGAAAACCAAGAGAAAAATGAGCTGATTGTCACCCTTTGATTCCCTAACAGATACATTTCATAGGGCCTTTTTACACGACCCCTAAGATCCACTGGCCACTTAAATTTGGACCACAGATCTTAGGGGGTCGTCGCTCTTCCTCTGTCCCCACCCCCCCTCCGCACTTCCTGGTTGCTGATTCCATAGGGTTGGGCCAGCCACAGAGAAGGCTCGGGTACGGGTGGAAGTTCTCCGAGCCTCCCTAGGCGTGGCCACACGCAGCATGTGCGCCCGCGACAACCTAGTCGGAGGGTGGAAAATTGACCACTGGTCGATCCGCTCCGTCAGGTAGCCAGGTCCTAGGCCATGGAGGGTTTTGTAAACCAAAACCAGGACCTTGAATCTAATTCGGGCTGCAACGGGCAACCAGTGCAGGCGAGCCAAGACTGGGGTGATGTGCTCGAATCGACGCACACCAGCCACCAGTCTGGCTGCTGCATTTTGGACCCGCTGCAAGTGCCGAATGAGAGTCAAGGGCAACCCCATGTAGAGCGCGTTGCAATAGTCCAGTCTAGAGATCACCAGCGCCTGGACCACAGTTCTGAGGGAGTCCTCATCCAGGTACGGACAAATCTGGGCAATACGCCGAAGATGGAAAAAGGCAGCCCTGGACACGGCGGACACCTGGGCTTCCAGGGTGAGCGCCGGGTCCAGGACTACGCCCAGATTTCGGACACAGTCCGATGGCCTGAGGGAAACACCCTCCAAGGTGGGATACGGGCCACCGTAGCTGGATGAGGAAGCCCCAAAAGAACATGACCTCGATCTTATCGGGGTTGAGTTTGAGCCTGTTAGCCCTGGTCCATTCCATGACTGCGCCCAGACACTGATCGAGGGTCCGGACAGCCTCATCTGCAGCGGGTAGAAAAGGAGACATAGAGCTGCGTGTCATCAGCGTACTGATGGCAGCAGACTCCATGCCTCCTAATGACCTCAGCCAGCGGCCTGATGTAAATGTTGAACAGCATGGGAGAGAGAGACTACCCCTATGGAACCCCGACATTAAAGTATCCAAGGGCCGACATCTCGCCCCATGCTGAACCTGCTGGGGCGGTCCCCGAGGAAGGACCGGAACCAACTGTGAACAGTGCCTCCGATCCCAACCTCGGAGAGCCGATCCAGCAGGATACCGTGATCACGGTATCAAAGGAAATTCTGACAAATCCAGGAGGACCAACAGGGAGGAACACCCCCTGTCGGCCCTCCGGATGAGGTCATCTTGCAGAGCGACCAAGACTGTCTCGGTCCCCCGACCAGGCCTGAACCCAGACTGGAACGGATCCAGGGCATGCTCGGCCTCCAGATAGGATTGAAGCCGGATTAGTGCCACCCTCTCGATCACCTTGCCCATAAAAGCTGCGTTAGCGATTGGGAAAAAGTTGGATAGTTCGCCCGGCGCTAAGCTCCATTTTCTTCAGGATGGGCTTTACCATTCGGTCTCCTTCAGACGGGAAGGGAAAATCCCTTCCCTGAAGGAGGCCAAAGCGATGATCGAAGCCCACCCTGAGATGTTCGTGGCAACTGCTTTCATGAGCCATGAAGGGCAAGGGTCGAAGGGGGTGGACGCGGGCCGGCAATGGGCAATAGCCCTGGAGGCCTCAAGGGAGGTGACAGGCCCAAACTCAACCATGCGAGGAGACCGAGGGGGCACAGCCGCCGGGGATGCCGAGAGTGGGCTATGGCAACAGGATTCGAAACCGGAACGGATGGCCTCTATTTTCGATTAAAAAAAAAGGCTGCAAAGTTCTCACTACTGAAATCAGTAGGAGGAGGCCTAGTCAGTCCAGGATTAGTGAGGTCGCGAACAACACGGAACAATTCCGCTTGGCGGTTCGAGGCCTCACTAATTCTCAAGGTGTTATAATATTATTATTATCTGTTTGAATTAATTGTTGCTTTTCCATTTGTTTCCCTTTTTCCCCTTTAAAGCCCCCTTCGAACTGATAAGAGAACAGCATAATATGCAGTATTCAGAACAGCATCTGTTGCATGCAACATTATTCATTATTTCCCATCAACCATTCTGTCCTTTGTTTTGTTCCAGCAGTAGAAGTAGCAAGTTGCACTGTGTGTGTGTATGATTCAAATGTTAGCTGAAATCCTGTTTGCAGCATAAGCCAAGTTGTAACATTTGGTGTGTCTTGAAAATGACAGTGTTCCTGATGAAATTCTCAGGGACATAGACCTACACTAGAGTGACCTGTGTGTATGCCCCCCCCCCCCAATATCACAGTAGGGTCTTTTTTTACACCGGGAGGAATGGACAGAAAATTACAACCTGGTTTATGTTATTAAATAGGATTTTGGTCTCTGTATGTGTTGCAATTGCCATGAAACATCGTCAGCGTCGGCGTCGTCATCATCATCATCATCATCATCATCATCATCATCATCATCATCATCATCATCAACAACAACAACAACAACAACAACAACAACAACAACAACAACAACAACAACAGAGAAATACTCTCTGGGTCCCTTTTGTGGCCAGTTTTGAAATTTCACAGTTTCAGAATGTCTGAAAATACCAAACCAATGAAATGCCAGTTAGAAGTCATAAGAAAAAGACAGCCTGAAAAATCCTTAACATTAAAACTAACGTTGGGAAACAGCTGGGTGTTTCTCATTTACTTATTTATTTTATTTATTTATTTAAATTATTTCTCTCCCGCCTTTCCCCACAAAAGGATCTAAGATCCTTCCTTCTCATTACACTTAAATGTCATCTAAGGGCGTTTATACACGACCCCTAAGCTGCGCTGCAAATGGCTCCCAGCTCCGGAGCTTAGAAATGTTTTCCCACCAGCTCCGGAGTTTGGAGACAATTAAGTGCGACCCCGCCCACTTTAGCGCGACCCAGCGCATTTTTCATGTACCTGCTCTCTGCAGGTGAAAAAAATTTGATGCGGATAAGAGTGCTGGGCTCTCCTGGCTTGTCTGGTTTTTTTTGCCTCCCGCCCCTTTAAGAGCTCCTTGAGCCGGAACCAGGAAGTAACGGGGCTCGTGGCAAGTTCGACCGGGCACCGGCAGGTTAGTAAAGGCTTATTTTGTCCTTTTTTTCCCTCCCCCTCACGCCGACAGGAGCAGGAAGTGCTGAGGGGTGGGGACGGAGGAACAGAAATGAACCCCCAAGATCTCTGGTCCGAATTTAAGGGACCAGCGGATCTTAGGGGTCATGTGAAAAGGCCCTAAGAGACACATGTAGGACTTTGTAATCTAAAACGTACATGTAACTATTAATGACAACCAATTGCCCATTACTCTTAAAGCAACTTTTTATAGATAACAATGTTCCTTGTAACATGCCATTTTCAATAAAGACATGAAAGATCTGTATTTTTGTGCATTATTATTTTAGTCATATATTTGTCAATACACTTGACTTATAGGAAGATCAGATCTCATTGTATAACACATTAATGCAGAACACCGTGAAATTCCACAAGTTTCACATACTTTTATGGGCAACTTCTTATTGAAACTGAGCACCATTAGTGCTTACCAGCCAGTAGACGAGATACTAATTCCATATCTAGAGGCAGTGCACCCTCAAGAGGAAAAAGAATATTTACTCTGACTAGTGCTGAGCTGAAGTTTTCTCCCAATGAGAATTTTTACCATTCTTAGTCAATTAGAGACATGGGGGGGGGAATTTGCCTTCAAAAAGAATTTCAAAGGAGGAGAAATTACATGGGTGGCGTGTAATTTCTTGTGATTACCATACTTACTTGGTGGAGGAGGTGAATGTGTGTGTGACAATGGTCATTGTGGAAGAAGAAGAAGAAGAAGAAGAAGAAGAAGAAGAAGAAAGAAAGAAAGAAAGAAAGAAAGAAAGAAAGAAAGAAAGAAAGAAAGAAAGAAAGAAAGAAAGAAAGATGTTCTAAAGGACTCACAGAATGAAGATAAAAAAGAGTTAATTTCATGGGGAGTAAAACTGTTGAGACATTGGAGGACAAACAATGATACAGCAATAAACTTCATGCTTTTCTGTGAGCTGAACTCCACACTGCTGACTTTCACCTTGACTCCAGGGCTTATCTGGAAGGTGCTGGTCTATAAGAATCTGTAACAGAGACCATCAAGAAACTGACATACAGAAGAGTGTGAGATATGGAATATATATTGGTTCTAGCTGAGTTTGTGGATAAATGGCTCTTTGATTAGGTGGTGAGAACATTACCAACAATCAAAAGGAAAACACCTGCATTACAAAACACTACTGTTATTGTGCAAGAGAGGAAATCAATATTCTATGAGCCACCCCTACCCCAAGATCATAAATTAGAAAATGGACTTTGCAGCAGCACTGTGTTTTGCACAGGTGTAGTAGACAGTCTATTCTTACCCTGTACCAAATTTGGGAAGTTCAAGCAAAGAGTGTTTGAGATGTGATTTTTAACAAGTAAGAACCCCCACCCCGCCCCAAATGTGGAAACAAATGACCTTAAAACTTAACCAGAGTTTTTTTAAAACCTCATATAAATTGAAAAGGCCAATAAAGCATCAATAGAAAGAGAATAATTGGTTCCACCTGCTTTTGTTGTTGTTGTTTAATTTGGAAAGAATCCAGACTGTAGGGGTTAAAAACTGATCCTCAAAAAAAAGACTCCCAAAAGGGGGGGACCATTTTGTTATAAGACTGAACATGTGTGGAACAAGCTTAATGTCAAGAGAGTTACAAAGTAGATACTCTGGCTGAGAATGGAGATTTAGAATGGCAATGAAAGGTCACAGAAACTGAATGTTGGTAACACAAATAGCATCCGGCAAGACAATCCACAAGGTATGTCCTGTGCTCACATACCTACTGTTCGCTGCCACTCACAATGGCGGCTCCGAGCTGAACTGAGTTCGGGGTCAGGGCTCATTTGCCTGCTCACCCGGACTTTTGGTACAAAGACTTCATGCCAATCTGGGTCTCTAGCTGCCCCGGGGCTGGGAGCTGATATATCTCTTCCTTGGTGAGCCGATCAGCACCCCCCTATGGAAGGAGAATATAGCTGGTCGCTACATGGCCGGATGGGATATTTTTGGTGGATACTTGTATTGGCCTTGATTAGCCATGCATTTTAGCCCATCCCATTGTCTTTCTTGTGTAGAAAAGGGTAATTGTAGTTACTGTTTTCTTGGTCACAATATAAGGCAGACAGGTAGTACAAGAGGTACTAGGCGTGCCCTTAGTAAGTCACCCTTAAGGTGCTAGACAGCCCTCAAATAATGTTAAAGATCATTGGTAAGTTAGGATTTAAACAAAGTTAATAAGTTAACGTTAGGCTGAATCGAGGGCTGTGATGGGACTAGCAGGTTCACCCAAGTTGGCATGATGCTGAACAGATGGGCAGCATCTTTGTGAGAGGTGAATCTCACTGAATACAACATTGGATGGTAGGAAATTATTATCTGGTCATTAGCTGCTTGCACTACAGTGCAGGTCTCCTTTATAGGTATAGGGATATTAGTTTAAATGAGTTAAATATTTTATTAATAAAATTTTGGCCCATTTTACCCATCTGAAGTCTTCATTTCCAGGCTGGGTGGGCAAAGTAACACCAAGCAAGGGAAAATCCTAGAAATGGACTCCTTTTTTCATCAGTTAACTATAGCTTACTGAATCACAAAGCAAGAATCAGGACTGCTTTTCCACAAGCGTGAATGGTGGTGATCACAAGAGGGTTTCCCGTAAACCAGTGGTTCTCAACCTTGGGTCTCCAGATGTTCCTGAACTACAACTCCTAGAAATACTGATGAGCACAGCTGCTGGTGAAAAGCTTCTGGAAGTCTTCCTCCTTGACAGCACATTATAATTTTATTAAAATTTGAAGATTAGCTTTCTTGTGTTCTTTTCTTGTGTTCTTCTTTGTGTTCTTTTTTTTATTTATTTATTTATTTATTTTAGAGTATTTTATCCTGCCTTTCTCCTTGGAAAAGAACCCAAGGTGGCTTACAATAATGAGGGATAATATACACTCCAGCACAATTAAGACATGTTCAAGTATTTGAGAACAAGGAATTGAGGGACATTGTCTTACAGCATTAATAGACGACATTACATTAAAGCAACAGAGTTATAAGTATTCATAAACACAAAGTCTATGTGAACCCATAGATTCATATAAAAGACACATAATGGTAGTCCATCATTCAGGGAAAGCTTGCCTGAAGAGAAAGGTCTTTGCCTGTTTCCAGAAGGACAACAGAGTTGAGGCAATCCTAGCCTCTAGTGGGAGGGAGTTCCAGAGTTTGGGTGCAGCAGTTGAGAAGGCCCTTTCATGGGTTCCCACAAGACGTTTGTACTGAACTGTATAAAAAAGCCAGCTTCCACAGAGAATTACCCTCTGGTGAAGTTTGAGTTCTTGGTGCTGCTTCTTTTTTAAGCAAACCAACAGATAAAAAGAACCCAGGCCAGGTTGAGCTTAAAAGAACAAGGATAGTTACATGAGTGTAAAATTGGGTTGAGAAAATCCTGCTGTTAAGAGTCATCTCTGTTCATCCCTGAATAAATACTCCTCCTTAATGGGTTCCTTTCACTATCCAGTTATGCTCCTCAAAGTAATTTTACAACGAACAGAGAATGTAAGCAGGCCTGAAGAAAATAAGGACTGGAGATGACCACAAAGTGGAAATATGGCATTTTGTTTCGCTTTGTTCTTTAGTAGTATCATTTCATTTCATGATATAATGAATTTTAAAATGTCACAAATGAAATGAAATAGTGGGCGGGGCTATTGCAGCTTCCTGATTCAATTAGAAATGCTTTTTCTGTGGGGCACCACCTTTGGAGCTTAGTAACTCAGCCTCCTGAGCTCCAAACCTCTCCAAATTTGGGGGCTTACAGAGAAGAGCTTGAGGAAGCTCCCCTGCCATTTCCTCTCCAACAAATCATTTCATTCCTAGAGGGAAAATGGCATTTCATTTTGTTTTGGGATGAAACGCATCCTACCATTTTGTTACATAACAAAATAAATTTTTATGTAACAAAATGACAAAGCAGTGTTTTGTTTTTTGTTTTTTGCCCATCTCTAATAAGGGCATATGAATGGGTGATTTAATGGCCACAAACCACTTTTTACCAGCAGGTACTATTAACGTAGTATGTTTAGTTTTTTAAAAAGATGCTTCTTGATGTACAATGTTGAAGTGTTAAAATGTTTTTCTAAATGATCTTTCTTTACTCACAGCATTGAAGATTGAAGTAAGGGTTATATAAGCATCTGCCCAGTTTTTTTGGTGAAAGATGCCTGAACCGCTGCAGAACAAATGAGAAATGCAATCATTCCTATTGTTCTCATAGTCCCTCCTCTTTTTCTTAAGATGGTTTTAACAACAGTGGGATCAGCCACCTTTTCTCCTTGAGAAGAGCTTCTTGGAAATGTCTCTTCAAATTATTTTAAAAATAGCTACAAAGAGGTAGCACACCAGTTGGTTGAGTAGTAGAAGAAAAAAGTTGCCAATAGATCCACAGAATGTTACATGATTAAGAAAATAACTACCGATGCTTTAGCCTCAGTAAAAGTGCAGAGGAGGGTGACCAGAATGATTAGGAAACTGGAACACCTTCCTTATCACCTGAGGCTGCAACTGCTGGGCCTCTTTACTCTTGAATGATGGTGTCAAAGACGTGACCTGGTTGGAGTTTATAAAAGCATACATGATGTGGACATAGTAGATAAGGAAAAACTGTTTTTCCCTTTCGCGCAACACTACACCCAGGGGGCATTCTGTTAAACTTTTGGGTGCTAGATCTCAAACAAATAAGAGAAAGTACTTTTTCACCCTGAGGAGGATCACCGGTCTGTGGAACTCCCTGCCAGAAGAAGTGGTGACAGTTGTCAGCCTTGATGGCTTTAAGAAAGGATTAGACAAGTTCATGAAATAATGTAAAAACAATCACTTCTGTGCTTGAGTTTCGATAACATTCACCCCTTCTTTTCTAAAAGGTGCTTCCTCAGAAGGGGGGGTTTAGTGGTTGTTTGAAGGAAAGATTTTTCTGGATACCAAGGAGAAGCTTTGCATAGAAAGAGATAGAAGCATTCTACTCATGACATGTCAAATATTTATAGCTTTAATGTCCGGCACGGACAGCTCCATCTTTGCCATAGTGAAGGTCTTCCTCCAGTGGGAGATGAAGCATTTTCCTGCTTCCACAAACTTTTAGGTGCTAGATCTCAAACAAGTAAGAGAAAGTACTTTTTTCACCCAGAGGATCACCAGTCTATGGAACTTCCTGCCAGAAGAAGTGGTGACAGCTGTTAGCCTTGACAGCTTAAGAAAGGATTAGACAAATTCATGGAGAACAAGGGTAATAATGGCTATCATTATGGATGTCTAAGGACAACTTCTGAGTTGGAGAGATGTTGTTGTTGTTGTTGTTGTTGTTGTTGTTGTTGTTCAGTCATTCAGTCGTGTCCAACTCTTCGTGACCCCATGGACCAGATAGGCAGGACATTAAAACATGAAGATATAGGCAGGACATTAAAACAAAATTTGCATTAACATTTTATAACAAATCCTTTAAGGTCATCCATTTCTTCATATGAAGAATCTCCTGGCCAGAGCTGTTGAATTTGATGCAGGTCTTCTGAGGGTATTGACAACATTTGATAAAATCCACTCATTCTCCTTGAAAATCAATGTACTGTAGTGGGATGACAGAGGCTGTAAGATGGCCAGAGATAACCCCCAAATTCTAAGGGAGTAAGAAGAGCACAAAACACATAGGGGGCCCATGTATCCTGCTGGCAGCATGATTTGTGATCCAAATAACTTGCTAATAAATTCTGGATTATTTCCACATAATATCTTGACAGGTTAAGTTGCATATCACAGTACATTGACATATTAAGTACAGAGAAGCTGCTGCTGTTTTGTCCTTCACTATTTCCACCAATGAATTTTATGATGTCATGATTTTATGGCTTGTAATGGGGGCTATGAATTTTGTTCTGAATTATGTATTTAATTTATTTTATATTCTGCCATTCTCCCAAGTCTGGGAGTCAACCCAGCTCAGTTTTTTAAAAAAATGATACAACAAAGCACACTGAGATATTATTAGAGATGGGCACAAAATGAATTTTTTTATTCATTTCGTTATTTGTTATTCATTTCATTACCTAACAAAATGCATAACAAATGGCCCCTCCAAAGGAAAATGAAACAAAATTAAAATTTTCATTTTGTTCATTTCATTTTTAATTGCTCCGCTGCCATTGACCAGGCCCCACAGAGGAGGTTTCCAAAGCAGCAGCGCTGACAATCAGCTGTAGCATGGGTGCTTGTTTAAAAAATGAAAAGCACCCTCATCCACAGGGTTATGGGTGATTGTTGCTTGGGGCTCAGCCAAAACAAAAAAAAAAAATCCCACCTTTTCCCACACCTGATTGGGTGTGTGGGGGAATGTGGGATTTTAATTTTTAATTTTTAATTTTTAATTTGGCTGAGCTCCAAGCGCTGTAGAGCAGGCTTGGAGCTGGCAAAAAAAGTTTAAAAATCACTCCTTTCCCCCCACTGATGGGATGGGGAAAAGGAGCAATTATTAAACTTTTTTTACCACGCCCAAACCCCGGGCTACAGCTGATCGGTGATTGGGGCTCAAGAAAAAAAAGTTTAACAATCCCTCCTTTCCCCCCGCCACCCCATCAGGTGAAGGAAAGGAGCAATTTTTAATTAATAAACATCAGTGGCAATGGCCACTCTGTGCGGTGGCAGACCTTGCCATCGCCGCCTCCAGAGCCCCTCCTCAGAGGCTTTTCAGTGGCCCTGGCCACTCTGGGATCCGGCCAGCTGATGGGAGGCCTCCAAATCTGGGGCTGTTTTTTTTTTTTTTTTTTTTTACAGCTGAGAGGTGCTTTGCTTCCCCACCCCACCCTTGTTTTTAACTTCTAGCTGGCTCATGGACCAGACCAAGGTTTTTAAATTTATTTTATTATTATTATTATTTAAGTACCGTCCAGGGCCAGCACCATTTTTTATTTTTATTTTTTAAGTTTCCAGCACTGACCACACAACCCTCGGGGTGAGATCAGTGTTTTGTTTTATTTAATTTTATTTTAAAAGGCTGACCATACAGCTCCCAGGTGGTTGGCACTTTTTAATGTGTATTTTTAAAATTTAATTTTTTAAAGTCCCCAATGCTGGGGGCTGTGTTTTTCTCCACAGCTGAGAGGCGCTTGATTCCCAGCACCCCATTTGCCACCAGAGTTCCAGGAGAAGAGAAGGTTGGGACTCCGTGGGACTCAAGGTAGGTGCACTGTCCAGAACAAAAAATGAAATAAATTTCTGTTTCATTTCATTTCATTTTTCTTTGATGGGTTGGTTCATTATTCATTTTGTCAGCTAACAAAATGAATAACGAATTGATGGGGGTAATTAGTCAATATACCTTGTATTTTATAAGCTGTCATTGTAGATAAAATGGCAGTATTTCTATTCCTTTATTAATTCCCGCTGTCCCTTGATTCACCTCTCCCCTCCACAAAACCGTTGCACAAAGCACCACACTGTTTCCCCCTTCCCAAGCTTGTCCTGTGAGATAAACAGGACATAAACCAACTGATAAACACTCATCCTGGGAAGGCTGTCCAAACAATAGGACCCCTACCCAAAATAGCCAAGCTTCCATGCATCGAAACATCGATACGGAGCTGTCACAGCGCTTCCCAGGGAAAGCAAGCGGCAAGTTCCGAGTATTGCAATGACAGGGGGCGCTGAAGAACAAGATTAATTGCGTCTGCTGTATGTTTCTCTTGTCAAGTGGGTGATAAGTGGGTGCTAATGGGGCGATAACAATGTGCACACTCCGTATCTTTTGAAGTTTCTTTTGTTCTTTGCGGGCGTTCTATAGCGCCCAGATGTATCCTGTTTTTTCTGTTGTAAAGAAGGGGTGTTGGCGAATGTTTTGCTATAAAGACTGTGTAAGTTTTTACACTCTTCACCCCAGTTTCCGACTGCAACTCGGCTGGGTGCCATTGCTGCAGCAAATTAAAGTTTTTCTCCGTTCTTTTGATCCTTGGCATGTTCTTTGAACCCTCGGCCCCCGTAATAGCGGCACAGGGAATCCTGGGTGAGGCTTTCAGAATAATGAAACAAATTAAAAAATTGTTTTTTGTGCCCATCTCTAGCAATGAGGCAATTATCTGCAATAACACATCATGGGTTCATTCTTAAGGGTAGATCCACATGTCCACTACAATTATAATATGTCTGGAATATCACAAGTGACCTGCGATGGATATTATTTGCATTTAGGGAACATCTCTTTTCTCAGCTATCATTTGCAAAGAAAATCTGCTCTGAATGCCTGTTTTGGATAAAACGAAGCAGATGGTCCAGTTCCACCACTGGTTCATCTGGCACTGGGACCTCTTTGTGAAGGAGCATGAGGGGAGGCAGGATGAGGGGATAAGGCCTCACCACCTATGCAGCCTCTTGTGTCTGGCGGGTAGTGAGGGGAACAGAATTATCTGGTGAGTCCCAAAATGGTTAACAAGCTATGCCCCCTCCAACACCATAGCCCTGCACATCTGGATATCACAGTGCTTGGGTGAGGAGGGCTTTGTAACCCTACTGGGGCTGGGGCCAGCCATGTGATGGTGCCCCACCACCAGGGTGTGTATGGCATAGCTTCAGCTGACCAAGGGGATGCCGTCCAGAGATGGTACCCCTGCGGGGCCACAGAACTTGCCCAGCTTGATGATGCCGTTGGGAGAGGTCTCCCAGAGACCCCAGGGTCAATGGCTCCCTGCATTATGGCATCCCTTTCTCAGCAAATATCCATGGACATGCATTGTATTCAATAAAGCATGGCCCAAGATTCAACCCAACATGTTGTCTTGCCTGCTCATTTAATCCTGGGAGGGTAAAGGAATCAGGAAGTCATGGTCTCTTCCCTCTGGAAAGCTTTTCTTAGGTTTCCTGTGTTTTTGTTTACTGTTGAGGTATAAATATATAGAAAAATATTAATAAAGATGGGATAAGCATAGAGGAATAACTTCCTGGTTTTGCTCTATTAATAGGAGCAAAGGAGGTGAGCTGGATCCCCTGAGGTGTGTTGGATTACACAGCCATGTGCCTCAGCCAGAATGACCAGTGACTCTGGGAGATGTAGTCCAAAACATACAGAAAGCATCAGGTTCTCTGCCTGTACATTCATAGCTAAGCTTTCCTGCTTCAGATATTTGTCCATTATTTGATTATACCCAGAGTGAAGAGCATCTGGACTGTGATTTCCCAATAATGAACAGCTTTCAAGTACTGTTTTTTATGTGTTTTTTTTTTTGCAGATTGCAAAAGTTTTCTTTTGCAGATCGAGATTGATACAGAGAACAATTTAGTATTTTTTTTAAAAAAAATCTCTTGATGGCTTTGTTAGATGACGCAGATGGCTTCTCCCTTACCAAGCCATTACGTGTGTGCCATGGTCAGTGACACTGTAATGGATGCTTCTTAGAATCTCTTGAGGACAGTTCTAGTCAGTGATGGGTAGACTTTCCCACTCTTCCTCCAACCCCGCACCTCTGTTTTGCTCTATAAGGGTCCTCTAGAGATGGATTGGTCTACCTGCCATCAAAGACACTGGAGGTTGTTTTTGTGCTTGTGTAAAATAATAGCTGGTGATGCACTGACTTGGAGATGTTGGATTCTTGGCTCCCAGCACACACACACACACTTAAAACGTCATCTGCTTCCTCTCTCAAGGCTGTATTATTCATGATGTTGACTAGGCTGAAGCCCAGGGAATCGGGGCCCATCAATTTTTACTTTGCTGAGGCATCATAAGGCTCTAGTAGTTAAAGGCTCTTGGCACTCTGCACCAATTCCACACTTGCCTATTGTAAGTTAAAGGATCCATACAATATCTTTTAAAACTGCCATATGCTGAAGAGCCCTGAGAGGTTGCAAGGCAGACTTGTATTCAACTGAGGTTTGTTTTGAGACAATGAGAGGGGAAGCAGCACTGAAACAAAAGTGCGCCAGCATCAGGGTTGTGACATCATACTGCTCATCCCCCTTATTGAGTAATACAGTCCTGCTGTAGACTGCAATAGGACAATGGCGACCTTGATTGGTTGAACCTACGGGCCATTGAAACCAGCCAAGAGAGTTATTTATGAATAATGCCACAGCAGGGTCAGGCTGTCAGCTGTAGTGGGGTGAAAGATTGACGGCGACAGAGAGGGGCTGAAATACCTGAAAAGCTAGGGGCTCAGCCATGAGTTAACATGGCCTAGTCTCGTGTTATTGTGACAAATGACCTATTTTTCAGCGAGAGCAGCTGACTTGAGCAATATACTCTTTTGGTGTGAAGCTATTCAAAACTCTTTTTAAAAGCTGGATTTTCAACATTCCTCTTGGAAGTTCAAGCACCTTATCCTAGTAACCAGGTGCACATTGTCCTTGGTGAGGGATCTTGAATGATTTTTTTAAATTATTTCCAAGAGTAACTCCCTTTCCTTCATTTGTTTTTTTAAACAAGGCCTTTCCTCTTCACTGCATATTCAAAAGCAGAATTATCTTTCAATACGTTGCCTGTTGTTTTTCTTTAACCTTACAAATTGTTTGGATTACTCCAAGTTGTCCCCAAACAACAGAGGAGATTAGGATAAATAAATAAAAATATTTATTTGCTTTACATGTATTTGTTTATTTATTGCACCTTGGGATGCCTTTGTAATGTAAGCAAGTCTCCTGAGTGGCGTCCAAAGATTAATCTTTTCCTGGTTACTATTGCAATGTGGATTTAATTTTTTGCAATTATCATTTCACTGATGAGTCACGTGGATGGTGAGCAAGAGACTTGCGACAGATAGTTATCAACAACATAAACTGATTCCTCATTTCTCCATCAAAAGCTTCATAATTTTGTGAGAGAAAATGTGAAGTGTATCTTCAACAAGTGTTGGGCCACTTGAATGTAAGCTTGGCAAGTTACTTTAAGGAATAATTAGTTACTGTGTCTAACGGGTAGATACCATTATGATAGCAGTCTTTGACATGGAAACTCTTAGATTTCTCATTTCTGAAAAGCAACTAAATTGAAAACATATCGGAAGGCTACAAGATTATGATCTCTAGTAGAAATGCACTCTGTGACTATCCATTTCATAATTTCATAAAAATTGCTAGGGTGAGCATTATTCTTCCGCGTTTTGGGGTTTGTGCCTGCTATCAGTTGTCTTATGCCTCTTGCCAATTACTTTGTTGTTGTGTATTTTCCCTCTAATTATTATTATTATTATTATTATTATTATTATTATTATTATTATTATTATTATTATTATTATTATTATTATTATTATTATTATTATTATTATTATTATTATTATTATTACTTTCTTGGATTTCTTGTGTCTTTTATATGAACCGCCCAGAGTTCCCTCTTGGGAAATGGGTGCAGTATACAAATATAAAATAAATAAATAAATAAATACATCAATATGCACAACCATCAAGAAAACAGCAACCAGCTTCAACCATGTTAAAGTCTTACGCCTCTACGTACCAAACAGTGTAATTATAAAAGTAATTACATTACAATATGACTACAAAAGAAGCAAATTTTCCCTTATTAACTGACAACTGCAGTGAAACTTAGCTACAAACTAAATGATCATTCTCTTTGAAGTAAGAACAATTTGAGGGGGGGTGGACCCAGAATCTATGATATATTCCCTTAGCTTTCAATATACTACTTGTCCCAGTAGACCATTTCACAACAAATAAAAATATTATGGCAAGGCACTTGAAGGGTTGCTGTGATCTGAATAATAAAAAAATGGATACCGAATACATCTTTTTAAAAAATTGCCTTATTTTGATGGAAGTTAATTTTCATCAGCGCTTCCTTTTTATTGCCTTCTGCCTGTACTCAGAAATGTTTCGTAAAATGGTTCTTTACTCTAGGCTTCATTTCTTTACATTAACAAGATAATTTAAATTTAAATAATTTAAATTTAAATAATTTAAATTCAGGACAGAGTGACATCTCCCAGGCGTCTGCGACAGTATGTTGTTTAAGTTATCCATAGAGGTCAAGTACAGTAATACCTTGAATTACGGAATTAATCCATTTCAATGGGATTTTCTTGACTCAAACTTTTCTTATCCCAAAACACACTTTCCCATAGCAATGGATTGGAAATGGATTAATTTGTTCCAAGTGGGAAATCACCCCTCCCAGAATGAAAACATCACATTAACAGGCATGCAAATGGCAGAAGCTCAGCTCCCTACCTTTCAACTGCTTGAGAAATCCACCCAAAAGTTCCATAACAAGCAGTTCCTGTTCTCTACGTCCGACTCTAAAATGCTTCCTATTTTATAGTCGTAATTAGACATGGGCACGACTTGGCGAAATTCTCATTTCCGTTACATAACGGAAACGGTAATGACAATTACTCCGCCAGAACTCGAACTCGAACCGATAAAAGAAAAATTGGGTCTGATTTGTCGTTGTCGTTCCTGGAAGCACAGTGATCACGCAATGCCAAGCGGCACAGAAAAAAGTTTTAAAAATAAAAAAAACCCGATTCCTGGCCAAAAAAGCAGGCAAAAATATGCCTGCCTAAGTGAGGGCACCTACCAGAGGGGTGGTTTCTGGGGGGGGTCCCCGGCCTCCCCCCTCTCCTGTCCTGGGCTGCTCTGGTGGGGGGCATCCTCGTCATCTCGCCAACTCGCCATGCCATGCGGTGCGGGCGGGGGGATCCAAAATGGGGCGACAGCAATATTTATTTTGAAATCGTGGTCCAAAAACACACCAAACCACCACAGAAACATGCAAAAATAGCTATTTTAAAACTGTCTGAATTTTTACAGTAGCAGCAGTGGGTTTTTCTTGCAACAAAACGTCTCCATTTATTTTATTTTATTTTATTTTTATTTTTATTTTTTTACACCTGCGCAATGATGGGCTGGCCATGGGAGTGGACCATGCAAATTTTTGGAGCCATTCCACCAATTGCATGGCCACCTGGCCAGGTTTTGACCGAGACTTCTGGGATGTGCCAGTCGGGCATAAAAAGCCCACTAACCCTAGCCTGAACCCTAACGTAACCCTAACCCTAACCCATACGCCAGTACACTGTCCTTCTTAGTGGGTCAGAGAGGCACCCAGAGGTGCACCCCACTAACTCACCCTAACCTTACCCATAACCCTAAGCCTAGCCCTTGCGCTAACCCTAACCCTAAGCCAGATCTGTGTACTCGCATTGCACTACACGCAAGTACACTTCCCTTCTTAGTGAGCCAGAGGGCACCCATAGGGGTCCTCTCTCTCTTTGTTCCCCAATCCCCAGCCCCAGCCCAAGTGCACCAGCAGTATGCCAGTATGCTGTCCTTCTTAGTGAGTCACAGTAGAGGCACCCAAAAGAAAGAGAGGTGCCTCTGCCTGCCACTGCAACTTGGTATGCATATCCAATTGGCTATGTATATCCTTTTGTAGCAGGCCAGAGGAGGCACCCACCCCAGAGAGGTGCCTCCAGGAGCCCGCTTTCCCTTCATAGTGGGCCAGAGGAGGCACCCACCCCAGAGAGGTGCCTCCAGGAGCCCGCTTTCCCTTCATAGCGGGCCAGAGGAGGCACCCACCCCAGGTGCCTCCAGGAGCCCGCTTTCCCTTTGTAGCGGGCCAGAGGAGGCACCCACCCCAGAGAGGTGCCTCCAGGAGCCCGCTACCCCCCAAACCAGTACTAACGACAGACGAAAAAATGACAAACGAAATGACAAATTTTTGAAAAATTTTGCGACAAACAGAAATGAGCCAAAACAGGCCGGCTCCGACACACGACAACTCGAAACGTCATTTTTCCTGGTTGTGCTCATCTCTAGTCATAATGCTTCCTATTTTGACTTTTTGCAACTAAAAAAACAAAAACACCAAAAAAACCCACCAGGGTTAAATTTTCATAATTGAAACATTTCCTATAACTGTGGATTTTCTTAAGTAAGTCAAGTTTTTCTTGAAATCTGTGGATTTCCATTCGTAATTCAAGGCATTACTGTATATGACTCTGAAGGAAGCCCATTTGTAGATGACCACAAATTCTTCAGTGTGAGGTAGACTCCCAGACAGATGGAAAGGGTGTCTGCAAAATGGGTGAATGAGCAACAAAACCTAAACGCAATACTGTATTCACATTGGGTTTGGGAAACTGAACTACAGTACAGTAGGATCCCCACATCTGTGGGGGGAAGAGTTCCAAACCTCAGGCACTGCAGGTGCTGAAAAACATGGATTATGGCTTTTTTATTCTTTCAGCACCAACCGCCCCTGGGGCCTAGTCGGTGCTGGGGTTTTTTAATTTAATTTAATTTAATTTGAATATTTTTTATTTTAGGGTGCCGACCAGGCCACCCTTGGGGTCTGGTCAGTGCTCCCTTATTTATTTATTTATTTATTCATTTCTATTTTTATTTTATTTTCCCCACATACTTCCGGGTTCAGGCCCTGCACTACAGCTGTAGCGTGGGACTTTCTTTTCTTTTCTTACAGCACCGACCGCGCGGCCCCTGGGGACCCGTTGGTGCTGGTTTTTTATTTCATTTCATTTCATTTTTTATTTTAGACTGCCGACCAGGCCACCCTTGGGGTTCAGTCAGCAATCCCCTTTTTAATTTATTTTTATTTTTATTTTATCCCCCCCCCAACTTACGGGTTCAGGCCCCACACTACAGCTGTACTGCGGGGCTTTTTTCCCTTTTCTTTCAGCACTGACCGCATGGCCCCTGGGGCCCAGTCAGTGCTGGGTTTTTTATTATTATTTATTATTATTAGGGTGCTGACCAGGCCGTCCTTGGGGCCTGGTCAGCACTCCTTTTTATTATTTTTATTTTATTTTATTTTTTTTGTTTTTTTTGTTTTGTTTTAATGCTGACCACATGGCCGCCCTACAGCTGTAGCACGGCCGTTGGCTTTTTTTTCCTGGTAGCCATCCCAGAAGCCAGGAAGACTGGACCTCCAGACCAGCACCAGGTAGGAGACATCTCCACCCCTCTCCATTAATGAAATGAACCGAACCAAATCAATTTTTCTCAGTTTGTTTTGTTTCATGTTAAATTGCCCCCTAGGGTTGTTATTCATTTTGTTACGTAATGAAATGAAAAACAAATAACAAAACAAAAAATTGTTTCGTGCCCATCTCTATTAACAATTTGTGTACCTCTGCTACTAGTTATTTCATCTCCATTTTGGGGCACAACTTGTAAGTCAAGTGGGGTTGATAAATGGCAGTAAAAGCCACCATGTTCATCAGAAAAGCAGTCAAAGAAGCAACTCTGTTCCACTTTATTGATGCAACATGGAACCAATTATAAAAGTAACTAGTTAGAACAAATTACTTCCTTTGCTTTGGATTTTCTTTCTTTCTCTGAGCTCCACCAGCACTCTCAGTTTTATATTATTTATATATTATATATATTATATATCTCATGTTTATATATTGTGTTTCAGGACATTTTCTTTTTCTTCACATTCTTTTTCTTCACATTCCTAATGTAGATTTTTTTCATGCTCCCCATTGAGTAAAGTGAGTTAGTGCAGATTTTTCAAATAAACACATGGTACATTTACTTGAGTCTATTTTTTCCAAAGTGGGGATGGTTTCTGTGTTGCTTGTGGTACCTTCCTGTTAATGGAAAATGAAATCTATGTGCATGCAATGTCATTAATAGTCTTGCAGACCTCAAAAATTGGATTCAGTGATTAAAAACCTCACTTAATGCAAATGTCTTTCCCATCTCTAGGCCACAGCAGTCTCCTTCCTGCCTTGATGGTCTTCCTAACTTCATCAACCCTTGTAGCCTGGAGGTAAGAAGTTTGAAAGGTACCGCTTTATCACATTTGAGATGAGGATGAAGTCTTGGTTGATGAGCAAAAGACGTTTCAAGATTTCTTTCCTCAGCTCCACAATATTGCCATTTTTGAATGAGACAGCAACATTGATTCTTTCATCTTGGCATCTCCTTAGAGATGCAGATGTCTCAACTTGAAGGCCCACTTCACCTCCCCCACCACCTTACCCCCTAGAAAATACAAATGTGTTAACATGAAAAAAAGGGGTTGTGATTTTTTTTTCCTATCTGAAACTTTGCTGGATTCATTTAAGGATTCAGAAGCATGAGCTAAGAGGTTGGGGCAGGGAATCATTTGTGAATCAAGGTGTTTCCCCTCAACCTGGGCTGCATTTAGTTTTAAGGGAACAAGAAAATAAATGTTGATTCTAAATGAAGCAGGCACAACAACCTACTGGCATAGATTTTTTCTTCTTCTTAAATATTGGCTCTTGGCAAGCATGGTGGCTGCCTGCCGTCCTGCATTTGGCCCGAGGACATCCGTCTTAAGCAGTGCGTTTGAAATGAAACCAGACATCAAGCTTGGATCTACCAACCCCCTGAAGCCCCTTGGACCACCCAGAAACCTAGCTGCTACACTATGCTGCCACCATAGAGCACTCCTTTCTAGAAGAACATATCATAAGGAACATGGGTGCAGTCTAATACATTACTTTTGATTTCCCCTTTTCAAAGTTTAAATAACTGACCTTCTTGTAAACCCGATGAATATAGGTTGGGATACAAAGGACCTCTGATTGAGTCTGGTTTCTTTCATTCATTCATTCATTCATTCATTCACCTGTTCGTTGGTTCGTTCATTCAACATAAGTTGAATACAATGAGCCTTCAGTTCATTGGAGAATAGAACTTTAAAATACAGTGGCTGACATTTTGTTGTGCACTTTCACAAACTCTTGGAAATGTATTACCATAAGTTTAAGGAATCTCTGGAGGTATTATATGTCGCATATTGAGTTGGTCAACATGCTGTGCAAAAGATATTGTCTAAAAATATTTCTTAACTTACAGCAAATGTTACGCCATTTGGGAAACTATGCAACAGGATTTCAGCTAATAATGGTCATTTCTCACATTCTTCCAGCCATCAGATGTCAGTGAAGTGTAACTCTTTAAAATCACCACTAGATGTGTTATTTGTAGTTCCTTCACTTTGTGCCTACATTTTCACATCAGTTTGAATTCACTTGTGGCTGAACATTAAGACTACTTTGGATGGTGCTATTCTGGAGTGAAGGAGTGAAAACAAAGGTTTCATGTGTCCAAGGATGTCATTTTCTGTAATGAAACACCTTCAACCCCCCCCCAAAAAAAACACCACAGCAAAAACTTGCATCTGAAAAAAAAAAGATCCTGAAAACTTATTTTTGTCACTTCACGCTGACTGCCACATTCATACAATTTTGGAGAGTATTTGTTGAAAAGCTGGGTCAATATCAACACTATCCTAAAACAAAGTATTCTGTCTTTTAATTAGATCTGACAGTCACTTACCCAGTTACTAAGCAACCTGTCAGGATTCAGTGCAGTCTGTTGGAGTGTTATAATATAGCACACTGAATACTGCAGAATTGACATGAAATATCTCTGACTTTCTCCAAACACTGGGAATTAGAGAAGCACCTACTAATAAACTAATCATCCTTCAGTGCCAAAGGAAGGAAGGAAGACAGACCTATGTGTTCAAGATAACAAAACCCCTTCTTCCCACCCCATGATACATGAGAGGTGTTAATATTGTTGTGGGGCTTGTAGGCATTTCCCCCAAATGGGGAGATTGTTGTGGTGGGTCAGGACTTGTCAGCAGCAACTTACTTGGAAGAAGCCAACTGAATTAGGGAGATTCTAGTCCCCTATGGATTGTCGATATTGGGGAGGAGAAGCAGAGGTGAGCCACTTTTGCATGCCCTGGTGCAACCAAAGGCACTGATATAAAATTCTGCTCTGCTGCTACTCTGTAGTGCTGGCAACGGAGAATGTAACATACACATGTGCACATAACACATAAGCATACACATGCACATACATAGCATACGAGGAGTATATGCCTTGTTTTTTGTTTTTTTGTCCATTCCCAGGAGCCTTTTGGATATTACCATGGCTGGAAAAACAGGGATCTTGTTTTCACACTGAGAGTCAGGATGGAATTTTTATTTTTATTTTTAGGAGCTGGAGATCTGGAATGGACTGATGTAACATAGTGATAACTACTCAAGGATAAAGGATTTCTTTAAAAAACAACAACACTGGTTTGTGGAAGCTAGCTGAGAAGAAACTCCAGGATTTGCCATTTGAGATGGAATCTTGACACTTTGAAAAATGAACCCCCGAATTTTATAACATGACTGAAACTGACTCAACTTTTAAACTCTAGCAGATGTGGTTAAGGATCCCTGTATACTCAAGCGAACCTCTGTATATAGTGCCTTTGAGTATACCTTTAAGTATATAGTATCTTTGAATACATGCATGAGATGGCTGAATTAAGATGGTCACTTTTTTCTTTTGAGAAGTGCTTTGTCTTTAATAAGTCTGTGAAGAACCTCCTTCATCCAGGTGAGTCATGGCAACTGGACTTCTTTTCTTCAGAGATTAAAATGTTTCACTGCTCATCAAAGCAGCTTCATTAGTCTGAGGAAACTTAGTGGCAAGTCCTTTTTATAGTTCACCTTGATTTCACATCACCGTGGTCTGAATAGGCTCATAAGTTGGACAATGGTCTGAATAGGCTTGTTAGATGGACAAAGTGGATTCACTTGAGGTGGAGTCCGAAAGCTGGCATCCCTTTACACTCACAGGCGAACAAGCATGAGACTTGCCACTGGTCTCATCCCCAGGTGGGCGGGGGAGGAAGCCCGTATATAACGAGTTTCCTCCCGTAGCTAACCCTCTTTTGGCTTCTGGTGTTCAGCCAGGTAGTGTGCAGTTGCCTTGCTCCAGACTGCATGTGGTGCCTGCCATTTTGTGGACCCAGAGGGGAATGCGCCATTTTGTGCACACCCGGAGCAGGGCGGTTACATCCTGGCTGTGCTGGCACTGGCGTTGGGAGACCAGGAAGGCGATGGTGGCAGTAGCAGCCCAAGGAGGCTTGCTTCACTCACCAATGGAGCGATCTTGGAGCCATGCCTGGTGTGGTGACGGGGCATGCCCCAGCACTGGCGGCCGGGCCTTCCAGAGGTGGAGGGGTTTCACCGGCACCTCCCCAGTGTGAGAGGGGGTCCTGAGAAGGAGGTGAAAAGTGGGAGCCTTTGGCGTGGGCTGCCCTGGTGGGGGGACAAACTGAGGGCAAGAGCAACCCCAGCAACCCTGTTCTAGGCAGATCCAGGCCCTGGTTAGGCCCACTCATTGCCCTAGTGTGAGGAGGGGTAGGCATGGGGCCAAAAAAAGGGCAGGATAAGGGCAAAATTGGTATCAAGTAAGTGGATTAGCATTACAATGCTGGAATAGGGGCCAACTGGTGTTGCCTCACATGCACAGGTAAGCCCCTATGGACTGTAATGGGCAGATCTCATGCTGTATGCAGCTGCCTAGTATCATCTGGGTACTCTGGGCCCATTGGTCCATTTTGGATCTCCTTAATTTGAGGACTATCCAGTCTTTCCCCCATGGTTACATCTTCCCTTTGTAAATAGGTGCGAGTGTGTCCTGCTTTGCAGTTGCCACCAGCTCACTAATCCAGAAGGTGCCAAATAATGCAATAGAAGTCATAGCCCAAAATAGCACAACCTCAAAAGCATCCCTACAAGTTGTTTCCCATACTGAATAGAGTCTAAGTGGTGCTTCAGGCATAATGGGTGTTCAATCATCCTCCCTATGTCCCCTCTCTTTGCTCCACCCTTCAATCATTTTTCGAAGCACAACATCCTTGGATGGGTGTTGGAATCACTGTCTTGGCATAATATGCCAGCACTGACAGCTTACCTTGTATGGAATTGGGTGCCAATCCATTTGGGTGCAAGTGGACTGCATACTGAATCAAGTGATCAGCCTGTTTGGGCCATGGTACCATGTCCCCTCTCATCCCCTCTTTGCTTGAAAAACAAAAGCCAGGCTATCACCCAGGGCTCAGCTGAAGCACAAGCCCCACTCTTTCTCCTTCTCGACAGTGATCTGTTGCGAGAAGATGCATCCTTGTTGTCCTGCAGTCCACCACAAAAGGCAGGGAGGAGCACAGGTGGCCTCTTTAAAGGCTTCTCTCCCCACACTCCTGCCACCCCATGTGACTCCTCCTGTTGTGCCAGACCTAACGGCTCCTGGAGAGGACAAAGAAGCCCCATGCCGGAGCAAGCCCTCGTGGAGCCGCCATTTTTTATCAGTCTTCCAAAATCCTCCCCATGAATATATCTTGGAAAAAGAGGCATCCTTCCCATATCTAGAAGGACCATGTTGCTATAATGGATTTCCAGATAAACAGAAGCCCCATGGTATTCAGTGGGAATGTTAAAACACAGGTGAGCACACATGGCCCTGCCATGAGGCAGAATGAGGCAGGTGCCCCAGGCTGCAGATGCAGGAAAATAAAGAGTGACAGCCCTGGCCCCTCTTGATTACTCTATTCTGAACTCTTTCAAGTGTTTTTGTTGTTGTCGTTGCTGTTGTTGTTGGTTTTTTTTCTGATAGGTACTGGCTTGTTGCCATTGCAAATATTCAGCTGCCAGTCCAATCAATGGAATAGAAACGGGCACCAACTTGTCTCCTATTGTAGGCAGTATAATGACTTGGGCATGGTAGAACAACTCCTATGGAAATCAGCAGGACTCGATGGTACATAACGTTGCCAGGACTGTCTTGTGCATGAGGCTGTTAACGCAACTCCTTGCATTAAAACCAAAAGCAACAACTCTTAAAGCTAGTCTTCAGGCTCAGTCAAGAGTAAATCCTTTAAATCAAGAGGGGCTCATACTCCTGCACACAGACTGAACAAGGCAAAGAAGATCAATGGCAATGCTTCTCAGAAGAATGAGATGCCGCAATTACAGGGACCTGAGAGTCCAGCTATAGCAGCAGGGCTTTTGTACTCAAAGTTCTTCCTTTGCCCTGGTTCCGTGGTGTTTTCCCACTTGTTTATGATCCTCATTAGTTGCCATCAATCATTCTCACAGCTTGAATGACATCTCATTTAGAAGGGGGACAGAATAATTGTAGGTGAAGGGAGCATGGCCATATTTTTGTCTGTATTTTTATGAGGGTTGTTTAAATAAGTTATGGCCTTTTCAGCATGGTTATACTTTAAAGAAAGCAGTTTTAAAAAACACCCCTCTGTTTTTTGCCTAATGTCCTCAGAACATAAATCTTGCTATCAGCCTCTTGTTGTCCTGTGCCAATTAATTACAGCAACTTAATGCAGTACACCCAGATACTTTAGAAATACACTAAAGCTAATCAAATAATTTCAGAAGCATAAGCACTGTTTATTCTCTTGTGATAAAGTACAAAGTGTCATTGGGATCATGAATGGATAACAACATCTATAGCCAACAATCAAATACATATAAGCACTTTTTTGCATGATTCCAGAAAACACAAAACAAAAGTAGTTTCTGGGAAATGAGAACATCTACCAGGCATGTCCAAATTTTGGCCCTCCTGATGTTTTGGACCACAACTCCCACAGTCCTTTGCCATTGGCAATCTAAGAGCCTTGAAGAGCCTCATGGCGCAGTGGTTAAATGCCTGTACTGCAGGTAAAACTGTGCTCACAACCTGGGTTCAATCCCTGGTAGCAGGCTCAAGGTTCACTCAGCCTTCCTTCCTTCCGAGGTCGGTAAAATGAGTACCCAGCTTGCTGGGGGGGCAATGTGTAGCCTGCACACTGTAATTAAAATTTTAAACCACCCAGAGACGACTTGTAGTGGTATGGGGCAGTATATAAGCAGAACACACACACACACACACTAAGCTTAGAATTCTGGGAGTTGTGGTCCAAAACATCAGGAGGGCCGAAGTTTGGACATGCCTGACATACACTCTTGAGATTAAACTCAACAGCTTCACCGAGGAGTTGGGATTGGAGCTATCTCTTTGGATCTCTCTCTCTTTATTTCAGATCATTTATGGCAGGGAGACATACAAGTCTTTCCCTTTGATGATTGATGATTTGGTTGGGGTAGGCCAGTTCTGGGCCATTGCCTTAATGTCTCTTTTGATACATTGCTTTTCGTGCCTCTGTCAAGAGAGTAGTGAGCAGTTTTTCTAGCATTATTTGCTTCTGAAGGAGAAGAAAGCCACTCCGAACACATTGCAACTGTGCTTCTCGCTCTTGCTGTTTATGAGAGGGTACTCTTGGCAAACAAAAAGGGGAGTCAGCAGTGATGATGGCATGGAATGGCTTCTCCATCAGCAGAGATACCAAACAGAAAAAATGGCAGGAGTGTAGCCACTTCATTTGTAGCTGCTCATGGACTTTTGTCATTGTGTCTGTTAAATTACTTCCGAAAAGTCATTATAGCATCACAATTTTAATTACACTTTAACGAGAGCTTTCTCTTGAAAGATGTGATGCTGGTCACTAGTGTATATGGGCTTTCAGGAGGATTAGATTAATTGAAGCTGTCAAATGACTAAAGAATTTTAGTTTATTAATCATTGTCAGCATTAGAGCAGACAATCAATTAATAAAATTGAAACAATGCCACTTTTTACCTAAATCTCACCAAAGGTGCCTCTTTTTTTTTTTTTTTTTTGGTATATCAAATGGAGTATAAGAAAGAGTGGTATTTTATTCAGTCTCCTCTTCATTTCAGATGGAAATGCCATAATGACTAGTTACTTTTTCATCTTTCTCTCCCCCGACACACTAGCCTCCAGGCAAAATTGATTAGAAAGTAAACGAGATGCCCTTAAACTGCAACCTCCACAACTTGGGTCTGTCCTATTAATCAATATGTGATGTTGGGTTGGCGAGAGGATATTCTCCTGTTGCAGCTTTGATTGGCCTCTGTCACCTGGGTCAATGGTGAGGGGTTGAGTGGCCTGTAACCCATCAGCTGCAGAGCCTCCTCTTCCATCCCTCCCTCAAATAAAAATCTCAAAATGCTTAGCTTATGTATGGGAAATTCATTGCCTAATGATTTCTAAAGATGAATACTCTGACCACTGTAAACAGCAGTTGAGGACAGAGCCCGATAGTGGGGCAATGGTTGACCTCCCAGGAGACAAGTGGTTGCTTCTGAGTAAGGAAGGCAATTATGCTTAAATGAAAACGCTTACTTCCCCAAGAGGAGAGGAGCTTAGAGCCAGCCAACCCATACAGACTGGAGGTAGCCTTGAGGGGAAAAACAGGCTATGGAGAGAAATAATAGCACTTTTCAAATATTGAAAGGTGGTCATACGTGTGTGCATGTGTTCATGTAGTCATACCCAATCTTTTCAAGCAATAAAACTTCTTTTATCTTATCTTCCTACATACAGGGAGTATTTATTTGCATTAAGGAAGGGAGGGGCATATTCATAACCGAAAACCTCTCTCTGACAGTTACTTCACGTCCATTCTCATCCCAGGAGGATGTTCGTTGCGTGTTGATGTTGGTCACGGTCACGTGGTCTTCTTCTGGTTCTGTCCCTGTTCCCATGTACGCACAGGTGTGATTGATGATACCGGCATGACTGTTAATGCACGTCCTCGTTCCGTGATGAGATGTGAAATTCCATGCCTTCGTTCTCCGTTTATTTTTCCAGCCCGACCTTCTATTTTTCAATGTTTTGATTCTCCAAAGCCTTGCCTTCAATGTGTTATGGAGAAAACTTCAATGCATTTGTCTTTTAAAAGCTATTCACTGCATTGCTAACTCCATAGGGAATGTACTGCCGAATGTTGCTTCACGCTCCTGCCACTAGATGGGTTCTGCTCCTATTGTCACTTGTTCCATGACGAGTGTTATTTCATGGGCACTTGTCTCAGAATGAGAAGCATGATGAGCAGATTCCCGAGGCCAGGGAGGGGAATCTCTCATCCTGCTTAAATCGCAGTTCAGGGGGGATGGTCGGGAAGAACTCCCCTCGTCCCGCAATGGACGTGTGGTTAGATTACTTCGTACTGGTCCCCAGCGGGACAGTGAACAGCGATGAGATGGATGTGAAGTATCAGCCTCTGTCAACACAAGCTTGTATTGTGGAGTCAGAGGCAATATTTAGAATTTGATTCTATTGAATACAAAAGCCAAAACTTTGTATTTTGATCTTTCCAGTGTAACAGGCTGCAAGGTGCTGCCCTTATTTGGGGGGGGGGGCATTTCCCTTCCTTTCTTCTTTCCTTCCAGGTCTTGAAAGTAATTGGAAGACTTCAGACTTTTGTCACAACAGCTCAACAAATGTCACAGCAGAGCCACAAGCATTTCTGAAATGTCCTCCTTTAAAATAGTCTCTCCTGACAATACGCCCCTTCAGATGTTTTTAAATATTGCTTCCATCCCTCTTGTGTCACAATTAGATGAATCAGAACTCATAGAAGGTGTGGTTCAAAAACCTGTGATGATACCACATTGGAAGATGAGAGAGGATACCACATTGGAAAATGTGGAATTTATTTCAAAAGTAAATTGTCCATTTCCCCAAATTCCTCTTCCTCTGACTAAGAAGTTTGCCATCTCAACAGTATCTACTTCAAACAGCATTTTGACAACTGCCCAGCACTATGTCTCCCAAGTGAATTGCTGTATTTTTCCACCATTTAGTTAGGGGGAAGAAAAGTCCTCATGGCAAGTGTATGCTGTATCAGGCAGCAGCCGACCAATAAAGCTTGTTTTCAACCATTATTTCCTTTGATCATATTTAATTGGGGCTATATCAGGATTAATCAGCAAAATCCTTGTTCCGTACCATCAACAAATGTCATATCACATGTTTGCTTGGTGTGACCTATTTGCCATCTCAGTACATTGATTGTCATTAATTATAAACAGTTCCTTTAAATATTTATTGATGTTGTTTTAATTAACTGTTCCATTACTTAGTACAGAATTGATTCTAGGTTGACTGGCCTACAATTATGTTAGTTATCTGTGGAGCCTTTTAACATACATTCATCGGTTTCAGGAAACTCTGGAGTACCTCATAAACTTACCAGAGGAGATCAGTCAAGGCAGACTATGGCTTCCTTTCATGACCAACTTTTTCCATTACCCATCCTTCCTTGCGGTGTACCCTCCACAGAAGAATGTTGGGTGCGTTCTGAATTACCTCATTGGTTCATGCAGGGTGGGCTCAACAGGCCTGGCCTATTCATGTCTTGAAATGAATCCTCCCTCTTTGAGAACCTGATGGTGCTATGATTCTGTGACAGATGGGTTTAAAGCTGGCTTTGCATGTAATAGTAAGCCAGGTGGCAATTTCTTAAATAAGGGCTTGTTGTGTCTGAACCACTTCTCATAAAACAAAACAAAACACCATTGGTTTCATAGCAAACCACAAACCATAGTTAAAAGGTCCAGTTCCTGGCTTACAAATACTGGTTTGTTTAATTGCTAGCTCCTTGTAATATTTTAATTGCATCCTCTTTCTGACATGTTTCTGCAGAAAATAACTAAAGGGGTAAGGAGAAAAAAACCCCAGACATATGGAAGATCAGCTATGAGTCATGGGGGGCATCATCTATATTAGTGCCATTCATGGTTAATGGTTAAAACTGTGGCTTTGCCTGTCCAATGTGTCTACAGTAACAAGTCTTCCACGAAAAGACAAACATCTGAAAGCCACTGTTTGGGTTTATCTTCAAGACGCTGTGGCCAGAATTGTGCTGGATACACAGAGGGTAATCATGCAACTAAGCCTACCAGGGAAGCAGGTGTATGCTTTATCATAACTTTGGCTATACGATCGATATCAAGTCAGAAGGAAATAACTGTTGTCATATTACCTGTATTGCCATTATTATCCTTCTGTTCCACCTGGGATTTTAGCCTGTGTGTTACATAACAGCAGCTAGAGATGGGCATGAAAGGAATTTTTAGTTCGTTTTGTTATTCATTTTGTTATGTAATGAAATGAATAACAAAGCCCAGAGCGGATTTATAACTAAATGAACCAAACTAAAAAAACTGGTTCAGTTAGGTTTGTTTTGTTAATGGGGGGTGGAGATGTCTCCTACCTGGTGCTGGTCTCAAGGTCCATCAGGGATGGGGACCGGGGGGGGGGGGAGAGAAGCTGACGGCCGCACTACAGTTGTAGCATGGCCACATGTTCAGCAGTAAAAATAAAAAAATAAAAAAGGAGTGCCAACCGGGCCCCAGGGATGGCCTGGTCGGCACCCTAAAATCTTAAAAAATATATTTAAAAACCCAGCGCTGACTAGGCCCCAGGGGCCGCACGGTTCGTGCTGAAAGAAAACAAAAAAGAAAAAGAAAAAGCCAGCCACACTACAGCTGTAGCGCAGCCGGAACTGGAAGTAAAAAAACAAAACAAAACAAAACAAAACAAAACAAAATAAAGGAGCGCTAACCCAGCCCCAGGGGTGGCCAGGGCAGTGCTCTAAAATAAAGAAAAAATAATAAAAAAAATAAAAGTGCCCACAATTGGGGAAAAAAATGAGGCACTGGCCCCAAGCCAACACATCTCACCTCAGAGGCGCTGGCCCCATGCCAGCGCCTCAAAAGGCCCCTCCCACAGGGGCCAGGATCTGCCACTGGTGCCGTAAGAACCCGAACTGGTTTGGGTTCATGCAATTTTTAAAACAAATTGTACGAACCCGAACCTGAACTGAACCAAGGGTGAGCCCAAACCAGATGAACCTGAACCATGGGTTTTCTGGTTCGTGCCCACCTCTAACAGCAGCTACATAAAGTTCTCTTTACCTCCTTCCACATATACTGTATGTCAGAGAAACCATGTGGAAGGAGCCAATGATAGGACTTCTTCCTGATGGGAGGCAAAGCTAGATTCCAAATCAATTTGTGTGTGAAGCACAATTTGCTTCAAACTTTCCTTTAAAAATAAACCTTCACATTGAGATCAATCACTAGTTTCAGACAAGTTCCTGTGTCACAATCTTCTGACCAGGACTGCTTTTGTTTGTGTTATCTCAACAAACAGGGCTCGGGAAATTGTGTTTGCTGAGCTAATACATTGTTCCGAGAGTAAGGGGAAAAGACCAATGGCTATTTACAAACAAGCAATCTCTCTGGGATGAAAAGGAGGGGGGAAGTATATCAGACTCCTACAATGCTACTGTTGAGTTCAAGAGTCACTGTCCCAGAGCAAGCTGAGGGAAATACTTCAATTTCCCCCTCAAATACAAGGGGTGGGTGGGAATAATCTCAAAGGTCTTTGCTTGTGCCAGTATCTCACACAAAACACATACTGTGAGAGATTAGATTTTTTATCCCCAAACCATATTGTGGTCCTAATTAAGTAACTTGTCCAAGGCAATTGCAAAAAAAAAAAAAAGTTTATGCTTCCTAGATCTTTCAGGCCAGCCTTCTGCGATGCGGTATTCAAGCAACCTATAGGTCAAACTGACAAGCTGCTCATGTGTGATATTACAACTGTATCTGAGACTAGCCTTCTCAGTGCATAGTGTGAGGTAGTCAAGCGTGATGGTTGACAAAATAATATCTCCCCCTTTTCTGGAACTCTCCCTGCCTTCACTATGCAGGAGATTCTTGGAGCCAGCCAGACTTTCAGAGTAAGTATTTTAAAATATGAATAAAATGTGAATAAAATATGATAAACCACAAAGTCACGGACTTCACCCACCATACCTGGGTCTGAGGAATAAGCCCCAGATAAATGCTGAGAGCTCTAGACAAACCCCTGTTCCTTCTTTCTTGCCTCCAAAGTGGAAGGGGGCAGTGCCTGGAGGAAAGTCACAGCACATCTCTTTCCACATCAGGTGATAGGAGAATTCAGGCCTCCAAGTTGGCTGCACCAATTGCAAAACCTCTTCCCAGCAGTAGGATCCACACAAGTGTAGAAACAGCTGTCAGTGCTGATAAGACATGGACCTTTGTTTAGGAATGGATCCGGTTCTAAAAGGAAGCATGGCAGCACAGGTGCCATTCAGAACTTGGACTCACCCTCCAAAATGAAATCACCCATTGATTTATCTTGATTTACCTTGAGCAGGGCGATACTCCAACCAGGAAGTACCTTCTGACATGACATTGTTCCTTCATTAAATAAATGTTGCCAGTGGATGTTGGCAAGGGAGGGATGATGAACCATAGCAGTCAACCATGCTCCTGATATCGCTTCACCATCTGGCCACAGCCCCAGGGTCTACACATTCAGTTGAAGGCATACAGTTCAGTTCAATGTACAGACATTTAGCGGATGCTTCAGCCTCAAACACATGGCTGATGGGTAAGACTGTGCTCAATCTCTCTTTGCTCTCTGTCCCTCCTCCTCCTCCCCCCTTGTTTATTGAGTGACTGCATGAAAAAAAGGTTTAATTCAACCATAACATGTACTCCAAGCAAGTTGAGTTGACTTCTGTGCTTCTTTTCTCTAAGGTTGAATAAATCGGCCTCTTTTTATTTGACTCTCTCTCTCTCTCTCTCTCTCTCTCTCTCTCTCTCTCTCTCTCTCTCTCTCTCTCTCTCTCTCTCTCTCTCATCTCTTTGGCATGTTCAGGTTGCCTCAGAAAGTACAGATTATTATAGCTGATCATTCAAGGTAGGATAAACATCTGAATAGTATAGAAAGGAACAGAATATATTGGCTGAAGAGCCTTGGATAATCACTTGAAGGCAAAATAACTTCATAAAGCTGCTGCATCTAAAGTCAGGACAGCTGCAATGACTTTCAAACACTAGAAGAAAAGAAGAAAAAGAGACTAGTTTCACTTCATTTCTGCATCTGCTCTCTCTCTCTCTCTGTCTCTGTGTGTGTGTGTGTGTGTGTGTGTGTGTGTGTGTGTGTGTGTGTGTGTGTTTTAACAAAGTTTCAGAAAAATTGGACAAAGTTTAGCAGATATAGTAATCCACTGTTTATCACAGGAGTTAGGTGCCTGACTCTCCCATGATAAATGAAAATCCACAAAATGCAGATGCATCAGCAAACTGACTTTGGGCTGCTCCTTCTGCCATGCACTTCCAAAGAGAGGCTTTAACCCCCTCCTGACACCTCAGCAAACTGGCCTTGGGCTGCTCCTGCTGGCGTGTGCTGTCATGAGATGCCCATGGTCTGTTTGCTGAGATGTCAGGAGGGGGTTAAAATCCTCTCTTTGGAAGTGCACGCCAGTAGGAGCAGCCCAAGGTCTGCTTGCTGAGGTGTCAGGAGAAAGTTAAAAGCCATTATTTAGAAGCATGTTTCTCTCAAGGAAAAAAAAGTGATATACTGAGACTGTAATATATGAACTGCGTTGTAGCAGGGGATTACTGTATTTCTCCCAATATACAGTACATGTTTTAGAATTGAACAATATGCACATTAATGCAAGCAATGGCTGCACCAAAATCCACTTTTGAACACTGTTTCAAAAAAATATACACCACTTTGTGCACAATTCCCCCTGATGTTCATATTCTTATGCAAATTTTTCAGAATTCAGGAAATGTACTGCTGGGTGACCTTAGTGGCTCAAAAAGTGCAGATGCTAACTTACACCCAAGAAAATCACCGGGCAAAATCCATCTTGCCATGAACTCTTGGGACTCAACATTCATTACATGAGTGCAAGCCTGATGAAGTGGACAGTCCTCATCCATGAAAACTAGCAGATTGTATGGTTTTTAATGGCCAATAAAGGCATCACCAACTCCTGCAAGTGCAGATAAGCTCTGAAAACATTTCTCTGCCATCCTTTTCTGCTTTACAGGACATTGGGAGGATATGGTTAGGTAGTCCCCACACATCATCGCCCAGAATAGCCCTTGGGCTGGATGGTTTTGTGGTATAGAAATTGAATATAAATAAATAAATAAATAAATAAATACGGTCCAAAGCTTAGAAGTAGATTTCGATGCAAATGTGATCATTAAGCAACTCAATAAAATTCATAATGTCCCAAATATGCATCGGTGACATTGAATCCAACTTAGTATTCTACAGATCAATGCCATGGTAATTTTTATCTAATGCACAAAATTGCTTATGTCGTAGCAACCACTATAATTTTCTGTTGCTGCTTTGCATAGCATTGCTTTTGCAAATTATGGACGCCTCCAAGAAGATTTTAAAGTAAGTAAAATGACCCATTTGCATCATCCCTGCGTCTCCAACATTACTCGAGTTGTCACCAACATTAATGAATTTGTGTTTGTCAATTTGCCTGAAGATGACCTTTAAGAAATCAATCTTAAATTCAAATTTATTTTAGTTTTGCCCCTCCCCCAATTATCATGTTTAGGGTGATTTGAAAGGAACCTGTCTGAATTTGCAGCCATGAGTATGTGAGAAATGAGATTTGCTTTGTCATTGACAAAGAAAACAGAGAATAGGCCAACAGTTATCAAATATGTTCAATCAAGATGACCTCTTTTGAGTGATTTTCGTGTACCTGAACATTCATGATGAGGCAAATAAAGCAAAACAAGAAACTAACAATCAAAGGGCCCTTTCTCATTTTTTTTTTAAATCGTGGTAGCATGATACTTGAATATGTCCTGCTCAATAATGAAAAATCTTTTCCATCACTGATAGGTGAAGGATTTATTCATGATTCTTCCAGTGGCGTTAATGAGAGATTGCCTTGCATTGATTGGATAGTACATTTGTTTTCTATGGGCAAATGCATATAGGAATTAAATTATTTTCTGTAGCTAGAGATGCCTGGGGGTTAGAAAGGACAGGCTGTGGTTAACACCCCATGCATGCTGCCAAGTTTCATGGCCCCACTGCCATGCCACAATTATTGCTGCTACACTGTAGACAGAGGAGGAGTCTGTATTTACATAGAAGCTTTAATCTAGTTCAGGCTCTCAGAAATGTACTTACAGTGGCACTCAAGGAAGAAGAGAGAGAGAGTGAGAGAGAGAGAAACAAGCATCCTACCCAGTCTATGGGTTATTCCTTGCTCTACCCATGGGCATATCAAAACCCAGGGTTCCACCTCATCTGGTGCTTCTCCACAGCCTTCAACCGTTTGAACATAGAGAAGGTGTTTTCCAAAAGCCAGGTGGGATCTAGTATGCTTTTTGTCAAATTCAAGTAAGATGTGACCAGACAAGAACCAGTCTTGGGTTTTGGAACACTTTGGGCACCGTCAGTTTCCATGTATTTTCTGGCCAGGACATAATGTACAGAGATCAGCCTGACTCTTTTCTGTGGCTATCAGTGCCTTTATGGATCACGGGCAGGGCCTACTGTTTGTTTCAGAACAGGTAGGATGGCTCCATTTGAGATCAGTTTCTGACATGCATGATCACTGGTACGCAACCGAAGTAGCACTGGTGCATGTTTCCTGTCATTTGGGTGGCAAGCAAGCCAATTAAGCAGTATGCCACTTCAGTTATTAATTTTTAATTTCAGGTTTTCCCCTGCAGGAGAAGTAACAGAAAAGGACACAGAGTGGATCTGGTTTTCTCTCTCCATTCCCACTTTCCTTCTTTCTTTCAAGAATCCAGCACTATGTTACCTGATTGGCAAGCTAATTCAACTACAGTGGTACCCCGACTTAAGAGCAGCTTGACATAAGAGCAATTCAACTTAAGAGTGGAAAACTGTTGGTATTTTAACTGCTACCTTACAAATTTTAGAAATGGTCTGCTTGACTTGCATTTTTTCTTTTTTTCTTTTTTAACTTATTTTTTCATTTTTTAGATAGGTACCCTGACTTAAGAGTAGTTCAACTTAAGAGCATGCATTCAGAACAGATTAAATTCATAAGTTGAGGTACCACTATATATGCTACTTTCCAATGAAATAAATATTTATCCAACTTTGTTTTGATCTCCCCTCCATGGGAGATCAAAAGAAAGTTACATATAAATCCCCCACTCACCTGTAGAGGGGCAGACAGGGCGGGATGCCAGGGCATTGAGCCGGAGAGAGAAATGGACTAAATTCAGTTGCATTTAGATGGGTTGTGGTTTTGCCCAGCCAGCGGCCTGGAAAAACAAGGTGAGACACAGGAAATCGATTGAAATCAGGCCACACTTGACTACTCATTGAACACAACATCCCATTTAACAAGGTGGAACCTTACAATGGTGCAGGATCATGTTCTGAATCTGGGGCAGATCCAGATCTTCTCTGATTAAGTTCTGATAATGTTGGGGGGGAGACACCCAAGGGTGTAGGCTGACTGATTCTCTGGAGCCTAGATGGTCCATTCTCTGGGGGACCCCTGCCTCCTCCTCATTCCACCACTGAAACCTCTGGCTCTTCAGCACTGGGTGGTAGGTTGGCTTACACTCACTTCCCCCATTGGCATTCACCTAAAACCATGACTTCCATACTAACCACCAGTGTGATCAATACCTTACTCTGCCACGCATACCTTAACCTGCCAAAAATAATGCGTGTCAAAATAAGAATGGGATGGGTGAAAACACATCTGAACCTTTCATTATCAATTACAGGCTCAGGTCAAAAATTCCCATCTGGGTCTGTATCAAGCAGTGAATCTCATTCTTACAGAAGAGGGAGACAGGGTGGGCTGCCACCTGGAAGAAAGAAAACAAGGCAGAGGAGAGCATCCTCTTAATGTAAGCCTTGCCCCACACCAACAGGCTATCAATTTTGTTCTTCTTGCATGTGCCTCACCCAGGTGGTGGCCAAAAATCTCCCACTCTTGTAGTGTGTAGCCATGGAAGGAACCTCTCCCAAAACCACTTGGTCTTTTTTGTGAACGTGGTGATCACTCTGAAAGTCATAGTGAAGCTTGAAGGGATCCTATACAGTCCAGCCAATCCTGCAAAAATCAAACCATGGAGTGAAACAGCAATGTGAGTTTGGATTCTTCTCCACCACCCTAGGAATGGCTTACTTCCGTGTATACGATGCCTCTTAATTTTTGTGTCATTATTTTGAGGGGAAAAAAATAATGTTGTATACACAGAAAAATGTGGTAATAGGCGAGAGCCTTGCCAGCATGTTGTAGCTGAGCAGAAAATTCAGAAAGTGCTGAATGGTAGATGAAAAATGGACAGGGTTTCAGTGTGTATGTGTTAAGTGAATTTTCCCTTATATCCTCTCACATATTGTTCTCAGTGTTTTTACTGAGAAGAGTTCCCATTTGGGCTTTCCTTTTGTTTTCTATTTTTGGATCCCAGAAGATAAAATCCTGTCACGAAATAATCAGTGATGGAACACAGCAATCGTTAACACCCACACATGGATAATAAAACGGCAACTGCCACAGTGCCTCTTTAAAGAAATAATTCCCCACTGAGCTATATCAAAATGGTCAGGCAAAGAAAAGAGAAGCACAGAGATTTCTTCAGTCTGCCAACCTCTCAGATCAGAAATCACTTTCCACAGGCCCTGGCGTAATAAAATATTTCATATGTTCACTGTAGAGATGGGCACGACTAAAAAAAAATGGTGTTTCGTTTGTTGTTTGGTCGTTTAGGGGTCTGTTTCGGTTCGTTTTCATTTTTGTGACTTTTTTGCAAAAAATTTCATTTTTGTTTTGTTAGGTAACAAAACGAAAAAATGAAAATGAAAAATTGCTGTTTCATTAGCATTCCTTTTAGTTCAATGCATCTGCTGCAATGAAAACGAAAAACACAGCAAATTTGGTCATTTCGTTTTCAATTTTGTTTTGTTTTTAAAAAATTTTGTTTCGTTTTTGTTGCGTAACAAAATGAAAAAACGAAAACAAAAACAAAAAATCACTCATTTCGTGCCCATCTCTAGTTCACTGACATTGAACGGCGGGGGAATGAGGGCTATGCCAGGTTGCCACACGTTTTGTCTCTGGGCTCTGCCCGTGCCCCTCAACATTGTGAGTTCAGATGAACACTGAGACATCCTCCCATGTACTGACATCTACACGATGGTTCGGTCTCATGCACACTTAGGAAACTCACTGCGTAGGGTTCCATAGTTTTCTTCCACCATGCTTTTTTCTCGTGATGGTCCTATAAGTAGGTCTGACTTCTAGGTTTAGGGAGAATTTCATTCCCAAGAAATATATATATGTTTTCGTAGATTTTCACGGGTATAGGTATACATGTTAGGGAGGATTCGGGTTTCTTCCCGTGTAGAAATCTGGTTGTTTTGGCGACGTTTCGACGAGGTCTCACTCGTCATCTTCAGGCTGGTGTTCTGGCTTCTTTCTTCTTGAAACAAAGCATGATCTCAGTTGAAGTCCTTCTATAAATACTGCTGGGGGGTGTGGTTTGCTTGCTCTGTTGCTGATTGTGGGTTCCTTTGTTCTTTTGTGATCTGCTGTGTGGCTGAGGCGATCGTTAAGGGATTAACTGCTGGTGGGTTAGATGGCTGTTTAGAGACAACCTGTGTGGGTGAGGTGCTGGATGTGTGTCTATCAGCCTTTTGTTTCTTAACGACCTTGGTGATGGGCGTTCTGGCAGCATCCTGGGCTTTGGTGGAGTGGGGTCCTGTGTCTTGTGAGTTCATTTTGGTCTGGCTACGTGTCTGTGGTCTCCCAGTGTTTTTTTGGCGTGTGTGAGTGTGCTCCATGTGGTGACTGGAGTGGGGTGCAGCAGTAGGTGGTGCAGTCGTGGTTTTGTTATTGGATGGTGGTTTCGTTTCATCTGTGGGAAGGGTCTGGGTTTGTGTTTGGTGTGGATGGAAGGTGGTGGCATCTTGTGTCCTTTTGGACCTGGTGTCAGTCTTTGTGACAGAGGCTCGTCTGTTGACCAGGGCTAGTTTCCAGATGTCAGGCAAGCGGGAGGTGTCATCACGTTTATTCATGTTGTTTGGGTGTTTCTCTATTTCAATGGCTTCCATGATTATTCGGCTGTTGAAGTGTTCAGTTTTGGAGATGAGTTTGGTTCTTTCAAAATCAATTTCATGACCTGTTGTTTTTATGTGCTGGAAGAGAGAGGAAGATTTTTCTTCTTTTTTGACTGCGTTCTTGTGTTCTGCGATGCGTGCGCTTATTCTCCTGTTTGTCTGTCCGATGTATGTGGCTGGACAGACTTTGCATGGTATTTCGTAGACTCCTTGGTTTTCTAGCTCAATCTTGTCTTTGGGGTTTCTTAAGATGTTGGCTATTTTTTTGGTCGGTGCAAAAGGCTGTCTTGATATTGTGTTTGTGGAGAATTTTGCTGATTTTGTCTGTGGTGCCTTTGATGTAAGGGAGGAGGGCAGTGCCGTTGTTCTCTTCTGTTTCTTGGTTCTTGGGGGGTGTTTCCTTTTGGATTAGTTTGGTGATGGTGTTTTTTTGGAATCCGTTCGCAATTAAAACATTCGAGAGAGTGTGTAATTCAGTTTTTAGGTGGTCTTTGTCAGCGAGGCGTTTGGTTCTGGAGATGAGGGTTTTTGCTACGGAGTTGATCTGTGCAGGGTGGTGGTGTGATTGTGCATTTAAGTAGCGGTTTGTATGTGTTTTTTCTGGTAGATGGTATGTCCTAAGGAGCCGTCGGGTTTTGTAGATTAGGACGTCCAGGAAGGGAAGTTGGTTGTTGGCTTCTATTTCCATAGTGAATTGTATTTTGGGGTGTAGGTTGTTGAGATGTGTGAGGAAGTTGTTCAGTTTATCTTTCCCGTGTGGCCAGATAACAAAGGTGTCGTCAACATATCTGAGCTATCCAACCTACTACAAGACCCTGCTTACATACCTTTGAACACAGACCCCACCACCTACCTGGAAAAAACCACCAAAGCCAAAATAAAAGCCTCTCCCTTAAGTGAAGAAATCAAGCCAAGCATCATCCCCAGAGAGAAATCATCCAGATGCCCCAAGCTCTACGGCCTCCCCAAGATTCACAAAGAAGGAACACCTCTCAGACCCATAGTCAGCTCCATAGGCTCACCTCTGCAAAACCTCGCCAAATTTCTGACCAAACAACTCCAGCCCTATGCAGAATCCATCACTTCATACGTACAAAACTCGTTCCACTTCATAGAAATTATAAAGAAACAAGACCTACAACCCAATGACCTACTCGTGAGCTTCGATGTTGTTTCGCTCTTCACACAAGTGCCCATTCAAGAAGCCTTGACAGCTATCCACAACAAATACAACCCCCAAGCACATCCTAGATCTGACCAACCACTGCCTAACCAACACATACTTCATCCACAATGGACAAAGATACAAACAGATAGAAGGAGCACCCATGGGATCACCCCTCTCACCGGTCATCGCAAACCTATATATGGAACACTTTGAAACCAACGCGTTACAGAAGTCCGAACATAAACCCAAACTCTGGCTCAGATATGTTGGCGACACCTTTGTTATCTGGCCACACGGGAAAGATAAACTGAACAACTTCCTCACACATCTCAACAACCTACACCCCAAAATACAATTCACTATGGAAATAGAAGCCAACAACCAATTCCCTTCCTGGACGTCCTAATCTACAAAAAACCCGACGGCTCCTTAGGACATACCATCTACCAGAAAAAAACACATACAAACCGCTACTTAAATGCACAATCACACCACCACCCTGCACAGATCAACTCCGTAGCAAAAACCCTCATCTCCAGAACCAAACGCCTCGCTGACAAAGACCACCTAAAAACTGAATTACACACTCTCTCGAATGTTTTAATTGCGAACGGATTCCAAAAAAACACCATCACCAAACTAATCCAAAAGGAAACACCCCCCAAGAACCAAGAAACAGAAGAGAACAACGGCACTGCCCTCCTCCCTTACATCAAAGGCACCACAGACAAAATCAGCAAAATTCTCCACAAACACAATATCAAGACAGCCTTTTGCACCGACCAAAAAATAGCCAACATCTTAAGAAACCCCAAAGACAAGATTGAGCTAGAAAACCAAGGAGTCTACGAAATACCATGCAAAGTCTGTCCAGCCACATACATCGGACAGACAAACAGGAGAATAAGCGCACGCATCGCAGAACACAAGAACGCAGTCAAAAAAAGAAGAAAAATCTTCCTCTCTCTTCCAGCACATAAAAACAACAGGTCATGAAATTGATTTTGAAAGAACCAAACTCATCTCCAAAACTGAACACTTCAACAGCCGAATAATCATGGAAGCCATTGAAATAGAGAAACACCCAAACAACATGAATAAACGTGATGACACCTCCCGCTTGCCTGACATCTGGAAACTAGCCCTGGTCAACAGACGAGCCTCTGTCACAAAGACTGACACCAGGTCCAAAAGGACACAAGATGCCACCACCTTCCATCCACACCAAACACAAACCCAGACCCTTCCCACAGATGAAACGAAACCACCATCCAATAACAAAACCACGACTGCACCACCTACTGCTGCACCCCACTCCAGTCACCACATGGAGCACACTCACACACGCCAAAAAAACACTGGGAGACCACAGACACGTAGCCAGACCAAAATGAACTCACAAGACACAGGACCCCACTCCACCAAAGCCCAGGATGCTGCCAGAACGCCCATCACCAAGGTCGTTAAGAAACAAAAGGCTGATAGACACACATCCAGCACCTCACCCACACAGGTTGTCTCTAAACAGCCATCTAACCCACCAGCAGTTAATCCCTTAACGATCGCCTCAGCCACACAGCAGATCACAAAAGAACAAAGGAACCCACAATCAGCAACAGAGCAAGCAAACCACACCCCCAGCAGTATTTATAGAAGGACTTCAACTGAGATCACGCTTTGTTTCAAGAAGAAAGAAGCCAGAACACCAGCCTGAAGATGATGAGTGAGACCTCGTCGAAACGTCGCCAAAACAACCAGATTTCTACACGGGAAGAAACCCGAATCCACCCTAACATGTATACCTATACCCGTGAAAATCTACGAAAACAAATATCCGACCTCTACGGGGAGGAAACCTTCCAGCTGACCAGAACCTACGAGAAACTAGAAGTCCGAAGAGCCACCATCTTATGTGACATTGCATTCCTACGCAACTGCCGAGACAAAAATGTGATCCCCACAAGGTTCCAACTGAAATTCCACTCAAAAACCCCATCCAGCGAAAGGATCCTGAAAAGAACAGAACTAGCCTAATCAGAAGCGAACTACACAGGAAAAGATACCTACTAGATCAAACCAACAGAGACCTACTCACTCTCCACCTCAAACTCAGCAACAAAATCCACCCAACACTCTGGAACAAATCCAAGCAACTCGCCGCCTGGAGAGCTGAAACAGAGACCTCCCACAAGACAGACACACACACCAACAAACTCCACAAACTGGAAAAACACCAGAAGCCCAACCCCCTCCCACAACAGCCCATGAAACAAACAGTTCACAACATATCAGACAGGACACTCACCATCGCAGAGACCAAAGTCCTTTCCAAAGGATTCAACTTTGCTGTTGCCCCCAGACACATCCCCACTGAAAACATCATATGCGGAGTGGAAGCCAGCCTAACCAAAATCAACCCAGATGAAGCCAACAAAATCAGACTCGAAGTCACCAATGTCCTCTGCTCCAGCAAACCACCCAGAAGCAATTTACACAAAGAAGAACAAAAAGCCCTCATCAACCTGAGGAAAGACAACAACATAATCATTCTCCCAGCAGACAAAGGCAATGCCACAGTGGTGATGAACACATCCGACTACCAAGCCAAACTATCCAACCTACTACAAGACCCTGCTTACATACCTTTGAACACAGACCCCACCACCTACCTGGAAAAAACCACCAAAGCCAAAATAAAAGCCTCTCCCTTAAGTGAAGAAATCAAGCCAAGCATCATCCCCAGAGAGAAATCATCCAGATGCCCCAAGCTCTACGGCCTCCCCAAGATTCACAAAGAAGGAACACCTCTCAGACCCATAGTCAGCTCCATAGGCTCACCTCTACAAAACCTCGCCAAATTTCTGGCCAAACAACTCCAGCCCTATGCAGAATCCATCACTTCATACGTACAAAACTCGTTCCACTTCATAGAAATTATAAAGAAACAAGACCTACAACCCAATGACCTACTCGTGAGCTTCGATGTTGTTTCGCTCTTCACACAAGTGCCCATTCAAGAAGCCTTGACAGCTATCCACAACAAATACAACCCCCCCCCAAGCACATCCTAGATCTGACCAACCACTGCCTAACCAACACATACTTCATCCACAATGGACAAAGATACAAACAGATAGAAGGAGCACCCATGGGATCACCCCTCTCACCGGTCATCGCAAACCTATATATGGAACACTTTGAAACCAACGCGTTACAGAAGTCCGAACATAAACCCAAACTCTGGCTCAGATATGTTGACGACACCTTTGTTATCTGGCCACACGGGAAAGATAAACTGAACAACTTCCTCACACATCTCAACAACCTACACCCCAAAATACAATTCACTATGGAAATAGAAGCCAACAACCAACTTCCCTTCCTGGACGTCCTAATCTACAAAAAACCCGACGGCTCCTTAGGACATACCATCTACCAGAAAAAAACACATACAAACCGCTACTTAAATGCACAATCACACCACCACCCTGCACAGATCAACTCCGTAGCAAAAACCCTCATCTCCAGAACCAAACGCCTCGCTGACAAAGACCACCTAAAAACTGAATTACACACTCTCTCGAATGTTTTAATTGCGAACGGATTCCAAAAAAACACCATCACCAAACTAATCCAAAAGGAAACACCCCCCCAAGAACCAAGAAACAGAAGAGAACAACGGCACTGCCCTCCTCCCTTACATCAAAGGCACCACAGACAAAATCAGCAAAATTCTCCACAAACACAATATCAAGACAGCCTTTTGCACCGACCAAAAAAATAGCCAACATCTTAAGAAACCCCAAAGACAAGATTGAGCTAGAAAACCAAGGAGTCTACGAAATACCATGCAAAGTCTGTCCAGCCACATACATCGGACAGACAAACAGGAGAATAAGCGCACGCATCGCAGAACACAAGAACGCAGTCAAAAAAAGAAGAAAAATCTTCCTCTCTCTTCCAGCACATAAAAACAACAGGTCATGAAATTGATTTTGAAAGAACCAAACTCATCTCCAAAACTGAACACTTCAACAGCCGAATAATCATGGAAGCCATTGAAATAGAGAAACACCCAAACAACATGAATAAACGTGATGACACCTCCCGCTTGCCTGACATCTGGAAACTAGCCCTGGTCAACAGACGAGCCTCTGTCACAAAGACTGACACCAGGTCCAAAAGGACACAAGATGCCACCACCTTCCATCCACACCAAACACAAACCCAGACCCTTCCCACAGATGAAACGAAACCACCATCCAATAACAAAACCACGACTGCACCACCTACTGCTGCACCCCACTCCAGTCACCACATGGAGCACACTCACACACGCCAAAAAAACACTGGGAGACCACAGACACGTAGCCAGACCAAAATGAATTCACAAGACACAGGACCCCACTCCACCAAAGCCCAGGATGCTGCCAGAACGCCCATCACCAAGGTCGTTAAGAAACAAAAGGCTGATAGACACACATCCAGCACCTCACCCACACAGGTTGTCTCTAAACAGCCATCTAACCCACCAGCAGTTAATCCCTTAACGATCGCCTCAGCCACACAGCAGATCACAAAAGAACAAAGGAACCCACAATCAGCAACAGAGCAAGCAAACCACACCCCCCAGCAGTATTTATAGAAGGACTTCAACTGAGATCACGCTTTGTTTCAAGAAGAAAGAAGCCAGAACACCAGCCTGAAGATGATGAGTGAGACCTCGTCGAAACGTCGCCAAAACAACCAGATTTCTACACGGGAAGAAACCCGAATCCACCCTAACATGTATACCTATACCCGTGAAAATCTACGAAAACAAATATCCGACCTCTACGGGGAGGAAACCTTCCAGCTGACCAGAACCTACGAGAAACTCGAAGTCCGAAGAGCCACCATCTTATGTGACATTGCATTCCTACGCAACTGCCGAGACAAAAATGTGATCCCCACAAGGTTCCAACTGAAATTCCACTCAAAAACCCCATCCAGCGAAAGGATCCTGAAAAGAACAGAACTAGCCCTAATCAGAAGCGAACTACACAGGAAAAGATACCTACTAGATCAAACCAACAGAGACCTACTCACTCTCCACCTCAAACTCAGCAACAAAATCCACCCAACACTCTGGAACAAATCCAAGCAACTCGCCGCCTGGAGAGCTGAAACAGAGACCTCCCACAAGACAGACACACACACCAACAAACTCCACAAACTGGAAAAACACCAGAAGCCCAACCCCCTCCCACAACAGCCCATGAAACAAACAGTTCACAACATATCAGACAGGACACTCACCATCGCAGAGACCAAAGTCCTTTCCAAAGGATTCAACTTTGCTGTTGCCCCCAGACACATCCCCACTGAAAACATCATATGCGGAGTGGAAGCCAGCCTAACCAAAATCAACCCAGATGAAGCCAACAAAATCAGACTCGAAGTCACCAATGTCCTCTGCTCCAGCAAACCACCCAGAAGCAATTTACACAAAGAAGAACAAAAGCCCTCATCAACCTGAGGAAAGACAACAACATAATCATTCTCCCAGCAGACAAAGGCAATGCCACAGTGGTGATGAACACATCCGACTACCAAGCCAAACTATCCAACCTACTACAAGACCCTGCTTACATACCTTTGAACACAGACCCCACCACCTACCTGGAAAAAACCACCAAAGCCAAAATAAAAGCCTCTCCCTTAAGTGAAGAAATCAAGCCAAGCATCATCCCCAGAGAGAAATCATCCAGATGCCCCAAGCTCTACGGCCTCCCCAAGATTCACAAAGAAGGAACACCTCTCAGACCCATAGTCAGCTCCATAGGCTCACCTCTACAAAACCTCGCCAAATTTCTGGCCAAACAACTCCAGCCCTATGCAGAATCCATCACTTCATACGTACAAAACTCGTTCCACTTCATAGAAATTATAAAGAAACAAGACCTACAACCCAATGACCTACTCGTGAGCTTCGATGTTGTTTCGCTCTTCACACAAGTGCCCATTCAAGAAGCCTTGACAGCTATCCACAACAAATACAACCCCCAAGCACATCCTAGATCTGACCAACCACTGCCTAACCAACACATACTTCATCCACAATGGACAAAGATACAAACAGATAGAAGGAGCACCCATGGATCACCCCTCTCACCGGTCATCGCAAACCTATATATGGAACACTTTGAAACCAACGCGTTACAGAAGTCCGAACATAAACCCAAACTCTGGCTCAGATATGTTGACGACACCTTTGTTATCTGGCCACACGGGAAAGATAAACTGAACAACTTCCTCACACATCTCAACAACCTACACCCCAAAATACAATTCACTATGGAAATAGAAGCCAACAACCAACTTCCCTTCCTGGACGTCCTAATCTACAAAAAACCCGACGGCTCCTTAGGACATACCATCTACCAGAAAAAAACACATACAAACCGCTACTTAAATGCACAATCACACCACCACCCTGCACAGATCAACTCCGTAGCAAAACCCTCATCTCCAGAACCAAACGCCTCGCTGACAAAGACCACCTAAAAACTGAATTACACACTCTCTCGAATGTTTTAATTGCGAACGGATTCCAAAAAAACACCATCACCAAACTAATCCAAAAGGAAACACCCCCCAAGAACCAAGAAACAGAAGAGAACAACGGCACTGCCCTCCTCCCTTACATCAAAGGCACCACAGACAAAATCAGCAAAATTCTCCACAAACACAATATCAAGACAGCCTTTTGCACCGACCAAAAAAAATAGCCAACATCTTAAGAAACCCCAAAGACAAGATTGAGCTAGAAAACCAAGGAGTCTACGAAATACCATGCAAAGTCTGTCCAGCCACATACATCGGACAGACAAACAGGAGAATAAGCGCACGCATCGCAGAACACAAGAACGCAGTCAAAAAGAAGAAAAAATCTTCTCTCTTCCAGCACATAAAAACAACAGGTCATGAAATTGATTTTGAAAGAACCAAACTCATCTCCAAAACTGAACACTTCAACAGCCGAATAATCATGGAAGCCATTGAAATAGAGAAACACCCAAACAACATGAATAAACGTGATGACACCTCCCGCTTGCCTGACATCTGAAACTAGCCCTGGTCAACAGACGAGAGCCTCTGTCACAAAGACTGACACCAGGTCCAAAAGGACACAAGATGCCACCACCTTCCATCCACACCAAACACAAACCCAGACCCTTCCCACAGATGAAACGAAACCACCATCCAATAACAAAACCACGACTGCACCACCTACTGCTGCACCCCACTCCAGTCACCACATGGAGCACACTCACACACGCCAAAAAAACACTGGGAGACCACAGACACGTAGCCAGACCAAAATGAATTCACAAGACACAGGACCCCACTCCACCAAAGCCCAGGATGCTGCCAGAACGCTCATCACCAAGGTCGTTAAGAAACAAAAGGCTGATAGACACACATCCAGCACCTCACCCACACAGGTTGTCTCTAAACAGCCATCTAACCCACCAGCAGTTAATCCCTTAACGATCGCCTCAGCCACACAGCAGATCACAAAAGAACAAAGGAACCCACAATCAGCAACAGAGCAAGCAAACCACACACCCCAGCAGTATTTATAGAAGGACTTCAACTGAGATCACGCTTTGTTTCAAGAAGAAAGAAGCCAGAACACCAGCCTGAAGATGACGAGTGAGACCTCGTCGAAACGTCGCCAAAACAACCAGATTTCTACACGGGAAGAAACCCGAATCCACCCTAACATGTATATATAAACCCGAAACCCGAATCCACCCTAACATATATATATATATATATATATATATATATATATATATATATATATATATATATATATATATATATATATATATATATATATATATATATATATATATATATATATATATGCAGTTGCATTTTATATTTTCCCATCTCTCTCTCTCTCTCTCTCTCTCTCTCTCTCTCTCTCTCTCTCTCTCTCTCTCTCTCTCTCTCTCTCTCTCTCTGTGTGTGTGTGTGTGTGTGTGTGTGTGTGTGTGTGTGTGTGTGTGTGTGTGTGTGTGTGCACATGCATGCATGCAATGGTGTGTGTGTGTGTGTGAGAGAGAGAGAGAGAGAGAGAAAGAGAGAATAAAGAATAAAGATATACCAAGGCTGGCAGGAGCTGCTGCCAGTTGCCTTGCCCTTTCCTTCTGCGCTAGCTCTCACCCTGGTGCCACCACTGCCTCCAAGCCCTGCTCAGCCTCGCCTGGGGCAGCCACCAATGAGGAGCTTCCTCATTGATGGCCTTCGGCAGGGGGGGGGAGCCCTCCAATGCCTGGCTTTCGCTGCTCAAGACTGCCTGTCAGTCACTCACTCGCTTGCTCAACAGCCTCAGGATACCCTTTTGCTCCTTCACCAAGAAGCAAGTTCCCTCTTCTTTCATCACAGCCGGATTCCCGCCCACACACACACACACACACGTGCACCCCTCTCTCTCCACTGGCATGGCGACGGATTTCCTGGCTGGTGAGGATTTCACCAAGGTGCCTTCAGAAAGGGAGGCCCACCCTTGGTTCTTGAAAAACTTGCTGAAACCTGGTTTAGTTGGTGTTACTGGGGTTTACTTTTTTTAAAAAAATACCAACCTGCTGACCATGGCAGCACAATTTTTGGTTTATCAGAAAATTAGATCCAGATTTTAAAGAACGTTGGATAGAACCCTTTGTCTTCATATATCTCTCCCTTGTTCACAAATATGCTGCTCAGGTTGCATAAGAAACATCAGCCCCAAATTTACTTTGTGTGTGTGCTCACAAATATGTAATTAAAATGTACTTGCGTATACACCTAATGGATTCACCTCACCGCTGCCTAGGCAGACAGAGCTCTATTTAAATGTGTAATTTTCAGAGACAGACATGTATTAGATACAGTCCATGCTACTTTTCCTTGAAGGGACTCATGCACAGAGATCTCTTCCTCACAATGGTGCTTTGAAGAACATCAAACTGAGCGAGAGTGGCCAATCCAAGGTCGTTTAATGGGCTTAATGGATCAGTGGGCGGATTCCCAGATTCTCCCATGTTGCACCCAAACACATTGCCTCTTAAGCCTGTCACCTCTCAAGAAAAGCTGTTTTGAAAACAAAACACAATGGCTGAAATCCGGTAGAATGTCTCTATAAATTTCACTGATGCACTGAGCTACTCTAGGTGGGACTAAGTACTGGATGCCAGGCAATGCATTAGCATTTTTCCTTTTTTAAAAAAATGAAAAGAGGTGGGTTTGTTTGCTTGTTTGCTTGCTTGCTTGATTATTTTGGCACTCTGAGTTTTGATCTCTGGTTGAAACATACTTCCTCTTTTTTTTTCTCTGAATAACCTTCTGAGAATGAGAAGATTCCAAACTATGTTTTTGAATAAAACACTCTATGTTGTAAATGGAAGTGTGCTGCGTTTTGCTCCCAGCCTTTCATAAGCCCCGATGTGATCATCCTTTCTTCTTGCTGCTCTGTTTTGTTCCCCACTGAAACCAGCCTCGGCCCCATCCTCAGTCACTTCACATTGCTATTATATGCCAGGAATTTCTCCCTGGCAGACAGAGGTGAGGGATTATGTAAGAAAAGTGTCAGCATGTCTAACTGCATTGCATGCATGCCCAAGAACAAGAAACATTCTTTGACCTTGTTCTGTGATCTCACTGGCTAGTCTGGGCCAATCATTGCTTGTAAAAAAAGAACACATTTGCTTCTCACGGGTGTATTCTTTTGCAGTGAACAAAGAGCTATGAAGGTGACTCCAAAAAAAAAAAAAAAAAAGCTTAAGGGAATATTTAAAGACATCATTTATCTCCAAGATAAATCATTCCCTTAACTTAGGACACACTGCCTTAGTCTGCAACATGGCAGCAAAATGCCAGTCTGGAAATAATGGTTTGGATCCCAAAGCTGTTGCTGGAAAAGAAACATATTGTTTTGTTTTGTTTTTTTGTGGTCCCCATTTCGAAGGAAGAGGAGGAGGAGGAGGAGGAGGAGGAGGAGGAGGAGGAGGAGGAGGAGGAGGAGGAGGAGGAGGGGAGAGGATTCATACAACTAAGCATCACCTTGATAATGTTAGAAGGAAAGGGTATTTAAAAACATTAATTATTTGGAAAAGGACATAGTGAAAACCGAAAACAAGTCATACTAGACCAGTGTTGGTGAATCTATGACATGGGTGCCAAAGGTGGCACACAGAGTCCTTTCTGTGGGCACGCGACATCACCCTTCTCAGCCACAGCACTTCCCCCTCCGCTTGGAGCAAGCCACTGTGCTCCGTGGAGAGAGCCGGGCAAAGGGGAGGCAGCGGCTTGTGGGTTCATTCGTAGCCCCAGTTTACTCTCCAGCCACACCACTCTGGGCATCTCAAAAGCGAGGTGGCTGTAGAGGGCACTTTTACACAACCCCTAAGATCCGCTGGCCACTTAAATTCGGACCAGAGATCTTGGGGGTTCGTTACTCTTCCTGTGTTCCCACCTCCTCCACACTTCCTTGCTCCTCTCTGCGTGAGGGGAGGGAGAAAAAAAGGGAGAAAAACGCAGGCTCAACTCCATCTGCTGGTGGAAGCTGCCCCAAGCCCCGTCGTCGTCATGATTCCTGTCTCTTAAAGGGGCGGCGGGGACAAAAAAAACAAACACAAGGCGAGGAGAGCCCGGCACTCACTACTTTACATCCGCATCAGAAATTTTTCAGCTCCGGAGACCAGGTACTTGAAAAGTGCGCTGGGACGCACTTAGGTGGGTGTGGTCGCACTTAATATTTTTGTAAACTCCGGAGCTGGTGGGGAAACAATTTTAAGCTCCGGATCTGGGAGCCATTTGCCACGGACTTTAGGGGTCGTGTGAAAAGGCCCAGAGTAGACGGGGGCTATGAAGGAGTCCACAAACCACTGCCTCTCCTTCACCTGGATCTCTGCACTGAGCCATTTTGGCAGTCTTGAAATGGTTCTGTGCAGAGAGCTGGGTGAAGGGGGCAGCGGTTTGTGGGCTGATTTGTAGCCCTAGTTTACTCTGTAGACACACTGCTTTGGGGGTGCCCAGAGCAGATTGAATGGAGAGTAAACTGGGGCTAGGAATGAGCCCACAAGCTGCCATCACTCCCCCATGGCTTTCTCAATCGTATAGCACCCCATCTTCCTCTCTGCCCAGGGCAGAGAGGCAGATGGGGTGTTACTCTTTGGGAAAGTGAGGATCAAAAAGCAGTTTTTTTAATTTCCTGTGGTCACAACGAGGGTAGCACTCAAAGCATTTGTAACCCAGGGTACCACTGTATACAGGTTCAATTGCGGTATTGGCACTTTGCGGAAAATATGTGGATTTTTGAATCACAGTTTTGGCACTCAGTCTCTAAAAGATTTGCCATCACTGTATTAAACTAATTTTTCCTTCCTTCTTTCCTTCTTGCTAGAGATACAATTTTGATAGATAATGGGGATGCTTTACATGTAGTGTATCTTAAGATGTTTTAACAAGAATGTTTTTCTTCTGACCAAGCCGGTAAAATGTAAAGTAGACAATATTACTGTTTAGGTTGATTCGTAGCTGATAGATGAAATGTATGCATTGAATGCTTGGTGAGGGTTCCACATCACTCTGGAGAGAAGTGGCAAGTTGGGTAAATTGACTCAAGGGATTGCCACAGGGTTCTACCTTAAGTCACAGATCCCCCCCTACTTTATAAATGACTTGGTTGAGGCTGTGGGTGAGGGGGGAATGCTTATCGCATTTGTGAACGACACTGAACTGGGAGGAATAGTTCATATTCAGAAGAACCTTCTGACAGTAAGAGCTGTTTGATGTTGTAATTGACAGCTTCCGAAGTTTGTGAACAATCCTGCACTGGAGGTTTCAAACAGAGATTGGATTGACCCCTGTCAGGGATGCTTTAGATGCACATTCCTCTGCTTTGTCGGAGGGTTTGGGTTGATGGCTTACAAGACGCTTTCCAGCTCTACAGCGTTATGGTTGTATGATTCTATGTATCGATGTAAAAATTAAAGGAAGCTGGGCTAAGGGATGAGCATAAGAGTGTGTATATATTGCGATATGTTATCCATCAGAATGCTTTTGCTATCTGGCTATAACTTGTATTACATGTCCCATATTCCACCAGTCCACATGGTCAGTGTGAACCCTCAAACATTTAGTTAACCTTTTTAACAGAATGCCTGAATGGGGCATAATTCTATTTCAAAATCTACTGGGTTTATTTGTTTGTTTGTTTGTTTGTTTGTTTGTTTAATGTAGCTTATATGTCACCCACTACCCAAGGGTCCGTTCCACAGCTGGGATTGACATGACGTGAGACAGAATAAGGATCCTCCAGGATTACTGTCAGGATCGCCCCCGCTGCCGCCATCCAGGTGAGTCAAACCAGTTCATTTTGGTATGGTACATACAAATTTTTGTTCTGAAAATTCATACTAAACAAAAAATGAACTGAGGGCCCCCAAAACAGAACAAACCAAACCATTGGTTTTCTGTTTCATGCCCACCTCTGCATATCATTTGTTGTAGGGCTAATACTGGATGGCTACTTTATTAGCTATATTCAAGAAAGCCTTCCCCCCACCCCAGGTCAGCCTCTCATCTCCTGCAGATACCACCCATCCTATAACCAGTGTGAGCTTGCCTGGTCACCTGTTGCAGCAGGATAGGAATTTTTTGCCCTTATCACCAGAATGGGCTGATAGGTGATGGGATTTTTTCCACCTATCCCACACTGGTTGGGGGATTTATCGGGTCCTATATGTTTAACTAGGTGGTTTTTCATGTTTTTGCCACAATCCTCGGTCACACTAGTGGGTAGTGTAGAGGCCAAAGTAAGTGTGTCATGGATTGTTAATGTCATTCTGGTCCATCCAATTTCATAATGCTGCAGATCAGGTGATTACAATGTTGTGGGGAAGGATGTGCTTGGAATACCAACCCCTGGGCCAAGGGATGCCAGGGAGTGGAGCCTGGAAGCCCAGGGGGCTTATTACTTTGTCGTCCCCTGCACGCTGTCTGGGAGATGTTGCTAATGGGGGGGTAGTTGACCTGCCTGGATAACATCATTTGGCAGTTGGGGAGGTCTCAGGTGACCTTGGTGACCCAACCACTACTCCACACTACCTTAGCTCCTCTTCTGTTGGTTTAAAGTTACTGTTACGCTAGTAAAGTGTTGCCCGTTTAACCCCATCACTCATGTCTCACCTCTTATTCGGGCATGGGAGGGCAAAAGTCTCTGGGTGGCTTACAATTAAAATAAACAATTCAAATAATTAAAATTTAAAACATTGCAATACTAATAACATTAACATGATAAAAACCTTCAAATACAATAAAGCGGCCATGCTGGATGGTGGGAGGCCTCACCGGCACCAGCAGGCCTCACTGCCAGCTCCGGAGCCCTGACAGCAGCCACGCTGGGCAGCAGTGAACCACACCGCTGCCTCCGGAGCCCTGGCAGCTCCTTGGAGTGGCCTTCTGAGCTCCCCAACCTGGACATTAGGTAAGACGTGCCGGTGGGGTGGAGGAAATGAAAAATGAATAAAACAGAATGGAAATTTCCATTTTGTGTCATTTCATTTTTCTTAGAGGGGGCTGTTCATTATTCATTTTGTTATCTAGTAAAATGAATAACGAATAGCAAAATGAATTTTTTATCCATTTCATGCCCATCTCTAGTGATATACAAACAAATGGGTGTTAAAATCAGTCCTATAGGTGAGAAAACCCTGACCAAAAGCAGTAGAAAAAGTTTGGTCTTCTCACATCTCTGGAGAATTTTTGTGTAGTTTTCTTCTCTGTGTGCATGAGGATGAAATAAGGAAGAATATATACCCTTGGTAGGTGTCTGGGGCCCAGAGTCAATATAATATGTAACCCTTGGGGTCATGTATCTCTTGACCTAGCAGAAAGTTCAATATTCACCAGATTCAACATACGCCTGTTGTCCCATGAGGTCCCATTGCTACTGTTTCACAGACAAGACTACAGAGAAATAAGCTGATGGAACTACCCAATCAACTAGCTGTCTCAATGTGCAATGTTATTGAAGTCAACTTCGGAGCCCCTGCCCCCTCCCCATACTAGTCTAGGAATTTTTTTTTTTTTTTGGTGTGGTGGTGGGGGAACAGAACAGAAGTGTGATCACCTGTGCTTCAGGGTTGCAGTGAAATATTAATGTGGGCGAGAAACTATTAAGTGCATAATTAGAAACAGTAAATCTTCCATTACACTTGGTGAGATACTGATTTGTATTTTTTAAAAAATGTAATCCCTTGTAAGTAAAGACAATAAGTAAAAAGTGCAAAGGATTTTAAATATTTCTTTCTGCTTCATGCATCTTTTATTTTTATTATTACTCTGATAATGTGGCAGAATTGTCAGTGGAAAGGGGGAAACGTCAGCCTTTGGATTTAAATATTATTTTTTATTTTGTTTAAAGGGTACATTTGCTACTGTTTAGTGAAAAAAACTCTGTGAGTGGATTACATAAAAAACTAAAACCACCATAGAATATGGTATAAAACCAAATATTGTGCCAGAGCAATTCCAGAGTGAAAAAAAAAATAAAAATAAAATGTTGATCTTCCATTTTTATTCTGTTTTACAAAAACAGCCAATAACCTTTCATATAATGAGGAAAATGTGTGATTTGTCCCCCCATCACAACACTGCATCCTATCTTTATCACATTTCAGTGAATACTGCCATCACCTGAGGCAAATGGAACAAAAGAAAGGATCAAGAGAATAGATCTTGGTTTGGGTTACTTTATATTATTGTTTTTTCATTGTGTTTTTCATCGAGCTTTTTTGTTACATGTAACACAACAGGATCAAAACAAACATGTGATTTAAAGGGGGCATGGGGACTAACATAAAAGTAGCTACTTTAAATGTGAAAGGCCTAGGATCTGTTATAAAGAGAAGAAGAATAGAAGCTCTATTGAAGAAGAATAAAGTGGACATTATTTTCCTACAACAGACTCATCAATCAAGAGATGGGATCAACGAACTTAAGCTACAGATTATCAACATTTACGAGAAAGGGTATGGGACTTCAAAATCTAAAGGAGTTGCAATTTTAATTTCTAAATATTGTGAATTTGTAGTACAAGAAGTTATAAAGGATGACAATGGTAGATATTTAATAATCCAGGGTTTATTGGGAGAAGAAGACTATATAGTAAATGTTTATGCACCTAATGCACAGCAAGGAGTTTTTTATGAATCTGTTCTAAAAGAATTGGAGAAGGTGAAAAAAGGGCATGTTGTTATGGCAGGATACTTTAATACGGTACTGGACAAAGTAAAGGATAAATCTGATATTTAAAAGACCTATCTCATTAATAAATCAAGATGCTAAGATTTTTACCACAATATTAGCGAATAGAATGAATGGATTTATTACAAAATATATCAAGGAAGATCAAAATAGGTTTCTAAAGGGAAGACAAATGCCTAATTTAACTAGAAGAGTGCTGAATATTATATTGATACAGAAATGAATAAACAGAAGGCTGGTATTCTATCATCGGATATATTTAAGGTTTTTGATTGTGTGGAATGGCCAACACTAAAAATAGTGATTGAAAATTGGGGGTTTGGAATGAAATTTAGAGGGGTGATAGATAAATTATATTCTGAAAATACATCTGAGATAATAATCTCTAGGCTGAGGTACTAGACAAGGTTGCCCCCCTCTCCCCACTTCTATTTTGTTTAATGATTGAAATGTTTGCAGATAAAATAAGGAATTATGAGTTAATTAGTGGATTAGGTACTGATAATAAAGATTAATTTATTTGCAGATGATTCCTTATTGACAATTAAAAACCCACTAGAGAGTATGGATAGAGTTAAATATCATTTGGAGAAATTTGGGTCAATATCTGGATTGAGGGTTAACTGGCAGAAATCTCAGGTAATGTTGTTTAATCATAACAAGGAAGAACAGAAAGTGTTTACCCACAGCTAGGGATGTAAGATAAGTAACTCAATTAAGTATTTAGGTATAGAATTAGTAAAGGACACACGGAAACTAAAGGAATTTAATTATAGTAAACTGAAGAAAGAAATTAAGAATAAAATGTTAGAATATTCAAATCTAAAACTTTCTTGGTTTGGGAAGATTGCATTGATAAAAATGAAAATTTTACCAAAGTTAATTTTTTTCCTTATGATGCTTCCAATACAGTTAAGTAAGGATGACCTTAAATTTTGGCAAGATTTAATTAATAACTATTGTAACAGTGGTAAAAAAGCTAGAATAAACAAAAAATATTAGTATATGGCCCAAAATAAAGGTGGTATAGGTTTACCAAATGTCAAAAATTATTATTTAGCAAATCAAATAAGGTTTATTGGGGATGTTGTGTTTAGTCCAGAAAGATTAATATGGTGGAAAATGGAATCATCGGAAATAAAGGAGGATATTGAAAAATTCTTATTCGGCACTATTAAGAAATCAAAGTTAAATGAGATTAATAACCCCTTTCTTAGATCTATGTTAAATGCATGGTACTTACATAAGAAAAATTATGTCCCTCACACTCACCATTGAGATCCGTAACTGAAATGGAGAATTTCCCTATAAATTTGAAAGTTTTCAAAACAGTATTTAGGGATAAACAAGTGATTAGATTGAAAGACTGGATAGGCAAGATGAGAGGGAAAGTACAAATGAAGGAAATTCTCCAAAGTAGGGATATATCTTGGTTTCATTTTATACAATTAAAGAAATGGACTGATACTTGGATAGAGAAAAATAATAAACACAGAGAGTACACAGAATATGAACAACTCTTATTATAGTAGTAAAAGGTATTGTTAGCAAACTATATAAAATTATTTCGGATTTAGATGAAAATAGGGGAGGATCTGGATTGAAATTATTGTGGGAACAAGATTTTAAAAAAGAAATAAGAGAATAGGACTGGGCTAAAATATGGAGAATGAGAATACTTAGATCTATATCTGTTAGAATAAAGGAAAATTTCTTTAAAATAAGTTTAAGATGGTATTTGATGCCAGTAAAACTGAATAAAATGAATGCAAATTTTTCTAAGCTTTGCTGGAAATGTGATAATGAGATTGATACCTTTTATCATTTGTGGTGGGAATGTAAAAAGATACAGAAATTTTGGAAATGTATTTTTAAAGAACTAAGTGACATACTAGAAATGACTATAGAGCCCAAATCTGAAGTTGCTTTATCAATATTTGTGGATCATAGTTATGATGTTAAAACCAAAGAGTTGATTACAAATTTGTTGACAGCGGCTAGATTAATAATTGCTAGAAATTGGAAATCTAAATATGAACTATGTTTAGAAGAATGGTATAATGAAGTGTGGAATATTGCTTTAAATGATAAATTGACTTGTTCTCTCAAGGTTAAAAAAGGAGAGTTAAAAAGAGATATTTTCTATGATATATGGGGTAGATTCATTGAATATGTGCTTGTACGGGATAAGGGTAAGGTTTCCGTGCAACAATCGATTTTGTTCTGGAGGGGAGGATGAAAAATGTAAATACGAAGAGTGATCCTGTTGGTGAAGGGGTGCACTGCTGTTGATGTTTGTCTTGTTTAATGTAATTTGTATATGTTTTTTAAATTAAAAATATCAAAAATAAATAAATAAATAAATAAATAAATAAATAAATAAATAAATAAATAAATAAATAAATAAATAAATAAATAAACGTGAGTATTTTCCCACCTTGCAGGTTCTACCTATTTTGAATGGGATATCCTGCACAAACTATCTCTCCAAACAAGTGGAACCTCATTACTTTTAGCTAGAGATGCAAGGAATCAAAACTGAAAACTTTGGCATGCAGACTAAGGATACGCAGCATCTCCTCTATGTGGACCATGCCAAGACAGAAGCCAAGCTTGTTAGCGATTCTCTGACCCATGATAGCATTTATGCATCTCCATTTTACTGGAAAATCTCATAGCTGTTAATGGGGGAATGCCAAGAGCAAGACCAGGTCAAGAACTGTGCAAATAGGACAGTAGGGCAGAAGTGGAAATCTCAAAAAGTTGAGTTCTTGGTATTTTTTTCTTTTTATCTTATTTTTCTAACCATCCAGAGAAAGAAAGCCTAGGTCAGCTTCTTAAGGATGCCATCAGGAAAGGAATGTGTGAGGGACTCTGAAAGAATAATAGACAGAGTCCTCTTTGACCGTTACCACACTTCTGATAAAAACACATTTTCCTTAAAAATAAGGTGCCTTAAAAATCATTGTCCAATTTTCAAAACGATTTATCTGAAGAACCCCCTGGGCCATACCCATTTTTGTCCGTTGTGGTGCTTTTTCTTGCCACGGCCACTGGGGTGATGTTTTTTACATCGCTTCCTGCGTCTCCCTTTTAAGCGATTTGGTTGAATTTGTGGACATACTAAGGCCACAATTTTACCACAGTTTTCTGCGTATATACATTTCATGCATATTTTTAAGGAGGTCACATGGTTTTTAATGTGCAGTTAGTGTCCTCTCTTCTGTGTCGTATTTTCCTATTCTGGGTCCATCTCTACCAGTCTACTTCACATTTTCCCCTTCTTTCCTGCTCTACTTTCCAAGCCTCCGTGGTGTTTAGCCTCAGGAAGCTGCCGAAAAGGGGAACAACATATTTTACTGCGTATTTTTGGGGTCCTGTCATGGTTACAGAAGCAAATAAATAAGCATTTTTGAGCGAAGTTTATAAATCCAGCCCCTGGCGGTGGTTTAGGAAACTTCGCTGAAACTGCTGTTCCTGAGGCATGGTCGGCCGAAATCAGAATTTCCTTCTCTTCGCAGTTAGCACACAATCTTTTTCTGCAGAGTTCGCCACTGGGAAACTACGCAGAAAATGCTGGTAGGATCGCGGCCTAAGTTGCTTCCCCCCGTGCCCCCTATTGGCATACCAAGTTTTAAAGTGGGTCAATAAAGTGAGAACTCGAAAGCCGATTGCTAGCTACCCGCTGAAGTGTGAAGAGCAGAACCGCTATAACAACCACGTGACCACGGGAGGAGAAAAGGTGATCCAAAATAAGAAGCGGCTGCTCGCCAAAGTGCGGTAGCGGCATTATATTTCTTCTTAAGACAGCAATGCAAAGAGCCTGCTGTTCTAGACTTTCCATCCTTTCTCTCTCCCCCCTCCCCGACCCTTCCCTTCCTGTTTTCTGTTTCTGATTCCCTGGATATGAGATTATGGGTGTTGTGACCACAACACTGATTATGGTGGTTTAATCAAAGAATTTGATTACATTTGATAGAGCAGAAGGAGACATGCAACAGCCTTTTCAAGCACTACCACTGAACTAGCAGAAGAGCTTTGGCCTGTTCCTCCGATGCCTTGTTGTTCATTCGGGGGGGGGGCTATTTTATTATATCCTTTCATTGTAGCTGGCATCCTTGAGGGTGGCTGGGGAGGGGCATGGACCCTGAAGAGTTAATCTCACAAAATGATTTAAACGTGTGTGTCTTTGTGCGCAAGTACACAGTTGCACACTGTGCCACACACCAGCCAGAATAATCCTTATTGTCAATTTACAGGGGAATCTAGTTATGTAGTAATAGTTCTGTGAGAAGCCAAATTGTATGTTAAGAAGACACTCTCAAGTGCACTTCATTTACATTTAGCACAGTTTGCTCCTGCCTTTCTTGGAGAAGTTACCAACCTGTTTGTGATAGGTTTTTTTAAGATGTGCTTTGCAAAGGCTTTGGGATATAAATGAAAAGATATTTCCTCTGTTGTTGGAGCATATTGATCCCCATGCAGAATCGCTTACAATTATCTTTTCCCAACATGTGCAAGGAAATAGGGCATGCAGATCCTCCTGTAGCTCTTGTGTTTCGTGGCGGCTGCATGTGGTTTAGCAAAAGGTTGTTTAATGATAATCTCTCATTATTCTGCGTTTACGAACAGAGCCTTTGATTTAGCTCTCATTCACATGGATTAAAAGGGGGGGGGAGAAAGGGAAAATGCTTATACTGATTTTACTTTCTGACCCTCATGAGGATATCAGACGTTCACCGAGTATCAAAATTGCCCAGCTCTGAAGAAGTGTTTACATGGGTGCAAAATCCAGGGTGCCCCATAATGCTGAAATCACAGAAAATATATTAATAATAATGAGTTTAATATTCTTAGAACTGCAGAGCTGGAAGGGACCAAGTGGATTGTCAAGTCCAACTCCTGTCAAGGAGGCAGGTGGGGAATTGAACTTCCAAACCTAAACCACTGAGATATCCATCATATGTTGTGAATAGAGATGGGCACGAAATGAACAATTTTTTGTTTTTGTTTTCATTTTTTGTTTCGTTATGTAATGAAATGACAAATGAATTTTGTCTCTAAAATAAAACGAAACGAACAGAAACACCAGAAATTTTGTTGTGCATTTCGTTTTCGTTATGGCAATACAGTGAACTGCTTTAAATGCTAATTTTTTTTGAAATAAATGGTAACAAAACGGTAATGAAATGAACGAAAATGAAAATGAATTTTTTGCAAAAAATTCACAAAAAACGGAAACGAACCGAGACGGACCCTCTAAACGACAAACGACAAACGAAACACCATTTTTTTATTCATGCCCATCTCTAGTTGTGAAATGTTTATTTAAATAGTTGTCCTCCCTTCTCTCCTCCACCCCTTGCAAAAGGTTACCAACTCTATTGGTACGTCATAAGAAAGAAAGAAAGAAAGAAAGAAAGAAAGAAAGAAAGAAAGAAAGAAAGAAAGAAAGAAAGAAAGAAAGAAAGAAAGAAAGAAAGAAAGAAAGAAAGAAAGAAATTACTGAGCCTCATGACACAGTGGTTAAATGCCTGTACTGCAGATAAAACTGTGCTCAGGACCTGGGGTTCAATCCCAGGTAGCAAGCTCATGGTTGACTCAGCCTTCCATCCTTCTGAGGTTGGTAAAATGAGTACCCAGCTTGCTGGGGGTGGAGTGCAATGTGTAGCCTGCATACTGTAATTAAACAGTAAACCGCCCAGAGACTACTTGAAGTGGTATGGGGTGGTATATAAGCAGAACACTTTGCTTTTTTTTAAAGGAAGAAAGAAAGAAAGAAAGAAAGAAAGAAAGAAAGAAAGAAAGAAAGAAAGAAAGAAAGAAAGAAAGAAAGAAAGAAAGAAAGAAAGAAAGAAAGAAAGAAAGAAACCCCCACACAACCCCTATTCCACTAGAATTTTTAAAAATCTTATTAGATTCTCTCTCACACACACAATTAGGAAATAAGCGTAAACTAAGAAGGGGGGGAGAAAACTGCTGTGGGTTATTTAGAGAAATAGCTAATCTTAATGTTAGCATGCTAATAACAAAATAGACCCTGCTAAGAGAGATTTTTCACCAAGAAAGAGTCACCATTTTGTACAACACAGACAACTATAATGTTCCGTCTGCTGATTTTCATGTTTGTTACCCTAGTGCAGAGTGTGGGGAGGGGGAGACATGCATCCTCTGCCAAATGGTGCTACTATCAATTAGGTGCTGGATGGCTGCTTCTTAGGCCGTTACTTCACGAACCTCTCGCTGCGCGGCGAGCCGTAATTTCCGTGCGAATCGATTGCTTCAGTCCGCATGCTCCTCCTCTTTGGATTCGGCGCCACCCCGACCACGCCCCCTAAACCGTGCTCCAAGCGGGGCGAGAGATTCCCCTGCCGGAGGCCGGGAATCTTCTTCGCTTCGCATCCCGCTTCACATCCAAAGTCACGTGTGGCCAGTTAATATATATATTTATTTATTTTTTAACTTACTTTTTCTCCGAAATGCCGATGCATCAATATTTCGGTTAACCCGTTCTTTTGATCTTGCCTTCTGTACATGGGGCAGGGGCAACAGAGGGGGGGCAAGCGTCCCCAGGTGACGTGAGCAGAGCCCCTCCGCTGGCAAGGGATGGCGAAGCGCTGCGCAGAGGGAGGGGGGAGGGGGTGTCGGTGCCGCCGCTGCAAGACACCCCCCCGCGCGCCCACCCAGAGAGCGGCGGTGGGGCACACAGGGCGATGAAGCTGAGAGAAGCCTCTCCCGCCCTGCCCCCCCCCAAAAAACCAACCCAGCTGCTCTGCTTCAGGGAAACACGATGGCCGCCCACAAGTCCTTGGGACAACCGCAGGGGCCTTTGAGCGCCGGGCTTGACCGCTGGCTTGTGCGCCTCTGACCGCAAATGACAGCCGGGTATTGATGCATCGATACGCCGTGGTAATTTTTTTAAAAAAATAAAAGAAAGAAGAAACCGGACGTTGCAAGTAAGCTTCCGAATGCGAAGGGAGCACGTGAGGTAGTAATGGATTCGATCCTAAAATTTCGCATGGTGAGGACAGAGAAAGAGGGGTGGGGGCGAAGGGGAGACCACGTGACCAGCTTCGCATTCAAAGCGAAGGCAATCCCGCTGCGAAGCGAAGTACTTCGTGAAGTAACGGCTTTAGACTTTCTGCTAACTGGAAGATAGCCAAGGGACTGTCTCTTCCTCCTGAGTTGAAACAGGGTTCAATTAGTGTTGTCACCACACTATAATCAAGTTGGTATTGATGCGGCATAGTAGGCTGCCTGCCCAGGTAAACGTTGTCCCCTTCAGACTCTACCAGCTGTTCATCCAGGGTTAGAACCTATGTGTGTACCACTATCAAAGCCGCTCAACGAACGTAGCTTGTATATATATATACCTGTATGTAGTCATGCTTTCAGTGAAGGTATCTTTCTCGCATTCACTCACTCACTCTTTCTTTGTTGAGCCACAGCTCCTTGTTGAGGCCACAACATCTATTCACACTCCTCTTTGTTCTAAAGTTCCAACTTACAAACACTGAATGCTGCTATTCTTTCAAGATGTTGGGTTGTCCACAATACACCCACACATGGTGCAGCTGGCCAAAATATCACTTCAGCTAGTCATACAGATGCCCAGGCTTTAGCTTTGCTAAGGGTCCTGCTTAAATGCGATATGTCTTTGCTGCATATTATATGAGGTACATGAAGATTTCTGTGAGCAGCAGTTTAAGGCTCCCAGTACTGCTTCTTGGTTTACATTCTTCATAGGTCCTGGGGCTCCATTGCGGGAGGAAGCTTCCAAATTCCTCCTATAACAACCACTCACCACCTTCCTTATAGGATAATGGCCAGTCCCCATTAGTCATGCCTCCAAAAACTGCTCAGTTGGCATCAATCTTGGCACTGGAATTGCCAGAAGTTGAGATGTTAACAGAGATTTGCTCATGGTTCAGTGCAGAGCAGCAAATGCCTCCCCAGAATGTCTTCGTTTCTGGAAATTCACTGCCAACATCTTCACCAGTAGAGCTACACTGGTGGGTGCAATTATTAGGATTTTGGTAATTCATACCCTAAATTCCGCTCTTCCCGTTTTAATCCTATGCTGCCATGGTAGTTCAATATGTTTAACTCCACAAATCCTTGATTTTGCACAAGCACTCTGTAGATCTGCCCCCTGAGTGTCTCTGGTCTCTTTGCTCTACCCTGTAGTCATGTTGGAAATGTACAAATACTTCTGATTCAGTTGGTATTTACACAGCGGTCCAAACACACTACTCTTCATCAATAATTATAAAGAAGCTATAGTGATTTATTGCCTCCTTGTTAGATAATGATGGTCACTGGAGCCAACAAACTGAGGTTTTAAAGGAATGGGGAAAATATATTTGACATAGAATATAAATGTCTGTGATCTTTGAAGGTACTACAGGAAATAAATATTCCGTGAAGTGTTGCTATAAATGCATGCAGATCAACAAAACATCGGACAAGTACTTTTTGATGTGATACAGATTAAATAAAAAAGGGAGTTGACAGAACAGGCTAAAACATTTTTCTTTTTTTTTAAAAAAATCATTTAAAATAGCATTTAAAATGGTGAATTTTTAGAAACCTGGCTATAAAATTAAATTGGGAGATGATAATATGTCAAATGCAATAGGTTTAACATTTTGCAAACTCTGTGGCTGGTTTATTGTATGGATGCTATAATGTTTTTAACTTATTTGAACAAATGATTTTTCATGTTTAAAAACTGTGAAAGGGGCCATGCTTAGTTTTTCAGCAATTTCCATTTTTGAAAGTGCCCCTATCTTACAGTTACTGATTTCAAGATTCTGCATTGCCCTATTCCGAAAGCATACATTATATTAGAATAAATTCAACATGGACATAAGAGTCCAGTCTATTCTTTATCCCATCAAATATTTGTGGGTCGTTGTTCACAGACTTGGCTGAACCTTGAACCAAGATGAACAGCCATTTTGCTGGCTCATGTCTATCTCTTTTCTATAGCCATGAAGCCATGGTAAAAAACAAAACAGCCATCAGTCTTTTAAAAAAGCTCAACTGCCTCAGCTGAGAGGTGGGTGCATAGACAAAGGTAGCCCGCCTGCAGGAATTAGTTGGGCTACCTCTCAAGATGGTGGTGATGGTGGAGGAGGAGGAGGCAGCATCAGGAAAAATAGGGAGGCAATGGTGGCAGTGGGAAGGGAATGGTGGTAGATTGTGGGAGTGGGGGAAACAAATCAGGAAGTTATTTAAATAGTAATAGTATTTAATAGTAATAATTGCATACATACAATAATATTACTATTATTATATCACAAATTTTCAATGATTGCAGGTCAGATGGGTCCCTAACCCCCACGATAGACTGGGGGTTACTTTATAACCAAATTTTAAGCCAGCCTTTAGTCTTTCATGGTAATTTGAGCTATAGATGACCCCCTGTACTCAGGGGGCAAAATTCTCTTGGGCAGTCAAGCAAAGAGTTTAACATATGGGAGCAAGTTATCATCAGTTAAGAAATTTCCAGAGTCCTGGGTTCAAATCCTTACTCAGCCATGACATCTCATTAGGGTGTGAAACTGGTAAAACCACTAGACAAATATCTTACCTTGAAACCCCTACTGAGATCACTACAAGTCACTTCCAACTTGAGGACACATTTTAATTATTAGTTTGGTTTTTTTTTTTGTTTTTGGAATGTGTGGATTTGTTTAGATGTGTATTATTTTATGACTTGAAATTCGGTTAATTCGGTTTTTGGAAAGTGGCTCCGGAGAGTGTCCCCCCCCCGAGAAAGCTGGCATGCAAATGCTTTTAGCAAAACAAATAAAATGGTTTGTATTTTTGACACCACCATCATTATGGGTAACTAGCATCATACCATCATTATTTTAATGGCTTTTCCAGAGAAATCACAAGAATAAGGAACCCATTTGGTATTCCAATCTATCCTCATTTTTGTAATCTTTCATTAAAGAGGAACTGCACTTGCTAATTAACTACATACTAGCATGTCAAAGTAGTATTAACAAAAGCTGAAAGTTAATGGCTGTTCATTATTCTCCCAGCTATCAAATCCCAACCCTTAGGGAATATTTAACTAGAAGCAACCATTTAAACATTGCCTTCTTGAATGCTATTAGCTCATGCTCAGTAAGGAACTCTAGTAGATACAAAGCCTATCTGAAAATTTCAAAAGTACAGTATCTATGGGCTTTGGGCATGTCACAGTGAAATCTAGGGGCTGTGTTCATATCTTCCAAGCAATGCTGGAAATCCCTTGTTCTCTTTTTATTAGAAATATTGCAGAAACTCTCATTGCTCTCATCTGGGAAAAGGTGAATGGGCTTTGCTTGCTACAAAGATAACGAGTGCATGGTCAATTCAAATTCTTCAATTGTTCACAGTCAATTTTAGGGTGAAAAATATTCCCCTTTCCCATCCTTCCACCCACTTCAAGCCATAATCCTTAGAATCACAAAAACTTCACAAAAAGAGGCAAATCTCCTGTCGGTACAGTATTAAGTGATCATTTCACAGCCAGGGATGGGATATATGGAGTGTTTATAAGCAACCCCAGACCATCGAAGTAGATGTAGGAGGGGGTTTGCATGGAATTGGATTCCCCACATGTGTGGAGGGGAACCACTCCATTTATATTGGGCCCCATTGAATGTGAGCTACCAGTTTCTGACTCATCTCTGGCACTTCTCAGCCATCTTGTAAAACAAAGCCATCAGTCAGTTGGTGCTACTAAGGGATCCCCATTCATCTTAATGTTTATCCTCAATGGGGGTATAGTGACTGCTCCAAGCCAAAAGGAGGAAAGGACCAAGGCCTGGTGTGTGTTTCTCAAACATTCAAAAATCATGTAATAATGGCTGCTTTCACATGACCACTGAAATCCACAGCAAACTTTTATCCAGATCACCCCCCCGGAGCGGTCACATGGTTGATGTCACAGATGAGATGTTCCCATGGTCACATTTTGAAAATCTGCAACCGTTCTGATCCCACAACTGAGAACCACAGCAAGGACACCATAACAGGGGCGAAAAGGTTTTGGTGAGGATTTTCCGTGTCCCCACGGACTCGAGTAAAGTTTTAAATTCCACATCAGAACAGCGACAAGGATTTTATCACCTCGGGACCAGGTACTTGTAAAATGTGCTGGGTCGCTCTTAAATGAGCATGGTTGGACTTTTTAAAAAAATCTGCTGCTCATGGGAAAACGATTTTATGCTCTGCATCTGCCACCACTTTGCAACAGATTTTAGTGGTTGTGTGAAAGCAGCCTAAGTGATTTGAACAAAAATCTCACCATTCTCTTGGGTTTGATTGAAAGAAGCCATTGCAACATGATGAGCCAGCTCGCTGAGGATTTTCCAGCCCTTTAGGAATCCTTGACACCAGTGCAAGGGTGCAAGAGTGAGACAACAGTGCAATAGTGAGACTTTGAACCATCAGCATTTAGCCAAAATGTCTCATAGAATTAGTGCCTTTTCACTTTGTGATACTAAGCATACACTGCATGCAGCAAATGCAACATGCTTAGTCATTTTTATATTTTGTATTGTTACTTTGTTGTTCACAGCCCAGAGTAGCCCTTGGGCTAGCTGGAGTGGAATACAAATCAATTTATATTTTGTATTGTTACTTTGTTGTTCACAGCCCAGAGTAGCCCTTGGGCTAGCTGGAGTGGTATACAAATCAATCAATCAAACAAACAAACAAACAAACAAACAAACAAACAGCTGGTTGATCAAAAAGATGTAACCACCCACTCAGTGTTACTACATGCAAATGAAAAAGGACAACAGTTTCTAGCAGTGCCTATCTCAAAACAGTGCAAATTCTTGGGAAGAGCAGATGATACTTTACCATCTCATGATGGATCCAGGGACAGATGCCCTCCACCATATCCTGAAAATGCAGGACTGACTCCCACACACCCCTCCAGTGCATGGCTCTACAACGGCACAAAAGCATGGATCCAAGGGACAGATCTACCTGATTTCTATCCAGGATCACCTCCAAACCATTTGGCTTTAGACATGGGCATGACCTGATTTTTATCCAGGTGAAATTTTATCTCTGACCGTTTGAGTTTGCGTTTTCATTTCTGTTACCAAACCAGAAATGGGCATGGAAATAGCGATAATTAAGCAGTCAGAAACTCAGAAACTCGAACGAAAAAGAAAAATTTGGTCGGGTTTTTCATTTTTGTTTGTGGCATTGCGGCAATTGCGCAGGAGGTGGCAACCTCCCTTGACGCTTATTGTTGCCTAACAAAAAAACAAACCACCACCTTTCTATCATGTCCTCTGGAAATCCTACTAAAAAGCCTCAATTGTTTTCGCTTTCCCCCCATTAGTGAAGGTGCTTCTTCTGTCCTCCCCCCCTTCCCCAAAAGCCTTAATGGCAAAGCGGATGAGCAGCTCCGGCCTCCCTTTTCTCACCAAAGCCTCCCCCCTGCAAATGCCAGCGGCGGGACAGGAAGGGCGCAACGCCAAGCACCGGTGGGGGATTAAGGTAGGAAGGTGGGTTGCTCGGAGGGAGATCTTTGATTGCTGCTCTCTCTCTCTCTCTCTGCCCCCCTGCAGCCCACAAGGCGGGAGGGTGGCGCGCCTTCCTCCTCCTCCTCCCAACATGGTGGAAGTGTGTGTGCATGCCGGAGCCCAGGCGCGCATGTGTGCGCGTGCATGTGTGTTCACTCCAGCCGGGGCTGCTGAGCTGCGGCTCCTTTGTGTCTCCCTGCCTTCCAAGGGCGGGCGCGTCCAGCCTCTGCGATGACGAGGAACCCGCGGTGGCGGAGGCAGCGGCGGCAATGGGAGGAGGGATGAGCAATCCCAGTCTCTCTCTTTGCTGACGTGCGTTCTTGTACGCGGCTCATCAATGGGACTCTGAGCTCGGCCCGCCTGCGGGTTGGTTTATACTGCAAGGTGCGGGAGCGTGCACAACCGCCCTCCCTGGGTTGCAGCTCATTCATCCCAACCAACCCAACTCGAAACATCATTTTTTCTGGTCGTGCCCATCTCTACTTGGCTTTCAATATTGAAGGACAATATACAACTCAGAACATTTTAAGACATATTCAAGTGTAAGATCAGTGAATTTGAAGACACATCATATGACATTAAAAGGCAGTATTAAAGCTACCCTGTTTCCCTGAAAATAAGACCTCCCCCAAAAATAAGCCCTAACAGGATTTCTATGTGTTTGTTAAATATAAGCCCTATCCTGATAATAAAACCTAGTGATGGAGTGGCCATGGTTGTGTGCAGGGCTGACATTCAAGCATATTATACTTAATAAAGTAAGACATCCCCTGAAAATAAGCCCTAGCGTGTCTTCTTGAGAAAAAATAAATATAAGACAGTGTCTTATTTTTGGGAAAACATGGTGCCTGTAAAAACAGCACATGAACAAGGGAAAATCTCATTATGAGAGATGGAAACTAACATGGAAAACACGTGTATTATGAATTCAGTCTAAGCAATCATGCATGCTAATCCATCTAAAAGTCACATAATAGGTAGGTAGTCCATCATTCGGGGAAAGCTTGCCTGAAGAGGAAGGTCTTTGCCTGCTTCCAGAAAGACAGCAGAGATGGGGCAGTCCTGGCCTCCAGCGGGAGGGAGTTCCAAAGTCTGGAAGCAGCAACAGAGAAGGCCCTTTCATGTGTTCTTATGAGACACGCCTGTGAAGGTGTATTGCACTGTATTGCAACAGGGAGAACTGTTTTAGCAATCTTTCATAAGCTTGAAAACATTGCATATCAAAACTGCTTAGCACTAATGAAGGACAGACTGTAAAAGTCCATTCTTTCTGCCATTCCCCCTCCAGGAGTGAGAAAAGGGACCATTTGGTTGATAGGGATAAAATTGTCAATGAGCCCCCTAAGAACATTACTTTAAGTGGGTTCCACTCCCGTCGTCTCCCAGTGACTGAAATAATGCTTGAGATTGCATTGAACAATGCATTCTTATGGGGAAAAGCCCATGGTTCCCCCTCCCATGGGCCCAATCGGGTAGGGGTAACTGTGGGCTTGTAAAACATGTTTTTCCATCCCAAGCACTGATGAGCTGGCGCATGGGGCTTTGGGTGGCAAAAAATAATAATAATAAAACCCCATGGTTCCCCCACCCAATCAGGATTTTTAATTTATTTTTTTTGTCGCCCAAAGCCCCATGCACCAGCTGATTGGTGCTTGGGGCAGCAAAGAAAAAAGTGCCAACCAAGAGGGCCCCAAGCTCCAGCTGGTCGGCACTAGTTAAAAAAAAACAAAAAAACCCAAAAAGTGCCAACCAGCATGGGCCCAAGCTCCAGCTGGTCAGTGCTAGTTTTAAAAAAGTGCTGACCAGCCGGCAAGGCCCCAACAGTTGTAAAAAAAAATAAAAAATAAATAAAAAACACAAAAACCCAAATGAAACAAAAATGAAACAAAGGAAGGAAGGAAGGAAGGGAGGGAGGGAGGAAGGAAGGAAGGAAGGAAGGAAAGTCATTGATCCTGTCATATCTCAGTTGGGGAAAAGATGTATCAAAGAAATGTAGCTTTCCTGAAGGGAAAACAGGTGTAAATCAGTTAAAATGTTTGTCTCGGAGCCTGTGGTTTATCACCTAGGTGATGATCCCTTTATATATATATTTTATTTTTGCTTTGTGAAACATAAAACAATTTGGCTTGACAGGATGACAAAATGCAGCTGCTCCAGGCTGAAATCTCTAGCCTCTTTCTGCGATTATGACTCAGACTTATTTTACATCTGAGATTAGCATCCGCAAATCCCAAATCCCAGCACTGAGGCATTAAATAGCTGTTTGTAAATTTGGCAAAGGAAGCTTTCCATTATGTCCCCCCTTCTCCCCCCATGAAATCACAACACAAAATACAGAAGATGCCTATCTAAAAGGGACTAGCAATAATACTGAGCAGGATGTTTCACAGGTCACATGAGGGGAAATAGATGTGTTATCTAAGCCAGCCTCTGGATGGAACTAGCTATATTTTCTTAGGGGATAAACTGGACCAGTTTTGTTGCAACATAAAATAGAGTAAGTATGAGCTCTATGTAACATGCACATCATTTATTTAAATCAAGACTGATTATCAGCACGGTGCCTTGAATGTGTGTGTACTGTTTCATTAACAGCTGATACGTTTGTCATTAGAAGTAATATCTACACTGTTATAGTTGTTGGGATGTAGGATCAAGGATGTTGCTGGGATGTACGATCAATGCTCCTAGGATGTAGGAGTAGCCTTATCTTGAGTCTGATCATCATGACTGAAACTTTGTGTTTTCAACACTGACTGGTAGACTCTGTCCATGGCTTCAGACTGGGCTTTCCAGTCTGAATATTTCTCTCTCTCTCTCTCTCTCTCTCTCTCTCTCTCTCTCTCTCTCTCTCTCTCTCTCTCTCTCTCTCTCACACACACACACACACACACACACACACACACACACACACACACACACACACACACACACACGTTCAAGAAATTTCACAGGGCTGGAAACTATCTTGATTATGGACAGGTTTCCATAGGTTTCGAGGTCATTGCTTTTGAGACTGGTGAATTCAGTAGTAGAAGACATGGATATTTGCTTCTTCTGGTGAGCATAACCCTCATGGAGATTCAGTTATTCACACACACACACACACACACACACACACACACACACACACACACACACACACACACACACACACACACACACACACACACACACACACACACACACACCTTTCCCCCGGCAATGTCATCACCCGTCCCCAGGGAGTGGCTCCCATCTGGAGCCAGGAAAGCTGTCTGTTGGTGCTTTTACACGACCTCTAAAATCCGGTGTCAACTTAAATTCGGACCAGAGATCGTGGGGCCTTGTCGCTCTTCCTGTGTTCCCACCCTTCCGCAGTCCATTGTTCCTGTCTGTGTGAGGGGAGGGAGAAAAAAAGGAGAAAAAAATGCAGGCTCAACTCCATCTGCTGGGCGAAGCACCCCCGAGCAGCTCCGTTGTCGTGATTCCTCTCTCTTAAAGGGGCGGTGGGGACAAAAAAACAAACAGAAGGTGAGGGAGCCCAGCATTCACAGCTTTACAATGCGCATCAGAATATCCTTTACCTCCTGGAGGCCAGGTACTTGAAAAGTGCACTGGGACGCGCTTAGGTGGGCATGGTTGTACTTAATTTTTTTTAAAGTCCAGAGCTGGTGGGAAAACATTTTTAAGCTCTGAATCTGGGAGCCCTTTGCCTCAGATTTTAGGGGTTGTGTAAAAGCGCCCTATGTCGCCTTCCCACTCCTGCCTTCTGCTTCTTCCCAGGAATGTTGCCCCTCCCCTGCTGAACAAAGAAGGGTCCAGCCACCAAAGAAAGGAAGAATCAGGATGGATCCAGGGACAAGATGCCCTCCACCATATCCTGTAAATGCAGGGCTGACTTCTGATCGCTTCTTCTGGTGAGCATAACCCTCATGGGGTATCGATTATTCTCTCTCTCTCTCTCTCTCTCTCTCTCTCTCTCTCTCTCTCTCACACACACACACACACACACACACACACACACACACACACACACACACACACACACACACACAAGGATGAAATCCCTGCAAAACAAGCTGGGAAATCTTTAACCGACGGAAGGATGCCAGCATCCAAATACTAATACAAGAGCAAGTTAAAACATACTACATTTCTAAAAGAATTAGGTGCAAAGTTAAAATGGCCTAACAGAAAAAATAAACACCTTTCACTCACATCATAATTTGAAGGGGAGCAAGAAGGGAAAAGAGAGGAGAGGAGAGGAAGAATCCCACTGATATTTAAGGTTCTATGCTCTCTCTCACACACAAGGACGAAATGCCTGCAAAACAAGCTGGGTACTCATTTTACCGACTTCGGAAGGATGTAAGGCTGAAAAAAAAACAAGGAAGGAAGGAAGGAAGGAAGGAAGGAAGGAAGGAAGGAAGGAAGGAAGGAAGGAAGGAAGAAAGAAAGAAAGAAAGAAAGAAAGAAAGAAAGAAAGAAAGAAAGAAAGAAAGAAAGAAAGAAAGAAAGAAAGAAAGAAGCATTGATATACCCTATCTAAAGGCAGAAAAGGGGGAAAATATTTTACTTCCAAGGGACTGCCTTCCAGAGTCTGGAATAACAGAGGAAATAGTCTTGTACTCTGTATCCATGAAGCTAGCTAGCCTTGTGGTATCTATCCCCAAGACAGTGTTTAGCTGAAGTCTTATCAGCTGGACAGGTTCCATATGAACCTACCCGGCAATTAAGATCTATTTTTTTTTATTAGAAAATTTTCTTGAAAGAGCCACCCTCAAGGAGGTGAGAGGGATGGCTTCTAGACAAAGGGCCTTCTCTGGCAGCTGTTTTAAGTTATGGAATGCCCTCCCAAGTGAACCCCTTTTCGCCTATTTATAAAACATTGATAAACATTTTCCGCCAGGTAAAAACCTTCCTGTTCCAGAAGTTTTTAATTGATACAACATAGACTGGGGTCCTTTGATGGCAATTTTAGTGATGATTTTAGTATAAGGTTTTGTCTGATGTTTTAATTATTTATTGATATTTTATGTCTTAACTGTTTTAATTCCTTGTTCCATTCATCCAGAGACCTTTGGGTAGTGGCCAGGAGCATATAAGCTGTAAAAATAAATAAAATAAATAAATAAATAATGAGGCAGATAATGCATCTAATATCCCCACCTCAAACCATTTAGGGATTTGAAGGTTAAAACCAATTTCTCATACCATCCCGATCCCATTATTGTCTTGTGAATTTACATGTGAGCAATTAACTCCCTTTGAACATCACCAAAGCAATGCCTGTTTAGCAGGGATGGAGAATATGTGGCCCTCCAGAAGCCCCTGGACTGGGGTTCCCTCCTCGTCCTCTTCCTCATGCCCAGATTTTCTTTTATCAAAGAGGGGCCAGACTGTTGAGAGGTCTCTTTTTCCGGAGCTTCTCCAACTTGCTCCCCCCCATGCTTTTCTGCTGACCTGTCTTGGACTTCTGAGGGGTTGGGAGTGTGGAGCTTCCACCTTGCTCTCCCCTCCCTCCCCCTCCCCCCATTGTCTTCATCTTGGACTGTTGAGGGGCTAGGGGTGTGGAGGCCCTACACCATGGCTCCCCTACCCTCTTCCCGCTGGCTCCCCTATGGACTGGGGGCATGGAACTTTTTCATCTGCTCCCCCCCCCTTCCTGCTGACTCTCTTTGGACTGCTGAGGGGCTGGGGGCATGGAGCTTCTTCACCTTGCTCCCCCCTCCCCCTGCTTTGGCGGCTGTCATGACTATAACCTGCTGATGGATGTGGCCCTGTCAGGACCGTCGCCGTCAAGTCTGGGCCCAATCTGGCCCCGAGGCCGTTGTTGGCCCTCTGATGGCCACTGGCCTGACCTCCTTCCGTCCGCTGTTTTTATTTCCATCTGTCTCTCGCCACCAGCCGCCCGGGTAATCATCGACTATTGAACAGCAACCATCCTTCATACGTTGAAACATCCGTGCTTCCTCCCCCCTGTTATTCTCCCTCCCTAGCCCTGGAGATATGCCCTTTATATGTTGTTTTTCTCTTGTAAACTTTATTTTATTCCTGCATGATCCTTTTTAGTTTTTTATTGTTGTTGTATTGATCACTGTTAGCTGGTTGTAATTTGTAATTGGGTTTTCCCCCTCCTTCCACCACCTATTACCATGCAGGCAGGGACTGCCATACTTGTCGTGTCGGGCCGTGGTCGTTACACAAGGAGCTGGGGGGTTAGTCAGTTAAGAAGAACTCGGGCCAGGCATCTGATGCCTGTCCCCCGTTCTGACCCCTCAGCTCACTGCCACATGTCTCAGAGCCACTCTGCCAGTGCCTCCGGCCTCTCTTGCCTCCTGATGAATGCCAGGTCGGTCCACAATAAGATCCCCATCATCTATGATACCATCGCTGATGGAAGGGCCGACCTGGTGTTCATTACCGAGACCTGGGTGGGAGCAGACGGGGGAGCTTCCCTCACCCAGCTGTGCCCCCCTGGGTTTCTGGTACAGGAAACGGGAAGGTCGGAGGGTTGAAAGGGGGGTGGGATGGCCATTGTATACAGGGATACTATTCAAATCAGCAGGGCCTCAACACTGGTGATTCCTGGGTTGGAATGTATCCATCTGTTGGTTGGGCAGCGGGACAGATTTGGCATTGTGCTCAGTTACCGTGCTCCCCGCAACCCAGCACAATCCCTACCAGAGCTCACCGAGTTCATCGCCGTGGCTCTTTTGAGAACCCCCCGCCTTCCTGGTAGTGGGGGACCTCAACATGCACGTTGGCGGTGGCCTGTCTGGTGCAGCTCTGGAGTTCATGCAGTCCATAACCTCCATGAACCTGTCCCAGCATGCTTTATGCCCAACCCACAGATTGGGACATACCCTGGAACTGGTATTTACCTCTGTGTCTGAGGACTCTTGTCTGAGGGTGTGGGACATTGTGCCCACCCCCGTGTCATGGTCAGACCATCACCTGCTGTCTTTCTCTGAATCAATCACCATCCCACCCCGCAGGGACCTTCGGCCATCTGTATGGGCCTGCCCCCGAAGACTCCTGGACCCTGCTCAGTTCCGGGAAGTCCTTGGGGAGCCTCCTGGCGGACTGGCGGACAATCTGGTAGACGCCATGGTGGACCAATGGTTTGATGAAACATCCCAGGCTGTCGACCAGATCACCCCTAGGTGCCTCATCCGCTCGTCCTTCACCGTGGTTCACAGCAGAGTTATGAGCAATGGAGCAAGAACGGAAGAGGCTGGAGCGCAGCTGGAGGAAGAACCGGATGGTGAATAAGAAGGCTGCAGTCACTGTCCAGTCCAGGCGCTACGTGATCAGGGAGGCTAAAAGATCTCATCACTCCCTGAGTATTAGTGAGGCCTCGAACCGTCAAGAAGAATTGTTCCGTGTGGTTCGCCACCTCACTAATCCTGGGCTGGCAAGGCCTCCTCCTACTGATTTCAGTAGTGAGATTTTTGCAGCCTTTTTTTGATGAAAAATAGAGGCCATCCGTACCAGTTTTGACTCCTGTTACCCTAGCCCACCCTCGGCAACCCCTGTCGCTGCACCCCCTCGGTCTCCTCGTATGGTTGAGTTTGGGCCTGTTTCCTCACTCGAGGCCTCCAGGGCTATCGCCCATTGCCGGCCCGCATCCACCCCCTTCGACCCTTGCCCATCATGGCTTATGAAAGCAGTTGGTGGGGGCATGCCTGAATGGGCTTCTGTCATCGACACAGCCTCCTTCAGGGAAGGGATTTTTCCCTCTCGGCTGAAGGAGACTGTGGTAAAGCCCATTCTGAAAATAACAGGCCTAGCATCAGGAGATTTGACCAACTACCGCCCGATCGCTAATGTTCCCTTCCTGGGCAAGGTAATCGAGAGGGTGGCCGCGATCTGGCTTCAATCATTCTTGGAGGAAGAACATATCCTTGACCCATTCCAGTCCGGGTTCAGGCCTGGCCAGGGGACTGAGACAGTCTTGGTCGCTCTGCAAGATGACCTCCTCCGGGGGGCCGACAGGGGGTGCTCCTCCCTGTTGGTCCTCCTGGACTTGTCAGCGGCCTTCAATACCATTGACCATGGTATCCTGCTGGACCGTCTTTCCGAGATTGGGATTGGGGGCACTGTTTACAGTTGGCTTTGGTCCTTCCTCGGGGGCCAGCCCCAGTAGGTTCAGCATGGGGGAGGGAGTTGTCTGCCCCGTGGATACTCCCTTGTGGGATTCCACAGGGGTTGTCCCTCTCTCCCATGCTGTTCAACATCTATATTAGGCCGCTGGCTGAGGTCATTAAGAGACATGGAGTCTGCTGTCATCAGTATGCTGATGACACGCAGCTCTATGTCTCCTTTTCCACCGCTGCAGATGAGGCTGTCTGGATCCTCGATCAGTGCCTGGGCGCAGTCATGGAATGGACCAGGGCTAACAGGCTCAAACTCAACCCCGATAAGACTGAGGTTATGTTCTTTGGGGCTTCCCCATCTGGCTATCCCACCTTGGAGGGTGTTTCCCTCCGGCCTTCGGACTCCATCCGGAATCTGGGCGTAGTCCTGGACCTGGCACTCACCATGGAGGCCCAGGTGGCCGCTGTGTCCAGGGCTGCCTTTTTTCATCTCCATCTAATTGCCCAGATTCGCCCATACCTAGATGGGGATTCCCTCAGAACTGTGGTGCAAGCGCTGGTGATCTCAAGACTGGACTATTGTAACGCGCTCTACATAGGGCTGCCCTTGACTCTCCTTCGGTGACTGCAGTGGGTCCAGAATGCGGCGGCCAGACTGGTGGCGGGTGTGCGTCGGTTCAAGCACATCACCCCACTTCTGGCCTGCCTGCATTGGTTGCCCGTTGTGGCCCGAATCAGATTCAAGGTCCTGGTTTTGGTTTTCAAAACCCTCCATGGTGGACCTGACTACCTGACCAGGGATCGACCAGCGGAGAACATCCGGCCCGTCCCTAGGTTGTCGCGGGCGCACACATGCCTTGGCCACGCTCAGGAGGTGGCTGGCCCCACCATGTGGAACCATCTCCCAGCAGAAGTGCGCCTAGCAGAGTCCCTGCCAGCCCTCCGGAAGGCATTAAAAACTCTCCTTTTCCGGGAGGCATTTGGTGACTGAAGTTCCACCCCCCCGCCATCTATAAAGCCACTCTTCATTGTTCAGTTTGGTTATTTGTGTTAATTTGTTTTAAACTGTCTAATTGCTCAATTTATAGTTGTTATTAGTATTTTTCTATTTTGTAAACCACCCGGAGTTCCTCTGGGAAGATGGGTGGTATATAAGCCTAATAATAATAATAATAATAATAATAATAATAATAATAATAATAATAATAATAATAATAATAATAATAATAATAATAATAATAATAATAATAAATTATGTTGGCCAAGGCTGATGGGATTGGCATGTAGAGGGTACCGCATCTTCCCTGCCCTGACCTAAGGGATGATCTGTCAGTGTGATCATAAGCAGGCAGTGGGTTGTTGTTTTTCTTGCCTTCAGGCTCCAAGTAGGAAAACTTGGAAGCAATCCGACACACTTTTTCGTATCTATACTTGGATGGCTGAATAAAACTTTCGTTTTATGAACCCATTCTTCAAACAGAGTTTGGCCAAAATGTCACCTTGACACTCTACAGCAATGAAAAGCAATCCATCTTTGCTTTCCTACTTTAAGAAGGCGAGGTATCCTCTTCATTATTTCTTCCCAAACAGGAACTTCCAGTGTGCTACCTCTGAAAGCCCCCTTTATCTTCATTAATGTGTCATGCGAGCCGACAAAACTTTGTCACTGAAATCTGGCAGTTCTATGAAGCTAACAAGTTCTGAAAAGTTTTCAGAAAGAAGGCAATATTTGTAGAAAACCCTGAAAACGCAGTAAATGATTCCTCAACAGGTTTCTCAAGGGTATCTTTATGGCTGCGCAGCTCTGAAATTGAGAAAAATCAAAGAAGACGACCAGAGTGCCTTGGCTTCCTCCATCACTTCTCAGAAGATGTACTTTGCTCCAGATGGGGGGGGGAGGAGCAAATTACAGATTATAAGATAAAGTATTGTAGGTTGACTAGCCTTTTTCAAACCTTCCTGCACAGCAAAAACAATGCAGCATGATTCGGTATTGTCTCATCTTTTCACCTCTCCTTCAATTTTGCAGGGAAATGCTAAAACGCATGAAGGGCGGGAGATTTTCTCCAAAGGCATCCATAATGTAATGGCTTCTGTAGGGCAACTGAACCTGCCAAAGAGCACAACATCAATTGAGACAAAACAGAACCACACATATGGTTTCTCCCTTTTTTATCTTTCAATGCTCATCATATAAGCATTTACATGTTTCTTGATCCCTTTAAGTAGAGCTTCAGATTATTCCACCACGACTGATCCTGTTTCAATACTCTTAATTTTTAATGCCATATTTGAAAACTTCCTGTACCCACCCCACCCCCAGACTTCCCTCCTTTATTCTAAAGTTGCAACTCTATATGAAAGGCATGGCATCTGATTTTTTCCAGCCATTAATAACATTTAAAGCAGTGATTCTCAACCTTTGGGTCCCAAGATGTTCCTGCACTACAACTCCCAGAAGCCTCTGCTACTCTCTGTGCTGGAAGTGGTTTCTGGGAGTTGCAGTCCAGGAACATCTGGGGACCCACAGGTTGAGAACTACTGATGTAAAGTGAAGTCTGCCACATGGGGTCTTCTAGGTATTTGTGTGGAAGTTCTCTTCAGCTCTCATTGACATAGCCAAGAATGAGGGAAACTAACAAGTTGGGAAAGTTCAAAATTGTTCTTCCCCAATGCAAAATGATCACCAGACAGTTCAGAGGCAACAACACAGTATCTTCCATTGAGATGAAGGGCTGTCACATGCATGACAGAGTTAACATCTTTTCTTTGCTCTAGTGGATGGAACCAATAGTATAGAATAGATCTCCAAAAAATAAAATCAGGGAATGAGATTCAATGCCAAGAAGATCTTCCTGGTAGTGCCATCCAAGAGAAAATACTATTTTGAGAAACACTTTAAAAAAATATGCTGTCCAAAGTAGGGATGGGCACCTTACAAAAAGGCATTGTTTTCATCATTTTGTAAGCTTACAAAAACCTTACAAAATGAAACAAAACACCATTTTTTTTTTCAGAAATGAAACAATTCATCCTAGCCTCTTAAGAACAGGAGGATTATTTTTAAATTGATTGATTTTTTCCCCTTTCTTCCTGTGCCTCAGCTGTTGATAGCTTATATCCAATCTTGATCTGTCTGAAGCTAGCCAGGAGCTGAGCTCTTCCCTTCGCTGGCTGTGTCTGCAAGTTGATTTAAACTGATTGTTTTCCTTTCCTGATTTATGTAAAAAATAAATCCCACCCCTCTTTTGCTTTCCTGATTAAGTAGGACTTTGGAGTTTTTGCTACCAATCAGCTGTTGATCTTATCTCTCCAATCTCTCTGTGCAGCAGCTAGTCATTGGGTTTCTAACTTGTTTGCAGAGGATTCTTTGCTTGAAAGCAAATTGATTGGAAGGTTTGAGGGTCTTTGATTTAGGGCAGTGGGCTCCCTGTTAAAATATTTATTGTCTTATGAAGTGCTTCATTTCATTTTGTTTAATGATGAAAATTCTTTTTTAAAAATCCTTTGTTAAGGAAATGACACAAAATGAAGACTGAAATGAAACAAAACACTATATTTCCATTTTGACCATCTCTATTCTAAAGTAGAGGCCAGAGATGTGGTAGTAAAAGATAACAATAAAATACATTGACTACATGACTTTTAATACTCATTCCAATTTTAGGATGCTACAGCCAAAGGCTTCTTGCATACACTGTCTTCCTTACCCTAGCACAATACACATGGTTTAATTTTCATAGGTGAATTGCATCAAATTAAGAAAGAAGCATCAACATCTGTTGTGAGCTAAATCATGCAATTTGGCATACGGCAGACAATGCCTACAGTGGTTTCTTAACTTGAAGCAAATGTTATGCCATTTGTCTCATGACTGAGCATGAGTCTGAGCACTGCAGAGTAAGGCTAGTGTGGTAATGGGACAAGGCCAAGATTATGGTTCTCTTCTTGATTGTCCATGGGTGACAGAATTATGGGTACAGATGATAAATACATAAACTTATAAAGAGCTCATGAGTTTAAGAACATTTGAGAAAATCATGGACACTCAGCTAAGCAGAAAAATCTACATTAATAACATTTATGTCATACTAAGACCATACACATATTCCACTGAAATCAGGTATAGCTTGGAGCTTGCTACAATGACAGTATTCCCCATCCTATATTTCGGTTTTAGATGCATTAAATGAATGAAAGGAGATTTTATTTTGAAACAATGAATGACCTTCTCAATCAGCTGTTCACTTTTACAGGAAATTTATTGACTTTCTCAGATGTCTGAAATGCTTAAAACATTCAAAAATGTCAAATGTCATACCAAGATAGACATGTTGAGAACCTTAGTCAGTAGATAGAATATGTATCAAGTAGAAGATGCCTGAATAGCAGGAACAGCTGTATTGTCTCTGCTACAATTGCACTCCCCTTTCAGTTGTTGATGATGATGTTGTTTTCATTGTTGCTCTATCTATCTATCTATCTATCTATCTATCTATCTATCTATCTATCTATCTATCTATCTATCTATCTATCTATCTATCTATCTATCTATTAGAGATGGGCACGAAACGAGCGATTTTTCATTTTTGTTTTCATTTTTACATTTTGTTACGCAACGAAAATGAAACATTTTTTTAAAACAAAATGAAAACAAAAACAAAACAACCAAATTTGCCGTGTTTTTCGTTTTCATTGCAGCAGATGCATTGAACTAAAAAGAATGCTAACGAAACAGCAATTTTTCATTTCCGTTTTTGTTTTTTCGTTTCATTACCTAACGAAACAAAAATGATTTTTTTGCAAAAAAAGTCACGAAAACGAAAACGAACCAAAACGGACCCCTAAACGACCAAACGACAAGCGAAACAGCATTTTTTTGAGTCGTGCCCATCTCTACTATCTATCTATCTATCTATTAGACATGGGCACGACTTGGCAAAATTCTCGTTTCCGTTTCCGTTTCTCGTTTCCTTTACGTAACGGAAACGGTAACAATTACTCCGCCAGAACTCGAACTCGAACCGACTAAAGAAAAATTGGGTCTGATTTGTCATTGTCGTTCCTGGCATCCCAGCGATCGCGCGATGCCAAGCAGCACAGGAAAAAAGTTAAAAAAAAAACCTGATTCCCGGCCAAAAATGAGGCGAAAATAGGCCTGCCTGAGGGCACCAACCAGAGGGGTGGTTTTGGGGGGGAGTCCCCGGGCTCCCCCCTCTCCTCTCCTGGGCTGCACAAAGTGCACATCCTCATCGAGTCGCAACTCGCCAAGCGGCGCGGCACAGAAAAAAAGTTTTAAAAATAAAAAAAACCGATTCCCGGCCAAAAAAGCAGGCGAAAATATGCCTGCCTCAGTGAGGGCACCTACCAGAGGGATGGTTTCTGGGGGGGTCCCCGGCCTCCCCCCTCTCCTCTCCTGGGCTGCGCAAAGTGCGCATCCTAGTCGAGTCACAACTCGCCAAGCGGTGCGGCACAGAAAAAAGTTTTTTAAAAAATCCCGATTCCCGGCCAAAAAAGCAGGCGAAAATATGCCTGCCTCAGTGAGGGCACCTATCAGAAGGGTGGTTTCTGGGGGGGGTCCCCCGGCCTCCCCCCTCCTCTCCTGGGCTGCACATCCTCATCGTCTCGCCAACTCGCGCCATGCCATGCGGTGTGGGCGGGGGATCCAAAATGGGGCGACCACAATATTTATTTTGAAATCGCGTGGTCCAAAAACACACCAAAGCACCACAGAAACATGCGAAAATAGCTATTTTAAAACTGCCTGAATTTTTACAGTAGCAGCAGTGGGTTTTTCTTGCAACAAAACGTCTCCATTGATTTTATTTTATTTTATTTTTATTTTTATTTTTTTACACCTGCGCAATGATGGGCTGTCCATGGGAGTGGACCATGCAAATTTTTGGAGCCATTCCACCAATTGCATGGCCACTTGGCCAGGTTTTGACCGAGACTTCTGGGATGTGGCAGTCGGGCATAAAAAGCCACTAATCCTAGCCCGAACCCGAACCTTAACCCTAACCCATACGCCAGTACACTGTCCTTCTTAGTGGGTCAGAGAGGCACCCAGAGGTGCACCCCAGTAACTCACCCTAACCTTACCAGTAACCCTAAGCCTAGCCCTTGCGCTAACCCCTAACCCCAAGCCAGATCTGTGTACTCGCATTGCACTACAGCAAGTACACTTCCCTTCTTAGTGAGTCACGGCGGGCGCCCGTAGGGGTCCTCTCTCACTTCGTTCCCCAGCCCAAGTGCAGGCAGTGAGTCACAGAGGCACCCGAAAGAGAGGTGCCTCTGCCTGCTGTAACTGCAACTTAATGGTATGCATATCCAATTGGCTATGCATGCCATTTTGTAGCAGGCCAGAGGAGGCACCCACCCCAGAGAGGTGCCTCCGGGAGCCCGCCCCCCAAACCAGTACTAATGACAGATGAAAAACCGACAAACAAAATGACAAATTTTTGGAAAATTTCACGAAAAACGGAAACGAGCCGAAACGGGCCGGCTCTGACACATGACAACTCGAAACGTAATTTTTCTTGGTCGTGCCCATCTCTACTATCTATCTATCTATCTATCTATCTATCTATCTATCTATCTATCTATCTATCTATCTATCTGTCTGTCTGTCTGTCTGTCTGTCTGTCTGTCTAATGGTATGTATGTATGTACAGTACTACCTTGGTTTATGAGCATAATCCATTCCGTAAACATGCTCGTAAACCAAAATACTCATATATAAAAGCAAATTTTCCCATAGGGAATAATGGATGCATACCTCATCTGTTCTGGGGTCCCAATATCCATTATTTCCTATGGGGAAATTTACTTTGGCAAGGATGGGCAGCACTGGGCAAGCGTGAGCTCTAGGGGCTGCAGAAAGGCAGTGCTGGGCCGAGGATGGGCAGCACCAGGCCTGGGAGTGATCTCTAGAGGCCACAGATGGGAAGCGTCGGACCTGGGGCAAGCTCCAGAGGCTGCAGGGTGCCAGGGGTCCCTCTCCTTCCTTCTTCCCTCACAGCCAGGTTCACCTCTTCCTTCTCTTCCACTGTCACCACTAGACATGGGCATGACTCGGCAAAATTTTCATTTTTGTTTCCGTTTTTCTTTGCCGTTACGTAACGGAAACGGTAACGATAATAAAGCCATTAGAACTCGAACTCGAACCGAAAAAAGAAAAATTTGGTCAGGTTTTTCGTTTTCGTTTGTGGCATCCTGGCGATCGCGCAATGTGAAGCACAGAAAAAGTTTTTAAAAGATTTTTTTAAAAAAACCGACTCCCGGCCAAAAAAGCAGGCGAAAATATGCCTGCCTGAGGCTTTGCCACCTACCAGAGGAATGGTGTCTGGGGGGTCCCCGGCCTTCCCCCCCTCTTTTCCTGTCCAGGGCTGCTTGCACCAGGCTGGGGGGGTCATCCTCATCGTCTCGCCATGCCATGCGGTGGGGGGGATCCAAAATGGCGACCACAATTTTTCTTTTGAAATCATGGTAAAAAAACACACCAAATCACCACAGAAACATGTGAAATTTATTTATTTTAAATGCCTGAATTTTTATAGTAGCAGCAGTTGGTTTTTTATAGCAATAAAACGTCATATTTATTTTATTTTATTTTATTTTATTTTATTTTATTTTATTTTATTTTATTTTATTTTAGACCTGCCCATTTGGGCTGGGCATGGGATGGGACCATGCAAATTGTTTGAACCATTCCACCAATGGCATTGCCAGGTTTTTGACTGACACTTCTGGATGTTTTGGAGGGCATAAAAAGCCGAGGCACCTTCCAGAAATTGCAGTCGGGTGGATGGATGTGGTTGAGGGAGGAGGGCTGGCTGCTGGTGCTGGTGTGATCCGATCGAGATTGAGGAGGGAGGCTGGAGGCTTTAGGATTTAAGTTAGGCAGGCAGGGAGGGAATTGAATTTAGAAAATAATTTTTTTGATTCCCTGCAGCTATGTCTGCTGAAGGGAATAGCAGTTTATTCTTTATTTCTTCTCTGGCAGTTTGTGAGGATTTTTTTCTGATATTGGATCAAGGGTGAGGTTCGACTGGGAGTTGGAGGTGTGGATTTATTTTAAAAATATATTATATACTACCATTTATTTTCTATTTTCCCAACTTCAATTTGCTTGCAGACACACACATTTGGGGTGCAAGCCAAGAACAGAACCTCTATCCTAAGTGATATCCTAACTGCCCACTCGCCTGCCCGCCCGCGCCACCACCCGCCTGCGGCCCGTGCCGCCGCCCGCCCACTCGCCCGCCCGCAGCTGCCACCCACCCGCTCGCCTGCCTGTGCCTCCCCCCTGCCGCTGTTGCTGCCCGCCCATGGCTCCCTGCCACTGCCGCCCACCCACATCTTCCCCCTACCGCCCATCCCCCCCCTGCCGCCGCCTAGGGTGCAAAAACACCTAGTGCCGGCCCTGATTGCACGATGCCCCTATGCTCTGGGGGAAGTCAAATCGCGCTAAATCGTGGTGGAAACAACAAACGACAAACGAAATGATGAAACGAAATGATAAATTTTTGAAAAATTTCACGACAAATGGAAATGACCTGAAACAGACCTGTTCCAACAAACAAAAACTCGAAATGTCATTTTTTCTGGTCTTTCCCATGACTAGTCACCACCATTTTAGTGGATTGCCAGGCCCAGGGTGCACTGTAGAGGTCTCTTCTGGGCAGCACTGGACCTGCTCCAAGGCCCAGGTAGCTGGGTACAGACCCACTGTGCAGGTCAGATGCCCTTTCTAGGAAGTGCCAGGCCCAAGGTGAGCTCCACTGGCCCAGCGCAGCAGCTCCCCCCCCCCGGTGTGGCCTAGAAGTCACTTTGGGGAAGCAGTGGCCCTGACATGAGCACCCAGGAAGCCCATTCCAGGCATCACTGGGCCCACAAAAAGCCCCAGAAGCCACTTCTGGTCAGCACTAGGCCCAATGTGGGCTTACTGAATGCCACAGAGGCCCGTTTTGGGCATTGCCAGGCCCATGAAGAGCCCCGGAGGCCACCTCTGTTCAAGAGGAGGTGGAAGTAGAGATGAACCAGGCCATTATTGCTAGATGAGCACCTCCAGTACTCGCATTGCAAGACATTGCTTGCAAAACAAAGCAAAATGTTATTAAAATTTTGCTTGTTTTGTGAAACACTAGAAAACCAAGGTACTTGTAAACTGAGGTACCACTGGATGGATGGATGGAGGGAGGGAGGGAGGGAGGGAGGAAGGGATCATAGCTGCATGATAGAATATATGGATTTGAGATGGGAATGAATAAAATGTGGTTCATATAGGCTGATGAATTGAGAAATTGACAAATTTCTAGTCACAAATCAATGAATCAATGAATCAGTTTGTCTCCACCTTTAAAATGCTATAAAAAGACCCCCCCCAAAGCACCTGAGGTACTTAATTTGGAGGGTAGTAACCCCTAACTCTCATTTATAATACTGCAAATATTATTAGGATGTAAGGTTCATGCCTTTAAGAGCTATGCAGTCCCAAATAGGGTCTCCTAGGACAGTGCTATCCCAGGCACCTAGAGTAACCAAGCTTGTAGAGTAGCTTCTCCTCTCACCTCTACAATCCCTCCATGTTTGGTGAAGATTGGGTTTCAGTCATCTGAGCCATACACCCACAAATGGTCTCCAAGTTTCTTTTTGCAACTGGGTTGGAGAGATCCAGTCTTCACCAAATCTGGAGCAATTGTAGAAGAGGGTCAGAGGAAGGTTCTCCCCAAAATTGGTGTGTCTATGTGTTTTGTGGGTCATTTTGTGGCCCAACAAATTAACGAATAAAAAATTGCTAAAACAACATCAATTTGGATTCCTCACAGGACATCATTTATGATTAGAGATGGGCATGAAATGAAATTTTTTATTCATTTCATTATTCAACAGAAATTTCTGTTTTGTTCATTTCATTTTTTGTGGAGACACTTAACTTCCTGTGGAGTAGACTCCCAATGGGTTCTCCTGGAAATAAAAATAAATAAATAAATAAAAACTGCCCCCAGCCTCCCAGGGAAGCAAGAGTCTCTCAGCTGAGAGGCGCTGGCACCAAGCCAGTGCCTCTCAGCTGTTTGTGTGTGTATGTGTGTGGGGAACCAAGCCCCAGCATCGGGGCTGTAAAAAAAAAAAAAGTGCCGACCCGGCTGGGGAACCCCATGGTAGGCACTGTAAAAAATATATATATATATATATATATATATATATATATATATATATATGCATGTTAGGTGGATTCGGGTTTCTTCCCGTGTAGAAATCTGGTTGTTTTCAAACGAGGTCTCACTCGTCATCTTCAGGCTGGTGTTCTGGCTTCTTTCTTCTTGAAGCAAAGTGTGGTCTCAGTTGAAGTCCTTCTATAAATACTGCTGGGGGTGTGTGGTTTGCTTGCTCTGTTGCTGATTGTAGGTTCCTTTGTTCCTTTGTTCTTTTGTGATCTGCTGTGTGGCTGAGGCGATCGTTAAGGGATTAACTGCTGATGGCTGTTTAGATGGCTGTTTACATGCTGGTGGGTTAGATGGCTGGTAGGTTCTGGCAGTATCCTGGGCTTTGGTGGAGTGGGGTCCTGTGTCTTGTGAATTCATTTTGGTCTGGCTACGTGTCTGTGGTCTCCCAATGTTTTTTTGGGGTGTGTGAGTGTGCTCCATGTGGTGACTGGAGTGGGGTGCCGCAGTAGATGGTGCAGTCGTGGTTTTGTTATTGGATGGTGGTTTCGTTTCATCTGTGGGAAGGGTCTGGGTTTGTGTTTGGTGTGGATGGAAGGTGGTGGCATCTTGTGTCCTTTGGACCTGGTGTCAGTCTTTGTGACAGAGGCTCGTCTGTTGACCAGGGCTAGTTTCCAGATGTCAGGCAAGCGGGAGGTGTCATCACGTTTATTCATGTTGTTTGGGTGTTTCTCTATTTCAATGGCTTCCATGATTATTCGACTGTTGAAGTGTTCAGTTTTGGAGATGAGTTTGGTTCTTTCAAAGTCAATTTCATGACCTGTTGTTTTTATGTGCTGGAAGAGAGAGGAAGATTTTTCTTCTTTTTGACTGCGTTCTTGTGTTCTGCGATGCGTGCGCTTATTCTCCTGTTTGTTTGTCCGATGTATGTGGCTGGACAGACTTTGCATGGTATTTCGTAGACTCCTTGGTTTTCTAGCTCAATCTTGTCTTTGGGGTTTCTTAAGATGTTGGCTATTTTTTGGTCGGTGCAAAAGGCTGTCTTGATATTGTGTTTGTGGAGAATTTTGCTGATTTTGTCTGTGGTGCCTTTGATGTAAGGGAGGAGGGGCGGTGCCGCTGTTCTCTTCTGTTTCTTGGTTCTTGGGGGTGTTTCCTTTTGGATTAGTTTGGTGATGGTGTTTTTTTGGAATCCGTTCGCAATTAAAACATTCGAGAGAGTGTGTAATTCAGTTTTTAGGTGGTCTTTGTCAGCGAGGCGTTTGGTTCTGGAGATGAGGGTTTTTGCTACGGAGTTGATCTGCAGGGTGGTGGTGTGATTGTGCATTTAAGTAGCGGTTTGTATGTGTTTTTTTCTGGTAGATGGTATGTCCTAAGGAGCCGTCGGGTTTTTGTAGATTAGGACGTCCAGGAAGGGAAGTTGGTTGTTGGCTTCTATTTCCATAGTGAATTGTATTTTGGGGTGTAGGCTGTTGAGATGTGTGAGGAAGTTGTTCAGTTTATCTTTCCCGTGTGGCCAGATAACAAAGGTGTCGTCAACATATCTGAGCCAGAGTTTGGGTTTATGTTCGGACTTCTGTAACGCGTTGGTTTCAAAGTGTTCCATATATAGGTTTGCGATGACCGGTGAGAGGGGTGATCCCATGGGTGCTCCTTCTATCTGTTTGTATCTTTGTCCATTGTGGATGAAGTATGTGTTGGTTAGGCAGTGGTTGGTCAGATCTAGGATGTGTTTGGGGGTTGTATTTGTTGTGGATAGCTGTCAAGGCTTCTTGAATGGGCACTTGTGTGAAGAGCGAAACAACATCGAAGCTCACGAGTAGGTCATTGGGTTGTAGGTCTTGTTTCTTTATAATTTCTATGAAGTGGAACGAGTTTTGTACGTATGAAGTGATGGATTCTGCATAGGGCTGGAGTTGTTTGGCAAGAAATTTGGCGAGGTTTTGTAGAGGTGAGCCTATGGAGCTGACTATGGGTCTGAGAGGTGTTCCTTCTTTGTGAATCTTGGGGAGGCCGTAGAGCTTGGGGCATCTGGATGATTTCTCTCTGGGGATGATGCTTGGCTTGATTTCTTCACTTAAGGGAGAGGCTTTTATTTTGGCTTTGGTGGTTTTTTCCAGGTAGGTGGTGGGGTCTGTGTTCAAAGGTATGTAAGCAGGGTCTTGTAGTAGGTTGGATAATTTGGCTTGGTAGTCGGATGTGTTCATCACCACTGTGGCATTGCCTTTGTCTGCTGGGAGAATGATTATGTTGTTGTCTTTCCTCAGGTTGGAGAGGGCTTTTTGTTCTTCTTTGTGTAAATTGCTTCTGGGTGGTTTGCTGGAGCAGAGGACATTGGTGACTTGAGTCTGATTTTGTTGGCTTCATCTGGGTTGATTTTGGTTAGGCTGGCTTCCACTCCGCATATGATGTTTTCGGTGGGGATGTGTCTGGGGCGATTGCAAAGTTGAATCCTTTGGAAAGGACTTTGGTCTCTGCGATGGTGAGTGTCCTGTCTGATATGTTGTGAACTGTTTGTTTCATGGGCTGTTGTGTGGGGGGGTTGGGCTTCTGGCGTTTTTCCAGTTTGTGGAGTTTGTTGGTGTGTGTGTCTGTCTTGTGGGAGGTCTCTGTTTCAGCTCTCCAGGCGGCCAGTTGCTTGGATTTGTTCCAGAGTGTTGGGTGGATTTTGTTGCTGAGTTTGCGGTGGAGAGTGAGTAGGTCTCTGTTGGTTTGATCTAGTAGGTATCTTTTCCTGTGTAGTTCGCTTCTGATTAGGGCTAGTTCTGTTCTTTTCAGGATCCTTTCGCTGGATGGGGTTTTGAGTGGAATTTCAGTTGGAAGCTTGTGGGGATCACATTTTTGTCTCGGCAGTTGCGTAGGAATGCAATGTCACATAAGATGGTGGCTCTTCGGACTTCTAGTTTCTCGTAGGTTCTGGTCAGCTGGAAGGTTTCCTCCCCGTAGAGGTCGGATATTTGTTTTCGTAGATTTTCACGGGTATAGGTATGCATGTTAGGGTGGATTCGGGTTTCTTCCCGTGTAGAAATCTGGTTGTTTCTGGTAGATGGTATGTCCTAAGGAGCCGTCGGGTTTTTTGTAGATTAGGACGTCCAGGAAGGGAAGTTGGTTGTTGGCTTCTATTTCCATAGTGAATTGTATTTTGGGGTGTAGGCTGTTGAGATGTGTGAGGAAGTTGTTCAGTTTATCTTTCCCGTGTGGCCAGATAACAAAGGTGTCGTCAACATATCTGAGCCAGAGTTTGGGTTTATGTTCGGACTTCTGTAACGCGTTGGTTTCAAAGTGTTCCATATATAGGTTTGCGATGACCGGTGAGAGGGGTGATCCCATGGGTGCTCCTTCTATCTGTTTGTATCTTTGTCCATTGTGGATGAAGTATGTGTTGGTTAGGCAGTGGTTGGTCAGATCTAGGATGTGTTTGGGGGTATATATATATATATATATATATATATATATATATATATATATATATATATATATATATATATATATATATATATATATATATATATATATATATATATTTGTTTTCGTAGATTTTCACGGGTATAGGTATGCATGTTAGGGTGGATTCGGGTTTCTTCCGTGTAGAAATCTGGTTGTTTTGGCGACGTTTGACGAGGTCTCACTGTCATCTTCAGGCTGGTGTTCTGGCTTCTTTCTTCTTGAAGCAAAGCGTGGTCTCAGTTGAAGTCCTTCTATAAATACTGCTGGGGGTGTGTGGTTTGCTTGCTTTGTTGCTGATTGCAGGTTCCTTTGTTCCTTTGTTCTTTTGTGATCTGCTGTGTGGCTGAGGCGATCGTTAAGGGATTAACTGCTGGTGGCTGTTTAGATGGCTGTTTAGATGCTGGTGGGTTAGATGGCTGGTGGGTTCTGGCAGTATCCTGGGTTTTGGTGGAGTGGGGTCCTGTGTCTTGTGGAGCACACTCACACACCCCAAAAAAACATTGGGAGACCACAGACACGTAGCCAGACCAAAATGAATTCACAAGACACAGGACCCCACTCCACCAAAGCCCAGGATACTGCCAGAACCTACCAGCCATCTAACCCACCAGCATGTAAACAGCCATCTAAACAGCCATCAGCAGTTAATCCCTTAACGATCGCCTCAGCCACACAGCAGATCACAAAAGAACAAAGGAACAAAGGAACCTACAATCAGCAACAGAGCAAGCAAACCACACCCCCAGCAGTATTTATAGAAGGACTTCAACTGAGACCACACTTTGCTTCAAGAAGAAAGAAGCCAGAACACCAGCCTGAAGATGACGAGTGAGACCTCGTCGAAACGTCGCCAAAACAACCAGATTTCTACACGGGAAGAAACCCGAATCCACCCTAACATGCATACCTATACCCGTGAAAATCTACGAAAACATATATATATATATATATATATATATATATATATATATATATATATATATATATATATATATATATATATATATATATATATATATATATATATATATATATATATATATATATATATATATATATATATATATATATATATAAAATTTCAAAAGCACTGACCCAGCCTTGGAGACCACGTGGTCAGCACTGTAAATTATTTAAAAATATAAAAATTAAAATAAAAAATGGCATGCCCCCAAAATAGCAGCAGGACAGTCTACTGGGCATGGCGGCAGTATACCGTCCTGCTGCCGCCTCCAGAGGCCTGGCAGCTGGAGGTCTCACCGCTGCCTCTGGAGCCCCAGCTGCAGCCAGGCCAGGCAGCGGTATACTGACCCGCTGCTGGGCCTCCGAACGTGGTGGCGGGATGGTCTACTGCCACCCATCCTGACTGCAGCGGTGGAACTGTCTACTGCTGCCCGGCCCAGCTAGGGTGGCAGGACTGTCTACCGCCACCCATCCTGGCCGCGGCAGCAGGACAGTCTATCACTGCCCAGCCAAGTTCAGCTTGGTTCAGGTTTGTCTGAATTTTTTTTAAATTCTTACAAACCCAGACCGAACCAAGGGTGGGCCCAAAACAGACAAACCTGAACCATGTCTTTTCTGTTTCCTTCCCACCTCTATTTATGACTTATACCAACTGATGAATTTTGACAAATTGGCCACAAATGTCAGAAAATATGATTCAATTTTCAGTTCATCCCTCTTTCCACTGTGGTCTGATTGACAGGGGAGTACTTGGTGAGTTATAAGTTAGGGTAGTTCAAAGGGCATCAGAATATGTTGTTGTTGTTCAGTCGTTCAGTCCTGTGTGACTCTTCGTGACCCCATGGACCAGAGCTCGCCAGGCTCTCCTATCCTCCACTGCCTCCCGGAGTTTGGTCAAATCCATATTGGTTGCATCAATGACACCATCCAACCATCTCATTCTCTGCCATCCCATTTTCCTTTTGCCTTCATTCTTTCCCAGCATCAGGGACTTTTACAAGGAGTCCTCTCTCCTCATGAGGTGGCCAAAGTACTGGAGCTTCAGCTTCAACATCTGTCTTTCCAGTGAACATTTGGGGTTGATTTCTTTCAGGATGGATAGTTTGATCTCCTTGCAGTCTATGGGACTCTCAAGACTCTCCTCCAGCACCACAGCTCAAAAGCATCGATTCTGCGATCAGCCTTTATTATAGTCCAGCTCTCACTTCCACTTCCATACATCACTACATGAGAATATACCTGTATAGAATTCTGTGTTGATTGGATGTTTTTTCCCAATCCAATTGGGAGGGAGAAGACAGCATGCAAAAATGAGTATTTAGGCAGGACTGGAATGAATATTGTGTGTGTTGTGTCATTATAGTTGTGACCGACTCTTCGTGACTCCATGTCCATGGAGTTTTCTTGGCAGGAGTACTGGAGTGTCTTGCCAGTTCCTACTCCAGGCGCCTACAGCACCTGGTATTCCCTGGTGGTCTCCCATCCAAGTACTAACCAGGGCCGACCCTGCTTAGCTTCGGAAATCACACAAGATCGGATGTGCTTAGGGCATCTAGGCAGCTGGAATGAATATTAGGCTAAGAATCAATTACATTTGGATTCTGAAGGTAGTGAATATAGGATAAGGCTTAGATTAAGAACAGTTATGAGACTGAAAGGATATGCGGTCTGCTGAATAGAAAGAGACTGACTGGTGTGTGTAAAGGGATGGCACTGGAATGTGATAAGTTGTGAATGTTTAATTTAAACAGGTAAATTGTGATGCAACTGCAACCTATCTATTGTTGTCATTCCAATCTTTGTTAGTTAATCTATTATTAATAATAATTTTAAGAACACCTTATATTTTCTGCAATAAACATTTCTCTCCTAGCTGGAGTTATTTGGCTGCTTGGTTGTAGCTCAATTTTAAAAAGAAAGAGGACACAATGGGAAAAAATGTCTAGCCTTTAAAAGGTTTCTATTAGAAAAGTGTTCCCAGTGTGGTGTATTGGGTAGAGTGATGGGCTAGGACTTGAGAGAACAGTGTTCAAATCCCCACTCAGCCATGGAAACTGACTGGAGGAGTGGAATTGGTTCAACCCACTTCTTAAAAAACTCACTTAACTTGAAAAGCCCCAAGCTGGAAACTTGAAAATGTTGATACAAATCGTTTCTGACTTGACAGCACAGAACAATATATTTGGAAACAATGAGGGACGGTAAAGAAGAAGGTCAGGATTTCCCAGTATTTCGACTGTAGGTTGAAGGAGCAGACTGGGTTTACTGGTTGAGCAGTAGTAAGAGTAAGTGTCTTCACTTGAAACATTGACAGTGCAACAGATAGAAAATTCATGTTTTATCCCTGGGCATCTCTCTCTCTCTCTCTCTCTCTCTCTCTCACACACACACACACACACACACACACACACACACACACACACACACACACATCAATGTGTAGAAGTCTGCCAGCCACTTCTATCTGCCCATACCCACCACTGATCACCAGTTTAACCTTTTACTATTTAGGGAGGATGATGGAAATTATTTTTCATTGCCTACTGCCCAGGCCACTGGCATCTGTATCAGCATTTCCATCTGCTCCTCTTCTCCAGATTAATCATGCCCAGATTCAAATTTTCGTGATTCTCTCTATTTTTGTTGAAAAAAAAGGGGGTGGGAGAGAAAGAAAAAAAAGAATGTGTATATAGATAGATGATAGATAGATAGATAGATAGATAGATAGATACACACACACACACACACACACACAGAGAGAGAGAGAGAGAGAGAGAGGGAGGGAGGGAGGGAGGGAGAGGGAGGGAGGGAGAGGACCCTTGTATAATAAACAGCTTGTATAACATAAAATTTGTACAACATAAAAAATCCAGAGATAGGGGAAATTTGCTTAACATAATCACCTATGGGGATAATCCGTACAATATAAAAATGGGATCACTCCGTTTTCAATGCATTCCTATGGGAATTTATATAAAGGAAAATTTGCTTAACATAATTTCATTTGGAACAAATTAATTCCTTTTTACAAGGTACCACTGTATATGTATAAACTGTGGTATATGTGTAAAGCTAGTCCTCCTACACATTCTGTACAGAGACAGACAAATTGTCTGCCTGGACTTCCTGAATTATTGCAAATGCCATTTATTTATTTATTTTCCTTACCAACAGGGGACGTGAGGACTCCGGAAACGTTGACGCGACAGCACACTCAGTAGTTTATTCCTAGCGGGGCTGGAGGCAACAAAATAAGATGTTGACACATACATCTTCCAATTGTCACCTTGCATCACATTGAACTTTTTCGAACAGTACAGCTCAGTGACAGTTCCTCCAGTAGCTGAAGGCTGCAATTGCAAGTTTCATTACCAGCTCGATTTTTCCCCTTTTGCCTTTTATGCCTTCCTTTCAGCCTATCCAAAAGACTTCATTTTGTTTTCAGATTGGTAGGTTACTTTGGAGGCCAATATATTGTGCACGCCACAAACGAAACCTGAAATAAACCGAACGGCAAGTTCGGTTTTTATGCACTTATAGGTTGCTCCAAAAGTTTTAACATATGCTGTTTTCTGAGCCTCAGCCAAACAACAAGGAAATACACAGGGACATTCATAAAAACAAACCTACCCAAACAGTGTAAACCTGGTTTATGAGTACTTTTTTTTTAAAAAAATAGTGTTTTGTCACATGGGAATTCAGCTGAGATTATTAGAGACTCTCTGTTACTATTATTTGAACTGGGGACCTATGGCTTGAGCTCCATAAAGAATGCCAAAGGAATGCTGGAAGACGGAGCTAAAAGTAGATGCTGCTAAGGATGCATGGATGTCACCGGATAAACTCCTTCCATTCAGCACACTCACACGTCATTTGGAGATGAATAACTCTGTTCCCAGATACCCTAACTTTTCAAAATTTCAAGGGGTTCCCTAAAATTGCTTGCAGAAGGTACCCCTGCCATTCGCATGCCTGGGATCAGTAATTTTCCATTATACTCAATACTCCTAGGCATGCAAATGGCAGGCTTAGCTTCCCCAAGTGATTTTAGGGGACCCCTTGAAATTTGGAAGTTAGGGTTTCTAGGAATGGAGTTATTAAGCTCCAAAGGAGGTGCAGGAGTGCTTAATGGAAGGAGTGTGTCCGGTGTGCTTTACAAATTATAGGGTTAATTGGCAGCTTCCCCTCAGCACACCAATCCACACTCCTTCAGTTAAGTACTTCCCTCAGCCCCTTTGCAGCTTAATAACTCCATTCTCTGAAACCCCAAACTTTCCAAATGTCAAGGGGTTAGAGGGGGGAGCTTGAAGATGGTCCACTCTAATCTCCACACTGCTAGCTGCCTGGGATCACTATTTTAAAGCACATAACATTGCAACGAGGCATTTTTTTTCTGGGACACCCCCTTTGAAGTTGAATAAGTCGGCTCCCTGAACTCCAAATCTCTCCACATTTGGGGCGCTTAAAGGGGAGAGTCCAAATTTGGTACCTCTCAGATCCAGGGGATCTGTTTTATAGAGTAATGAATTAGTTCATTACTGGTTCATTTTGTACTATTTTGTTTTTGTTTTTAAATCGTTTCTAACAAAATGAACTGAATCACTGGGGAACAAAATGAAACAAAACATATCTCAAATTTTCAATTTCATGCCCATCCCTTATCACAGCACAACTGAATAACATCCTTGCCCTGGGAATCTGATCTGACTTGATCATGCTCTGAGTTGACACACCACCATTATGAGAAACAGCAAGCAGGGGTTGGTATGATTGCTAGACATTGCAGTGATCAAAAAGAGGACAGGATGCATAAGCCTGTACTTTGGGACATCTTTTTCACACTCTCTTTTGACTGGATTGCACCTTATGAGTTCCGGTTATGGGTGTCAAAATAGAGATGCCTGGGGTTCATCCCTGCCCCAAATATGAATGGCATCTCCAGTCATCCCCCATCTATTGCAGGGTTTAGGGACCTGGCCCAACCAGCGATAATGGAAAATCCACAATATGTGGATGCTGGGTCAGGTCAGTACTGAGAGGTCCTACACTTACCCGAGGCCTGGTGCTGCTCCAAACGGGCCTCGGATGGGCTTCCCTGGCCTGTCGGAGGCCCCAGAGGTGGTTTCCAGTTTTCTGGAAGTCACTTCCGGTTTGCCGGAAACCACTTCTGGGACCTTTGATAGGCCTGAGAAGCCTGTTAGAGGCCCATTCAGGGCAGCACCAGGCCTGGGGTAAGTGCAAGAGGCCTCAAACGGGCCCAAGCAGCTTGCCCCAGGGGGCCTGTCATTTCATTTACTGAGGTCCCGCGATATACCAGGACCACAGTATATAAACAGCAAAATGGTGGGGGTGACTGTATCACATAATGTGTCTGTGAAGATTCTCAGTCATCCAGGTGAGTTTATCTGGAAGTTGAGTCATGGCAACTGGACTTCTTTTCTTGAGAGATTGAAATGTTTTGCTGCTCATCCAAACAGCTTTGTTAGTCTGAGGAAAGCTCACACAATGTGCTACTCTAATGTCAAAAGAATGGTCAGTCTTCAAGCAGATTTCAGTCTGTTGAGTCTCACATTCTGTGCCCCCAAATTATGAATGCAGTGGACATCCACTCTAATTCATCTTTCTTGCCCTTCAGGTTTCTAATACTACTACCAGACTTGGGCTACAAGAGAGTCCAATCAATAGAGTGATCAGCAAAAGATTTAGTGGATGCATCAGTGGGGACCAATTATAATCAGTGAGGACAAATTTTATTGGTGATGAGGACAGCTAAGGGCAGAATTGCTGATTTTTCAGAAGGTTGATTTGATTATGGTATATTATTATAACAGGGAATAACAAAAAGAAACCCACCAGAGTTGACTTTTAGTTCTAATGAATATAAGGCAGTTTTTGTTAATTATGTGTCCTTGTCTCAAGGAAAAAAGCACAGGTTTCAGAAATATGTTTAAGGAGGAAAAAGGTAATAATTGATCAATGTCAATTATAAGAGGATAACATGAAGAAGGAAGAGCCTAATTTAGGAAGATCTAAGGGACAAAGAGTGAGGAGAAGATGGATTGGGGATTCGAGAAGGAAAAGTGAGCTTCAGGTGGCATGGAGGACATGAGAACAAATCAGAAGATAATTCAGAAGAAATTGTGCATGGAGGATAAGTGAGAACAAGAGGTAGTGGGCAAACGGCAGACTTGCCATTGACCAAGAAGGTGTACCAAATCTGGCATGAGCAATGGGAGGAGAAGAAGCTCAAATGCTTTTCTTCTTTCCCCAATGGACGTCAGTGAAGAGCAAGGAAGAGCTGTTCATTTAGCAACGATTTTCAGTTGCCTTCCTGTGTGTCTTTGCTGCAGCAAAAGTCACCAGGAGTCCCCCAGTACATTAAATTTAATGAAGTTCACTTTGGATATCGTGGAATTTAGCCTTCAGGTGACGGGTGTGCAGCCTCAGTTGGCAGTTATTTATAGGGCAGCTGGAGTGGTAGAATGGAGTATGGAATGAAGGAGAGATGCGGAAAGTACCCTCCTAGTAAGGAACTTAATGTTGAGAATCTAACAAGTACTGGGAAGTGAAAAGTACCTCCTAGCAGAAATAAGACTCTGGAAGAATCTTATTTCTGAAGAATAGTTTTGCTCAAGCAAAGGCTTTTTTATCACACTAGATATGTGGATTATCTTTTTTTTACCACTTCTCTGTTATAACTTTGTGCATTTTTGTTCCCTTTTGCCATTCTGATTCCAATGCCCTGAAATAGTGGTCTCCAACCTTGGGTAACCTGGGTATTCTTGGGCTGCAGCTCCCGGAAACCCTCAAAAACATAGATAATGGTGATGTCTTCTGGGAATTGTAGTCCAAGGACACCTGGCTTGCCCGAGGTTGGAAACCACTGCCTTAAAAGAAGACATTACATTCTAAAAGAAGAGAGAAAACCCTTCTCCTCAGCCAGTCGGTCATCATATGTAGTTTCAAAAGCTAATTTTAAGATTAGAATTCCTAAAAACCCAAATCCTGCAGACAGCATGGCTTTTTCCTGGGGGATTCTGGGTGATGGAGTCTGAAAAAGTAACCTTTGCAGGACCCCTCTTAAAATCAGTTCTAGCACTGAGATCATAACATGTTTGGAGCCATCTGCAGCTTGGTGGCGCCTCCTTCCCTCAAGTGAGGAAAAGATACACAGAAAGCCATTTCTCTCTTTTTCTGTTAGGCTCCTCTAATCTGTGTGTAAGGTGAAGACATTTTCCCCCTCCTTAGCGAGTGTCAGACTTGGGGGAAAGGCAAGCAGAGGATGTAGCCTTTCCAAGAGAAAATTGGGGAATGCTGGGATTTCACACACAGAGTCTCGCAGGCTAAGACTTAGCAAGAGGTGATAGAAGATAACACTGGGATTATGGGAAAAGAAGACCCTTAGGAAGTTACTTCATGTCTGTTTTGTCTCTGTTAGTGTTGCTCTTAGGAGCGGTACCAAAAAAAAATCTTATTTCACGTCTGTCGCGCAACTACTGAAATTTTTGTAGACAAGCTATTTATTTGAAACACCAACTATATGTAGGATAAATATAGGATTCTGTTAACGTAGCCTAAAATAGCATTTGCATTTTTGTGGCCACATCACACTGTTCATGGCTCATATTCAGCTTATGATCTACAAGAATCCCATGATCCTTCTCACTTGTAGTAAAGGACAAGATGGGTCAGACTTCCACTGGGTAGCAGCAGTGACTATAAAAATTAAGGCTAATGTATTATTATTAATATTGTAGCATCATCATCATCATCATCATCATCATCATCATCATCATCAGCAGCAGCAGCAGCAGCAGCAGCAGCAGCAGCAGTAGTAGTAGTAGTAGTAGTAGTAGTAGTAGTAGTAGTAGTAGTAGTAGTAGTAGTAGGAGGAGGAGGAGGAGGAGGAGGAGGAGGAGGAGGAGGAGGAGGAGAGCTGGAAGGGATCATTGAGTCCAGCTCCTCTCATGGGGGCACAGTGGGAAATCAAACTCACGACCTCTGACTCTTCAGCCACCTGCCTAAACCAATGAGTTATCCAGCAGTTCTTAGAACAGACAGGTGGGCACGGCATGCTGGGAAATTTAGGAGGAATGGCTGCTGAAGCTGCCTCTGTTGTCTCCCACCATCTTCCACATGAGCCATTTTTATCACTCTGGTTAATGATCAAGCTGGGATTGTGTTCATTCATTTGCAGTTTAGGAGAGGAAGCATAGAGCCAGAGGTATATCCAACTGCTGGGCCCAAGCTCCTTTCCTGGCACGCGGAAGCCACCTTGATACTGACTGAAATATTCCAGATGTAGTTATTTCAAACATAATGGAGGACTGCTGTTTCAAGGCCAACATGACTCAATACGTACCTGCAGGACTCATTTAGAGTCACTGTTCAGACAGAGCATTGTCTGCCCAGAGTTAGAATAAATTTGTGATAACAACGTCAAGTGTTGAAGGAAGTATAATAACTCAAGAATTACACAAATGCATCCTTCAGAGATGAACATGTTGGGATGCTGAGAGGTTGGGAACAAATAAAAACACAACTGCTAATTTGGTAAAACTTAGGTTCAGGGAGGGAAAAAGGTGAAGGAGAAAAATGTCCAAATAATATGCTATATGTTTTAGTTATATTTGTATAGCTCAACTTTAGTACAGCAAGGCTTCTACAGTAACCTTGTCTAACAAATATTTTCTCTGTACTTCCAAGGACTGCAGCCTTTGACTACTTCAAAGGATCATGTTACCCATAAGAAACTGGAGATGTTGTCAGAAGACTGAGTTTGGAAAAGTTGTTTTTTCTAGTTGAGTGTTCCCAGAATTCCTCCAACCTGGACAGCCACGAGACATTGGAAGTAGCCATTAATGTACCATGCCCGAAAAAGCCACATCCCCAGGTCTGTACCTCCTTTAGGTACAGAAAATTCTACTTCCTGGCACAGATGCAGTGGAGTTGTCTGCCAGGTAGCATCTGCAGACCAACCTGACATGCTCCTCTGGGGATGGAGGACCTACGACACAATTCATCTGGGGATTGTCATTATTCATGTAACGTACTTGCTTCATTCAACCAAACACATGCAAATGGGATTTCAAAACAAAAACTGACAAGGCTAGAACACGGAGAGAAGACAAAGCTGTGAAGCACTCCAGGGAGCTGATCAAAATCAGTGGTGGGTTTTGTCTCCTGCCATATGATTGAAGGCATGTGGGGTACAAAAGCTGCCTGACAGTGGCATATGGAAGGACATGTGTTTTTTGGTTGTGGTTTTTGATTGTTAGAAACCATGGGATGGGCAGTACGGTAAGGAAGAGAAATCATGAGATGATGCAAATGGGAGACAGAATCAGCAGTAGAAACTGGCTAGGTAGGCTTCTCAGGCAGCACAATACAAGGCAACTCCTGAATGGGTAGTTGCATCCCATTATGGATTCCAGGTTTCGACTTAAATGTGCCCCAAAGATGCAGTGATCCCAGATGTCAGTATTAATTAGTAACTGAAACACACACACACACACACACACACACACACACAGAGAGAGAGAGAGAGAGAGAGAGAGAGAGAGAGAGAGAGAGAGAGAGAGAGAGAGAGAGAGAGAGAGAGAGAGAGAGAGAGAGAGAGAGAGAGAGGGTAAATTTAGAATTGAATGAAGAGTAGCTGCTTCTACTCTAAGGCTGTTACTTCATGTCCCACTCGTCCCTCTTTGCTGTCCCGCTTGGGACCGGTACGAAAAAGGTTACTTCACGTCCATAGCATGACAGCAGAATCTCATCCCGACCATGCCCCCTGAACTGGGAACAGAGCGTGATGAGCCATATCTGCTCCTGGGCTGGGGAATTCTGTTGTCACACTTTGTTCCTGGTTCCTGTTCCGAGACAAGGGACGTGAAGTAATGGCAATGGCTGTTTTCTCCTTTTGCTCTAGGAATACTCTGACAACCAAGAAAGCTGACTGGAACTCCTGTGCCAGGCCAGGCTTGGCTGCCCACCTGTCCCTGCAGGAGAAGGCGGCTCTTGAAAGGACAGACAGAGAGCCACTGTCAGGTGTAGGTCCATCCTCCTTGGGTCCCGGAGGTGGGGCTGAGCTCTCCTTGCCTGTTCGCCTGCCAGCCTGCAGACTGCTGAGTTCAGGGTGAGGGTGTCTCGCCCACAGCCCACTTCGCCACCACCGCTTACCCATGGTAAGTGGTGAGGGCTCACCCGGCTCCTCCTGCCGGGATTCCCGAGACAGACCGCATGCCCGCAGTGGGGATTCGAAATATCAAAAAATGGAGGCCTGATAATAATAAAAAAGGCTAAACGAAGTCAGGGAAATCCAGTAGTTGTCACGAAACAAGGACGTGAAGTAACAGTTGTCACGAGACAAGTAATCACACCAGTGGGTAAATGAAAACAGGGATTGAACAGGTACAAAACCACGTGACTGCAAACAACACTGTCACAGAACGAACGTAATTGTGAAACAAAGTAGGATGTGAAGTAACCACCTAAGGCAGATGAAAGCAAATGCCAGGGAGAGGACATGGTATGGACAACAGTGACAGACCATCTGTGGATGGTTCTCCTAATCTTCTAGCCATTCCTCTCTGCTAAAGAGGACATGGCTCTGAATACCAAATGGCAGGTCCAGACCACATAAACTAGGCTGCTGTCTCTAGGGGTGATGCATGATGCTATGCTGTAATGGCACATGTCCCACTAAGCCAAGAGGATAGTTTGGTGGGGACACAGGGAAGGGCTTTCTCTATACTACCACCTCCACTAGAAAACTCCCTCCTGAGGGAGGTCAAGTTGCCTTTGATTTGCCAAGTCAGCAACGTCCCATTCCCTGAAATATGAGAGCTAAAACCTGAGACCAGTTTGTGGGGATTTGTGATGTCATAGGTGTGACCCAAGTGATATCATAGGATGACCCCCTAAGGTGTCATAGAGTCAGAGAAGCATGAATCAGAAGGAAAAGTTCTTCTGGATCAGTTTGTGGCAATGGGCACAAAGAGAATATGAGACTTGTGGTGTAGTGGTTAAATGCCTCTACTGGAGGTAAAACTGTGCTCACAACCTGGGGTTCAATCCCTGGTAGCAGGCTCATGGTTGACTCTGCCTTCCATCCTTCCGAGGTCAGTAAAATGAGTACCCAGCTTGCCTGGGGGGGGGGCAATGTGTAGCCTGCATACTGTAATGAAAAAAAAAACCCTGTAAACCGCCCAGAGACTACTTGAAATGGTATGGGGTTGTATATAAGCAGAACACTTTGCTTTAAGTGGTTCCAAAATCTGGGTGGAACCCATTTAATCAGTGCTGCTTGCTGGTGTAACTCATGGAAGGTTAAGTACCAGTCCATGGAGAAGGTTTAAATATATATAATTCAGGCCCCATGCCATGGATGGCAGGGTTAGTCAAGAAGTCTCATGAGTTGTAAAGCAGGTGCTCACCTCCCTATCTGTGTCAAATGTGACACAGTGCATTGACTGACTCATTAGTCTCCTCTCTTTGCTCCTGCCTTCTTGTTGCAGCGCAAATGCAAACCTCAGTGACTACCAATACCAGTTGGGAGGGTGTGAAGTTGGGCATCTTGGCTTTAAAGCTGCCATCAGCTGAAAAAAAACAGATTCTCTCCTTCCGGCCTGGAAACAAACAGAAGCAGAAAAATCCCCTTAGACTTTCACTGAATCCTGAGCCCAAGGCCGTGGTCTTACCAGAGTTTTCTTCATATATAAATTCCCTGCATATTATTTTTTGGGCAGTCACATGGTTTTTAATGTGTAGTTAGTGTCCTCTCTTCTGCATCGTATTTTCGTATTCTGGTTCGGTCTCTACCTGTCTACTTCACATTTTGTCCTTCTTTCCAGCTCTAGTTTCCAAGCCTCTGTGGTGATAAAGGGGGGAAACTGCATATCTTCAGGGTCCTGTCATGGTTACAGTAGCAAATAAGTAAGCATTTTAAAGCAAAGTTTCTAAATCCAGCCCCTCATGCTGGTTTAAGAAACTTCACTGAAACTGCTGTTCCAGGGGCGTGGTCGGCCGGGAGCAGAATTTGCTTCTGTTCCTGGTTAGCACACAATCTTTTACTGCATAGTTCGCCATGGGGAAACTATGCAGAAAATGCTGGTAGTAACGTCTGGTTTTTGTTTTTCTGAAAGCAACAATAACCTGTAGAGATGGGCATGAATCACCAGTTCAGTGGTTCAGTATGGTTCGTTTCCTGAGCTGATCTGTAATTTGTTACCCTGCCACCTCCAATGGGCACTGATTTGACAGCAGAGCCAGTAGGAGATAGGATGGGGCTCTGCCACTGATGGAGCACCCACTGAACGGGATGAGGCACCAAACTGCAGATCAGCCATTTGGCCAGGAAATAAACTACAGTGAACTGACGGTCTGGTGGCTTGTGCCCATCTGTAATACCCATTAACCATCCAATTAATATTTATGGGGGTGGGGATAGACTCACTGAGAGTTTGCTTTGCTTGGTATGAGATTGGAGGGTGAGAAAGATGTGTGTCTCATTGCACTGGGAGGGGTTATTTTGCTGAGACTCATCTCCCTTGAAGTGACCCTTCCATCTGTTGAGGAATCACTCCAACCCAGCCCCCATAAGTACCAGTCCTACAGTAGGACTAAAACAGTCCAGCCTAGGTCTGGGTGGAGGTCAGGCTGAAAGCACTATTCCCTGCATGTTGTGTGATCATCACCAGGAAATTGCCTGCATCAGAATTTGCCACCATCAACCCAAAGTGCAAGCCACATGCCTGTGTGATGACACCCATAATGTCTCACCGAGAGTGAGAGGAAGTGAGAATTACACCCCTTCAGAGAAAATACACAGAATTTTCTAAAATCCAACCCAGGAAGGAAGGGCAAGAGCATGAAAAGAGGCAAAAGGAGCAGAGGAGGGAGAAAATTACAAAGAAAGAAATATAAATAATCAATTACGTTTAAAATATTGGGACGGGGTGGGGTTGGGGTTTGTTCTTCCTTGCAAACCATTTTGGAAGATGAAAGCTCAGATTTTGAGGTATTATTTTCATGAATTAGACCAGGCCTTTTAGCGAAATTGCCATGGAGGGAGGAATTACGTGTGCGCATTGTGTAGACTCTAATTTACTTCTTGGCCCGGCAAACCATTGCAGGCACTCAACATATTATCCTCGGTGTGTGCTGTGTTGGATGAGTGACAACTCTTCCTGCCACCCTGAAGAATGAAGCACTCACAGTAAACATTGGAAAGAGGCCAGCTCCATCACGGCACGGCAAAGCCTTGCCTGAGACAAGGCACCACTCTCTCTCTCTCATGTTTCCCAATGAACGCAAGTGCCCTCACTGGCGTTGTGCTATGTTCTATCACGCCCTGTTGTGCAACTCTGAAAGACACGGGGTTGACCCCACTCGATGGAGCTTCTCTGCCATGGCAAGCTGACAAGAGCTCAGAGGAGTCCATATGCTTGAATTGCCCTCGTGCATTTGCCGCTGCCGCTGCCAAAAACTTGGGCCACAGCATTAACACCGGCAGACTTTTCTTCCCTCGCTCTCCTGCTTGTTCCTGCCAGTCTTCCTGGTTTGTTGTTGTTGTTTCTTCTGCCTGCTTTTACTCTGCAGCACATTTTGTTTACCAATTACAGCACGATAAGTAACAGGGAGAAGAGCTGGTGGCTTCCAGCATTCTGGCAAGTTCCGTAAGCTGCCTTTATGGACAACCCACTCCACTAAGGCAGGGATAGGACATTGGGTCCTCCAGGGGCTGATGGACTCCAAATCCCATCAGGCTCAACCAGTATGACCCCAGGTCAGTCACATCTGAAAACTGTATGGTTCCTTAGTCTGGATCTTTAAGAAAGGTAAAGGTTTCCCCTACACATACATGCTAGTCATATCCGACTCTAGTGGTGGTGCTCATCTTCGTATTCAAGCCAAAGAGCCAGTGTTGTGCAAGTCCATTTCCATGTGGCTGGCATGGCTGCAAGGAAACACTTCCTGCTTTACCTTCCTGCTTCTACCAGTACCTATTTATCTTCTTGCATTTACATACTTTTGTATTGCTAGGTTGGCAGGAGCTGGAGTTATCAGTGGGAGCTCACTCCGTTGTGTGGCACCTGGGATTCGAACCACCAAGCTGCCAACTTTGCAGTCAATAGTTTTGGAGTCTTAGTCTGCTGAACCACCGCACCCCCTAGCCTGGCTCTAAATCCTTCTAAATCATGTATTCAAATAAAATATTAGAAAAAACTGGCCATAAATAACGACAACAACAATGTGCCATCAAGTTGTTCCTGACTAAAGGCAATCTTTTACAGGGCTGTCTAGGTGTAGAAAGGGGTTTGCCAGTCCCTTTTTCTGATAGTGCTTTCAACGGTACTTCTCAGTTGATTCCAAATATCAAAGATACAAATACATTACATTAAGGTTGCAACTTACGAACGCAACCGTATTCCTTTTGTAATAAAACTCTAACAGTAGTCACTCAAGAATAGGGATGGCCACCAAATGAAAAAGGAAATGCTGATTTGTCAGTTTATGTAACGAAATGAAATGAAACAAAATGAACCAGGGAAGCAGCATTTCGTTAGTAATGAAATGAACCGGCCGTTTTCTCCATTTAAAATGAAACCATTTGTTTCTCTGTAAAATAGCACCCTTGGGTCCTAGAGGCACCACATTTGGTGTGAACCTTCCTTGGACTCTCCCCTTTAAGCCCTCCAAATGTGAAGAGATTTAAGGTTCAGGGGGCTGAGTTATTCAACTTCAAATGGGGTGCTCCTGAAAAAAATTCTAATTGAAATGTGCTTGAAGGTTACGAACCCAGGCAGCTAGCAGTGTGGAAATTATAGTGGAGCTTCCTCTAGCTCTCACCTTGAATCATCCCAATTTGGAGAGGTTTGGGGTACAGGAAACTGAGTTATTCAGCTCCAAAGGGGCTGCAAAGGGTACTTAATTGAAGGAGTGTGGATTGGCACGCTGAAGGGAAGCTGTCAAATAATCCTATAATTGGTAAAGCGCACCAGACACACTCCTTCCATAAAGCACTCCTGCACCTTCTTTGGAGCTTAATAACTCTATTCCCTGAAACCCAAAACTTTCCACATTTTGAGGGGTTCCCTAAAATTGCTTGGGGAAGTGAAGCCTGCCATTTGCATGCCTGGGATCAGTAATTTTCCATTGATTTTTTTTCAAAAAGCATTTATTATTATTTTTAAAAATATTGAATGGAAAATTATCTCAGGCATGTGAACGACAGGCTTTGCTTCCCCAAGCAAAGGTACCCTTTGAAATTTGGAAAAGTTAGGATTTCTGGGGCAGAGGTTTTAAGATCCTAATGGGGTGGGGGTGGGTGCTGAATGAAGGGGTGTGTCCAGCACGCTTTACCAATTATAGGGTTAACTGACAGCTTCCCCTCTATTATACAGCGTACTGAAGACATTCATTCAATTAAGCACCCTTCATCTCCTTTGGAGTTTAATATTTCTGCCCCCAGAAACCCTAACTTTTCCAGATTTCAGTGTCCCCTAAAATTGCTTGAGGAAGCTAGCCCTGTCACTTTGGGGAAGCTATGTGGCTGGGATCAGAATTTTCTACAGCTTAGAATCTCAAAACATTACATTAAAACTACAAGAGAATGTGAGCAGTTAAAAAGAGAGTAAAATTCCATATAAAAGTTATGAGTGATGGAAACTAATGTTGAAAACATAATGTCAATGCAATCAAATGAGGTTATAAGTGGTTATAAACACAAAGTCTTTGTGATCCTGTATGGTCAATTCATATGAAAGAAAGAAACAAAATGATAGTCCATCATTCAGGAAAAGCTTGCCTAAAGAGAAAGGTCTTTGCCTGTTCCCGGAAAGTCATGATGGGAGGAGACGCTTAGAAGTGATTGTGTCAACATCCCTGATCATTTCCCCATTCCAGAGGTGTCAGGAGAAGTATGCATAGCCATATAAGTGGTAAATAACTGGGGGGGCATCTCAGAACATCTCTTTTACAGGGAGGCCCACTGCAGAGCTTCCCCGTAGGCAGAAACCTAGCATGTCAGTGGAAAGTTGAATAGTGTAACTTATTACTGCCACCACCATTTTCCTGCAAGAACGCCTAAAAGGAAACGTCTGTTCCAAATGCTATCATGTTTTTTTTTTTTTAGGATAAAATATAGCATCTTACTTTTATTTATACAGCAAATGGGCCAAGATTGAAGCTACAAGGGACAAAGGAAGAAGAAAGGATACAGGTCTTTACAATGTTATATGACATCAAGTCACCTCTGGTTCATAGCGCCCCTATGAAGCAGTGACCTCCTAAGTCTTCAACTGCCATCCTGAACTCTTGGAAACTCAACCACCCTTAGCCTTACACCATTCTCAGCTCTTATCTGATATAATTACATGAAACAGCTGAAATACAACAAGAGAAGTGCCTCCCAAGGTCTCACGCCAAGCTGCTGCGGTAACAACAAGGAACATAAAGGTCTGTCTTGAATTTTCTTGCTTAACCCTCTAAGTTTTGGGAAAGGAAAATAGAAAAGACAATAATATAATCATATAGTTCTCTGAAAACAGCTTTCTTGGTTGCAGCACAGGTGGGTAGGAGTAAGGCAGGAGCCAGGCCTGTGCTGGCAAGAGAATGGTTCTGACCAGAAAGGGCTGCAAAGTCCTTGGTCTCTCACCTCCCACTGTGAGTGCCCCTTTAAATCAGAGGAAAGTACAAACAAAAATTACCCAGTTCTTCCCTGAAGGGAAGAATGAAAGGGAGGAAGAAAATAGGGAATTGCACTCTGTCAGCTGTAGCCTGGATTGGTCCTTGGACCTCAAAGGAAACCTAAACTGCTACCAAGAGGAATTTGGCTCTGCTAATCTGGCTACTGAGTTGGCCTCTGCTGACATTCTGACACCTCAAGTGTTAACATCTTCCAATAAGACTAATTTGCCAGAGGAGTTAGTAAAGTTATCATCACCTGCAACTCCAGGTAGAAGGATTGTCACTGAAGAGGAATCTCCAGTCCAAACTCTAACACAAAGAGGAAATGAGTTAGTGTTTGAGACTTGGCTTACCGATCTAACAGAGGACATACAGCATATGAAATCCTTTTTAAGTGAATCAAACAAACTCTTAACTATTTTGGCGGACATGTGCAAAAAGCTCTGGCAAAAATCTGATACAGAAGGCACTAATAACAGGCCCAATGCAAGCAGACCTATCATCACTTGTATGGGCTGTAAAAAGGCTCATGGGAAAAGGGTTACTAAAAGGAGGGTCACAAATAGTAAGAAAAAAAAGCAAAAATGTTAAAAATGTTAAACTGAGCCGATATAAAAAGATGCAGTTTAAGAAACTCTTCAAATTACTGGAAAACATCTCACTACATGAAAATACTAAATGTATTGAGAAGCCTACCTTAAATAAACCAGCATACCCAGGAGATCATGTTCACCTCTCATCCAATGAAGTGAGATCTTCTACCCAAATTCCTGAATCAAAATCAATTCCAGCACAGCAAGACACCTCTCAGTACTTACAGGTTCAAATCCCACAGAAACCTAGACCCTCAAACGACAGGAACACAGGAGACCATGGCTGGAAACTAGTACTGAACAGACAAAAATTAGCCTTGCTAAATTGTCCCAAGCCAGCGGGGTTCACACCACAATACAAGCCAAACTTTAGAATTGGCTTCTCCAGGAGCTTTTACCCTAGCTGACCTGTTGTCTGTGGAGTATCTACATTTCAATACTTACAATGCTCATGCAATGGTCACATTCACAAAAAGGAGCTCAGCTGAACGGGCATATAAATGCAAAGATACATTGTTCAAGAGGGGCATATCTGTGGTAAGAGTCTTTGAGAACTGTGCACCACCTCTGCCACTGAGGCCTTTTATCTCAGATTATGCTAAAAGCCCCCTAGAAAAAGAAAATTATAGCACTAATCTTGTTGACTTGGCTACTACCGTCAGCCCTCAGGGGCAACTTATATCAGGAAAAAACCCAAGTGCTACAGAGTTGCTAGAAGATATTTCACAGCAGCCAATGGAATGGATACAAGAACCCACTGAACCCCTGGTTCCTGAGGAGAAGAATCTTTTAGACTCTTTCCATACTTTACCCTCTGAAATACAAAATGAGATAATTGACAGACTTGAGCTCCTAAAGGGCCACCTGATAAAAATAAGAGCAAGGAAGAGAGCTGATTTAAAACCTCAGAATGGACAGCCACATACTTTGCAGTGGCAGGCACCAGAGAGAATTAGTCTTCTACCATGCAAGACTACCCTAGAGAATACTTTCAATGATGGGACCCCTACATTAAAACCAATAACAATTGATCCACATATCTGGTCACAAACAAAAGATCTGGATGCAGGAGAAATGGGCACCTCTGAAAGGAACCTAGCGCTTCAGAACAGGAAGGTCCCTACTACACAGCCGCAGATCTCAGTGGAAATAAATCCCTTACTGAATAAGCTTGCTCTAAAGGGAGACATTTGTGATTTGACCCCTATCCCAAAACTAGAAAGTGTGACTTCATCCACCTGGACCCAGATGAGAGAACTGGGGGATGAGGAAATCGGTTCCCCCGAGAAAATCACTAAGAAGGCAGGCTGCCTAATTTACCCCGCCTTTTCTGTTGTATCCAATGTAAGTGTATGGAACCCACCAGTGGAGCTGATTGAACATGCAGAGAAAGATATAGTCTCTTGCGAGCCACCTAGTGGGGAAGAGTGGATCTCAGGAAGAAACAGAGTCCCATCCAGTGAGAGGGCAGCAGCCTATTGTTTAGATACTGCTACTCGAGGGGACAACTGTCCAACTTTCCAGCACGCCTGCCCTACACTCATAAACCAAACAGCTATCTCAGGAAGTGATACCCTCCTCAATTCTGCTGCAGGAAAGAAAATATTCATCTCAGATCCATCTACCTCCGGATGACCCTTGATAAATCAACAATACCCTGCATTGGCATTTCTTTCTTGGAACATTGCAGGTTGGCGAGGGAAGGTAGCAGATCCTTCCTTTCAAAAGTTTATTAGGGATTATGATATAGTACTTTTTCAGGAAACCTGGGAGAAGGAAGAACTGGAGCTAGATGGCTTTGCAAGCTATTTACTAAAAGCTGATCCTAGCTCCACACATGGCCGTCCTAAGGGAGGCCTTGGGATCCTGGTTTCCACAAAGCTTAAAGCCAACCATATCAGTTTAGTTCCAACATCTAATACTATACTATCCCAGGTGACCCCCTCTAGGTTATATGTAATTGCTTGCCATATTCTGTTCTCTGAATTCTCTCTGCTGATAGTCAATGTATATATACCACCATGCTAAAAAAAAATTATTATTAGCAATATATGGGGTACAATTGATGATTATGTAGAACAACTTGAATGGTTATATCCTAAGGCAATATTTATCATAGCTGGAGATTTCAATGCACGATTAGGTGCTAATGATGAAAATTTATATACCCACTTTCATCAGGTATTGGATACAGATGGCTATACATTGAGGGGAAAATGCCGAACATCTAAAGATAAAATATGCAATTATGCAGGGTATTGTTTTGCTCAGTTTACAAGAAGGAGAAATCTTTTAATACTAAATGGGTCAGTGAATGGTGATCCATTGGGAGAACATACTCATTTCACTAAGAGGGGTGGTAGTGTAATCGATTATATAGCAATCTCATATTCTGCATATAACTATGTTACTCGATTTGAAATTGGTAATAATACAGAAAGTGACCATCTACCCCTGTCAATGATGCTAATGTATCCAATACACAGTAACCCTCGATTAGATTTACATTTGTACCCCAATAAAGACTTAGAAATGACTAGTAGTAAGAGAATTAAATGGTCACCAGCAGTGGGTATCGCTCTGACTCAGCTACTGAAAACTGAGGAATATATGAACGACCGAAATGCCATTCTCAATGCCAGCAGTGACACTGAGGCAGTAAAACTTTTTCAAGCTCTGACCGGAAAACTAGGAGCTAAACTAAAAACAATGGTAACCAATGTAGGCCATCAAAGAGCTTTAAAAACTCCTCGCTGGTTTGATAATGAATGTAAGCAGGCCAAGAGCCAAATGAGGAAAATATATCATAAGTATAGAAAAACTCATTTACAAACTCTATTAAATGAGTTTTTAGCCAGTAGACAAGTATACAAATCCTTGATTAAGGAGAAAAAACAGCAAGCAGTCACAAGGGCATGGCAAATTTTGCTAAAAGCCTCTAATGACAAAGACACTAGTCTCTTCTGGCGAACAATAACAGGCTTAATGAATAATGGTTGGTCAGATCCAAAGTGTGTTATAGGGCCCAAAGAATGGATGCAGCACTATAAGGCATTATTCTCAGACTCCACTTTTCAGGACACCCAAACAACAGTAGCAATAGAAGAGCTCCCTAAGTGGCCACCAGTCTCAGTAAATGAGGTTGAAAGTCTTATCCAGCAACTTAAAAACAACAAAGCCCCTGGAATTGACTTTTTGCCCCCAGAACTTATAAAATCCAACATCACCTGGTGGGCCCCCCTGCTGGCAGTTTTATTTACATTTATTGATCAAACAGGATTGCTACCCATGGGTTGGAACACTTCTGTAATAATTCCCATACACAAAAAAGGAGCTAAAACTGATCCTGCCAATTATTGATCAATCAGCCTATTATGTGTAATAAGTAAGCTATATGCTAAACACCTCTGCAACAAGCTAACTGATTGGATTCAAGATGAAAATGTTATGGCAGTAGAGCAAGCAGGATTCAGTCAGGGGTGATCCACTATAGACCATTGTTTTGTACTAGATCATCTCATTGATAAATATGCAAAAAAGAAAAGGGGCAGGCTGTATGCAGCATTTATTGACCTCAAAGCAGCATTCGATTCCATACCTCGAGTGCGATTATGGGAAAAATTAGCCTCTACAACTATAGATAAAAGACTGCTTTTTCTAATCAAATGCCTTTACAATAATACCTGGCTGAGGGTACGCTGCACCGTGGATGGACATCTAACAGAACCAATGCTATCTAAAAAAGGGGTAAAGCAAGGGTGTGTTTTAGCTCCAATCCTGTTTAATTTATATCTGAATGATATTGTTGAGCATTTATCATCTCCAACACTCCATGCTCCTAAAATAGCAACTAAACCCATTTCAGCCCTACTATACGCAGACGATGCAGTACTTCTATCTCAAACTAAAGTGGGTCTGAAAAGACAACTAAGGGCATTTTCCAACTACTGTCAGAAGGAACATTTAGAGGTGAATTACAGTAAGACCAAAATAATGGTATTCTCAAAACACTTCAGACTGTCTAAGTGGTCCCTGGATGGGCAACCAATTGAACAGGTCAGAGTCTTTAAATACCTAGGCATAGTTTTTCAGTCATCAGGAACCTGGACAGCTCAGCAAGAACATGTGGTAGAAAAAGCCTCACAAACTATAAAAATCCTGAAACAGTTTTTTTATACCAAAGGTCACAATTTCATACCAGCAGCACTGGAGGTGTACAGAGCCAAGCCGCTAGCGCAGATGCTGTATGGGATTCCAATATGGGCCAATAGAAATCTAAAATCATTAGAAATTGTACAGTCTAAATTTCTTAGACAAATATTTGCTGTACCTAGCTGTGTCCCAAATGCCACATTAAGGTTGGAAAGTGGCCTCCTCTCCGTGCATACACAGGCTTGGCTCAGGACACTAAATTACTGGTTAAGACTGAATCGAGCTCCCTCTGGTTTGCTTCCTTTTGTCATGAAGGATTCTCATGAGAGTAGATGGATGAAAGATATCAAATCCAAAGTATACTCTTTGGGACTGTCGCCCGATCTTCTATTGACCACTGGATATAGTAGGGCAAGATGTTTATTAGAGCAGCGCATACACAACATTGAATATCAAAATAATCTGTCTGTCACCAATAAATTATGTCCCTGGTATGGCAACTCAGTGATAAGTCATCCAAAAACAATGGCACAATATCTAAATGTGCTAACAGTTCCAAAGTACAGAAGGGCCTTTTCATGTGCACGATTTAATGTCATGCCTTCAGCTATGCTAGAGGGTCGCTTTAAAGGAACACCTCTACAAAATCGCACATGTCCATGTGGTGAAGGTGTTGAAACACTTGCCCATGTGTTACTGTTATGTTCCTTTTATAGAGAGGTGCGGCAAGAATTACTTTTTCCCATGTTAGTAAAGAAGCCAGGTCGTTCATCTGATTTTTATATATCATTACTCCTCGGAGACCGAGACAAACAGGTGACACTGCTGACAGCTAATTTTTTAGCAGCAGCAATTAAAATGAGGCCAACTATGATTTTAAAATAATAATCATTTACAGATTATTTGTCCAGATCTTGTATAGGAATTTTGCATGTATATGTATTTACTATTATGATTTGGTATGCCAATTTTATATCTATTTAAATGTTGTCCTTTTTTGCTAAGGCCATGGCTAATGCAAATAAATAAATGAATGAATGAAAACTGTGGGGGGGGCACACAAAATAATGGTAGATAAGTTCAGTTTCAGATTAAAACTTTCATGAGAGTCTGGAGAAGTTGCAGAGGTGTGCGGAATAGGAAACAAAAGGTTGGAGCTAAGCTGGGCTTGTTTGAACAGAAATAAAAGAGAAGCATGCAGAGCAAGAATGTGGTGGCAGGACTAATGGACTGTTCCAGAAGAAGCCACAAGAACTTTCAAAAGCAGTGTCCCAACCCAGAAGATGGAACAATGGATCAGCCTGAGACCCAGAGCTGATGGAAGAATTTGGCCATCCCTCACATGGCTGGAGTGTCTGAAAAGCCTACAAGGATTTTTGGAAAACACCACATCCCTGTTTACTTCAAGCTCACCAACATACTCGTCCACCCAAAGGACCTGACACCAAACTGCAAGAGGAGCAATATAGTATATGCGGTCCAATGCAGTGAGGAGTGTGCAGACCTCTGCGCTGGATAACTCAAACAGCCATTAAACCAGAGGATGGCCTGCAGTGTACCTTCATTTGAAGGACAAAGATGAAGATGTACACATATTCAAAGATGAGGATGTGCATATATTAGACAGAGAAGACAGGTGATTTGAGAGAGGGGTCAGGGAAGCCATTCATGTATGTACTGAAAACCCCTCTCTCAACAGAGGTGGGGGACTCAGGCACAATCTGTCTGCTACTTATCAAGTGGCCCTTTCATCGATCCCCAGACAAATCAGAAGCACTTCCCACCTCCACCAGCAAGGCCATAGCTAACGACCCATACTTAATAGGTGTTGGAAAAGGTTGCATAGGTGGGACTTTCACAAACCTTAGGCCATTGTCCACATAATGTTCTTATTCAGGCCATTGTCTAACTTATGAGCCTATTCAGACCAGGGTGATGTGAAATGAAGGGTAATTATAAAATGGAGGACTTGCCACTAAGTTTCCTCAGACTGCAGTGACCAGACATCTACCCTCTGACAAAGGACTGGCCATCCTTTGAGCAGAGTGTCCCATGATAAGTGTTCGTGTCTTAAGCAAATGGCTGAATGAATGGACTCCTCTGTGGTTCTTTAGAATTGTATGCAATAGAATAAAAATGGGATTTTTAACTCAGTACTGCAGTAGTCTCCTTTGCATTTCTGTTTGTGCTTGTCTATCCCTGACTGGCATCCAAAGAATCTCTTGGTTGGTAACAGACGTCAACTAGCTTTCAATAAATTCACCTGCTGAGAAGACAGGAAACTCCCCAAGAGGCATATTTGGATCCACCGACCTCCTTGGGTGGACAATCTTTATCCACACATGCATATGTGCATGTGTGTGCGTGCATGTGTGTGCGTGTGTGCACACACACACACACACACACACACACACACACACACACACACACACACACACACACACACAGAGAGAGAGAGAGAGAGAGAGAGAGAGAGAGAGAGAGATGCATACGCACTGCTGCACTTTTGCAGCTGATTCAAAGCTGGACTATTTGGTAACAGTGCAAACACTTAGTTGAACATTGTGTTGATTTGCTTTCCAGCGCTCCGGTTTCAAGAGCAGCTTGTGTTGGAGGAAAGATTATAATGAAGAAGAAAAACCCATAGTGAGTCTTGTGTTTTTCTAAGTCAGCACCATGTAAATTAAATTTTTGGGGGAAGAAGGCACAAATAAAACACCAAATGAGATGTATTCTTTCATTGGTACAATTTATTATTTGTCGGCCTTTTTCCTGTGCATTTTTTATGATTACATTTTGTCCATTATGTGCAGAGCTGCACATCTCCCTTTGTGATAGATAATAACCACTTTCCTTTTTCTTCCCTTACTTGAAAACTGCTTGAATTGGATTAACATTAGAGCAAAGCAAACTTCTCAAAATTTCCATTTCTGAAATTCTTAATTAAGGAAGATTCGAGTAAGGAAGTGGCAACAACAGAATTCAAAACATCAGGAGGCCAAAACATCAGGAGGCCAAAGTTTGGACATGCCTGGTCTAAGAGGAACACTAAGAGGCCACTTGATAATGTCTAGATATTATCAGAAATACAGAAGTGGGATCATGACAAAGATGAGTGCATAGGGGGGGATTTGATGGTTGTGTTTGCTGTTATGCATGCTGTAGACAATGCTGATAGGGAATGGTTTTGTTCTGTTTAAATAGTAGAACATACCTGAGGTCATTTGCTGAAGCACAGTAATGGGACCTTCAGAGATGATAAAAGGAAATACAGTGGTACCTTGTATAAAGGAATTAATTTGTTCCAAATGAAATCATGTTAAGCAAAATTTCCCTTATACAAATTTCCCATAGGAATGCATTGAAAACAGAGTAATCCCTAATCACAACCATTTTTATGTTGTACGGATTCACCCCACAGATGATTCTGTTAAGCAAATTTCCCCATCTCCAGAATTTTTATGTTGCACAGATTTTATGTTATACAAATTGTTTGTTATACAAGGGTCCACTGTTCTTATTTATGCTGCCCATAGTTCACCTATGGAATTTACTACTACAAAATGGAGTGACAACCATTACAAAAGCTTTAACAGGGAAAGATTTATGGAGGTTTAATGCTCTCAGTGGCTGCTTATCATCAGGGCAATATTTCACAATATTTTACAAGCAGAATTAGAGGCAACATTATATTTCACATTTGTTTGCTGGAGGAAACAACCAACAAAATGCTATTACATATGTGATTTTTCTATTGGGATCTGGCCGGCCAGTGTGCAAAAACAGAATGCTGGAGTAAATTAGGGTTCAGCTTGATACAACGTGGTTTATCTTGCATTCTTATGATGCTGAGCTATCTGACTTTTCAGTGTATCGATTGACTAAGATAACACAGCGGGGAAGGCCTTTCAAGTGAGAAGACAAAATGGCAGATGGAGTTTATGAGTGTGTGGGGGAATTGTGAATTAGTGGAAGGTTGATTGCCCCAGCCCCCCAGCGGATATTTTATTTTCAGAATTAGATGCTTATCTCATCCATCACTGTTGCATTATACTTCCACCAAGATAAAGTTTTTATTTTGGGTTTTCCTCACAGCTGTTAAGAGTGCTTGCTTCAACCTCTTGTCTTCTTCCTCCTGCTTTGATAATCTTCTGAGACCCTACTGTGACTTTTACTTTTGCATTGTTATTGTTGTTGATGGTGATGTTTGATTTTTCAGTGAGAAGGATGCTGTTCTGAAGGCGAGACAAAGACTCTGAAGATCCCTGCACTTCTTTTTCTTTCCTACATTTTCTGTGTTGGTATGCAGTCTTTGTCCCTCTGATCTTCCCCTGCTTCACTGGCACATTTTTCCTTTACTTAAAAGGACATTGCCCATTCTCTCTCTTTAGCCCCATTATTATGGACATGTGCATTATGAAAGTACTTTAAAGCTTGCCTTAAAACCTCCTGGTTGTGCTGATAAATGCTTCCTTCCAAAGGCCCTGGTCTCACTACTGTTATCTGCGCATCTTAATTTGGTGCACACTATTTTGGGGGCAGTCACATGACATTTGATGTGCAGTTAGTGTCCCGATGACAGAGGAGTATTTTACTTCTCTGCATCCATCCCGACTTGCTTACTGTGCATCTTTTCCCTGTTTTTTGAGTTGATTTTTCGCCATCACACTTACATATATTTTTTTAAAAAATGCTGGTTGATTACTGGCATGCCAGCTTTCTAGCATTACTCTCTGTCCTCATGCGGAAGTGTCTGTTTTATTTCCCCATGTGTTATGTGTTTTCTATGGGCAAATTTACACAAATGAGCAATGTCAATAACCGCCATTGGGTGTCACTGCTGTTTATTATTTTTCACAGTCGTCCAATGTGCCAGCATGCCGGTATGCCACCAATTCATTGGCATAAACAATTACCAAGGCAGAACTAGAAAGTGCTAGAAAAGGGGGTATGAATCAAATTGCTGCGAATTTTCTGGGGTTGTGCCTCATTCAAGGCATTAAAAAGTTTGCATCAATGACAGAAGTATTTTAACACAACTCCTAGTGGTTAAAGTGTGCTTCTGGGGGCATGGTCAGCTGGGGTACCAAAATACCGCTCTTCGGAGTAAAGGCACGATCTTTTGCTGCACAGTCTTTCACAGCAAAAAGAGCAGCAAAATCGTCATGAGACCGTGGCCAAAAACAAATGCAGAATTAAAACACTGACCTCCAAAAAGAAAACAAGAGAGAGAAAGAGAGAGAGAGAGAGAGAGAGAGAGAGAGAGAGAGATGGTTGCCTGATGCTAACCTACATTTAAAGTCCACTGTTGCATCCTCATTAGCATAGATATTTTGATTAGAGATGGGCATGGACCGAACTATAAACCAGGAAAAAAACATGAACTGGGCTGGTTTGTGGTTTGGTTCATGGTTTGGCTTAGGGAGGCCATTTGCTGAAAGGAAATGAAGTTGTAAACTCTTCCGGCCTCAACGCTTTCATTTGCTTCAGCAAAATAGGATGCCTGTCCCTCCCTCTGCCCTGTCACCTCCCTACTTTGTCTTGAAGCCACCACTGACACCACTGCCAAGGTCATGAGAGGCAGCAGGGGACCCTGCTCCTTGCATGGAAGCCAGAACTGCTGCCAGTCCCACCCACTATCCAACCGGAAAAACAAGCCACAGACTGGTTCATGTTTTGGTGTACCTGTGAGGGAGGCAGTACATAGTTTTGGGGTAGACACATGCCATGAGCCTGGTCAGATATTAGTGAGGAAAATATATGTTGTATTAGATAGAATAGGTTTGTATGCAGGTGTTTCATATATATATATCTATATATCTATCTATATATATCTATATCTATCTATATATCTATATATATCTATATATCGATATCTATATCTATATCTATATCTATATCTATATCTATATCTATCTATCTATCTATCTATCTATCTATCTATCTATCTATCTATCTATCTATCTATCTATCTATCTATAGATAGATAGATAGATAGATAAATAGATAGATAGATAGATAGATAGATAGATAGATAGATAGATAGATAGATAGATAGATATAGATAGATATATATAGATAGATAGATAGATAGATATAGATATAGATATAGATATAGATATATAGATAGATGATAGATAGATAGATAGATAGATAGATAGATATAGATATAGATATAGATATAGATATAGATATAGATATGATATAGATATAGATATAGATATAGATATTGATTTGTAAAATGGAGTCTTGTATGTAATACTGAGTCATTGTAACACAGGTGTACAAAATAGACATAATGAGTAAAACTGATGCAAGGTAGATGCAATAGCATGAGGTAACCAGTTTTCTGATTGGTTATCATGAGTATAAAAGAGCTCCAGAAATCAGTAGCCTTTGGACCTTTGGTGAGAAGGTACCCATGTTGCCATGCTTTATGTCTGTGTTCTGTTATGTTGATATGCTGTCCCTGTGAGGTGAAATGTTGCTGAAACTCTGTTATGTTTGTACATATGCAATATTAGAGATGGGCACGAAACGAACAATTTTTCGTTTCCATTTTCATTTTTTGTTTCATTATGTAACAAAATGACAAATTAATTTTGTCTCTAAAATGAAACGAAACAAACAGAAACACCAGAAATTTTGTCGTCCGTTTCGTTTTCGTTACGGCAATACATTGAAGTGCTTTAAATGTTTTAAAAAAGCACAAAATTTGAAATAAATGGTAACAAAACGGTAACGAAATGAACAAAAACAAAAACAATTTTTTTGCAAAATTCACGAAAAACGGAAATGAACCAAAACGGACCCCCTAAATGACAAATGACAAACGAAATGCCATTTTTTTAATTTGTGCCCATCTCCACGCAATATAGATGTTTTTAAGAAACTCTGGCTGTTTCATGTGGATTTTGTCTCCCTGAGCCTTAGCTTCCACTGGCAGAATAAATTGCCAAACTCTTTCAGAACCATCCCAAACCACCAGTTTTCCAGTTCATCCCCACTTCTAGCCTTTATTTTAAAAGAAAACCATAAAATCCAAGAATGACCATACATCCCAGCATGCATCATTTTTGCATTGCCAATGGATTCTCTAGGGGCACAAAAACAGGGGCACTTGTTGATGGGATAAACCGGTGGTTCTCAACCTGTGGGTCTCTAGATGTTCCTGGACTGCAACTCCCAGAAGCCTCCACCACTTGCTGTGCTGGAAGGGATATCTGGGCGTTGCAGTCCAGGAACATCTGGGAACCCACAGGTTGAGAACCACTGGGATAAACATTTGTCAAACTTGATTGTGAGATCCAGAAAATGATAACTGGGCCCACACTGCCTAGTGCAACTTTTGCTTATTGCAAATCCACCCTACAATAAGCTCTTCTTTCCTTAACATATTTCTCCTCGCTATCAACCCTATTGCCAGCAGTCATCAAAAAAACCAGAAACCACCGAGGTGGCAAGAATGGGAAATATATTCTTCTCATGTTTCTAGTCATGCCCTGTAAGCTTTAAAAAGTTAGAGTAAGGTGGCATTTCCCCCCTTTTATTTTATGGGTTCCTTTTTATTTTTGTTTCCTTCCTTTTAACCAATTTCACAATCCAGTGATCCAGCCTCACGCTTATCTCATGGCTCAGCACCTTAGACATAAACTCCTAATGTGGCACTCTGTCAAATGGTTACTGATAATCTAAGCACTGTATGTAATATCCTGAGCCTTCTCTGCCTGCAATATCTGCAAAGAATTACAAGGCAGTGATGCATGGTGCTTCCTTCCTGATGCAAGACTGCTCCTGTCTGGTCAAGCTGGACCTGGAGAAGCCTGTCTAGACTAGATTCCCTTCTAATCAATCTTAAAAGGTCTTTTCGCCTACCATTTGATCAATAGAACCAAATGCTAATAGCTGAAATCTTCTTTATTTGCCAGGCTCCTATCCATACTGGATACACTCCAGTCCCCTTGGTTGTCCAAGCCACTTTTGACCTGCCATAAGCCAAGCTGCCTCCTTTCCTCCTCTCATTTCCGTTTCCGTTACTCGTTTCCGTTACGCAACGGAAACGGTAATGACAATTACTCCCCCAGAACTCGAACTCGAACAGACAAAAGAAAAATTGGGTCTGATTTGTCGTTGTTGTTCCTGGCATCACAGCGATCACGCGATGCCAAGCGGCACAGAAAAAAAGTTTTAGAAATTAAAAAAAAAACCCGATTCCCAGCCAAAGAAGCAGGCGAAAATATCCAGCCTTCCCCCCTCCTGTCCTGGGCTGCTGGTACCGGCCTGGGAGGGGGCATCCTCGGCGTCTCCATTTGCCATGCGGTGCGGGGGGATCCAAAATGGCGACCACAATATTTTTTTTGAAATCGTGGTCCAAAAACCCACCAAAGCACCACAGAAACATGCGAAAATTAGCTATTTTAAATGCTTGCATTTTTACAGTAGCAGCAGTGGGTTTTTCTTGCAACAAAACGTCTCCATTTATTTTATTTTATTTTATTTTATTTTTATTTTTTTACACCTGTGCATGCGCAATGATGGGCTGGCCATGGGATGAGACCATGCAAATTTTTGGAGCCATTCCACCAATCGCATGGCCAGGTTTTGCTGAGACTTCTGGATGTGCCAGAGAGGGCATAAAAAGCCCACCAACCCTAATCCTAATACTAACCCTAACCCTAACCCTAACCCATACGCCAGTACACTGTGTTCTTAGTGGGCCAGAGGCACCCAGAGGTACAGCCCACTAACCCACCCTAACCTTAACCGTTACCCTAAGCCTAGCCCTTACCCCCTAACCCCATGCTCTGGGAAGTCAAGTCGCGTTAAATCGCAGCAGTAACGACAAACGACAAACGGCACGACGAAACGACAAATTTTTGAAAAATTTTGCGAAAAACGGAAACAACCCGAAACGGACCTGTCCCGAAAAACGACAACTTGAAAAAAATTTTCTGGTCATGCCCATCTCTATTCATCATTATTGGGAGCCATGCCTGCACGATCCAAGGTTGTCATCTTCCATCCTAGCAAAAGCTTTGTGCTCCAGCCATCTGCTGCGCTGTTAGGACAATAGAGGTAGGACATCAAGGGCCATTGTGTATGCATTCACTTTTTAAAAAATAAACATAGCAGACAAAGACTCCAGAAGGGGAAGGCGGTGAAAACTGCAGAATATATTGAGCTTTTCAAGTCAGTTTATTATTTTCCCCCTGTATGACAATGGAATGTTTTCAAAGCACTACGGAATTTGAAATGTGCTATATTAATAATAGGCATCCAGGTGTTTTTACTGAGACTGGAGGTCAAAGTACTCAACATACTCAGCTCACAATTAGAAACCAATAGCTTCTCCTCCTTCCTTGAATTAAATGGGGGGGGGGTGCATGTAGCAAGAATGCTGAGAGCAATGCCACTGGGAGACCCCACTCTGTTATGAGGTAGAATGGTCAAAGACCACACACCAGACTGAAGTGCATTCATCTTTTTTAGGAACTGTAGCCATTAACTGCAGCAGAAGGGAGCTGACAGCACCAAAGGTGAAGCTGGATAATTTGTAGATGGGCAACTATTGGGCAGCCACAATAGATGAAAGCAAAATGGAATAAGGATTTACAGCATGAGAACCCAATACAAATATGGATTTTTCCCCTCTCCTAGGTTTTATAGGAAAGTGGCACATTAAAACACTTTTGATTTTTCATTTTCTTTCATTTGGAAAATGTTCAAGAAAATATTATTGGTGGCATTTTACTGATGAGATGGAAGCCCCTCCCCATGAAATAAATAATCCATAATTATTTTCTGTATCCATTCTTTTCCACCCCCACTGTGATATATTGTCTATTTGTTTGTTTCTGTGGGGAGCCCTCTGCATGCTGGTGTCCATCAAAATATTTTTTTAAGTAGGATGTAAAAAAAAACAACAACAAATCAAAAGCTTACTGGGTTCAGATCTCTGAGCGGTTAGGAATTCTAAGTGGTCTCTTAACATGCATTAGTGAGACAAAAACATGACAGTATCCAGTTCTGGGAAATATCGAGAAAGAGTTGCTGAGGAAACCTGGGAGTTCTTATCTATGAAGCTTTTGAGGCCTGTCAGAGAAAGTGAGGAGACAAGCTTATAGAATTTTAATGTTGAACTAATGTAACATTTGCAGTAAGTTGAATTAGAAAGGGTGACTGAGAGTTGAATGAAGAGAAGTGAAAAATGTCCTGCCTTCCCTTCCAGATGGGTTCAAATGTTCAGGCTGTCCTTTCGGTGAACCCACCATTTATGGGAAACTCTTTTAACATATATATAATTCATAGGGGTGGGGAAATCTGTACACAACAACCTGAGGTGCCGCAATGATGGCATGTGGCAGGATCATAGAACACCATGCAAGCAGTCCAGCACCCAGCTTGTCTGGAGAGCTTAAGAAGTGTTGGATGCATGTCTGTCCTTATCAACCAGGGATAATTTCTAGGATCTTGCCGAAAATAAACCAAACATGAAATTAAAGATTATTCCAGGAAGGTTTCCACACATTTCTGGAAATAATTATCTTTAACATTGAGTATAGGGAAATGATGAAACAAGGCAACAACCTTGGAATTATTCTCTGCTTACTGGTTTTTAGATTTTTAGATCTGTGACATGAAATCGAGATCCATATCACTGAAAACCGGGGATGGGTTCAAGCCGCAGGACTCAATATCAAATTGGACAAGTTGCACAGATGACTCAGACTTAACTTTTTCAGTAACTTGGAATCGACTTGTGACTTGGAACCCACCCAGCCCTCTATTTTAACTGTGAAAAAGCTTGCTTTTAATATGGATTCTGACTTGAGATTTGGAGTGCAGGACTTGGTGCCAGAGATGTGGACTTGGTATCAAAGACCTAGACTTGGGACTTGTTACCATAGAGTCAGACTTGGGACTTGGACCCAAGGACTCGCCAACATCATTGCAGAAAACCCAGAAGTCACTAGAGGGATGATGCCTGAGATCTACACAGTGTTATTCTCTGCCCCCTTTCAAGGTGAGGAAACAATTATTGGTTCCTCTATTACTCAAAAAGGAGTAGCAGGGGAAGACACAACTCAGCAACTACAGTGTATAACTGCTAATTGGTTGGCTGGATTGCCCACCCTGCAGTTCATCTGTGAACTGGGGAGTTGGTGGGGCAGAGGAAGATGCTGCCTCCGGGACTCGGGTTTAAGGAGGAGTGGGAATGTTTAAGAGTGTTAATTCTTATCCATAGATTTCAGTATCTGCAGAGTGGCCTGCAACCAATCCCCCATAGATACGGGGGATCAATATTTTTTTTTACCAAATTGTAAAAAATAAGCAAAGGGGTAGGAAAGGCAGAAAAATGGGAGGGGCTGAACACACCCGCAACTTATGTACACATGCACTTGACCTAAAGATTTGGAAATAACTAATAGTGGAATAATGAGAAATTCCTCATCAATCAATAACCCCTTCAGGAAACAAGCCCTGAATTTTGCAGCTTCATACACAGAGAAGCATTGAGACGTGTAGAATTTCAGAATTATCCCTAAAGTCTTCACCAACACTAAAAGCACATTGATGTATTTGTCAGTAAAGTCTTTTGTTAGGTTCAAATTCCCAGCCAGTTTGTCATCTGTGAAGTAGTATCTGTAGGCATAGAAAAATGGATCTCAGATTACTAATAAAGGGAAAGATAAGAACCATTATTGACGGCAATATAGCTTGTCATCTGAAGAGCAGGCAGATTCAGTGCAAAACAAATTAACATTTAAAGTGTAATCAATTAGCTGAATTCATTTCGTCCTTATCCATTCTAACTAAATTGACAATAAAAAGGGCATATCCCTACCTGCATGGCTTCTAATTATGTGTGCTTTCATCGGTAATATCCTCTGATGATAGCCAGCCTGAACCTCTTTCTGAAAAACTAAGAAAAATGATCTTCTCAAGGAGTTATGAAGTATTAAAGGATTAAGTTTTGCAGAGAAAAGTTGAAAAGGTTATACAGCTGAACCAAGAAATGCTTCTTAATCCAGATAGATGTCAGGTTTACACAGAGCTTGCTGGGTCTCTCTGGAATGCATGCAAGAGTGCTTGTGTATTGTGAGAGAAGTGGCTGTTCACCACCAGTATGCCAAGCACTACACAACTGTCCAGGTTCACACTGTTTTATTGTAGGCAAACTGGAGGGGCTACAGGCAACTGCTATGCGCCTCTGTACTTCATTGACTTTGGGAGATGGGGGCATTCATTATACAACTCTTTAAAATCATAGACATAAAATTATGAGTAGTCTATGCATAATATTAAAATGACATGATTTCAAATTACACAGGGAAAGAGGAAGATATGATAGTGCCTTACAGTGGCTGAAATCCTGTTACGTAGCATAGACAGTTGCTATAGAGTCAAGCGTATTCATTGAATTAATTGGGGTTTAGTTTGTCCACTCCCTTGTTAGTTCTGTTGATTTAGTTGGGCCTTATTTTAGTCTGACTACACTATGCAGCAGGATTTCAGCCACATAATCTTAACAGCTACTCTGGCTTATTGTTGTCTAGACTAAGGTGGACCATCTGGAGCCTCTGGGCTGCATGTGATTCATTGAAGGGCCTCATAGGATCACCCAAGCACCCTCAAGAGCTTCTCTCTTTTTATTTTTATCTTAAAAGGTCACCTCTGTAGATGTAATTTTGATACACTGTCACCGGAAATGGGCATGAATATTAAAAACAAACCAGGAAGTCCATTAAAATGCTGATTTGTTGATTTGGGTCAGTTTGGGTTCATCTAAACCAGAGAACTCAAACTTCCCCAAATGAATGAAGTTCCCCCCAGATTTAACAAATGTCTGGGTTCATGATCCCCATTCTCAGCCTGCCTACTCACCCGCTTCCCAGGCCCAAAGCAGGTAACCAAAACTGACTTTTTCTGCCCCCCAAAGGGTACAGAGGGCTTTTAAAGGTAAACATTAAAATGGGGGGGGCTTGAGGTGTGAGGCCCATAGATTAAGCTCCCATCTTCTGGGGGAAAATGTTGCTGGTCTTCACTGATTGGGACTGATATATACCTGTAGAATCCTACAGCTGGCATGGTCAATAGCCACTCTGGGTGGGGGATTCTAGAGGAAGCAGTAAACAAGAACATCATCATCATCATCATCATCATCATCATCATCATCATCATCATCATCATCATCATCATCATCATCAACAACAACAACAACAACAACAACAACAACAACAACAACAAAGATGAGTAAAATTCCCAAACTCTGGGGATGTATGGGGAGAATTTAAATGGGGGGGGGCTTCAACAAGAAGGCATGTGCTTTGCCCCTTTTATGTATATTTCATTAAGACGCAGCAATGTGACAGTCATACAGTTTACAAAAAGGCCAGAATGCAAAAAGGCCCATCTACAAAAAAGAGGAAACCTTCTTCTGTTTTACAGCTAGCAATGGGAAACAGTTCAGTTTAGAGATGCTTCCCATAGGCATTGATCTGCAAACAGAATGCACCATGAGTTGACTCTGTCGACTTAAAAAGGCACCAGAAAGAGCTCTGAAGGATGCATTCCAATCTGGTATATAAGCATTAAAAATGACAAATGTGGACCAATATAAATAAATACAAAGTGTTTCACTTTGGGGATAAAAATAGTATGTTTTCTTTTACATGTTCATGGAGTCTGATTTGGGTGTTGACTGATTAAGAAAAGGACTTACGGTAGAGCTCAAAAGAAAATGTTGCAGCAACAGATCCTTAGGTACAATACTTAGATACCAGGTATGTGGACTTGAGTTGCGGGACTCACTGTCGAGTCGGACTTAAGTCACAACACTGGTGACTTGACTTGGATTCTACTCATGGTGGTAATTGTGGTGGTGGTGGTTGTTTTCAGGGACTCAGACTTGGCTTGCAACTCAGAACTGACCCACCCCTGCCTTTCTTTTCTGGGGGGGGGGGGAGCTTGTTTTCAATAGGGATTCCTACTTGGGCCTTGGGCCATTAGACTTGGTACCAAAGCCTTGGGTTCAGACTTGGGACTCAGACTCAAAGACTGGCCACCATCCCTGCTGAATACTTTATTTTTGAAAATAAAGTTGCCATGAGTTGCAGGGCTGGAAAACATGCAAAAAAGGCCAAATGAGATGATCACCAAAATTCTCCTGTGGGAAAAGATTGTTACTTTCTTCCTTAACATAATTTGGAGGATGAAATCATGTCACAAAATTTGCTTCCACAGCATGTTTGGTGGCCACCAGTTTAACCAGTTTTACCCCTATGTTATCTAATGGCCATTATGGGAAGCAGGACTTTGAAGATGACAGTGGTGGAAGGAATGAAATAACATGCATTGTCATGATGTTGATCTATGCTAAGCCAAAGTTTCTCAGGATCTCAGTTAAGCTGTGATGTGTAAATCGAGGAAAATGACACAACATCATAAAGGCAACTTGGGTCTTTGATATGGAGCTATTTATGCAACTAATTTATTCTTTGGTCCCCAAGTCGATTAAATCTGCTGTTAAACATCAAAATACCACTGAAATTGCAGGAAATGCCTTTAACAGGTTGTCATATCAAGACACTTCGGAGTAGCACAATTGGCATTTTAATGATGAAAGAAACAGATATTGTTATTGTTGCAGAAAATGTTGCCCAATTTAGGTTTTTTCAATAATAATAATAATTTAAATAAATTATCTCTAAGATGATTTGACAGGGTTCAGTAGCTATTCATAACGTCACATAAATGGACCATAACTAGTATTAGAATAGAGAATGCATATAGTTAGACGTTTTCTAACTGGTGGAGAACTGGGGGATTTAAATAAATATAGTTTTAATATCTCTTTCTTTGCTTACCAGAAGCAAATATTCCTTCACTCACCCCATTGAATTGGAATGGTTAGTTTTTTTAAAAAAAAGTTTAAATCAAAACTCGATGCTGTTTTGAGTACCACTAATTATAAAAAATGTTTCTTGGTTCAGAAAGTGTACCCAAATAAGTACAGTGTGAGTAAAATGCAAGGGAAAAATATGTAGCAATAGCTAATAAGATGTAAATGTCAAGACTTTTTCAATCCTTAAATTAAACATCTGTGCCCTGTTTTTGAAAGCTCGGGACAGTAAATGATTCAGCATGTTTCTCTCAAGTTCTCGGGTTTAAAGCTCCAAAGAGTTACAGCCATACACATGCATCCTAGTGTATCTATGGATGGATGCCAGCAAATAGAGTATGAACATATTATCCATGTGCCTAATATAAATAAATGCACACCTTTTCATCTGTAGCATCAAAAATGGTAGCCAGATTTTTCAAAACAATATTGTCAAAGGAAACCAACACATAACAAATGTTCAAAATTAGTCCCAAGTTGCTGGAATAAAAGGAAAGAGATAAAACACCTAAATTCTTAAGTAGGAATGGGCAGCATTTCCAGTTCACTCCATTTTAATCAGACTTTTGCAAAGTCTGTATAATCAGAATATGGAAAAAAGAGAAACCAAGCAACATGTCTGTTTATGTCCCCAACATGTCTACCTATTCCCAGGAAAATATATGGGCAGCTCAATCTCCGCTCTACTGCATGCTTAGAGGGAGGATAACAAAATGCTTCTCTGATGCCTTTAAAGCTAGATGTGGACTACTGTAAAAATTCCCAAGGCTTGCAGTGCTCGTGTGAAACAATCTAGCTACAAGAACATGACTCTCTCTCTCCCTCCCTCCCTCCCTCCCTCCCCCTCTCTCTCTTTCTGTGTTTGAAAGAGAACCGAGGGAACTGAGCAAAAAGAGCAAGTACAGTCACCCCCCACTGATCGCGGGGGATAGGGACCCACCCCACCTGCGATGCATGAAAATCCGTGATATGTGGAAGGGGGTGGGGTGGGGCCTGGGGGCGGGGGGAAATCGCACACCTGTCTGAGGCTTCTCGGAGGAGTGTGGGGGCGACGCGGAGCGACCCGATCACCCCCCCGCCGCCCCCATGCAGCTCCGAGGCTTCTCAAAGGAGTGCGGGGGCGGCGCGGAGCGACCCGATTGTCCCCTGTCAATCCCCCATGCGGCTCCGAGGCTTCTCAGAGAAGTGCAGGGGGCAGCGCGGAGCAACCTGATCGCCCCCCACCACCACCCCTGCGTGGCTCTGAGGCTTCTCGGAGGAGCACGGGGGCGGTGCAGAGTGACCCGAACGCCCCCACGCGGCTTTGAGGGTTCTCAGAGGAGCACGGGGGCGCACAAGAAGTGACCTGATTGCCCCCCACTGACCCCCCACGCGGCTCCGAGGCTTCTCAGAGGAGCGCGGGGGCAGTGCGGAGTGACCCACTCACCCCCTGCCAACCCCCATGTGGCTCCGAGGCTTTTCAGAGGAGCGTGGCTGGTGGCACGGAGCAACTGGATCACCCCCTGCTGCCCCCCATGCGGCTCGGAGGTGCAGGTACTGCAGTCCCACGATGTAGTGGGACCGCAGTACCTTAACCGCGAAATGGCGGGGGGTGACTGTATCAGATATGCATCTGACATTCATTAGTTATTTGTAGAATTCCAAGCAAAAATCAAATCAAAACAAAACAAAACAAAAGACACAAAACATGTGGCACCTTAAAGACTAACTTTCATATTTTAATGTAATGTTTCGTGGACATGTCCACTTCTTGAAACATATATATTGTAGGACATGCTATCGGTTCCATCACTGCTTTGCAATATACAACCCAGCTACATGCTGTGTTTTCTTAGCATCTTGATGTTCTATCTTTTTCCCCAATCCATGGCAGGAGGTGGTTTTTATTGGGCCTCTCTCTCTCACAGGTGGGTTGTATTTGGTGTGGTGGGTCATGGAATGGCCATGTCTAGTTATGTAAATAACTAGATTGGTGACACAGAAGCACAGATACACAGTTACTCCAGTGTATGCGCTTTATACTCAGTCCTAACCTTTCCAACCTCCAGTTGGGGTAGAATACAGAATTTATCATCCATAGTTTTCCTGGAATCATGGCATAGAAAAAATAGGATTCGCCAGTCTCAGGTTAGCAGATGAATGCATATTTCTATCCTGTGGCTTAGAAGGAGAAGTTTAGAAGCTTAGAAGGGGTCCTTTTGTTACCTTTTGGCTTTGTTCCCTCAGGAGCAGGCAAGGTGTACAAATGAAGGTACAAAGAAGGAAAAATGACTTAAGTCATGACAGCAGGGCAGACTGATAGGGTGCTCAAGGGAGGAGCAAGGACAGCCTATTGAACAGGATTGGGGAAGGGAGAGGCAGACCACTGGCAAGAAATAAGAGCTGGGTGAGTACCACCCAAAGCTGCATTGCATGTATAAAAACAAATAATTTGGAGTAGATTAAATTGGATGCCATTTTGAACTATTGTAAGGCTTAGTGTCATGGTAGGAGGCATAATAGTTTTGCCTCCAGATACCTTCCTTCCTTCCTTCCTTCCTTCCTTCCTTCCACCCATCTAGCATAAGGCTGCTTTGGGCGATTCACAATCAACAGATACATGAAATCCATAACAGTTCCATTATATAGTAAACATGCAGATCAATAAGCCTCTAACTCTCTTTTTAAAAAGGAGACTTTGTTCATCTGACTTTTTTGTTTTGTAAAAAAAAAAATAGTGCTGGCTCCTCAACGTCCCCACATTCTTTTCAAAATATTCACCAACCAACAGTTTGTTTAATGAACTGTTCTAGAACCTTTCCTGCTGGTGATGCCAATCTTGGAGTGCTTCCCTTGTTATAGTCTAGATTTAAATTCTTCTCTATTGAACTATGTTGAGTTAGGACTATCACTTCCTCTCCCTGACACTTTGTCTTTAAAATGTAGATGACAGGCAGATACAACGTGGTCTTCTCCATAATGGGAACAGCTGCCCAGTTTGAATTATGCTAATGTAGATGGGGCAAAATTCTATTTCAGCTCCTGTTTTTCTTTTTGTTTTGGAGCCATTCCCAAGTTACTCCATGTTCTGGGTGGAAGGAACTTGAAGTCTTTTTAAAAAAACAGGTCATAGATCAGGAAATTGGTAGATTTCCCCATCCTTTGCAGCTTAAGAAGGAAGCTAGAAGGATCCTATGGTTTGATCTCTACCAGTGCTGCTCACCTGTGCAGCAATGAATAAGCCAGGGACCTTCTAGTCATAATTGCATGAAGGTAATAAGGTGGCAAAAAGATAAACCAATAAAACCAACCTGGCATGTAGTGTCAGGGTACAATCTACTAATTACAGTAGCCTGACACCAGATTCTTCATACAGCTCGAAAAAAAAATATTTTTCAGGCTACAACCTGGGTTATCTCCCAGCTATCACGTCTGCTAGACAACATGACCCCTAAACTTTGCCAGCTCAGGCTTACAATTGTTTCCCCACCAGCTCCGGAGTTTATCGACCACGCCCAACTAAGCGCGTCCCAGCGCATTTTTCTTGTACCTGCTTTAGAAGGGTGAAAATCCCCAGGTCCGGATTTAATCTGGTGAGTGCGGGGCTCTCCTCGCTTGTTTTTTTTTTTGCCTCCCGCCCCTTTAAGAGAAGGGGTGGGAGGCAAAAAAAAAAAACAGAAGAGAAGGAATCAGGACGACGGGGCTTCAACTGCGGAGGTGAGCCTGCATTTTTTCCTCTCTTTCTTCCTCCCTCCCCTCACGCAGACAGGATCAAGGAAGTGCGGAGAGGTGGGAACACAGGAAGAGCAACGAACCCCCAAGATCCCTGGTCCAAATTTAAGTGGCCAGCGGATCTTAGGGGTCGTGTGAAAAGGCCCAGTGTTAATAGGTTTCCACTGACTGCAGATTCCCCCATATTAAATGTTGTTGTTTTGTGCCATCAGGTCAGCAATGATCTGTGTGTGTGTGTGTGTGTGTGTGTGTGTGTGTGTGTGTGTGTGTGTGTGTGTGTGTCTGTCTGTCTGTCTGTCTGTCTGTCTGTCTGTCTGTCTGTCTGTGTCTGTGTCTGTGTCTGTGTGTTCAGGGTAACTGAGGTGTTTAAGGAGTGGCTTTACCAGCTGAATTCCACCAAGTCTCCACAGCACAGCTGGGGAATCAAACCAAGGTTTTCAGACTAGTCCTATTCCTTTAGCCGATCCACTGCACCACTGGTCCCCAACCTTTTTAGGACCAAGGACCAATTCCTGTCCCTACCTGGGGCTTCTTGGGTGCAAAAGCACAGTTCTTCTTCTAAGGCAGTCATGGCGAACTTATGGCATGTGTGGCAAAGGTGGCACACTGAGAGGTTTCACCTGGCACGCAACATGCCCCCTGCCCCTCACTTCCCCCTCTGCTGAAGCAGCCATTAGGAATTTGTACAGGAACAAGGAAGAAACAGGGAGGGGAAGAGGCCAAGCCAGGGGTCCAGGAGTAAGAGAGGGGAGATGGGGGAGGAGAAGAGGTGGAGGAGGGGAGGAGGGAGTTTGAAAATCCCACGCCTTTCCATCCAATTGGGCACATAAGGTACAGGGTTTTTTTTAAACTGTCTTTGAGCAAGTGGTGATGGCCACAGCCATTGCTTGCTTCGGTGGCTCAAAGACAGTTTGAAAACCCCGTGCCTTCCCCCCTAATTAGGTGCATTGTGGGGAGAGGTGCAGGGTCTTTGAGGCAGCTAAGCAAGTGGTTGCGCCATGCCAACTTCAAAAGGATCAAGCAGCCTTCCTCCTCCTCCTCTTCCCCAAGCGAAGGGAAGAAGGAAGGCTGCTTGGTCCTTTTGAATTTGGCACCACTTCACCCAGCACCCCTGGGACGATGATCCTCTGGTCGGGGAGGGGGAGAATGGGGGACTTCACCATGGCCCTCCCCGCCACTTCTTCACCTAGCGGGCAGCATATTCAGCCCCAGTGGTGTACCGGGGAGAGAAGCAGCAGTGAAGTCCCCGGTTTGCCAACTCCCCAGCCAGAGGATAATCACCCTGAGGGTGCTGGGTGGAGAAGAGGTGTCAAATTCAAAAGGATTGAGTAGCCTTCCCCCTCGCCTGAGCGAAGGGGAGGAGGAGGAAGGCTCCTTGGTCCTTTTGAATTTGGTGCCACTTCTTTCTCCACCCAGCACCCCCAGGGTTATGATCCTCTTGCCGGGGGAGAAATGGGGGACTCTGTTGTTACTTCTTTCCTGGTGCGCCACCAGGGCGATGATCCTCTGGCCAGGGAGGGGGGAACAGGGGACTTCGCCACTGCTTCTCCCCAACCCACACACCACCGGGACGATGATCCTCTGTCTGGGGAGGGGGAGAAGTTGGGACCTTGCTGCTTCTTATTCCCATGCATTTTACACACACCCCGGTGCATTTTTAACCCAAAGTATTTTTAACCTGGGGTACCACTGTATTCAGGCTAAATTGCCATATTGGCACTTGCCGAAAAATAAGTGGGTTTTCAGTTACAGTTTGGGCACTCGGTCTCAAAAATTTTCACCATCCCTGTTCTAAGGTGTACACACAACCAAAAGTCCCCCCCTCCCTGCAATTTCTGTCATGACCAAAACAAAAATGGTTGCAAAGGGTGCACAGGGGGGAGTCCCACACAAAGCGGCGGGGGGATGAATGTCCATGCAAGTGTATGCCTCACAGGGAACGTTGTCACCCAGTTTGTAAGAGGCCACAGCAGACCTATCCTGGGCAGTGGTTCAGGGGTTGAGAACCCCTGCACTATACCACACTGGGCAAAACCGAAATTTATGCCTTACTAATCCCATGTGATTGTCATTGATTATTTTCATTCTGGCTCGCAGGTGTTGGGAAGGGGGAGAAATAAAACAAAAAGGGCATTTCTTTGGTAAAAGGGATAGGATAATTAAAAGACTAAGCCCCAAGTCTTTCAAATTATCAAATAGAGTTTGCAAAAAATAAAAAAACCCACAACTTCAGAATAGGCTGATAAGGCTGGAATATGGCAAGTTTTCCTGCAGATCTTTTTTACCCTCTAACTGTTTTTCTATATATTCCATCTGCCTAATGACCTAAGTAAGCAAGTTCTCCCTCACTGTACCTGATAGCCTGTATAGATTCCTTTCTGAGTCAAATACCACAGAGAAAAATAAGGCAATCAATCATAACAGCTTAGATGCACCGGCATTTAAGATCCAGAATTGTGATACTACAGAGCAAAGCACAAATAAAGCATTTCAAATACATTAGCAAATGATGGTCCACTGCTTTAGCTGCACTTTGCCTTTGACAGGGGGAAGAGAGAAACAGGGCAGCCATTACTGCCAGTGATTCTGTCAGATTAAAGTTTTTTTAAATGAACAACAGCCCTATAAGGCAGGTCTTTTTACTGTCCATTTTAGTGAATAATACAAATTGTCCAATAACGATTGGTTTTGAATGGCTATTTATTGCTTCAATATGCATCGCAAGAAACTTGTAGTTATTTTTCTTTTTCTTTCATTTGTTCTAATTATTAATTGTGTTATAGAACACAATTCTCCAAGAAAAGAAGATCAAATGGAAAACTTAAGCAATGCCATGCTTAAGAGTAAGAACAAAATCCATCAAACAAGGGATGAAATAATTCCAGCCCTAGCTAGTCATTTAAAAGACTAAACTCATAAAAGTTGGGAAACAACCAATAGCCATTGTAAACAGAGACCTACAATGAAATGATGTCAAGATGTTGTCCAGAGAGTAAGAGAGAACTCAAGGATCAATGTTCTGGTGCAGGAAAGATATTAAAAGGGACAAAGATGAACATGTCTGAGTGGAAGTTGTCACAAAAAAGATCCTGCCCATCATCATTGCCTTCTAGAATTCAGACTACAGAGTAGACATGGGCACGAAACAGAAAAATGGTGTTTCGGTTTTTCTTTTTCTTTTTTTTTAATTTTTTTAAATTTTTTAAATTTTTTATTAAATTTTTATTTTTTTATTGAACATAAAAAAGACAAAATAACAATGATAAACAATTATATAAAAAAACAGTAATAGACAATCATAAACAGTACAAAGTGCCCCCCACCCCCAAGAAACCGTCCAGTATTCTTGCATCTTCTCTTTCTTCTTCATCTTTTTTTTCCTTTTTCTTCCAATAGGCTTCTTAAGGTCCTTTACGCCAGAACTGTGTTGGGTATAAGTTGGTTGTATCCCTTTCCCTTTTAATAGTACATGATCTATAAATTTCCCCCAAACATCATAGAAAGTATCTTTTTTTATTTCACCTCTCAAAACTTTTATATTACAAGATAGTTTATCATTTAGTGCTATGTCCCACACTTCCTTATACCATTCAGCAATTTTAAGGTCTGATTTCAGTTTCCAGTTCCTAGCAATAATCAGTCTAGCTCCTGTCATAAGATTTGCTATTAATTCTTTAGTTTTCACATCATATTCATTGATAGATGGTAATCATAACAAAGCAATTTCCGGTACACATTTAATATCAGTTTGTAGTATTTCTCTTATCTCCTCAATAATCTCTTGCCAAAACTTTTGAACTATTTCACATTCCCACCATAAATGAAAATAGGTACCTATCTTTTTTTCGCATTTCCAGCAGAGCTTAGAATATTTTGGATTCATTCTATTCATTCTGACTGGAGTCATATACCATCTTAAAACTAGTTTGAAGTAGTTTTCTTTTATTCTGACTGATAATGACCGTAAAATCCTCAAATTCCAAATTCTTTTCCATTCATAATTATTTATTTATTTCTCTATGTCTTGTTTCCATAGCTCTCTTATTGTGTCCTGTTCCCTATTCTCAAATGAATCTTGAATTATTTTATATAATTTGCCAACTGTTCCTTTCCCTGTATTTCCTTTCTCTGATTCATATGTTGTCAGAAATTGCTCAAATTTTGTATATCCTCTAAGTTGTGTATTTCTCCTAATCCATTCTTTCGTCCAGCTTTCTAACTGGGCGTAATTCAACCACGACAATTCCTGAGTTTGCAGAATACGTTTAATTTCTTGTTTTGATGTCATCTTTTAATCCAATCTTTTAGTCTTGCCACTTTCCTTAATTTAAATAAGTCTCCCAATTTCTTCATGTTCGTGGGGAAATTTATCTGATCGATCACCGCACCAAGCGGGAACCTTCCTGTATCAATTTCTTTCCATACTTTTTCCAAGTGAGCAATAGGGAACTTAGAAGAGGATTTTTAATTGGGTAACTTTTCCTTTTTGGGGGAAACTAAACACATATTTATTTATGTCTTCATTTAGTTCCTCTGATTGAAGTTCCCACCATATTAGTTTTTGAGGTTTAAATAGTATTTCCCCCAGGGAGCTAAGCTGATTAGCTATGTAATACATTCTAAGATTAGGTATGCCTATACCTCCCTCTTTTGAGATCTGTACCATAAGCTTTTATTTATTCTTGCTTTTTTTCCACCATTGCAGAATTTATTTAAAAGATCTTGATAAACTTTAATTTCAATTTCTGTGTATTGAATAGGTAACATTCTAAAAGAAAATTTATTTTAGGAAGTATTTTCATTTTTACCATTGCTATTCTACCAAACCATGATAAGTTTAATTTGGAGTAATTTTGTAATTTATTTCTAATCTCTTCCTTTATTTTTGTGTAATTTCGTTCTTTCGTTTTACTAATGTCTTTATCTAAAAGTATCCCTAGGTATTTTATACATTTACAAACTTTCAGTTCGTGATTGGAGATCTCTTCCATGTCTCGATTATCCTGATTGAAAAGCATGATTTCTGATTTCTGCCAGTTGACACATAATCCGGTTGTTTCACCAAATTCCTTTAGGTGTGCTTTTATTCTTAATATATTTTCTACCGGATTTTTTATTGTTAACAAAGCGTCGTCCGCAAATAAACTGATTTTTATCTTGCCTTCCTTACCCATACCTTTAATAAGTTGGTCCTCCCTTATTGCATTAGCTAGTAGCTCTATCACTATGCAAAACAGAACTGGCGATAAAGGACATCCCTGTCTTGTTCCTCGGCCTAGGGTAATTTTTTTCTGTCATCCCATCATTGACAATGATTGATGAGGTGCTATGAGAATAGAGTTGGTTTATTACACTTAGAAATTTTTCGCCAAATCCCCATTTCACTAATAAAAGTTTTAACGCAGGCCATTGGACACAATCAAAGGCTTTAAATAAATCTAGAGACAAAATGCATGCTTTGTCCTGTGATCTTCCCATCTCATAAAGAACATTCAAAACTCTTCTTACAGTGTCTGACATTTGTCTACCTTTGATAAAGCCCGTTTGGTCTTCTTTAATATATTTGTCTATAAATGTGTACATTCTTTTGGCTAGAATTGCTGTAAAAATCTTGGCATCTTGATTTATAAGTGATATTGGTCTGTAAGATCCAACATCTATTGGATCTTTATTAGGCTTGAGAATTAAAATAGTTAAGGTATGTTTCCAGGAGGAAGGAACTTGCTCGCCCTCCAATATCTCATTATAAAGCTTCTTTAACTTAGGAATTAACATTGATTTGAATACCTTGTAAAATTCTGGTCCCAATCCGTCATCTCCTGGAGTTTTGGCATTCTTTAGCTTATTTATAACATCCTCTATCTCCTCCTCTTTAATAGCTTTTTCCATTTCAAGCCTGTCTTCTTCCGCTAGTCTTACTTTTAGGTTTTTGTCAATATAATGTTCCATAACTTCCTTACTTCTTCTATTGGCTGTATATAAGTTTTGATAAAATTCTTGAATAGCTTTTAATTTTTCTTTCATTTGAGTAGATATATTGCCGCTTAAATCCTTTATCCTTCCTATCATTCTTTTTTCTTTCCTTTTCTGTGCTAATTTTGCTAGCATCTTGGAATTTTTATTACTGTATTCGAAAAAGTTTCTTTTCAAATATAGTAGATTTCTTTGGGTTTGTTGTAGATCTATAGCTTCTAATTCCCTTTTCCTGGCCTCAACCTGAATTAAATTTTTTTTGTCTTTGGTTAAAAAAAATTGAGATTCAAGGTCTGCTATAGTAGCCTCCATTTTTTTTTATTTTGCTGATCTCGACTTTTTATAATAGCACTTTCTTTTATTATGTAACCTCTAGCCGCTGCCTTCAGAGTGTCCCAGATAACTCCTATTTGACCACCACCTTCTTCATTGATATTCCAGGTTTCTAGCCATTCTCTTTGTATTTTTTGTACTGTATCTGGGGTTTGAAAAATTCTAGGGTTTATTGTCCACCTTCTAGCTTCCTTATAATTCTTCTTATTTTCTATTTCAACAGACATTAGAGCATGATCAGAAGTTTTTATCAATTCTATATTTGTATTTACAACTTTAGATAACAAACTTTGTGAGACAAATATAAAATCTATTCTCGAGTAAGCTTTGTGGGCTGATAAATAAAAAGTAAATTTTCTTTCATCGCCCTTTAATTCTCTCCAAACATCCTTTAATCCTGTATTTGCGATGAATTTTGTTAAGATTGTATGTCTAGCCCTCCAGTCTACCTTCCTAGTCATTGTTTTATCTTTTATTTTGTCCATAACCATGTTGAAATCTCCTGCCAAAATCACATGTCCTTTCTGTACCTTTTCTATCTGCTCCCATATCTCTTTGTAAAACAGGTTGTGATTAGCATTTGGTGCATAAACATTTATCAGTGTATATTGTTCTAGACCAATTGTGGCCTGAAGAATAATATATCTACCTTCCAAATCTTTCACAGTTTTTTCAACAATACAATCACAGTGCTTTGATATTAAGATTGCTACCCCCTTGCTTTAGATGTACCAAAACTTTTCTCATAGATGTTGATGTTGGGTAGTTTCAGTTCGTTTTGGCCATCTTTCGCTTGGTGTGTTTCTTGAAGAAAGACGATGTCCGGTTTATTCTTCTTAATTAATGACTCTATTCTGTTTCTCTTCGTGACAGTTCCTAGACCCCTGGCATTCAATGTAGCTAATTTCAACAGTCTACCCATATTTTCATTCTATTATCGATCTGGAACGGTCTCTTTGTGCATATATACAAACAAACATTACATATAATAAAGAAAAAAACAATGATTACCCAAACCCTACCACCTACATTTATTTTCTGTTCTCCCATCCTCTTGGCTCTCATACACAACCTGTATGCGCCCTTATAGGAGGGAGGGGGAAGGCACCCGTACACTTCCTGATGGCTAATAATGATTCAGAAGCTCTAAATTAGCGTTGGCACTGTCTAGTCTTGCTTACAGTTATATACGTGAAAAGTTGAAAAGAAAGAATGTAATAAAAAGATAACATGATAATGTGAATCTTAAGATCCTTCTATCCTCCTCTTTTCCTCCCTCAGTCCCCTCCCCCCCCAAAAAACCAAAAAAATAATATAAAAAAATAATAAAAAATAAAAAATAAAAAAATAAAAAATAAAAAAATAAAAAATAAAAAATAGAAAAATATAAAAAAAATAGAGGGGAAAAGGAAAGATATGCTAAGAAAGAATAAGGGATAAGGGATAAGGAACAGGAAGGGAGTGGAGAATTATGGGACGGGCAAGTCAAAATATAAACAAAATAAAACAGAATGGGCTAAGAAAAAAAGGGAAAAAAACAGGAGGGAAGGGAAGGGAGAGACAGGGGGAGAGAGAAAGGAGGGCTGTCTTCTGTAGTGCAATGCTCTTCAAATCGGTCTCCATTTGCTTGCTCATTGAAAGATTTAAAGAGTTAAAGGGTGACACTGTCTTCACTGCAGACGCTGAATTTGGAGTTCTCTATTCTTCTTCGATTTGAATGTTCCATGCCTTGAGAAGTTGTTCACCTTCTTCCAAAGAATAAATTTTGTGTAGAGTTGGACCCTTCCACACCTTAAGAAAGATCGGGAATCCCCAGTTATATCTGTAGTTGTTGTTCCTCAGAGCAATTGTTACAGGTCTCATAGTTTTTCTCCATTCAAAAGTCTCCCTGGAGATATCCTGGTAAACTTGTAGAACTCTTCCCTCACGCTTCAGCAGGTCAGGCTTTGCCGTAAGAGTTGACATCAGTTGTTCTTTCATGGCATAGGAAGTAAATCTAATGAGAATTGGTCTTGAAGTAGCTGTCTTAGCACTACCTATATAGTGTATCCTTTCAATGTCGGTCTCAGCAAGGTGTTGGGGGAGGATAGAATTAAGCCAAACGAGGATTTCTTTCTTCATTTCTTTTTTATCCTGGAATTCAAAATTAATTAATTTCAGATTAGACCTACGAGAATAATCTTCCATATAGATAAGCTTCCGCTGTAAGGCATCAATCTCTTCTTCATGTGCAGCGATAACACTTTCGTTCTTGGAGGCTAGAGTTTGAACTTGATTGATTTCTCCTGCTAATTTTTTCAGTTCAATGCCATTATTAGATACCTGTGTCTGCAGGGTCTGTATTTCTTGTAACAGGTCCTTCCTTAGGTCTTTATTCTGTGATGATAAGGACTGGAAACGGTCTTCGATAGTGTAAGTTACATCTTTTAGGGCTGATTTAATAAGGGAGCTGACTTCTGCTTTCAAGTTTTTGAACTCCCTTGAAAAATCCGGCTGGTGTGCTGGCAACTTGCCAGAATCAGACGCCATTGTGTCAGCTTCAACAACAGCTTCTGCTCTTTCAAGACGAGCACGTTGATACGTGGCGTCTGAGGGTTTGCGTACCCACTTTTTTTATCACAGTAGGACCCTTTTTCTTGGGTGGCATGCAGAAAAACCAAGTAAGTACGCTTTTTTCTTTTCTTTCTAGCCTCAAAGCAAAAAAAAACAGTCTCTCACAGTCCGTCTGCCTGGGACGTGACTTCGGCAGAAAGCGAAAGTAAATCACTGCTTCAGTAATTCATTGTTATCTCTCCCCTTGAAAATACACAGTTTTCAACCTGTCCTCCCCAAAGATTTATGATCGTTTACTCACGATTTTGGTATCATTTAAAGACAGTATTTCAAGTTTTTTTCTTCTCATTAAGCGGAGCTGCTGGATCACCCAGCCATCATCGTCGTGGGCGGAAGTGCCCCCCGTGTTTCGGTTTTTCGTTTGTCGTTGAGAGGTCTGTTTCGGTTCGTTTCCGTTTGTCGGACATTTTTTGAAAAATTTTGTTACCGTTTTTCGTTTTTTCGTTTGTCATTTCTACCCGCTTTTTGTGCGATTTTTAAAGCATTTCCATGCGTGGGAATCCCCCAATGCCCCAGACCAGAGGGAAAACACTAAAAAAAATGGATGCTGGCAGAGACACAGTACAGACTAGGTATGCAGGGAGGCTGCAAAGGCAGTGGCGGGTGATGCCCAGGGTGCAAGGCAGCCGCAGAGTGACTGCACTGCGGGGCAGGGGAGGGTACTCACCGAGAGGTACGCAGCACGTACACACACAGGGAGGCTGCAGGACTGAAGCTAAAGTCTCAGAGACAGCAATCCCACCCTAACTCCCACCAGAGACTGCAAGGAGGATGGGGGTGCCAGAGCTTTTTATGCCCTCTGTGGCTGCCAGACCTGCCCGCCCAGTCTGCAACCTGGGCATGCTATTGGTTGAACATGATCCCACATCACATGGCTTGCCTCCATTTTGTGGCTGGTGGCGACATCCATTTTAAAGGGAAAAGAAAAATACATCGCAATGGGAGAAGAAAAAAACAAATGTTTTAAGGACCCCAACCCCCCTGGTAGGTATTATCAGACAATATAAATAATTATCACTGCTTTTTACGGATGTCCAGGGTGTTTTTAACATTTAAAACAGCTCATTTCATTGCGCGTCACCAATAATGGAAACAAAACGTAACGACCACAATTTTCATGGTTCTGTTCACTTCGTTGCATTTTCATCACAATTTTCGTTTGTCATTTCGTTAGTAACAGAAACGACAAACAGTAACGGAAACGAAAAAGTGTTCATTCCGTGCCCATCTCTACTACAGAGATAATTCATGAAGTGCCTCCATTGATGATCTTTGGGCTTGGGTAGGTACATATTGCATCCAACATTGCACATGGTTCATCCACCATCTTATTTGGCACTAAGCTTGCAAAATGCATAGACCTAGCAGTGAAAATCCTGGCCTTCTTGATCCTTGCAGAGTAAATGAGAAACTGGGGTGGGAGTAGGTATCAGATTGGGTGGTGGCCTCCCTTCTCAAGGTATTTTGCACATTGTTAAGCTTGATATTTCCACCTTTTTGAGAAAAATGCACATTATTTGAAATATGAAATAGGTGTGTCCTGTCATAAACTCACTAGTAGGACTGAACTTGTGTGCTGCACAAGTGCTTTGCAGCTTCCTTTTGTGTGAAATGCAAAAACAGAGGTGGTGGTGAGGAAGCGTATTGCTCTGATGTTAGATATGAAAACTCTCACAGGGTTTGAAGAATACTTAATAGACCATTTCATCAGTCCATGATGGACTTTTTCATTGAGAAACACAGTGGCATTTTCTAATGCATGACTTTATAAGTTAAAAAAACAAAACAAAAAACCCCAACCAACCAACAAAACAAAGCAAAGGCAATACTTTGAATTGGGCCAGAAGTAAATCATATAGCTGGAAACATTTGTTCCAGTATAATGGTCCACATTTTAATAGTTATTAGTACAGTGGAAATGATGCTGTTGTTATGGTTCTGCTTCAGAATGATGCTTCAGTTGCGTGTTTATGTTCCGCCATCCCTTTTATATGAGCACAGTTGTGACATTAATTGCATTAATAGCTTCTATTTCTTTTACTGAAAATGCTTGGAACTTGCTTAAATCAACACGGAAAGACAATTAGGGAGGCTAATTGTGTTGAAGAAAACAATAATTAGACCTTTTCCCTTCATTCCTCAGCTTTATTTGTTTATTATTTTTCTACTTTACTGGGTAATTTGAAATGACATGATGAAAGTGAAATATTCTTATCATTTAGGATACAACATGTCTTGCTAGAGATAATATGAATTTTCTCTACTCTGTTATCTCTCAGTCACTCCCATTTCAAGATAAAGAGTTTTGATTTTTCTAGAACTCCCTTCTGGAAAAGGATGTACAATTTATATATGGCAAGAGATTGAAGTTGTCATAATGTTCTTGACAGTCTGGTAACAGATCAAGTGATAACTCGAGACACAAATTCTCTTTGCAAACTTCCCCCTGGAAAAGAAAAACCACCAGAACTCATTTCTCTAAATTCACTTATTTTCTAAGGGAAAAGAAGAGTCGCTCATACACAGCTTCTGGGTTTAAGTAGAGGAAACTCCTCCTGGCCACTTCAGGCTGACAGTTGTTCCAGTCTTCAGAAGCAATCTTTTTTCAGTGTTCTGTATATGTTTTGCTAGTTCTTGGTAGAAATGGGCATGTCCATGTTCATAGTGTTTTGCTTCATTTTCTTTCCTTAGTAGTTTAATTTTGTTTCATTAGTAACAATTTTTTCCAAAGGGAAATGAAACAAAATGAAACTATTTGTAACTCTGCTTGACACACCAGGGGGATCCTGGCTTCCCCAATGCAGCAGGGGGCTGACAGGGTAAGCACTGACTTCACCGCTCACCCTCTTAGCTCCCTGCTGTGTCCCTGGGAGCCGGGATCCCCCAATATAGCAGAGAGCTGAGAGGGGAAGCAGTGAAGTCAGCACATGACCTGTCAGCCCCCTGCTGCTGTGCCCTTCCCAGCCAGGCAAGGGGCAGGCAGGTGGTGCACCCACTTAACCCTTGCCTGGCTGAGAAGGGCAAAGCAGAGCATGGTTTTGAATTCCACGCTGCAGGAGCACCCTCACTGCTGTGGCGTGGAATTCAAAACTGTGCTCTGCTGTGCCCTTCTCAGCCAGGCATGGGTCAAGTGGGTGCACTAATCTCCCACTAATGCTCCTCAAGCACCGAGGCCTCAGAGCCTCTCACCCACCCTCCTTGAATGGTTGCAACACAGTCATGCCTGCCTCCCCTAAGATGCTTGAGTTGCATCTCTTGTCTCCCTCCCTGCCGAATAAAATAAGAAGATTGCCCAGCTGGGCCATCACCCGGGGCTTGGCTGAAACAGGAGCCCCGCTCTATCCCCTGCAATGGCGGTTCGATGTGGTAAGTGCGTCCTCGTCCAGTGCTGCTTGGCGCAAATGAGGCCAAGGGGAGCACAACCAGCCTATTTAAAGGCTTGTCGTCCTGCACTCTTGCTGGTGTCATGTGGCGCCTCTTTTCGTACCGAATAAGTGCTCTCGGGGAGGACAAAGAAGCCCCACATCGGAGGGAGCCTTCGTGGGGCCACCATTTATCTCCTTGCATTTACATACTTTCAAACTGCTCATTTGGTAGGAGCTGGGGTTCACAGTGGGAGCCTGCTCCGCTGTGTGGCACCCGGGATTCAAACTGCTGAGCTGCCAACTTTGTAGCTGACAGTTTTCGGAAGCCTTAGTCCACTGAGCATCCACATCCCCTAAGGTGAAGAGATGCACCAGTAAAGACAGAGGGGGTCAGTAAAGAAGCAAGGCAAGTGTAAATGGTTTTATCTAGAGCTATGTGGATTTAACCAAGGATTCATTAATATGACAGCAACTGGCCAAAAGCCTCAAAAATGCAATTTACACAAACATATCACAGGATTCCATCATGGGATTGTAGGATTATACCAGGCATTTCCTATCAAGCAATAATTAAGGGATTATGGAAAAAAAAATACACGCACATGTATAGCAAAGAAAAATATGAGCTTAGCAGCAGTAGCATGTAGATAAAGTGTAGATAATTGCAATAAGTATTATCAGAACTTAGAAACGGAGAGACAAAGAAACATCACTTAGAATAAAACTCTTATATTGAATATATACAGCAAATATACAGCAAATAACAACAGCATAACACCAAGTAATAACATATATACAAATCAACAGAGTGTGGGGTACTGTTTCTCACCATAAACAGTCCCAATTTAACATTATTACAGCCAGTTCTTTTATACACATTTAGACCTCATCAGACATGATTTTAACCAATCACATTCTGACACACCATGATGTCATTAACTATTCCACCTGTGCTAAATCACTTAACCTGCTAGTGATTTCTAATTCCATGCACTTGTTGCTAACATCATGACACTGCATTTTTGACTGACTCCATTTTACAAATTCTCTGTTCACTCTGTTAACTATATATTACATATATTTTGTCAATTCTACATATTATGACATGTCGAAACTTTGGCCCTCCAGATGTTTTGGACCACAACTCCAACAGTCCTTTGCCATTGGAAATACAGGCTTGGAATTCTGGGAGTTGTGGTCCAAAACTTCTGGAGGGCCAAAGTTTGGACATGCCTGGATTATACAGTCATCAAGAATTAACTTAAAACAGAATGAAGTTAACTTAATTCTGTTTTAAGTCTTACACACATATGCATAATGCAGTGCATAATGCTCAGAATATGTTGGGATAGTTTTTCTGGGAAATTCAGATGGTATTTTTGCAAGACATGAAGCCTTAGTATGCACTACAGTATTATCCTGTTTATTGCGGGAGTAAGGTGCCCAACCCACCCGTGATAAAGGAAAATCCATGAAATGCAGATGCCTCGGTAAATTGACCTTGTGCTCCTCCTGCTGGTGAGCATTTTGTCTCCCATTTTAGTGCAGTATTTGTTTGACCCTTCAAAGACACTTATATACTGTATATACTCGAGTATAAGCCTAATTTTTCAGCCCTAATTTTGGGCTGAAAAAAGGGGTCCTCGGCTTATATGCAGGTCAATACTTTTAGCCACTGAGGCAAGTTTGGGTCAGTGGCTAAAAGTCATTTTAAACATTGTGCGCCACTTTTCCTGACTCCCCATGTTTAAAATGACTTTTTAAAAGGTCATTTTAAAACAATGTTTAAAATGACTTTTAGCCACCAACTCAAGCACTTGCATCAGTGGCTAAAAGTCATTTTAAACATCACACACACACACAGCTCACAAAGGAGGAGTTGCCAGGCCCCTGCTGCATTTCCCACCCTAGGCTTATACGTGAGTCAATAAATTTTCCCAGTTTTGGGGGTTTAAATTAGGGGGCCCAGCTTATACTCGGGTCGGCTTATACTCGAGTATATACAGTAGTTACTCTTTTTAGCTTTTCATTATTCTCTTTCAATGATGTAAGCCACCTTGGATCCTTCTTAAGGAGAATGGCAGGATAAAATAAATAAATAAATGTTTCTTCACACCCCTTCCCATTCCAACAGTTAAGAGTTTAAGCACCAGCTTGTTCTCTTTAGAGTTTGTCTGTTGGCTTGCTGATGTCCCACTCTGCTTGGGTTTGGGCATTCTCCTTTGCATCTTGATTAGAAATGAGCTTTTCATTTAGGAAGTGGTCAGCTTCCAAAACAAAATGTGGGAGCCCATCTGGCGTTCCAGACTGGAGGACCACAATCAACCAATCTCTGACCTTCTGCTGGGCTCGTGCGGGGCTAAATTCCAACGAGGAAGAAGCCTCCGACGTCATCTTTCCTTCTCCCTAGTACTTGCCAGTCAGGAGCTGTTCAGGGAAATGCATCATCCTGCCTCCCTGTCTGATTGGCCAGCACCAGGGAGAAGGAAAGATGACATCAGAGGCTTCTTCCTCATTGGAGTTTAGCCCCACACAAGCCCAGTGCAAGATAACGGCTTGGTTGATTGTGTTCCTCCCATAATACCCGATCCTCCCAGGCTAGGCGTCTGAGGCAACTAACACCACGAGAGGCCCGAAAGGAAAAAACAAGAAATAGGGCCTTTTCTGCCGTTGCCCCTCGCCTGTGGAATAACCTTCCACCAGACATCTGCCTGGCTCCTCTTTGGCTGCCTTTAAAAAACTATTAAAAACTTGGTTAGTTAAGCAGGCATTCCCCCAAATATAATTCCAACTCAGTGTTCACCCATTAAATCTTGATTTTAACTGATTAGCCTGCCAATAATAATATATTGTTTTATTGTTTTATGTCACTTTAATATTATTTTTATTTTATTTTTGTTTTGTGTTACTATTTATGGTTTTATTGTATAAATTGTTTGAATGTATTAATTGTTGTAAACTGCCCAGAGTGACCTTGCTGCCAGACGGGCAGTATAAAAATCCAAGAAATAAATAAATAAATAAATAAATAAATAAATAAATAAATAAATAAATAAATAAATTCTGAATGCCAGCTGGGCTCCAGCATTTCATTTTGGAAGCTGACCACTTCTGAAATGAAAAGCCCATCTCTGATCTTAATCAACACTCCCTCCAGATAAGGACTAATTACTGGCTCACAGGAACTTGCTACTTGAAAACAGGACCAGAACACTCATGGTCCGTTGCCCTGTCTTTCCAACTCCTATCTGTGAGTATGGCAGCTGCCTCACTCTCCCTAATGGTAACGCGGGCTCTGATTCAATGGGAATAATTTTGAGGACATGGCTACCTTTGTTGGTGATGTGTGGTTACCAGTCCTACAAGCCAACAGTGTACATCCTGGAAAAATAAGGGCCTGATTTTCTTTCTGTTCAATTCATATATGCTTGCAAACTGCCATTTCTAAGATGGTGGCACGTGCAGATGCAGCGGCTGGTTGCTCCTCAACTCAGAATCTGGCTTTTAAGTTCTGCCAAAATAGACTTACTTACAGTCGACAAGATATGTTATCTATCCGGCTGCGGAGCGAGTGCTGCAAAAGCTGTGAGTGTCTTCACGTTTGCAATAAGAATTGTTTGACTTCAAAGAGCCAAAGAGGAAAGAGGTGCAGACGAGACCGTAAACAGAAGAGAGGTTGCCGGGGAGGAAGGCAGCAAAGGTTAAAGACACAGCATCATAAATTACCCCTTCCTAGTATATTCTATGCAAATGTGAGATCCCTGGTGAATAAGCTGGAGGAGTGGAAACTGTGGATCACAACTGAGAGAACTGTGAACCAGTGCTGTCTTCTGCTGTTCAGTGAAACTTGGTTGAAAGCTTTTATTCCAAATTCTTTTCTGGAATTAACAGGATACACACTATTTCATCATGATAGAACAAAGGATGCTGGAAAAAGTAGAGGATGGGGTTGTGTGCATATGTGAGTAATTGCTGGTGCACAAATTCTGTGGTGGTTGATAGCCATTGCTCCCCATGTGTGGAATTTATGACACTCAAATGCAGACCCATATACATCCCCCATGAATTTACAGTAGTCTTGATAACTATAGTGTATATTGCACCTGATGCAAATATCAACGAGGCATTGGATCTTTTGCATGATGCTATAAGCAGACAACAACACAAGTATCCTGAAGCTGTATTTATCGTATGTGGGGACTTTAACCAGGCAGATCTGAAAGTGGTTCTACCAAAATTCTATCAACATATTAAGTGTGCAACCAGGGGAGAAAGGACTTTGGATAGATTGTACACAAATATCAAACAGGCCTATAAGGCGGAACCATTAGCACACTTGGGCCAATCCAATCATGTGTCTCTACTTCTGACTCCTGAATATATTCCTTTGACGAAGCGGATGCCAATAATAAAGAGGACTATCATGATATGGCCAGCAGGAGCATCTCAACAGCTGCAGGATTGTTTTTATGACACTGATTGGGAGGCATTTGCCCAACAGGATTTTGAAACTTACACTGAGGTAGTGTTGGACTATATCAGATTTTGTACTGACAGTGTAACGCAAAAGCGCCAGATAAAGATCTATCCAAACAGGAAACCCTGGATGACAAGGGAGGTTCAGGAGCTGCTTTTAGAAGTGGAAACAGGTCACTGTATAGTGCAGCCAGAGCAGATCTTTAGAGGGGCATCCGTGTGGCTAAAGAGGCATACAGGCAGAGATTGGAGAATAATTTTCAGTGTAACAACACTAGGGAGGTGTGGCGAGGTGTACAGGAAATGACTGGGTACAAATCTAAAGTTTCCCCAGTAGCTGAGGGAGGGGTATCTTTGGCAGAGGAACTGAATGCCTTTTTTGCTCGTTTTGAAGCAACATCAGTAGAGACATCAGCAGAGTTTCTGCCACCTTCACTATTGTTATCAGCATCAGCACAAGGGAATGTAATTTTTAATGTGGAGGAGGGAGAGATGAGGAAGGTGTTGAAGGGGGTCAATCCAAGGAAGGCTACGGGGCCAGATGGAGTTGCCGGAAGGGTATTGAAGGATTGTGCAGATCAATTATCAGGAGTTTTCACTGGGATTTTGAAGCAATCCCTATCCCAAGCTATTGTGCCGTCATGCCTAAAGTCTGCCATTATTGTTCCGATACCAAAAAAACCAAATCCAAAAAACTTGAATGACTTTCATCCAGTAGCACTTACACCTGTAATAATGAAGTGCTTTGAAAAGTTGGTACAGAACTATGTTATTGCCTGTTTACCAGATGGACTGGACACATTCCAATTTGCCTATAAAAAGAAGAGATCAACAGAGGATGCTGTGGCGTGTGCTCTTCATGCTGTTTTTGAACATCTGGAGCAGAGGGGGGGCTATGCAAGATTGCTCTTTGGGGATTTTAGCTCAGCTTTTAACACCATTCTTCCATGACGTTTGATCTCTAAACTGGAAGGCCTAGGGCTTCCACCATCACTTTGTGGATGGATCTTGGATTTTCTGTCAGAACATTCTCAGAGGGTACGGTTGGGCCCTTACACTTCTAATACTCTTAGTACCAACATTGGAACACCACAGGGATATGTAATTAGCCCACTCCTTTATATTCTTTACACATTTGATTGTGTCTCTGCCTACCCTAGCAATAGGATCATTAAGTTTGCAGATGACACAAGTGTGATTGGGCTCATCTCTGGCAAGGAGAGTGAGATGGCTTACAGAGATGAAGTGGAGAGGTTGACCTAAATATAAAGTTGCACCTAAATATAAAGAAAACAAAGGAGCTTGTGGTAGACTTTAGGAGGCAGAAAACTGATATTCAACCACTGGTGATTGATGGGACTGGTGTGGAGAGGGTTATGGGTTTTGGATTTTAGGGCATTGAGTTACAGGAGGATCTGTCCTGGAGTGTCTACACAAGGGGGCTTGCAAAGAAGGCTCAGCAGAGACTATTTTTCTTGAGAACCTTAAGGAAAAACCATCTTCCACAAAAGCTGCTGCTGGCCTTCTATCATTGTGCAATTGAGGGTGCGCTTACTTATGGGTTATGTGTGTGGTATGGAAGTTGTACCCACCGGGATAAGACAGTGTTGCACAGAATCATAAGAATTGCAGAGAGTATTGTGGGCTGTTCACTCCCCACCCTAGAACAAATTTATACTACCAGGTGCCACTGTAAAGCATTAGATATATTAAGAGATCCATCACATCCTGGTTATTGCCTCTTTGAGTTGCTGCCATCGGGATGGAGATATAGAGTACTTAGGGCAAGAACAAACCATCTCAAAAATAGCTTCTTTTTTAGAGCAGTATTGGCCTTAAATGGAAATCCTGGACTTTGAATTCAGCTTATTTTATATGTCATATTTTAGTCATTTTATATGTCATATTATGTGTTGTACCTGTTTTTAAATTTATGTGAAATGTTTTAAATGAGTTTTATATAGCAACCACAAAATTTCGTTGTTCCTGCAAGGGGGCAATGACAATAAAGATTCCTATTTTTCCTATTTTTTTTTCCTAATTGCATCAGGTAACTTTTCCACAGCTGCAGGCCTAATTGGAATTAGGAAGGTGCACAATATGGCTTAATGGCTTTCCTGAGTTTCCTCTAATGTAGATTAAATTCTGTTGATGTTAATGCCTGCCATACTTAATTGTCCATCTCATAAGCGGCCATAAATGCCCAATAAACTTCTAATAATCAAAAGCGCCCACAGATCATGCCGTACATGTAAAAATTGGAAATCCTTCCATGTCGGTTCGACCTGAATTCATCGCTGACGGTACCTGCCATGGACAGGAGGGGAAAGAGCAAGACTCTTCCTTTTATTTTTACATTCAAAGATTGCAAAAGAAAACCCAGGTGCACACCCGCAAAGAGGCAGCAGTGTTTCTGCCTTGCATTCATTTCATAGAAAGCGGTAGGATGGTGGGAAGATCAGCAGGCTCCAGCCTGCAGCCTCAGGAATAATAAATTCTTTGTACGCTATGCCAAGGAAAGTAATGAGCAAATGTACTCTTGCCCATCCCAATCTGTGCTCCCTCAATTGTTACTCATCATTCTGTCTAACTTCAATAATATTCTTAGCATGATATGTCTAAGATTAATGAAGCATTTATCCTCAGATAAGAAGCCACCACCGAAAGAGATTTCTTTACCTCTGTCCTCGCATTCAAATTAATAATTCTGGCTCTTTTTAAAAGGGGACTCAGCAGTGCAGGCCAGTGGCTATGAGCTAATTTGGGTAATGTGGCGCCTTCTGGGAAACAGAGCGGCTTTAGAATGGAGCAGTAGGCTGCCGATGCAATAGGTTCTGACATTTTCTTTGTGTGTGAAAGAAAGCTTCATCTGAAACCACCAATACCTGTCTCCCATTGTGTTACCATTGCGATTCTTCTCTGAGTGGGTGGCAAAACACATGGCAGAGAGTTCATTTGGAATGTTCTCATATGGCAGGGATGGGGACATATGGGTGTGGACCACAAAATTAAGGTAGCCGCTCTACTTTACACTTTCCAGAGCAGCACCTGGAAATGTTAATTCCACCACCACCCCCAATTCTCTCAGACAGCATGCTCACTGAGATTTTTTGTCCAAAAACTAAGCTTTCCAATCACTGTACCAGAATAATATAAAAATATAAACTGCATTATAAAGCAAAGTGTGCAGCTTATATACCACCCCATAGCACTTAAAATAATTATGCAGGCTACAGATTGCCTGTCCCCCAGCAAGCTGGGTGCTCATTTTACTAGCTCAAAAAGGATGGAAGGCTGACTGAGCCTTGAGTCAGCTACCTGGGATTAAAACCATGAGCTGGGCCATGAGCAGTAGTTTCTACATTATGCAGTTTAACTTGCTCTGTACAAACTGCAGGCAAGGCAAATCCTTTAACATTCATTATGCAGGTCTCTAGAACTTGCAATGCTGCTCTCAGATGATCCAGAAGGACACCACATTCAATGATCTCAAATGCCACTGTGAGTGAAAGAACGATTGGGTTCATAGTTCCTTGTTCCTGTCATGCTTGAGATCTCCTCATCAGTTTAGAAAGCAAGGCTCCTGGGCAGTGGTGGCATGAGGATGCTAGTCTATTTCTCAAGGCCATCACCAGGTGTGGATGTTCCAGTCTCATCCTTGATCTGCCAGGCTCCTAGAAGGAAGCCTAGTCTATACTGTGTCTCTGCCAGCATCCATTTTTTTTAGTATTTTCCCTCTGGTCTGGGGCGTTGGGGGATGCCTGCGCACGGAAATGCTTTTAAAAATTCGCAAAAAGCGGGTAGAAACGAGAAACGAAAAACGAAAAACAGTAACGAAATTTTTCCAAAAATTCACAACAAACGGAAATGAACCGACAGACCTCTCAACAATAAACGAAAAACTGAAACATCCTTTTTTTTGTTTCGTGCCCATCTCTAGTTATAAGTAATCATAAACGCAAAGTCTATGTGAACCCATAGATTCATATAGAATACACATGGCAGTCCATCATTCAGGGAAAGCTGAATGATGTACACTAGGACAACACCCTTAAGTGTTAAGCAATGGAAGATCCCTGCCTTACTACTGACTGATCTTGTGTTAAAGGACTGTGCCCTCCTGTGAGAAGGCAAGGTGACAGGGACATTCAAAACCCTGTGGAGTGAAGGCATGTGTGACCAGAAGAGGTGTCTATTCTTAGAGTCATCACTCATTGCATCACCTAGCCTGCTCAAGTCCCCAGCATCACACCTCCTTCAGGCCATAACCACTGCAAAATGGACACCATGTGCTTCCGCATCACTCCATAGGTACACTGTGATGAAGAAAAGAGATAGGGAAAGTGAAATGGGGAGAAAAGTCAATTCTAATGCAATGCAGATGTGCAAGATAGCTGTCTTACTTGGTCCTGCTATATGTTGATGATAAAGTGCAGCAGAGTGCAAGAGCTGGTCGATAAAGTAAGGTGGTACTGCAGATGACAGTTAAGTGCAGAGTGAGGAGATCTCCTTCCTATAAAGTGCCACAGAAAGAAGATACCAACCATGGTACAAAACCAAAAGCATACCACAGATAATGCCACAAAGGGGCAGGATGTTACAAACAGCAGACTCAAAGGCTTAATGTTCCACCAGGTAGACATAAATAGTATAACTTCCAGGAGTTCTCCTCTCTGTCTTCAATGTGTCTCACATTAACCCTACAGGTACCTCTTTGCTCTACACTTTTGATCACATATCTCACACAAAACATTCAGCTATCCACCCGATGCTCCATACTGATTCACCAAAGAGACACTATGGTGGTACCATCGCTTTAGGGCTCCCACCTCCTTAAAAGGTGAGACACAAAGGGGAACTCCATTGCTTTACCACTAGGGAAGGCACTTTTGGGTTCATCTGAATGCAAAAACCCAACCAATTCTTTTTTAAAAAAATGCAAAAGACAAAAAAACAAAAACAGGCTCTCACTTTAGTTTTCAGATTCTTTTATGGCTTTATGATAGCCTGTGAAATATGAAACATTCAGGATTATGAAAGGCAAGGTGAAGAAATTATCATATTTCCTTCCTATACCTTTTTTGCCATTTGACTATTGTCTGCAAAAGTGACTTACTGATACTTCAGCAAATACCATTGAAACTATTCAAAGAAGATGTTAATTCTCAGTAAATATTAGGAGTATACCCTTGAAGGTTGGAAGGTAGAGATGGGCATGAACCAAAAAAATGGTGATTTGTTTTGGTTTGGTTCGTTTTTCAGTCTGATTTGGGTTGTTAATTACAAAAAGAATTTCTAGAAAAAACTTCACTTCGTAATTCATTTTGGTTCGGGTTCTTTTTTTCTTTTACTTTTTAACCCCACCAGTGGGTTTTTTAATAATAATAATAATAATAATAATAATAATAATAATAATAATAATAATAATAATAATAAATAATAAATAATAATTATTTATTTATTTATTTATTTATTTATTTATTTATTTATTTATTTAATCCTGCTGGTCCAGACTATTTTTATTTTATTTTATTTTATTTTTATTTTATTTTTATTTTTACTGCCGATCACATGGGCCACCTACCAGCTGTAGCTCAGGCCAGTTGGCTTTTTAAAAAAATGTTGCCAGCCCATGGGCCAGTTCCGTGGCCCACGAGCCAGTTTGGCGACTCACAAGCTAGGTCTGGTGCTCGTGGGCCGTAACTGGGCCTGTGTGGTGGATCATTTTTTTGGGGGTGGCTGGCCCACAGGCTGATTCAGTGACCCAAGGGCTGGGTCCAGTGCTCGTGGGCCGGTACTGGGCCCGCGGGCTGGGTAGGTTTTTTTATTTAATTAATTTAATTTTTTTTGTGTGCTGATCCCATGGCCTGCCTACCAGCTGTAGCGTGGGCCAGTTGGCTTTTTTTTTTTTTTTAACCGGTTGGCGATCTGCGAGCTGGATCCAATATGTGCATGCCTGTACCAGGCCCGTGTGCCAGATCATTTTTTTAAACTTTTGCTGGCCCGCAGGTCAATTCCACAGCCCGCAGGCCAGTTCGGTGACCTGCAGGCCAGGTCCACTGCTCGCGGGCCAGTACTGGGGCCCGTACACCGGATCTTTTTTTTAAAAAAAATTCTTGTTTTTTTTTTACTGCTGACAACATGTCCGCCTACCAGCTGTAGCGTGGCTGGTCGGCTTCCCCTGAAGCCAGGATGGAGGACTGGACCAGGAGCAGCACCAGGTAGGAAACATCGGCAGATAAAACAAAACGAAATGAAATGGAAATTTCTGTTTCATTTCATTTCTCTTAGTGGGGGTAGTTCATTATTCATTTTGTTACATAACGAAATGAATAACGAATAATGAAACAAAACAAAAGTTTGTTTTGTGCCCATCTCTATTGGAAGGAGTAGGTCTGAGTCTTTAAAAATGCCTCAAATACTGGAGTGGCCATTCTTCAGTTGCTTGATGATTTTATTGTTCATCTGCTGATAGCTTTTCTGCCCTCCATTTTGGACAGGATTTTTCCCCTTTGCTGGTCTGTTACTCGTGCTGCTGCCACTACTCCTTATATGTGGATTATTATTTTTTTCTTAATGATTATTACTTGTTCTTCCACTTCCAGATTGCTTTTTTGATCATTTGGATTCCCTGCTTCTTTGGCATCTTTTTTTTTTAAATCATTAATTTTCTTTTCTTTTCTTTTACTCTTGTCTGGAGTGCCTACCCACTTACCCTTCACCTGCTGGGCTGAAATCATGGAAGTAGTGGGGGAAGATCCTCCATATTCTATTTTCCGGTTTTCAGCTGAGAGGGTTTGATTATATTGCCCCCAGAGAGCGAGTGTATATTGTAGTTTGATTATGATAATGAGGAAATTCTCTTTCTCATCTATACTGTTTCATGCTGATGAATTTATGTGAATAATGAGGATGGTGATGAAATGATAAATCTGAATATTAAAATCCTGTTAGTGCCCGCATGGGTCTGTGGAAGATTCACCCACCACCACCACGACCATGTACTGTTTGGTTTAGATTACTGTTGCCTTGTTGCTGCTCTGTTGTGTTTGAATCGACCTGAAGGCTCCAAAAGGCTAAATTTGCTGTAGCACCTGAATAGGAAAATAAAAATACATGAATTAATATTTTTCAAACAAAACAAAACAAAATGGTGGAAGAAAAAAGCAAAGCAAAGCAAATGATGCTGCTTATATACTGCTTATACTGGGTGGTTTACAATTTATTTATGCAGGCTACACATCCCCCCCCCCCTGAGGAGCTGGCTATTCATTTTACTAACCTCAGAAGGATGGAACACTGAGTGACCCTTGAGCCAGGTACCTGGGATTGAACCCCAAGTCACAAGTACAGTTCTACCTATAATACAGCAGTGTAACCACTGCATCACAAGGTTCTTTTAAGAACATGGAAGATTCAGACTGTTTTGGTTGTATTGGCTGCCACCTGAAAGAAGCAGAAAACAAAAGAGGAGTCTCCTTAAAGGGCCCAAAATGAAAGCAATATGGATATGTTTTTAACCCAGGAATCAGTGAGGAAGTTATTCTTTACTTCGATAGAAGTTGCCCCTCTTTGTTCCTGTTCAATTGCACCTACTGGAATATGGGAACAATGGGCTATGGAGTGTAGAACTATATTTCTCCAAGCTCCTGGAGGATTGTACCCATGATGCTCTCACATCATGCTTGCTATCTCTAGTATCTTTAGGTCTCTGTAATCACTCTAACATGATAGTCTGTTTGGTTTGGTTTGTTTTTTTTGGCACCTCACTGATCCAAAGTACTTCCAATGGCTCCAATTTGGTTTGGTTTGTGGCAGTATAAAAGTTTAACGCTTCAGTGACTGAGAAAAAAACTCTCAATATGAAGGCATTTATTAAAAGGCAAACACATCAGTTCGGTTTCCGTGAAGGCATTAATTACTGCCTTCTTCCTGAAATATTTACCAGTGTGCTAATTATGTATTTTGCTTCAGAGTCCCTTGCTCCCCCACCCCAGAGGGTTTCTAAAAGTATTTTAAAATGCCTGGAGCCTTTTATTAGTGCCAGGATCTGGCTCAATCAATCCTCTCCACCTGGGAGAACTGGCACTTGTTTGAGTTCAGTGATTTTATCCCCTTTTATCCCACCAGCACAGATGAAGGTGTTGCTCCCTAGAGGAACTCAATGGACTCATAAATCAAGGTTCAGTGTATCCATTACATTCTATTTAGCCGGAGACAATCATTATTACAGTAATTCATTCTGTTAATTTCCTTGGGGAATAGGATCTTTTGGCCTAAAGACATTAATAGATCTGTTTTGGTTTGTTCATTTCTTCACCCCAGGTTGACTATTCTTGTTATTGACTTAATTTATAAACTATCAGACTTTGTGTTTCTGGCTTTAATGTCTTTGTGTACACTTTGAAACTGAAGTATGATGAAATGATTAATATTTTAAAACAACCATTCAAGTACTAGATTTATAAATAAGGGGGTAGCTGAAACAATAATTTCTGATACTATATGTCACTTTTCTATCAATCTTTTGGGGGAAATCTATCTGTAGTCAGACTTTGTTCAGTCATCTGTTGCAAATGGATCAACTCACACTGCTGTGTTTACAAAGTTATATTTAAACAGTGAAGGTAGGGGAAAGAATTTGTAGAAAATATTAGGGATCCTTGGGGGGGTATGATAGGAGCAATGTAGTAACCTTCCCAATGGCCTAACCCAATAAACAGGATATGGTTGAGATTCTGCACTAAACCGCAACTACAGTAGGCCCATTGCATCAGTTGAATGCATGGAGGAGTTTGATTCTCCAGAGCTCCACTGACTCAGTGGAGGTATTCTTGTTGCAACATTTTTGTTACAAAGGCAAAAGGAAGCTTCATAGAATTTTAAGTACCTCCACAAACATATTGAAATATTTAAGACTCAGAGAATTAGCTGCATCCAAAATTATTCTTCCTCACTCTATGACCCAGTGACCTATATCTCTACTCATGTGCTTGATCCATTCAGAATGTTTGCAGTTCAAAATACAGTGGTACCTAGTATCAAGGAATTAATTTGTTCCAAATCAAATTCTATTAAGCAAAATTTCCGTTAAACAAATTTCCCATAGGAATGCATTGAAAACAGAGTAATCCCAAATTGTGACCATTTTATGTTGTGCGGATTCACCCCATAGGCAATTCTGTTAAGCAAATTTCCCCTATCTCCAGAATTTTTTATGTTGTGCAGATTTTATGTTATACAAACTGTTTGTTATACAAGGTTCCACTGTACAAGCTTTCCTTTTCCCCTATCTTTCAACTGGAGTTAGACTGGACAGCCATCCTAACCTTCCTCCTGAGGAGCATCATGTCCATGAGACCAAGTCCAGTTGTGTCATGGAAGAGTGTCGCTCGTGTCACTTCCACAACCCTCAACCTCTGCTTCACATTAATTTTGGATGTTCTGGGACATAAATAGATCAAGGATTTATTTTGGTTTGGTTTGCCATGTTGAATTCTTAAACTATGGGTCCTAGAATGTTCCTTGTTTTTTCAGGAGATCATGGATGGAAGGGAGATTCCTTGGTTTCCACCTGTTTCCCAAAAAGAGAGACAGTATCTCATCATTATGCATTTTCTCCTCTTGTTCACTGAAAATAATTTGTTCTTTAATTACTCGCTATGTCAGAGAATTATCTGACATACTACATCATTCTCTGTCATAATAATAGCTGTTGTCAAATACTGCTAGCTAGCACAATGAAGGACAGTCCTTCATGTTGATTCATTTAGACTAATAAAGTTAATTCTGCCGCGACTGGTGTGTCACCCGGTGTTCAGTTTATCCTAATGATTAGAAGTTGAGCTAACATGAGTAAAGTTTGATAACAGAATAATTACACAAGGTGTCCCTAAGACAAATAATTTACAATATTTTGTCAAATAACCAAATCATCCAGTGACAGAAGTAATGGTGGTGGTGCCCTTCTGCTGTTAATTCAAGTTATATTCCCCTATCCCATAAGAGTTCAGACTGGATAACATTAAACATTTACAATATGCTGCTGAAATTACAGATCTATAGGAACATAAATTATAAATAAATTTCTACAACTCCAAATTCCAAGTGTCTGGTAAAATACAATAAAGGAAATGAACACAAACAGCAAACATACTGTATGTTTAATGCCCAAAAGCTTCTGGAAACAGATCTGTTTTTAACTGAAATGGAAACCTAATTATTAATATGCTGTGATTTTTTTTTCAAATCCTATGCAATCACTTCCATTGTGTGGGAGCCATGGGGCAGAAGATGGAAGTTTTACATTGCCCTTCCACAAACATAAATTATGCATCAGGATTTCAGATGGCAAAACAAAAATAGTTAATACAAAGTAGCTGGCTAACATCTTGTTGCACAGATCCTAATACTACCACTGCTGCTGCTGCTGCTGCTACTACTCCTCTATTACTACTACTTGCATCTGTAATATCAGTCAATGTTTTTATTATTCTGATCGACTGTGCCTAGTATTTTTAATAATAATAATAATAATAATAATAATAATAATAATAATAATAATAATAATAATAATAATAATAATAATAATAATAATAATCCCCCAAGGGTGCTGCCTTGTCGTGGCGGGGGGCTTAACTGCTCCAGTAGGTCCAATCTTACCAGAGAGGTCTCAACTGAGGAACAGAACTAAGCGCACCCAACAACCCATGAATCATGGTGAAATATAATATAAAGAAGCCTATACTGGCTTGGTCGTCGCCCAGGTTAACAAGGACCTCAATGGGTGTTGATGAACCTGGACATCCGTCAATAAATGGGCTACAGGTCACGGGTCCCATTGCTGAGCAACCAGGGCGTGGGCCTGTAGAGTTACTGGAAGCTGAACCATCTCAGAAGCAGCAGAAATATACTTTACCAGAGAATCGGACAATCATGAAATGCTATTAAAGAGCAGAACCTGAAAAACGTGGCTACCAAAAGCGGATGCATCAGTTATGGAAACAAGAATATCCAAACTCCAAGATAACTGAATTATTATTAGCTGACCAGCAGAGATATATTATCAGAAACAAGGTGTCTAGTAAAGTTGAACTAGAAGAAATACAGAGGAGTAGTGAAATTGGAGGTCAACAAATTATCCAAATAGGAGGAGAAAATAGATTAATAACACCTGGGGACATCAAACAGTCAAAAGCTGAAGAAAATATGGATGTTGCGCAAAACTTTGAACCAAAAGAAGGTTCAAATAGGACTGGAACACCAGCAGAGCTCACTATTAGGCAGCAAGAATTGAAGAATAAAATACTCACACATGCTGCATTAAATGAAAAGAGGGGAATGCTCCCAATTTTAAAGACTGTGCCTAGAAAAAAATTGGTACCATTGATTAACGATGTAAACTCAGCACTTGCAACAATTCAGATAAGGTCAATTGAACAGATAAATCAGCTTGCTTATAGTGCAGCAGTAATAGTAACGGAAAAACTAGGGATTCCACAATTGAAGCCCCCCCCCCCCACCAAAAAAAAATGCATTGAGAAACCAAGGTGGAAAATCAGGCTGGAGCTTAAAATCAAAAGACTCCGAGCAGATGTGAGTAACTTAAAAAACCTGCAGGAGGACAAATTAAAGAATGGTAAGATCAAGAAATATTTGATTAAAAATACTGGCTAAGTACAAGGAAAATTGGAGAAGCATTGGAAATAGTGAAGCAGCAAATAACAGCAACAGCTAGAAAAATTGAAAGATATGATGCTAGATTTACTCAGTATAAAGACAACCAGTTGTTTCAATCAGATCAAAGAAAGTTCTATCAGAGTTTAAATCAGAAGATAGGTATAAAAAATGAAAAGCCTGAAAAAATGGCAACCATTCAGTTTTGGAAAGACATATGGGGGACTGAAAATGGCCACCCCACAAGGCCAAGGTCCCAGTGAGGAGGCTTTGTCCTTACCGGCCTCCGTAGTCGGACTGAAGAGAGGCGCGAGGGAAGTCTCACGATAGCCATTGCGAGATGCCCTTATAAGGGCATCACACGGTCTCCCTGGACTCTCTTCACTCCAACCGGCACCAGGAGAGGATTCGCCGCACCAGCGTTGCGGAACAGTGTCTGGGCCCGTGCCTTGAGCCGGGCCCCTGGGTATTGGCAGTTGGGACCTAGCACAGCTTAACTGCGGGTCCAAACTGTGCGGAGCCGCTGGCGTTCGCGGCCACACGCTCCTTTTGTTTTTCCTTTCTTCCCCCTCTCTCATGATTGCACCGGCTGGGAGCTTAGAGGCCGGTGCGCCCCCACTCATTAGCTGTTTGTCGGGAGCCGGCACAAGCATGCACGGCACCCAACCGGGAGCGGAAACCCCACTCTTGAAAGTTTGAAAAAAACCAAAACACTCACCAGGGGAGAACCGGAACGCGGGCCGGAGGACACCTGCGGGCTCCCTGATGCTGGGGTGGGATCGCGCGAGGGGACCCCTTGAAGTCATCTAGCCACCCCTCTCCTTCCTGCTCGCCCCAGCGCTTTAACTGCCGCCACTGCGGTGAGCCCCGCCAGGCCGGTCTCCCTACATAGTCCCTGGTCTTCTTGCCCCTCGACTCTGCCTTCCTTCCATTGGGCTGCGGGGCAACCCTGGCCCGACCACCAACCCTGCAGCTGTGCTCCAGGGTGGTAACTAGGATTCGTCCAGAGCAGGAGGCAGGCCTCACGCCTTGATCGGCTGATCATCAGGCCTGGTGTACCGGCACCACCTGCTGGCCAGCCGGGCCTCTGCACTCAAGTGGTCAAATAAATAAATAAATAAATAAATAAATAAATAAATAAATAAATAAATAAATAAATAATAATTTTATTATTATTATTATTATTATTATTATTTTATTATTATTATTATTATAATTTAATAATAATAATAATAATAATAATAATAATAATAATAATAATAATAAAATTATTAAAATAAAAAAATTATTTTATTATTATTATTATTATTATTATTATTGACATTGTTGTTGTTGTTGTTGTTGTTAATAATAATAATAATAATAGCCTCTAATAATGGAATAATAATAATCATTTTAATAATAATAATAATAATAATAATAATAATAATAATAATAATAATAATAATAATAATAATAATAATAATAATAATAATAATAATAATAATAATAACAACAACAACAACAACAACAACATAGCTATTTGCATAAATTTGGTAGGTGATTTAATTACAGGATAATAGGAAGGCCCCCAGCATTGATTACGCTGGTCCTTGGTGGCTGCAGGGTGCATCAGGACCAGTCCCCATGGCTCCTAAATGGCCCCCAAGTAAGAAGGGCAAGCAGCCAGCAAATCGCCGTGCTGCTGCCAAGCCCGCACCTGTATTAATCATCATCGGATGATGATGACTCACCCGATTTCAGGCCAACATTTGATAAGCTTAGTGCCATGGAGCAGCGTAGGGTCCTGCAGTGGGGTATGGAGGGATTTTTTGAGGCAAGGGGGTCAGCACGGGAATCCAAGTCCCAGAAGATGGCTGAATTGCACCGCACAGTAGAGGTACTGATGTCTCGAATTGTTGTCCTTGAAGGTGAACGTGCCGGCACGTCCAGCCAGGCACAGTCAGCTACAGTGTTGCAGCAGGAGCACGATGTGGTGGCCCAGGACAGCCATGGGGCAGATGCGGCTGCACCTGTCAAACCCGCAGCAGCACCCCAACCTGCAGAGCCAGCAATGTCAGAAGCGCAGGCCCTGGACCTATCCACACCAACCGGTTCAGCTGAGGCGCCAGGACCGGCTCGGCATCTGGGTGAGTTACAAGCTTCGCGCAGGACAGCTAACCCACCAGGGAGTTGGCCGTGGCCAAGTACATTCACGGATAGGCAGCCATCATGGCCCTCCCCGGTCACTAGCACCCCTCTGCAGCCACCTATGTCAGTGTCACTGCTCCCGGCTGTCCTGAGTATGGTAAGTCCACCACAACAGGCATCATGTGCTGACACCACTAAAACGCCTCACAGCAATGTGTAGCCCCCCCTCACCGGCTGCACTGGCCCTGTCTGGACCGGCCATGGGGGGGGGACAGGGAGATCCCACCACAGTTCTACCCCGACTCAGACCAGTCCATGCCCGTGGGTGACCACCTCTTGCCGACTACGGTGGAGAAGTTTCTCAGAGGTGAATATGTGGACATATTTGACCTTATGAATCAGGAAGTAGATGAAAAGAAATTGAAACATATGGAGGCCCAGGATAAGGAACGGATTTGGAAAAAGCGTCCAGACCACTGCTGGGCTAATTGGCTTCCAGCCTTCCTTATTTATATGGCCACTATTGTCAAGGCCCGCCCCGAGCACGCCTTTGACCTTGTCCAATACTTGGACCTGATTTACAGGGCTCACTCAGAGTTTCCGGGACCCGGCTGGATGCTTTATGATGAGGGATTCAGGATGAGGGCGGCCTTGCGGCCGCACCTCCACTGGGATGTACCATTGGACCCATTGTGGAGGCGCCTTATGGTGCCACAGCGCCCGCTAACTGGTGACCGGACCGATAGCGGGCACTTGAAATTCCAAATTGGCCAGACCAGCCCTGCCCATGCTACCACGGGCCAGTTGGTTCAGTCACGATTGGTGTATAATGGGAGTATAATGCCAAAGGATTCTGCACACTCAGACCATGTAAATTCAAGCACCTGTGCGGCAACTGCAATGGGCCCCATGCCTCCTACGCTTGTCCAAAGGGTCGCCAAGGGGGCCAGGGAGGACGGGACCAGTCCATCAAGAAGCAACCCACCCCGGGGGGGGGTCAGCTTCCAAAAAGCACATAGTCCAATTAAACTATCTGCCATGCTGGAGTGGCTCCACGGCTACCCAGACACAACAGCTGCAGCCTACTTAAGGGACAGTTTCGAATTTGGATTTCAGATCCCAGCACAGGGTCCCCACGCTCCCTATCAAGCTAATAATTTAAAATCAATAAGGGGCATGGAGGATATTGTCTGTGCTAAGATTCAAAAGGAGTTGCAGGAAGGCAGGGTCCTGGGACCATTTTCTGACCCCCCATCTGAGCGCTTCAGGGTTTCACCGCTAGGGATTGTACCCAAGAATTTATTTATTTATATTTATGTGTAGAACTTATATCCCGCCCATTTCCCAGAGGCAACTCTGGGTGGCTAACAGTGATAAAACAAGTAAAACAGAAAATAAAACTAGGACAACAGAGGGCAAGATGGCGGCGAGCCTGAGCGATGGGAGGGAGGGGAAGAAAAAAAAATGCAAACTAGCAAAACTAGCTAACAAGGTTGCCAAAGGCCTCTCTGAAAAAGAGGGTCTTCAAGGCCTTCTTAAAGGCAGACAGGGACTCCAGCAGGCGCAGCTCACTGGGGAGATGATTCCAGAGAGAGGGGCCCACCACAGAGAAGGTGTGGTCTCGCGTACGCAATTTCCATGCCTCTCTGGGTATGGCCACCCCCAGTGAGCGCGCCTGCACCAATCTCATGGGTCTGGACCCAGTTGCCATTTGGGAGACACGCTCCGCCAGATACTCTGGCTCCAGGGGAGTACCATCTCATCCATCATTTATCTTACCCTGATGGGGAGTCAGTGAACGACATGATCCCACAGGAGCTCTGTACCATGAAGTACACCTCTTTTGATGCAGCAGTCCGCATGGTCCGGCGTGAAGGCACAGGAGCACTGTTGGGAAAATGTGACAAAAAGTCTACTTTCCGATTGTTGCCCGTTCATCTGGAAGACATTGAGCTCTTGGGCTTTGCCTTTGAGGGCTTTTATTACATGGATAGGGCCATGCCCTTCGGATGCTCAATATTGTGTGCTGCATTTGAATGTTTCAGCACATTCCTTGAATGGGCACTCAAGGCTAGGACACACTCCACAGCGGTGGTGCACTATTTAGATGACTTCCTTCTTTGTGGCCCGGCTGGGTCACACCAGTGCAGGTTCTTAATGGACCAGTTTTGAGCACTGGCGAGTGACTTTGGTATCCCCCTAGCGGAGGAAAAGACTGAGGGCCCAGCGCCAATCTTAAAATTCCTTGGCATTGAGTTAGACACGCAGGCGCAGGCTAGTCGCCTCCTGCTGGATAAAATACTGGATTTGCGCACAAGATTACAGGATGTCCTTGCATGGCAAAAAGTCACACTGAGAGAACTGCAGGTACTCGTGGGCCACTTGAACTTTGCTTGCAAAGTGGTGGCCCCAGGGTGTGCTTTTCTGCGACGGTTCTGCCAAGCCATGAGTGGCCTTACTAGGCCTCACCATAGATGCAAGGTGTCCAGGGAAATAAGGGAGGATTTGATGGTGTGGCAGATTTTTCTCCATGATTTTAATGGTGTGTCGTTCTGGAGGAGTGATCTTCTTTTAGGTTCAGAACTTCAAGTCCACACAGATGCATCTGGGTTACATGATTTCGGCATGTTTTTCCAGGGCCGTTGGGCAAGCGGCACATGCCCGAGACACTGGATCCCCCTGGGCATAACTAGGGACCTTACTTTCTTAGAACTCTTCCCAATCATGGGAGCCCTATGGCTCTGGACGAGTTTATGGGCTAATTCGGCGGTCACCTTCTGGTGTGACAACCAGGCGGTGGTCTCCATTGTCAACACCCTGTCATCTAAATCAATCAGGGTTATGCGGTTGGTCAGGGCGCTTACCTTGCGCTGCCTACGTTATAATATAGTCTTCCATGCACGTCACGTCACTGGGGTCAACAAAGAGATCCCTGATGCATTGTCCCGTCAACAGATGGAGCATTTTCGACTGTTGGCCCCGGGGGTGAGGGCAGAGCAGGAGGTTTTGCCGCAGGAGGTTTGGAATCTTGGAGAGCCGAGGCCATTAGAGCAGTGGGCTTGGCGCTAGCGCCGACAACTAGGCGTACTTACGCGGCAGCTTGCAGGGACTACCAGTGTTTTTGTGCACAACTGAACCTACAGCCATGGCCGGCCCACGCCGATCACCTGATCCAATACGTGGTTCAGCTGTATCATAATGGGTTGGCCCCACGTTCAATCCAAGGTAAGCTGTCAGCGTTGGCCTATTATGCAAAGGCTCAAAGGTTCCCTCACCCCAACAATGATTTTGTTCTGCAAAAAATGTTAGAGGGATGGTCCAAAGAGAGGGGTCGCACCAGTGACTCGCGCAGGCCCATCACACCCATGATTTTACTAAAGTTGTATGATATTTGGCATAACATTTGTAAGGACGAGTTTGAAGAGTTGCTCTTCTGGGCGACAGTTTCAGTAGCTTTCTTTGGAGCTTTTAGGATTAGCGAGTTGCTGGTGGCCTTAAGCTGGACAACTCTAATGCCTTCTTTCAACGAACAGGTGTGTCCCTGAATGAGGACGGTGTGGTATTGCATTTACATAAGTCCAAAATGGATCAGTGGGGCCGGGGTACCCGGGTGATGCTTGGGTGCTGCGCACAGCCGCAACTCTGCCCCCTGATTTCACTCCAGTCCTATTTAGCTCAACGTAGCACCCAGACTGGCCCCCTGTTTGCTCATGCAGATAACACCCCATTGACCCGTTATCAATTCTGGACGGTCACGTGCCATGCCTTGGAGGCGTCTGGATTACCCAGCCGACAATTTGGCACTCATTCATTCCACATTGGGGCAGCCTCCACTGCGGCAGCCATGGGATATGGGGTTACAGATATAAGAGCACTGGGCCACTGGGCCTCAGATCATTTCAAGACATATATTCGCCTGATTCCTGATTGTTAGGCTACCAGCGTGGTTCGCTAACTGTTATGTTTTACAGGTTCCTTGGCAGGAGACAGATTCAGAGTGGTTATTTGCGGCCACAGCTTTGTTTTTTGGGCAGCAAAATATGCCCGGCATTCTGCCTTTGGCCTGCACCTTGGACTCAGTGAATGGATCTGCATAGAGTGGAAAGGATCTCGTGGTATGAGCCGGGACAGCTTCTCTACGGTCGTGTCCTGTTGTGCCCAAGAGGTGCCAATTGCCATTCTGCTCGTCCATCTGGGCGGTAATGATCTGACCAGGGCTAAGGGGAAGAGCCTAAGCTTACAGATCTGTCGTGATCTGGAGGCCTTTAAGGCCCAATCCCCTTTTACCAGATTGGTCTGGTCAGAGATGTTGCCACGGCGGGTGTGGCTTGGGGCGCGTGACCCGCCTGGGGTCGAAAGGGCCAGGAAACGCTTGAACCTGGCTGTCCGCAAGGCCATGCAGCAGTATTTGGGAATGGTTATCTCACACCCAGACATCAAATTTGCTTGCCCGGAGTTGTTCAGATCTGATGGTGTCCACCTTTCTGATGAGGGTATTAAAATTTTCTTTAAGGACCTGCGGATGGGCCTCCAGGCTGAGCTGGCCTGCTGTTTGGTGGGTGAGAAGCATGCCTAGCAGCCCCTTCGCCATGGCAGGTAGTGCAAGAAAATCGCAACCCAGGATGTAATGTGCAAGGTTCCCTTTGCAAGGAACCGGGCGGCCGTGCAAGAATTAGGCTGAACAACAAGGGCCTCACCGAGGCCATCAAATAGAGTATGGCCAAATGGCAGGACAGGCACGGCTGCTGTGAGCTACAGGTCCAAATATACCAAACGGGGAGTGCCATGCTGTACAAAGGGCACTCCCATAGGCTAGCACATAACGTCATAAAATCAGACCCCAAAATAATTGTAAATAGTAGTAAAATCTAACTTGCACTATGGGAGGCCCATCGGAATTAATACAGTTACTGCTGCAGTTAAAATAAAGTTATTATTAAGTTATTAATAAAGTTGTGGCCCAGTTTTAAACCCCAAATTGTTGGTATGTCCCCTCTTTATTTCGGGGAATGGGGGGACAATGGCCACCCCACAAGGCCAAGGTCTGAGTGGGGAGGCTTTGTCCTTACCGGCCTCCGTAGTCGGACCGAAGAGAGGCACGAGGGAAGTCTCACGATAGCCATTGCGAGATGCCCTTATAAGGGCACCACGTGGTCTCCCTGGCCTGTCTTCGCTCCGACCGGCACACCACCCACCCACCCACTATGGGAAGCCCTTCGGACTTAATATAGTTACTGCTGCAGTTAAAATAAAGTTACTATTAAGTTATTAATAAAGTTGTGGCCCAGTTTTAAACCCCAAATTGTTGGTGTGTCACCTCTTTATTTCAGGGAATGGGGGGGGGGGACAAAGACTATAATAGAAATGTTGGATGGCTCCAAGATTTTGAGAAGAAATTTTTCAAGTGCACAATGGACCAACTAGAAATAACAGCTGATATGATCACCAAAAGAGTACAAAGAGTCAAAAACTGGACATCACCTGGCAATGACCAACTGCATGGGTTTTGGCTTAAACACCTGACCAGTCTGTATGGAAAAATGGCCCAAGAGTTTAATGAAATCTTGAGGACAGGTTATATCAGTGATGGCAAACCTTTTAGAGACTGAGTGCCCCAACTGCAATTCAAAACCCACTATTTTTTTTTGCAAAGTGCCAATGCAGTAATTTAACCTGTATACAGGTAGCTATGAAGGGGCGATGTTGGGTGCCCACTTCTCTTCTTCCTTTTAAATAATAGGTTACATTGTATTGTTGTACTGTGTTTTTATTGTTGACTATCTGATTCTTATATTTCCTTTTATATCGAGAGCATATTTTACCAAAACAAATTCTGGGTGTGTCCAACCACACTTGGCCAATAAAAGTATTCTGATTCTGATTCTGAGTGCCACCTTTGGCACCCGTGCCATAGGTTCGCCATCACTGGGTTATATTAATGAGTGGTTAACAACTGGCAAAACCTATTTGATTCAGAAGGATCCAACAAAAGGAGCAATACCTGAAAATTACAGGCCAATAACATGTTTACCAACTATGTATAAACTGCTAACAGGCATCATAGCCTGTCCAGGATTATTTGGAAGCAAATAACATCATGCCAGTAGAGCAGAAAGGGAACAAACGGGGAAATAGAGGCACAAAAGATCATCAAGACTCATTGATAAAATGATCCTAGAGAATTGTAAAGCCCAGAAAATGAATTTATATATGACTTGGATTGACTATAAAAAAGTCTTTGACTCAGTACTGCATAGTTGGATTATTAAGTGCTTGGATGCCATTGAAATATGTAAAAGTATTAGTGCTCTAACTGAAAATGCGATGAAGAATTGGAAAACAGAATTGTTTATCAGGGATGAAAGCTATGGATTGGTTAGCATCAAGCGAAGGATTTTCCAAGGTGACTCTTTGTCACGTCTGCTATTTACTATTGCCCTGATTCCTCTCTCAATAATTTTGCAGAACACAAATTTAGGGTACCAAACTGCTAAAAATTCAGGGAAAATTTCTCATCTATTGTATATGGATGACTTAAAGTTGTATGGAAAATCAGAAATTGAAATACACTCACTGACCAACACAGCCCGAATTTTCAGTACTGATGTTAGTATTGAGTTTGGACTAAACAAATGTGCCACAGTGGCACTGAGAAAAGGAAAAATAATTGAGAGTGAAGGAATTGAAATGCCAAATGGACAAGCTATTAAGTATCATCAGTCTGAAGCCTATAAATATCTGGGCATACTGCAATTAGATAACATCAAGCATGGGCAAGTGAAAAATGTGGTCAGTAAAGAATATATCCAAAGGGTTAGAAAAGTATTAAAAAGTAAGCTGAATGGTGGTAACACCATCAAGGCCATTAATAGCTGGGCCATACCGCTGGTATTATAAACTGGACTCAGATGGAGCTAGATATTCTAGATAGGAAAACAAGAAAACTTATGACCATTCACTATGCACTACATCCACACAGTGATGTTGACAGGCTGTATTTACTTAGAAAATTAGGTGGTAGAGGTCTTCTGCAAGTGAAGCAGACAGTTGAAGAAGAGAAGCATGCATTGGCAGATTATGTAAAAAATAGTACAGAGCCAGCATTATTGGAGGTTAAGAAGAGGGAGGTGTTTAAAGTAAAGCAAACAAAGGGTAAATACAGGAAAACAACAATGCAAAAACGAGCTGATAGCTGGCATAATAAAGCGCTGCATGAGCAGTTCCTCAAAAAAGTCAAAGGAAAAGTAGATGAGGAAAAGAGCTGGTTATGGCTCACCAGTGGGTCACTGAAAAAAGAGACAGAAGCCCTGATTTTTGCAGCTCAAGAACAAGCTATCAGAACAAATGCAGTTAAGGCTAGAATAGAAAAATCGGCTGAGTCCCCCACATGTAGACTCTGCAAAGAGACAGATGAAACTATCGACCATATATTGAGCTGTTGCAAGAAAATTGCTCAGACTGATTACAAACAGCGTCATAATGTAGTTGCTCAAATGGTCCACTGGAATTTGTGTCAGAACTATCATCTGCCCATAGCAAAGAACTGGTGGGACCATAAGCCTGAAAAAGTGACTGAAAATGAGCATGCAAAATTACTTTGGGACTTCCGAATACAGACAGGGTTTTGGAGCATAATACCCCAGATATTGTGATTGTGGAGAAGAAAAAAGTGTGGATCATTGATGTTGCTATACCAGGAGATAGTAGAGTCACTGAGAAACAACTTGAAAAAATTACCCAATATCAGGATCTCAAAATTGAACTTCAGAGACTCTGGCATAAACCAGTACAGGTGGTCCCTGTGGTAACTGGCATGCTGGGTGCAGTGCCCAAAGAGCTAAGCAAATATTTAGAAGAAACTGGAGTTGACAAAGTCACCATCAGTCAGATGCAGAAGGCCACCTTACTAGGATCTGCTTGCATAATTCACCGATACATCACTGAGTCCTAAACGCTTGGGAAGCATTCGACTAGTGATTGATAATATAAAATCCAGTGTAGATAGCTGTGTGGTTAATTAATTAATTAATTAATTAATTAATGATGATGATGATGATGATGATGATGATGATGATGATGATGATGATGATGATGATGAAGAAGAAGAAGAAGAAGAAGAAGAAGAAGAAGAAGAAGAAGAAGAAGAAACATACCTTATTGGTCCCCATAATCATCAGGGGTTTGGGAACAATATCAAGAATTTCCACATATTTTCATAAGTAGTTGCAGATCTCTGAAATAAACCATTAATATCAGGTGAGAATGAATGGCCATACAAGAGGTGAGGAAGCAGGGGGAAACAAAATGGAGGCAGATTGGTTCAAATCAATTTTGTATCAAATGACTTTTATATGAGTCTGGAGAATCTGCAGTGTTTGCAGCAATGAGAATTTGGAGCTGTGAGATAAGAGGAAGTTGTTCCTGTTTGTGCAGAAATGAAAGGGAAGGGTCTGGTATAGGAATGAGATAGCTGGGCTAACAGACTGGTTCAGGGGAAACAGCCACAAGGGTGCGAGAATCCAGCCCAGAATCAGGATGGGTTCAAGAGTCTGCCCCAATACCACCCTAGCATCAGGATTTTGTATAAGAAGAAGATGGGGAGGGACATAGTGTATGCCCGGATCCCGTCAGCTGCTGTGACCTTTGGCAAAGGATTGGCCAATCCTTTCAGCAAAGTGTCCCCTGCTAAGTACGTATGTCTTGAGTGAATGGTGATTTGTTAGGACTGTATTCAATAGGCAATAAAAATGAAATCTTAGCCCAGTACTGATCTCCTTAGTTCTCTTGTATGCATAGTGGCCTATCACTGTTTGGTATCCAAAGAACCCCCATGATTGGTGACATCAGAGCAACGGAAAATGGCAATATTAGGAACAGCAAACATACTGTGCCAACATTTAACAAATACTTGGGTTTTGGTTGAAACTTGCATCCATCCATCCATCCATCCATCCATCCATCCATCCATCCATCCATCCATCCATCCATTCATTCACTCATTCATCCTTATTCTTATTCTTATTCTTATTCTTATTCTTCAAACTGCAGAACTTAGAAGGGATACCTAAGTATCATTGAATCCAGCCCTTGTGAAGGAAACATAGTGGGAAATCAAATCCTCAACCTTTAACTCTGCAGACAGGGACCTAAACCACTGAGCTTACTAGCAATCGTATGCGATGGCAGTGATATCACCATTAGCAGCAAATTGCCACTGATTGGATATTTCCTTTGATGATTTTGGGGTGCTTGCATTTCCCCCACATCACTGTATACAAAATTGCCAAAGGGAAATTTTAGTTACCCATCATTACCCACTAATGATGTCTGTTCATTTTATTTGAGTGCAAAATGCAGGCACATTTTGTTTCCTTCAGTAAATTGCTTCTTTTACCGGACTTTCCATGAATGTACTAAGAGTGGCTGACAAGATCCAGCACAGCCCAAAAGCATAAGACATTCCATGGGATATTATTCTGTGAAGTAACTAGATGGTCTGTGTCAGGCTGCTCCTTGTCTTCTACAGTGTTAGCTTAACATTCTGCCAGTAGTAGGGCAGGGAGAGAAAATAATTTTGCCTTCGTTCTACTTCTAGCAGAGCCAGGCATCTTTAGCAGGTAGAGCTATGGAAAGCAGAAGGCGGATTTGCCAAAATAAGTTTTCCATTCAAGTTTTTGCCACTACTCATCTTTGTTTTCTTCCTCTTGCTTTCTTTTGCAAGATTTCCATTGTCTGTACTAGAGATGGGCACGAATCAAAAAAATGGTGTTTCAGGTTTTTGTTTGTCGTTGAGAGGTCCGTTTCGTTTTGTTTCCTTTTTTTTGCAAATTTTTGGAAAATTTTCATTTTTGTTTTTTGTTTTTTCATTTTTTTTCATTTCTACCCACTTTTTGCGCAATTTTTAAAGCATTTCTGTGCGCAGGCATCCCCCAACGCCCCAGACCAGAGGGAAAACACTAAAAAAAATTGATGCTGGCAGAGACACAATATAGACTAGGTACGCAGGGAGGCTGCAAAGGCAGCGGTGGGGGTTGCCCAGGGTGCAAGGCAGTCGCAGAATGACTGCACTGCAGGGCAGGGGAGGGTACTCACTGAGAGGTACACACACACACACACACACACACAGGGAGGCTGCAGGACTGAAGCTAGAGTCGCAGAGACCACCCTAACTCCCAGCAGGGACTGCAAGGAGGACGGGGGCTGCCAGAGCTTTTTATGCCCTCTGTGGCTGCCAGACCTGCCCAGTCTGCATCCTGGGCATGCTATTGGTTGAACATGATCCCATCACATGGCTTGCCTCCATTTTGTGGCTGTTGGCGACATCCATTTTAAAGGGAAAAGACAAATACATCGTGATGGGAGAAGACAAAAACGAATGTTTTAAGGACCCCAACCCCCTGGTAGATAATAATTCAAAATAATTATCGCATTATCGCTTCATTTTTATGGATGTCCAGGGCGTTTTAATACCCAAGAAATCAATATTAGGCATCTGGGAGCCATTTTGGGTCGATGTCTCCTAACTCCCCTTAAAGGAAAAAAATACAGCGATCTGAGAAAAGACATAAATGCACGTTTTAAGGACCCCCACCCCCTCTTGTAGGTATTATCAGACAGTATAAATAATTATACTGCATTTTTATGGATGCCCAGGGTGTTTTTTAAGATTTAAAACAGCTCATTTCATTGCACACCGCCATTAACAAAAACAAAACGTAACGAACACAATTTTCGTGGTGCTGTTCATTTCGTTCCATTTTCATCACAATTTTCATTATGTAATGAAACGAATAATGAATAACGAATAACGGAAACGAAAAAAGTGTTCATTTCGTGCCCATCTCTAGTCTGTACTATCATGAAATTAGGATACTAGGGATGGGCATAAAATGGAAAAATTGTGTTTTGTTTCATTTTGTTTCATTTGCCCCTTGCTTCATTTCGTTTCATTACTAATGATTTTTTTAAAAAAATCTAAGAAACAAAATGGTAACAAACTGATTCATTCTTCTTTAATTCTTGCCTGCCTGCCTGCTGCCCGCCCTGGAGCATCCCCTAACTCTTCCACTGTAGCCCACCAAGGCACAAAGGGATGTAACAGAAGAATTCCACTCCACCAGCCAGGCAGGCAGGCAAGGAAACAGGCAAGAATTAAAGAAGACCAAGGCACTCAAGGTAGGTCTTAGAAATACATTGGTCTTTCAAACATCTGGCTCTGCTAGAAGTAGTGAAGGCAAGGCAAAATTATTTTCTTTTGATGCCCTACTACTGGCAGAATGTTAAGCAACTGCTGTAGAAGACAGGGAGCAGCCTGACACACACCATCCATTTACTCCCCAGAATAATATCCCATGGAAGGATTGTTGAAATGTCTTAAGCTTTTGGGCCGTGCTGGGTCTTGTCAGCCACTTTTAACACATTCGTGGAAAGGCTGGTAAAAGAAACAATTTACTGAAGGAAACAAAATGTGCCTGCATTTTGCACTCAAATAAAATGAACAGACATCATTGGTGGGGAATGATGGGTAACTAAAATTTTACTTTGGCAACTTTGTACTTCAGTATTTTCAAGTACTTTAAAATTACAAAAGTTCTACTCAGGGCAACGAATTTGGTTTTGAATAACTTGGCCCCCCATCCCCCAAACCTCTCCAAATTTGGGGTCCTTTAACGAGAGAGCTTGAGGAAGGTCCACAGCAATTTTCATGCTGCTAGCTACCCAGGAACAGTATTTCCAAGCACAGAAAATTGCACTTAGAGATGTTTTTCCAGGGATCACCCAATTTGAAGTTCAATAACTCAGCCCCCAAAAACCAAATCACGCCAAATTTGGAGGCCTTAAAGGGGAGAGTCCATGGATGCACAACTCCAAATTTGGTGTGTCTTGTGCCCCAGGGGGCTGAGTTATAGGGAAACAAATCAGTATATTTCAATGTAAACAATTCTGATTCTTTTAATCACACGACACATTGTTGTTTTGTTTCATTTCATTTTGTTTCATTAGCTAATGAAACGATGAAAGAGCAAGTCATTATTTGTTTGGTGCCCATCCCTACTGGATACCATTTGCATTCACAAACCCATGCATAGTGGGAGTGATGAAAAGGCACACAACTGAACAGTGCACATACAAATATAGGTTTTTTTAAAAAGTCTTCTATAAAGTCTACAGAGATGTTTCAATCCAGAGTTCTTTTCCAGTATAACACTACATTATATTAGCACTGCAGTTTCACAAGTTGCTATATCAAAATAGAGCTATTGAACTTGCCAACACATTTTTAAAGGAGAGCAGAAGAGGACAGGATTAGGGAGGGAGGAGAATAGGTGACTTGTGATCCCAATGAGAATTCTAGCCATTTGGTCATGCACATAATACAGTGGTACCTCGTATAGCGCAGGGTTTGTATAACGTAAAATCTGTACAACATAAAAAAATTGGAGGTAGGGAATTAGCGCCACCTCATCCATCAATCTTGCTGGCGGGCTCTGCCAGGCCGTAAGGCATTTCCTCCTCCTCCACGGTTGCCAAATACCCAGCCTTCCTGTTCCCTACTAGCCTTTTCAGCTTGTCCCCCCCCACCTCTCCCCTTACCTTCAACCCCAACCATGTCCTACGGCCAGCAGGGAATCAGGTGCAGTGCACTCGCTGATCAGCTGTAGAGCGGGTGCATTGGCACCCTGCCAAGCCTAATTACACAGGAGGGTTGGGCAAGTGGGGGTGGGAACAGGAGCCCAGGGATCACTCCACACCCTGTCGCATGCCCGGCGCACCGCCGGGAGCCTTCGTCACCTCTTCATGGGCGAGGCAGAGAGGGAGGGAGGGGAAGGAGGGAGGGAGGGGAGGAGGATTGCCTCGTTGGTAGCAGAGGGGGGAGACAGTTAAGGAGGAGGGGGGCCACCACTATCCAGCTCCAACAGGCACAGCATCTTAGGGTGCCACTGCCCCACTCAGGGTGGGTGGGGTCCGCCTGAATCGCACAAGCTGGGAGAGGAAGGGGACGCAAAGGAGCTCTGAAGAGGTCTGGCTGGGGAGGGGAACCAGGCTGCAGAGGAGGCACCCAGCAGGTGCTGTGCTCCTTGCACTGCAGATGGCAAGAGCGCTCTGGGTCCCAGAGGCTTGGGCTTGGCAGCACCAGCCAGAAAGCAACCCACGCAAGCCGCCCACCACATGGCTTAGCCCCCACCACCACTTGGAGGGAAGAATGGACCCACCCCCACCCCTGCCACACTGCAGTGCTGGAGCCCGAAGGAGGAGCAGGGCAGCCCATGATGGGCTCCTGGCTGAGCCAGCAGAGCAGCCTAGGTGGTCGACAGGGGAACAGGGCTCCGCCCACACCCCTCCGCTGCTGCCGCTGGAGCTGCAAGGCACCCTGGCCAAGAAGGAGGCACAGCAGCCCTTCCCGTGGACTTCCCACTGGCCTCGTGTCTGCGCGGCTCCGTTCACCAGAGGGAGCTAAGGGCACACCTGAGAGAGAGAGAGGTGTGTGTGCGTGCCCGCATGAGCACTCATGAACACACCTGTATAAGAGGAGGGATGCAAAAACTGATTTTGTCCCTGGGTGCCCCTCCACACCCTTTTCGGTGGTCAAGGCTGAGGCAGCAGGGGTGGCGGCACCAACCACCTGGCACCCCCCTGGGAGTCCTCAAGCCACCTGTGCTGCTGCCACCCCAAGAGTTGACCGCGGGGGACATTGGAGACCATCAGGTAGGACATCAAAGTTGGACAGCCCTGGTCTTGGCTATGCATTGGAATGGAATGGATTAAATCTGTTTTCAATGCATTCCTATGGGAAATTGCAATTTGTACAATGGAAAATTTGTATAACGTAATTTCATTTGGAATGAATTAATTACATTATACAAGGTACCACTGTATATGCAATTTGAAAAATGCACTTCAACACAAGTAGGTAGATTGCCTCCTGCACTGCATGAAGGTAGAAGAGACAGACATAGTAATGCAAAGGGACTTGCTCTCTCTCTCTCTCTCTCTCTCTCTCTCTCTCTCCTCTTCCCTCTAGGCCAGTGGTGGCGAACCTTTGGCACTCCAGATGTTTTGGACCACAACTCTCAGAGTCCTTTGTCACTGGCAGTCTAGGCTTGGAATTCTGGGAGTTGTGGTGCAAAACACCTGAAGTGCCACTGGTTCACCACCACTGTTCTAGGCTCTCTCTGATCTTACAGGCAGGACGTGTGAATGAGTGTACTGGTTGAAGCACAGGTTCACAAGGATAAATGTGCAGCATTCTCATGCCAAGACTGCCTAAATGTCACACCAGTGTATGATATCAGCGTGTCTCACCTCTGCTGCCTTTATCGCTATAACCACAGGGCTCTGCACAAAGCAGTTGAGCTCAATCAGTTCTGCATGGACATATAGCATGATGGGCAGGATTACTGTCAAGCTGCAAGTACACAGATGCCAACGTTTTAAAATGTAAATGATAGACCTGGCCATCTTTCTAAGGTAGTGGTCATGGTAGTTCTCATGGACCAGACCTTGGCAAAACTCCAACCCACTCTCCTCACCACCCACAAATTACTGGCCATGTTAGTTGGAGGATTCTAGGAGTTACAGTCTTCAAAAATGTTCCACGCCTGACATTACCAGGTCCCTTTTTTCTCTTACTCCTCTCTGCTTTAACAACTTTATTCCTCAGGCAGGCATCATCACACATTCTCTTTTTAAGAAAATTGTACATTGCCATTAATTTTATTTTTGTATCAACTCTCTTCCTATATTGCAACTTTGGACAGCCCACGGCCTACCTGCTGCTTTTGTAGGCCCCTCTGAGATTGATGTGGTGCACACACATGCTTGTGTGCATGAGCACAAAAGTCGCTGCAGTGGTCAGCGGGGGGGTGTCGGTGGGGGAGTCGGGGCAGTTGGGGCAGTGGCAATGGTGGCAGTGGCGGGAATGATAGTTACAGTGGTGGGGGCGACGGTAGCAGCGGTGGTGGTGGCAGGAGACACGAAGGTGTGGTGGCAGCGGCAGGGATGGCAGCGGGCCGCGGCAGGGGCAGGGACAGCAGCGACAGTGGTGGTGGGCGATGGTAGCATTGGGGGCAGCGGCAGGGACAGCAGTTGGGGTGGGGCAGGAGCAATGGTGGCAGGGGGCGGCAGTAGCAGTGGCAGGGACGGCAGTGGGGGTGGGGCCATGGGTGGCGATGATGGCGGCAGGGGTGATGTGGTGGTGGTGGTGGGATCATGGCAGCAAAGCCGCTGTCCCTGCTGGAGGAGACGAGTGAGTGGGGGGTGATTTTCACCAACACAGGGACCTGGCTGGTAACTCCTGAAGGCGCAGCGATCGACCTGTTGGGCAGGCCTGCTATATTATATTTATATTTGGGGGATTGGTTCGAATTTGGCTGCTGTCTTGAAGTTTATTTTGTTGCTGTTAACTGCCTAGAGCAGGAGGAAGTCCACTAGACAGTGCAGTAAAGTTAGTTAGTTAGTTAGTTAGACAGACAGACAGACAGACAGACAGACAGACAGACAGACAGACAGAAAGAAAGAAAGAAAGAAAGAAAGAAAGAAAGAAAGAAAGAAAGAAAGAAAGAAAGAGTAACCTTGGACTATTCAGTTTTAGTGCTGTATCCTTCCGTATTGAAATGATGCTGTTGTTGGTTTCTCTGAGAACATTAGGCCTGACAAAGCTGCAATCATGGGCTCTCTTGAAACCACTTGGACCACATCTGGCCTAATACACATCACATCATAAAGCAATTAAGAATGGAAATAACAGGTCCCCCACCATGCTGTTGCCAATTTGCCAATAGATGTCTGGCTTCTGGGCTTGCCAGAATGATGTAGCTCAAAATGTATAATGAGATGTTGTGCTGTCAGCCTTCTCGTTTCTGAGGAAGCCAATCTGTTTAGTCTTGGAGATCGATTCTATAGTAGTAGCCCGGAGACTGGAAGCATTGATTGAACCTATTGATGCCAAGTAGCCAAAGCAGATGTGATGGGTGCTTCACAGTGACCCTGGGCTCTGAAATGTTTGATTGGTTTAGAGCAGATGGACAATACACGGTGGTTGTATTTTCTCCTATTAATTTGTGTCTCTAACTTCAGGCTGGCTAAGTAAACAGAGCTGTTGATGACCTGTTTCTTTTATTTTAGCAGCAAGATAAATTGTTCTGTTACATGAAATCAGACTTCCTTGTAAGTCAATTCATTTTCTATAGCAGTTTGAAAATACACCCACCGAGTTTGTATTCTCCTTGATAAACTTCATGGAAAGGATGAGTTCCATTCAAATTCCTCACTCTTCCCCCTGAGAGAACCATGCTCGTAGAAGGATGTGAACCAGAGATGGTCACAAAACCCAAAAAACAACATGAAGTTTTGTTGTTTCATAAAGTTTTGAAATGTTACAAAACTAAATGAAACACATGCAAGCGTTCCATCAAGTAACAAAATGGAATGCCATTTTCTGTTTTGGAAATGAAATGCTTCATCTTCCCTTGTCAGAACATACAAATACCATCCTAGGGAGTCAGGACATCAGGATTTCAGAAGGCGTTTGACAAGGTTCCACACCAAAGGCTCTTGAATAAACTTGCCAGTCATGAAATCAAGGGATAGGTCTTGTCCTGGATCAGCAACTGGCTAAGGGATGGGAAACAGAGAGCAGCACTAATGGACACTTCTCTAAGTGGAGGAAGGTAAAGAATGGGATCACCCAAGGTTCAGTATTGGGACCCCTGCTTTTCATCCTCTTCATTAACAATCTAGAAGTAGGAGTAAATAGCAAGGGAGCCAAATTTGCCGACAAGACTAAATTATACAGGGTAGTTAAAACTGAGAGATTGTGAAGAGCTCCAGGGGGATCATCTGACACTGGGGGAGTGGGCAAACCAGTGGCAAATCAGCTTCAATATTAGCAAGTGCAGAGTGATGCACGTTGGGGCAAAAAACCACAACCAATTACATTTATAAACAGATGGGGTCTGAACTCTGTGCAAAAAAACAGGAAAGGGACCTTGGTGTCCTGGTGGACAGCTCAATGAAGGTGTTAACCCAGTGTGACACAGCAGTGAAAAAAGCAAACTCAATGCTAGGGATCATTAGGAAGGGTACAGAAAATAAGTCAGCAAGTGTCATTTTGCCTCTTTATAAATCTATGGTGAGGCCCCATCTGGAATGTTGTGTACAGTCCTGGTCACCATACCTCCAGAAGGATATTATGGAAATGGAAAAAGTGCAGAGGAGGGCAACCAGAATGATTAGGGGACTTACCATCTGAGGCTGCAACGGCTGGGCCTCTTCACTCTTGAATGATGGCGCCTAAGAGGTGACCTGATAGAAACTTATAAAATCATACACGGTTTGAACAAAGTAGATAAGGAAAAGCTGTTTTCCCCATTGCACAACACTAGAACTAGAGGGCATTCCATGAAACTTTTGGGTTCTAGATCTCAAACCAGTAAGAGATTGTACCTTTTCACCCAGAGGATCACTGGTCTGTGGAACTCCCTGCCAGAAGAAGTGGTGAGAGCTGTCAGCCTTGACAGCTTTAAGAAAGGATTAAACAAGTTCATGTAAAACAAAGGTATCAATGGTTATCATTATGGATGCCTAACGACAACCATCTGGTCTGGAGAGATAGGCAGGATATCTCTCAATGCCATGTGCAGGGAACCATAGGCAGGTGAAGACATCTGCTTGGGAATACCCCAAAGCAAATGGTGAGCTGCTGTGTGAGACAGAATGCTGGACTGGATGGGCTGTGGCCTGTTCCAGCAACGCTCTTCTTATGTTCTTATGTTCTTATTTTGTCTTGTCTTGTTTTGTTCTATTATATTTTTTAAAAGTGTTAATGAAACAGCAAAAGAAACAAACCGAAACAAAATGAAATGCGATTTTTCTGTTTTGTGCCCATCTCTAATGTGGACACGTCAAAAGACATACAAAGGAAGGAACAGGCTTAGCACTGGCATTTTTTTAGTTCTCTGAAACATATCTGGTTGCAAACCTCAAGCCCTGGACCAGGAACAACCAATGGATGGAATGTAAATAGACTTAACTCCAAGATGAGCTACTCATCCCTGCATCAAACCGGAGATTCCGGAGGGCTCTGACCTCAGTCCAACAGGCTTGTCTTGGCCTGCATGTCTCAGACTGTTTCTGTACTGGATACATTTTCTATGGTGGAACCCTCCCGTTTGCAAGCAATTGCAGGTGCCGCTGGAAATAAGTGCACATTGCACATGTATACAAAACCTTGCTAAAACATGACAATGCTCTTGTGCAGTGAGTACAATTAAAATGTGCACATCTGAAAGGTTTATAATGGAAAGTGAACCTCTGCACAAAGCATGTTAGTAGGCCGCTTTGGAGAGCCCCAACCTCTCCAAGAGCTTTAACAGGCCTGGAAAAAGCCAAAAATAGAGAGAGAGAGAGAGAGAGAGAGAGAGAGAGAGGAAGAGATGGGACTTTTGCTGGAGGTTTGGGGCTGATGTTGGTTTGGAGCTTCAGGGTATTTTTCTAGGTTTGGGGTAATACCCCTATTTTGTAAAAACTCCTCCTCCTGAGTGTGTCTAGGGCATTGGTGGCGAACCTTTGGCACTCCAAATGTTTTGGACCACAACTCCCACAGTCCTTTATCATTGGCAGTACAGGCTTGGAATTCTGGGAGTTGTGGTCCAAAACATCTGGAGTGCAAAGGTTCGCCACCATTGGTCTAAGGAAAGCAACCATGAGCAAAGGCGAACAAATATTTCTCATCCATGTCAACATCAGTCCTGATCAGAAAGTGTTTTGGAAAACATGTCAGCCAGGATGCCTTTGAAAAGGTGCACAATTTGATCAGTCTCATTACTTTGTCAGTGTGTGTGTGTGTGTGTGTGTGTGTGCATGAATAAATAGATGGAGAACAATCAAGTGTACGAAATACAGCAAAATAATTTCTGTCTCCACCACTCAACCAAAATGTTTTAAAGAAAAAAAATCCATAAAATAATGAACACTCTCACTGTAGCCTTTCTTTACCTAGGGACATTTCATTTATTTGGTAACACCATGGGGACTCAATGCTTTCTTCTAAGGTGTCACAAGAGCCAGCGAGTCATTTGGGTTATTCCTAAAGATCCTTCCATCTACTTCTGCTCAATATTGTGTGTCAGGCAATTAGATATGGAATGATGGATGTGTCCAAGATGCTGGCTCCTCAGTACATTACTAATACTTGGTAACACTAGGACTTATAACACAATGTAACAACAGCAGGGGAACTGAATTGTATTAATGACTTATTAGTAAGGCAGGAGAAAGTAGAGAGGGAAAACCAATGCAACCATGAAACAATCTTCAATACCCATCCCTTCTTGCTGTTTCATCTCAGATTGGAGATTGTTTGCAATAATGCAACCAACTAGAGATGGGCACGACCAGGAAAAATGACGTTTCGAGTTGTCGTGTGTTAGAGCCGGCCCATTTCGGCTCGTTTCCATTTATCGCAAAATTTTTCAAAAATTTGTCATTTCGTTTGTCGTTTGTCATTAGTACTGGTTTAGGGGGTAGGGTAGCGGGCTCCTGGAGGCACCTCTCTGGGGTGGGTGCCTCCTCTGGCCCGCTATGAAGGGAAGGCATTTAGCTGGCTCCTGGAGGCACCTCTCTGGGGTGGATGCCTCCTCTGCCACCCTACAAAGGGAAAAGGAAGGGTACATGACCATGTAGCCATTGCGCACCAAGTGGCATTGGCAGAGGCACCTCTCTTTTGGGTGCCTCTAGCTCACTAAGAAGGACAGCATACTGGTGTACAGAGTTTTTTGGAACTTTGGACTGGTGAGCGAGGTGAGACAAGAATGCCTCTGCTGGGCGCCCTCTGACTCACTAAGAAGGACAGTGTACTTGCGTGTAGTGCAATGCGAGTACAGATCTGGCTTAGGGTTGGGGTTAGGGCAAGGGCTAGGCTTAGGGTTATTACGGGTAAGGTTAGGGTGAGTTAGTGGGCTGCACCTCTGGGTGCCTCTGACCCACTAAGAAGGACAGTGTACTGGCATATGGGTTAGGGTTAGGGCTAGGGTTATAGTGGGCTTTTTATCCCGACTGGCACATCCCAGAAGTCTCAGTCAAAACCTAGCCAAGTGGCCATGCGATTGGTGGAATGGCTCCAAAAATTTGCATGGTTCCATCCCCTGGCCAGCCCATCATTGTGCAGGTGTAAAAAAATAAAAATAAAAATAAAATAAAATAAAATCAATGGGATTGGAGACAGACGTTTATTGCAAGAAAAACCCACTGCTGCTACTGTAAAAATTCAGGCAGTTAAAATACCTAATTTTCATCTGTTTCTGTGTGGTGCTTTGGTGGGTTTTTGGACCACGATTTCAAAAAAAACTTGCGGTCACCATTTTGGATCCCCCCGCACCGCATGGCATGGCGAGACGACGAGGATGCCCCCCACCAGAGCAGCCCAGGACAGGAGAGGGGGGAGGCTGGGGACCCCCCCCCAGAAACCACCCCTCTGGTAGGTGCCCTCACTCAGGCAGGCATATTTTCGCCTGCTTTTTTGGCCGGGAATCGGGTTTTTTTAAAAAACTTTTTTCTGTGCCGCTTGACATCGCATGATCGCCGCGATGCCATGAACGACAATGACAAATCAGACCCAATTTTTCTTTTATCGGTTCGAGTTCGAGTTCTGACGGCTTAATTGTCGTTACCGTTTCCATTGCGTAACAGAAACGAGGAACGGAAACGGAAACAAGAATTTCGCCAAGTCGTGCCCATGTCTAATACCAACAATAAACACCCAGGATCAAGACAATGACATATACATACATTAAGAAATGGTGTGTTTGCCCAAATATGAAATTATGGCCCGTATCCTACTGACCAAATGAGGAGTGGAACTACAATCAAAGAAGTGTCTGGGATACGTCTTTATTTACTCCTTTGTTGATGTCAAGAATATTATCCAGCGGTAAGTGTCAAAGGAGATTGTGAATCAGTCTTCTTTAATCAGACAGGAAAAAACACCAAGTACCTTCTTGGAAAAGTGGGAGAACCATCAAGAGGTGGGACATGAAATACAAGGAAGGCTGTGGAAGACTCATCTCTTTCAAGAAGTCTTTGGTAGCAGCCTCCTTTGAACTTGCCCAGCCCGTGTGGGTGATCAGTCTTGCAGTGCCATCTGGTCTTATTGCCTGGTTTATTTTAGTTTTTTATCGTTTGTTGTTGATTATGCCTGATTATGTTATTATTTTGTTTGGTTTTTACATGGACCCCTCCCAGAATAGTGTTGTGCACTGATGGGGTGGTTAGTAAAACAAACAAAGAAAGAAAGAGAGAAGAGAGAGAGAGAGAGAGAGAGAGAGAGAGAGAGAGAGAGAGAAAGAAAGAAAGAAAGAAAGAAAGAAAGAAAGAAAGAAAGAAAGAAAGAAAGAAAGAAAGAAAGAAAGAAAGAAAGAAAGAAATGAGAAAGGTAGGCAACTGAATTCAGTTTTTCCTAAATGCTGGAACTTTAAATTACTTCCATTTCCTGTAATATCTTGGGCCATTCAATAAAATTGATTAGTAGCACAGGACCTAAAAGAAAATATTATGCAGCACTAACAAAGGAAAACATTCTTTCATACACAAGAAACACATAATTTATATTTACAGCCTCAAGATAAGGCTATAGACTGGAGCCTAAATGGATTTTTCAGAGAATTATTTTATTTTAATTTACCTGTTCAAGGGAAAATCTATTGTGTTTTACAGCAGAGATTCCCAAGGTGTGAAAATACTTAAAAACATAAATTGGATTGGATCCAAACTTAATCATATTCAGACTATGCCCCCTGAGGTTAATCTATAATATGACATTTGTTTGTTTTCATGCACATATCCCTGTCTCTGCTCTAACGTTAGGACTGTGAATCCTAGAGTCCTGAAAGCTGGTATAGATACTAAAAGATGTGCATTTCAAAATCAATTAATATCAACCATTTAAATGGATCCACCCTAACTGTGACTTGGTATGCAAAAGTAAGTTATTAGAATTGGCCCATTTGAACCAAGAGAACTTTTGAAAGTGTTGGTTTATTAAAACCCTATTGATCCAATTGGTCTGCTTTAGTACAATTTATTATGCTAAGCAAAAAGATTTCGGTTATGGAGTCACTAGATATCGTTGGTGTCCCCAGGAGTAAGAGGGCTCATCAAAGGAAGACAACTTCTCAAGAAGTAACCTCAACAGTTAGGTCTAGAGATGGGCATGAAATGAGTAAAAAAAATATTTCATTATTCGTTATTTGTTTCATTACGCAATGAAACGAATAATGAAGTGCCCCTCGAAGCAAAATGAAACGAAATGGAAATTTTAAGTTTGTTCTGTTCTGTTTTTCATTCTGGTGCTGACAATGACTCTCCTACCTGTCCTCAACTGCCGCTGCCACCACCAGCCACCACTGCTGCCACTTCAAAAAAAAAATGCTGACCAGGCCCACACTACAGCTGGTAGGTGGGCCATGTGTTCGGCCATTCAAAAAATTTTAAAAAAATATTTATTTATTTAAAAAATGATCCAGCCTGCAGGCTGCCAACCCAGCCTGTGTGCTCCCGACCCAACCCACTGGCCACCGAACTGGCCCCCAGGCCAGCAGGAGTATAAATAAATAAATAAATAAATAAATAAATAAATAAATAAATAAATAAATAAAACCTCAGCCTGGCCCTTGGGCCGCCGACCCAGCCTGCAAGCACCCGACCTGGCCCACGGGCCGGCAGGATTAAAAATAAATTAAAAAAATTAAAAAATTAAAAACTCCAACCCAGCCCGCGAGCACCCGACCTGGCTCATGAGCACTCAAACTAGCCCACAGGCTAGCAGGATTTTAAAAAATAATTAAAAAATAAAAAATAAAAGCCGACCTGGTCCATGCTACAGCTGGTAGGCGGGCCATGTGGTTGACCATTAGATATAAATAAATAAATAAATAAATAAATAAATAAATAAATAAATAAATAAATAAATAAATAAATAAACAGCCAGCGGGCCACCGACCTGGCCCATGCCCTCCCGGCCCGACCCATCAGCTGCCGAACTGGTTCATGGGCCGGCAGGATTAAAAAAAGTTAAAAACATTAAAACATTTTTAAAAAACCTGACCAGGTCATGCTACAGCTGGTCGGCGGGGTTCAAAAAAAAAAGGGGGGAGAGGAAACAAACTGAACTAAAATGAATTATGAAACAATTTTTTTAAAAAAGTTTCATAATTAATGAAACAAAATGGGGTGGGGGAAACAAATAACCAAATGAAACACCATTTTGGCATTTCATGCCTATCTCTAGTTATGTCATTTGGCATGAGGTTCAAATCCTTTTAGCTGATTTTAGTGGGGCTCCAAATAACTAGTTCCCTTACAGCTAAATCTGCATCTTGATCGTTTCTCACAACTGTTCAGTGCAGGTCTCGGCAAATAAAGCATCAATTAAAACAAGAGCAATCCAACACATCTAGATACTCCTTTGAAAATATAGGCAACCCCTGCAAGATTTTCTGCTGTGTAACAGTGAGAAAAGCCCATCACCATTAACAAGACAGAACAGAAAACAGACACATTTGGACATTCAAATATCTTGAGTCGTCTCCTGGAAAAAGCAGCAGCAGCAGCAAAACACAATGTTTTATGCAAAAATGCAAGGGAATTTCTGCACAAAATAACATTTCCACATTTTTTCTACACTCAAAAATGCATTTTTAGTTCAAGTGTGGCTTCCTCTTCTCATCTGAACCCAGTCTAGTGTTAAGACTGTGGAATGGTGGAGGACTGCAACTGTGCCGGAGAGCACTGGCACAGCTTTGACCTCCATCTCACCTTGAAATAACATAGATTTCCATGTGGTCATGAAGTGTCTCTAGGGAGTGTGATTGTGAACATGCAAACAGCTTACTGACCTTTAGGAGAGTGGTGGCCAAACTTTGGCCCTCCATAAGTTTTCGATCACAACTCCCACAGTCCTTTGTCATTGGCAATACATGCATGGAATTCTGGGAGTTGTGGTTGAAGTTTGGCCACTACTGCTTTAGGATAAGGGTGTGGGGAGAGGGTGTGACATCACCATTTCTTTGAGCCCTGTACGTTTTCAGCCTTTATGCCTGACCTAGGACCCCAGGAATTGAAAGTAGAGTTTTTACCACAAGGACAGACATTTTCATGGTTAATTTCAAGACGGAGAGGGTCATATTACCTTATAAACCAATGGCATAGGAAAGGGGTCGCCACACAAATTTCTCTGACCCTTAAGCCATTCTCATAAAGGTCACAAGCAGAGTCACTGAAATTCATTATGCAAGCATGCCAAGAAAAGGTGGACTGTGCACGGAGCAGCCTCACCCCAAATGGCAGGGTGAGTCTCTCATACTCTATCCCTAGCCAACAGGGTGAGTTTCCATTTTTGTTTTTTATTTCGTTATGTAACAAAATGACAAATGAATTTTGTCTCTGAAATGAAACAAAACGAACAGAAACACCGGAAATTTTGTCGTGTGTTTCGTTTCCATTACTGCAATATGAGTGAATTGCTTAAAATCCTAAAAAAATCACAAAAATTGAAATAAATGGTAATGAAATGGTAACGAAATGAACAAGAACAAAAATGAATTTTTTGCAAAAATTTACGAAAAACGGAAATGAACCGAAACAGACCCTCCAAACGACAAACGACAAACAAAATGCCATTTTTGATTCGTGCCCATCTCTACTAGAGAGTAGAAAATTCCCCATGGAAATTGTGTTATATGTTATGCACTGTCAAGAAAATATCAACACTTGGCCACCTTAATCAGATTGCCAAGGCAAGTGGAAGATTCAAGGAGCAATTTCACCATTGTCACTTTCCAGCAAGTTTTCATGACCAAGTGGTGATTTGAGATCAGGTCTCCTAAGTCCTAGCCTGTCAGTCTGTTGTTGCCGGTAGCTAAGCCTCCAAATTTACAAAGAATAACTGCACAAGATCATTAAATTTTTGGGAAAATAAACCAGCCACAAGTTTATGGGTTACAAATACAAGCAGTACTCTGGCTCAGTCATTGGGTCAGGTTCAACACATCAAGGAACCCACCTGCCCCTTGATGCTGTTGTGTTCCCCCAAGTTCTTTTGGGAATGCCCCACAACAGGTCTTACTGGTAGGCATGCCTGGGGTGTCCAACCCAAAGGTACCCATGCATATTATCCCACTGACAGGACCCTCAAGGGGCGTATACCCAAATGTTGGCCTGTATCAATGGAACCCTCCAAAGGCCTCCAGGTGTTCCTTCGTGATTCAGCCCATGGCCTTTACTTTGACAAACTTGTTTGGTTGTTTCACCTGAGTGCAGTTCCTGTGCTGTGACTTCAACCACTTGGATCCATTCCAATGCCTGTAAATATGCCAACTACTCAAAGCTGTGACATTTTAGACATACACTGACTACCGCATAAAAGTTATCATTATATACAAAGGGTGGATGGGCTGGGTTGCTCTGTTTCCTGGTGGCAAAAGGCGGGTTCTGTTCCTGCCGGCCCTTTAAATGCAGTGCTGACCTGGCCCTTGGGCTTACATCATCCTTCTCATCGGGCTGGGGTTGATCCGAGTCCTGTGTTCTTGCATTCCTATTGGCTCAGATCCAGCACCTACATATGTTGCTGTTTTCCTCCTTACACGTAGCCACCGCCACTTTCCTTTGTTGTGGCTTGCCCGCCCCGGCAACAGCCAGCGTACATGTTGGTTCATGTCCTTCCTTTTCACTACACAACTCTGACTTGCAAGCCACTATAGTAATAGGGGTCGGCATATAGTATTTGTGGACACCTCAGCATTTAGCCTAGAGAATAGAACAGTGTTGGCAAACCTATGGCATGGGTGCCAAAGGTGGCCCTCAGAGCCCTTCCTGTGGGCACCCGCCATCGTCTTTTCACAGCCACCTGCATTCAGGTTAAATTGCTGTTGCGAAAAATTAGTGGGTTTTGAATCGCACTTTGGGCACTCGGTCTCTAAAAGGTTCGCCATCACTGGAATAGATGACTGAGGAGGGATATGCTAGCACTCTTCAAATATTTAAAAGACTATCAAACAGAGAAGGGGCAGGATCTGTTCTCGATCATTTCAGAGTGTAGGAGGCGCAACAATGGGCTCAAGTTAAGAGAAGCCAGCTTTTGGCTGAATATCAGGAAAAACTTGCTAACTGTTTGAGCAGTGTGGCAGTGGAACCCATTGCCTCCAGAGGTGGTGAGTGCTCCAACACTGGAAGCATTCGAGAGAAATCTGGACAGCTCCCTGGCAGATATCCTGTTGATTTGTATTCCTGCATGGAGCAGGAGGGTTAGAGTTGATGGCCTTATATGCCCCTTCCATCTTCACTATTCTATGATTCTATGATCGTGTTGCTTGAGCAATGTGGTTTGGAGTACAGAAGGAAAACTTAAGACATACTGCCCAGAGTACCCTACCATTACTTTGCCAGCTGAGCTATACTCTGGCACCATGGGGCTCAGTGCCTAATGAGGAATTAAATAGTATTGAAAACTGAAAGGTTTCCCTGCCGTGTTCCATTGAGCTTCTCCACAGTGCTTGTTCTGGCCTCCTGCATACGCTTCAAAACTGGCATTAAAGTAAGATGCTTGAAAGACTTTTTGCATCAACCAGCATCATTGTCATTATGAATCTATTATATCATTACTATTTTAAGGACACACAAGGTGCCTTTTAAAATGATAAGATTTTTATCTTTTTGAAAAAAAGTGGTCTTTTTAATTGAGTTCTTTGAAAATGGCGTGAAATTGGGCCTGGTATATGCTGGGAAGGTTTATTAAATCTTGACAAGAAGCTGTCTCCACCTAGGATCCCAGCATCAACAGGGGGAAATTGTGTTGTTTGATTTTTAAACATCGTTAGCTCATTCTGAAGTGACTCTTGAATGCATGACAGCTGGGACATGTGACAAACAACAGTGTTAGAAAAAAAATGTGTGTATGCTTTGTCATCCATGAAAGTACAGACAAATTAAACATTTTGGTTGGGATTTGGAAGGGGTGAGAACAGCTTACTTTGCCTGAATGTAATGATAGGAAGGACAAACAAGCTGGTCTTGAACTACACGGGATTGGCATGCCAATCCCTAAGCAGGAAGGGAAACTAACCCTTTCCACTTGTGCTTAATGTCATATAGATGCATATGTAGACTACACGCAGCTTTATGTTCTCTGTATCTCCATACTTAGAGATCGGTATCTCATGTGTCCTGTGCTCTCATGAAGCATATGCCACCTCTGTGGGAAGGGTTGCCATAAGTCCTGGTTTACATAGGATACTCTTGCATTTCAAAGGCTAGCAGATTCAATGGCAACTCTGGTTCTCAATTTGAAGCTGCCCTCTCTTTAAAGAGTTATCTGGCCCAATTCTGATTTAAAAAAAAAAAAACACCAATAAAAATTACATGCATGGTCATTGAAATCCATTCTGCAAAGGCTCCAAGAAAGAGTGGATTGTGATCAGTATCTCACCCCAAAGTGGCAGGATGTGCTTCTCATGCCCTCCACCTCACTCACTTGGTGAGTCATATAAGACAGTATAACTACTGTAAAGAGTGGGAAATTGCCCATGAAGATGCAGTTATCTATGAAGAAAGCATATTAATGGAGTTATTTTAAGTGTAATGGAAATCAGAGACCTGAATTAAGATACAGCTGGTGACCCATCGGTCAAGTGGGTCCAACCTTCTCAACTATGATGCCACAAAGATGACCAAAGTCCTCCTTTTGTCTCATGATACTGAAAATTTATTTTTATTTATTTATTTTGAATATTTTACCCCACCTTTCCCCTTGGAAAAGGACCCAAAGTTGCTTAGAATAATGAGGGACAATATACAGCCCAGAACATTTAAGACATCTTCAAGTTAAGAACAAGGAATTAGAAGAGGCATTTTACCATTAAAAGGTAACATTAAAGCTACAAAGACCATACAAAAAGAAAAGAAAAACCCATTATGAGGGATGGAAACTAACATGTAAAACACAGGTGTTCTTATGAAATCAGTTAATATAATCATGCATCCATATAAAAGTCACATAGTAGTTAGTCCCTCTCTCAGGGAAAGCTTCCCTGAAGAGGAAGGTCTTTGCCTGCTTCCAGAAAGACAGCAGAAATGGGGCAGTCCTGGCCTCCAGTGTGAGGGAGTTCCAAAATCTGGAAGAAGCAACAGAGAAGGCCCTTTCATGTGTTTCTCTGAGACACACCTGTGAGGGTGGTGGGATGGAGAGAAAGACCTCTCCTAATGACCTTAGTACCTGAACCAGTTTATACTGTGAGATTTAATCTTTGAGGTAGCTTGGACCCAGGCCATGTTGTGCTTTGTACAGTAGATTAAAGATGGGCACGACCAGGAAAAATGACGTTTCGAGTTGTCGAGTGTCGGAGCCGGCCCGTTTTGGCTCATTTCCATTTGTTGTGAAATTTTTCAAAAATTTGTTGTTTCATTTGTTGTTTGTCATTAGTATTGGTTTAGGGGGGGTAGGGTAGCGTGCTCCTGGAGGCACCTCTCTGGGTGGGTGCCTCCTCTGGCCCGCTACGAAGGGAAGGCATTTAGCAGGCTCCTGGAGGCACCTCTCTGGGGTGGATGCCTCCTCTGCCCCACTACAAAGGGAAAAGGAAGGGTACATGACCGTGTAGCCATTGCGCACCAAGTGGCACTGGCAGAGGCACCTCTCTTTTGGGTGCCTCTAGCTGACTTAGAAGGACAGCATACTGGTGTACAGAGTTTTTTGGAACTCTGGACTGGTGAGTGAGGTGAGAGAAGAATGCCTCTGCTGGGCACCCTCTGACTCACTAAGAAGGACAGTGTACTTGCGTGTAGTGCAATGAGAGTACAGATCTGGCTTAGGGTTGGGGTTAGGGCAAGGGCTAGGCTTAGGGTTATTAAGGGTGAGGTTAGGGTGAGTTAGTGGGCTGCACCTCTGGGTACATTTGACCCACTAAGAAGGACAGTGTACTGGCGTATGGGTTAGGGTTAGGGTTAGGGCTAGGGTTATAATGGGCGTTTTATCCCGACTGGCACATCCCAGAAGTCTCAGTCAAAACCTAGCCAAGTGGCCATGCGATTGGTGGAATGGCTCCACAAATTTGCATGGTCCCATCCCATCATTGCGCAGGTGTAAAAAATAAAAATAAAATAAAATAAAATAAAATCAATGGGATTGGAGACAGACGTTTATTGCAAGAAAAACCCACTGCTGCTACTGTAAAAATTCAGGCAGTTAAAATACCTAATTTCCGCATGTTTCTGTGTGGTGCTTTGGTGGGTTTTTGGACCACGATTTAAAAAAAAAATATTGCAGTCGCCATTTTGGATCCCCCCCGCACCGCATGGCATGGCGAGATGACGAGAATGCCCCCCACCAGAGCAGCCCAGGACAGGAGAGGGGGGAGGCTGGGGACCCCCCCCCCCAGAAACCACCCCTCTGGTAGGTGCCCTCACTCAGGCAGGCATATTTTTGCCTGCTTTTTTGGCCAGGAATTGGTTTTTTTATTTTTAAAACTTTTTTTTCTGTGCCGCTTGGCATCGCGCGATCGCCGCAATGCCATGAACAACAGCAACGAATCAGACCCAATTTTTCTTTTATCGGTTCGAGTTCGAGTTCTGGCGGCTTAATTGTTGTTACCGTTTCTGTTGCATAACGGAAATGAGTAACAGAAACAGAAACGAGAATTTCACCAAGTCGTGTCCATGTCTACAGTAGATCACACTAGAGTATGCCGATTGAATCAATTGAGATTTATTGAGTAATCTCCTCTGTAATTTCCATTTATTCCAGTAGACCTATTCTAACTGTGACTTACTATTCTAAACATGTGTTGTAGTTGGAATAGGCCCATTTCAACTAATGGACCTTAAGGAGGGATTGACTCACCAAATTGTGATTGACTGAATGGACCCACTTTAGTGTGATTTACTGTGATAAGCAACAACATTTTGGCCATTGTGCTCTATTTATAGCTATTATTTGAAAATCTGCACAATTTTTAGAAAAAATGTGTCCATTGTGCAGTTTCATCTGCTCAGTGGAAGTGGCATTATTCACCAGGGCAGACAGAAGCTAATTAGAAGGTTCCTTTTTCAGTTTTGCATGTGATTACTAAATTATACCAAACCATGAGTACTCCCCCAAATAGAATAATTCTTTAAGCAATAGCAATCTGCTCTGACTAGAGATGGGCATGAAACAAAGAGCTAACACTGTTTTGTTGCTTTGTTAGGTGGTTAATTAGTTTGTTACCTAACAAAGCAGTAGGATGCGTTTCATTTCTTTTAGTCACAAAACATCATTTTCTCCTCTAGAATGAAATGATTTGCCCTAAAGGAATCAATGGCAGGGGAGTTCAAGCTCTTCCCTGAAAGCCTCAGAAATTTGGAAAGGTTTGGGGGTCAGGGAGCTGAGTTAATAAGTTCCAAAGGGGGGTGCCCCTGGGAAAAATCTTTCTAACTGAGTTGGAAGCCAATTGGGTGAGTGATAGCACCACCACAGTTTGGCTTCCAATTCTAATTAGAAAGGGGTAGCTTCCTCAAGAGATTTTAGGCAACCCCCCCACAAAGTTTGGAGAAGTTTTGGTTTCTTGGGGGGAGTTATTAAGGTCCAAAGGGGGTCTATATTGGCACGTGCTCCCAATATAGGGTTAACATAATCATCTTAACACCTATATTGGAAGCATGCACAGAACACTCTCCTTCAAATGACTACCCGGACCCCCTTTAGAGCTTCATAACTCAGTCCCCTGAGCACCAAACCTTTCGAAATCTCACGGGGTTATCTATAATTGCTTGAGGAAGCTACCACTGCCATTCCCATGCCGAAACATGGCTGCAATCCATATTTTCAAAAATGAATTGCAGCCATGTTTCAGCATTGGAATGGTAGTGGTAGCTTCCTCAAGTGATTTTAGGTTGATCAAGACCCCCAAATGGAGAGTTTAGGGTTTCAGGAGGCTGAGTTATGAAGCTCCAAAGGGGGTGACCCTAGGAAAAAATATTCTAATTGCAATTGGAAGCCAAGCTACAGTAGTGCTATCGCTCCCTTTGGAGCATCATGACTAAGTTCTCTAACCCTAAAACCTTTCTAAATTTTAGGGGTTACCTAGAATTGCTTGAGAAAGCTCCCTGTCATTTTGGTCCTTTAGGACCCAGAAAATGATAGTGTTACATTACATTTTATTTCATAACAAAATTACTTAAAAATGTGTTACAAACAAAACAAAACAAAACTACTACAGAAATGAAATGAATTGAATTAAAATGCTATTTTTCTGTTTTGTGGCCATCTCTAGCTGTGACTGATGATATCACTTCCCTTGCTCAGGCAGAGCAACAGGATAATGGCTAGGCAACAAGGATAATGGCCAAAGATTCTCAAATGCAAATTTTATAGAAGCACATGTTCTCTTTCCCTTTTGGTGCTGACAAAAATTGTGATATCATCTAACTATCTTACTGAATTAAAAGTATTTGCACTGTACACATCCTTCTTTCCTGGGATGTTGGTGTGTCACAGAGGCTTAATTCTGTCTCCTGTTATTATCGCACCTTGGTGGTCCAGGATTATGCAGCTAGACCTCTCTTCAGAGCTGCTTGCAGAGAGAATGGAAACCCTTTGTGATAACAGTTTCACATCCATTCCAGGCACAATTAAAAGTGCTGGTTTTAGGCTACAAATCCCTACCTGACTTCTGTCCTGGCTGAGGGATCCTATGTATCCTTATTGGACTCAGTTTACGATCTTCTGGAGAGGAGTATTGTTGATCCCACCACAAACAAAGGCATGCTTGGTGAGGACAATTGAGTTTTTAGTTTTAGTTTTATTTATGATTTGTATACCACCCACTTGCGGTATACACATCATTATTGGAGGTGAACAATATTCAAAGTGGTGAACAATAATAAATTAGCATTAACAAGGGATAAGAACAGAAACCATAAACAAAGAAATCTACATATGTACATAAATAAAACAATAAAATAATATAGACCTAAACAAAAACATAGGCACCTGGCAGATTTAAATACAAACAACACACTCATCAGCCGAGGGCCTCCTTAAGAAGCCAGCTTTTCATGGCTCTCCTGAAGGCAGGTGGACTTTGCTGGGAATGGAATTTCAAATCATCAGGCCAGCCACAGAGAAGGCCCAGATACATGTGCAAGCTTTGCAGGCTTCTCTAGGGGTGGTTACCCAAAGAGCAAGTGCCTGGTAGGCCCTAGTGCCTGGGACATAAGTTGATCTGAGGAAGATACGCTCCGCCAGACACTCAGGACCCAAGCCACGGAAGGTTTTGTAAACCAAATCCAAAACCTTGAACTTGATTCGGGAGGGAACGGGCAACCAATGCAGGTGAGCCCGGATAGGGGTGATGTGAGCAAATCTGCCAGCACCAACTAGCAACCTCGCGGCTGCATTCAGCACTCACTGCAGTCTCTGAATCTGGCCCAAGGAAAGCCCCATGTAGAGTGCACTGCAATAGTCAAACCTGGAGATCACCAGTGCCTGCACAACTGCCCTCAGGGAGTCCTTAGCTAGGAGTGGGTGAATCTGAGCAATCAGCCAAATTTGGTAAAAGGCCGACCTGGACATGGCTGCCACCTGGGATTCTAGGGAAAGGTCCTGGTCCAGGCTAGCACCCAGATCCCTCGCCCTCTCAACCAGCTGGATGGAAGACCCTCCCAGACTGGGGAGAGGGCCACAGAACCCATCAGAGGACCCCCCACCAAAAAAACCCAGAACCTCAGTCTTCTCGGGATTCAGCCTGAGCCTATTGGATCTGGTCCACCCCTTGACTGTGGCCAGGCAGTCCTCCAAGGTCCAGACAGCCTCCACTGCAGAGATGGAAACTGAGAGATAGAGTTGTGTGTTATCAGCATACTGATGACAGTGAACCCTCAAACTCCTGATGACCTCTACCAGCAGCTTCATATAGAACCCTGGGGCACCCCACAAGTGAGGGTTCAGGGCACCAACAACTGCTCCCCCAACTTTACATGATGGGCATGTCCCCCAAGGAAGGATCAAAGTTAGCACAAAGATGAACCTCCTCTCCTCACCCCAGAGAGCCTGTCCAGGAGGATACCGTGGTCGGCAGAATCAAAAACCACAGAGAGATTGAAGAGGACCAACAAGATAAAGCACCCCCTGTCAGCCGCTCTAAAGAGGTCATGCTACAGGAGAGGTTCATTCAGGTTTCTCCCTCCCATGGGAGACCCGACTAAGCCCTTCCCTGCTATTCTCCTTACCTTTCTTTTCAGACATATTTTAATATATAAACTGCTGCAAAGGAAGGGATTTGAAGGTTGGAAGTTGACTTTTCATTATTATTTTAAAATGTGTTTCTTAAAATTTTAAAGAGGATTTCATTTAATCCCTCTTAAAATGAATGTGCTTATTTCTTTAATTTATTTAATTATATTTGTAATTGTGTTAGGGTTTGTGTTTTTAAATCATTGGTAAGCCACCTGGATCCCCTGTGTACAAAGAAAACAAGGAAGAAAAAAATGAAATGAATAATAGACGGTATCACAAGCACACTTAGACAAGTTGGTGACTTACTTCTACCACTTCTAACTCCATCTTCAAAATCTGTGGTCCAGAAAAAAAAATATTTTAACGGTTATTTGTACCAAGGTGATGCTCTAATATAGAGATGACTTTTTAAAAAATTCAACAGCCCATAATTTGTGTGCTAACGTTTTCCTATCATTGCAAATCATTTCCCCCTTGAGCTTCACTGTTAGTTTTCCAGAGCAAAGCAGATGCATTTTCATAAAAATATGAATAAGAATGGTAGGTGTTATTATTTCACATATGCTCCCCTCATGTGAAGAGAAAAAGAAAGCTTTAGAGAGTATTGGCTAGTTTTTGAAGCACACTGGGAAATCATTAATGCAAAATCAAAAGATTTCAGGGTAAGTTAACTTTTACAAAAGGGTGCTTATAGTTTCAATTGCCAATCACTGTCTTTTAAAAATGCCTATTTTTTATGAAGGTGATCTTCCTATTCCTTAAAAAATAAGCATGGCCCACCTTAAATTGTTTTAGTTTTCAGGCATGTTTGTAATTGGCAATATAATGAGGAAGGGGCAAGTCTGTCAGTGTCTCATTGTACCACATTTAATTAAATAGAAACCCTCATGTTCTTCCCATGAGATTTATTAAGACATTTGTGAATTTGTTGAGAATCTTCTAGTACAGTAACCCCCTCTATTAGGGACTGAACCAACCCACGATTATTGAAAATAGGGATTAGGGACTGAACCAACCCACGATTATTGAAAATCCACGATGTGCAAATGCATGTCAGATCGGGCCAGGGGTGTGTGCAATGTTTAAAATGTCCTTAAGCTATGGAGCCAGCTTGGCTCCATTGCTTAAAGACTTTTTAAATATTTCTTGATGCTCCCTTACGCCCCAAGGGTGTTGGGAGAAGCGGTGCGCAATGTTTAAAATGACTTTAAGCAATGGAGCCAAGCACTTGGCTCTGTTGTTTAAAGTCATTTTAAACACTGCACGCTGTTTCCCCTGTACCCCCACCCCCGGGTGCAGGGGAGTCGTACACAATGCCTCCATGGAGTCAAGCCCTGGGCTCAAGGTGATTGGCACTGGGGTGGAGGAGAAAAACCTTTTGTTTTCCCACCCCAGTGCCAATAAGCTGCAGCCAGGGGCTTTAGGAAGGGGGGGTTAAAAGCTCCAGCTTTTAAAACCTTTCCCCCCTCCCTCAAGCCTTTTTGGGGTACTGCGGTCCCACAATATAGCGGGACTGCAGTATATGAACCGCGAAAGTGTGTGGGACCACTGTAGTAGTAGTAGTAGTAGTAGTAGTAGTAGTAGTAGTAGTAGTAGTAGTAGTAGTAGTAGTAGAAGAAGAAGAAGAAGAAGAAGAAGAAGAAGAAGAAGAAGTGTGTGTGTTTCTGTTTGTGTTTGTGTAAAACACACAAAGGAAATGCCAGGTTATTTCTGTTAAATGTATCAATACATTAATGGATACGGAAGCTGACTTCCCACTTATTTTTAACAAATACTTTATTCTTACTTCTCTTCCCAATCTCCCCCTGATTATTACTTTGTACAGGCTTGGAACCATAAATGAAGTGACTGAGGTAAGACAGTATGAGCTTGGCTCTAGAGATGGGCACAACCAGAAAAAATGACATTTCGATTTTTCATTTGTCGGAATGGGTCCGTTTTGTTCCATTTCCATTTGTCATGAAATTTTTCGAAAATTTGTCATTTCGACATTTTGTTCGTCGTTTGTCGTTTCTACCGCGATTTAGTGCGATTTGACTTCCCAGAGCATGAGGGCATCCCGCAATGACCCAGAGCAGGTGGAAAACACTTTAAACTGGGCAGTGAATAAGATATTTAATAAATATATCATAGCATAAGACTGCATCCTATGCAATAAAGCAAACAAAGTGGGCAGAATGCAAAATTCTATTTTTCTCTTGGTCAACGCTGACTGAACCGGCCACCCTACTTGGTCTGGCTGCCTGTTATACTGTTTTGTTTTGTTTTGTTTTGTTTTGAAGCCTTTATCCATCCCATTTCCCCTCCACCTCTCAGAGGCAGCAGGAGACACAGTATTCCGTTCCTCCCCCAAATCTGGATGAGGGTCTACTCTACTCCTCTCAATGTCCCCTCCCCATGACACTCCTTCTAAAGCCAAGCAAATGCCACCCTGGTCAACTAGCGGTCAGAGATTCAAATGATTTCCCCCGACACACTCATCTGGATGAGTTCCCCTCAATCTCTTGGAGAATCATCGCCAGTTGGAGTGTCCCGAGGAGCCCGGTTCACTCATGGAGCGGAAGTGATCTCAGTGTTGTCTCAGGTGGCCCTGGCGGACTCTCACACTGTGTTCTTTTGTACAAGCTTTCAATGTTGCCCTGCTGGCCCTTGGTATAAGTTTCTATAATTTCGGAATTCAACTTGATCCACTGAAATGGAGGAAAAACTAGAAAACAAATGGTAGTATTTGAAATGAAACTAAATCCAGACCAGAAGTCCAGAAGAACTGCTCTTCCCTTCTTCAGCACTCAGTCAGCAAAACTGCAGTGCATGCAGGCATATTCAGAGAAAAAAATAAAAATAATTTAATAATTTTCTGGGTTCAACTTGATGCACTGAAATGGAATATGCCTGCCTGTGTGTTCAAGCGCACACACAACAACACAACAAACAAACAATGGGTAGTTGTAGTCAGGGAATAAACTGTAACTAATTTTCTGAATTCTTCTGATCCACTTAAATGGAATGTGTCTCTGTGTTCAAGGCCACACACAGCACAACAAGTTTATAAACAAACAATGAAGTAAGTGATTATTTAGTAAACTAAATAATATTATAATAAAATATTCTCAACTTAGGATAGAGGTTCTGTTCTTGGCTTGCACCCCAAATGTGTGTGTGTGCAGCTGGACTGGTGGCTTCAGCCACAGCCCAAAAATAAGCCTGAAGTGAAAAGACAGTAGTGTGGTTCTATGCCTCCCAAGAAAGATATCGGGGTGTAAGTACAATATAGTTTAGTAGTTGTAGTCAGGGAATGAACTAGAAATAATTTTCTAGATTCAACTTGATGCACTGAAATGGAATGTGCCTGCCTGTGTGTTCAAGTGCACACACAACAACACAACAAACAAACAATGAGTAGTTGTAGTCAGGGAATAAACTGTAAATAATTTTCTGAATTCTTCTGATTGACATAAATGGAATGTGTCTGTGTGTTCAAGGACACACACAGCACAACAAGTTTAAAAACAAACAATGAAGTAATTAGTAAACTAAATAATAATATTGTAAAATATTAGGATAGAGGCTATCCACTTAGGGTAGAGGTTCTGTTCTTGGCTTGCACCCCAAATGTGTGTGTGTGTGTGTGTGTGTGTGTGTGTGTGTGTGTGTGTGTGTGTGTGTGTGTGTGTGTGTGTGTGCAAGCAAATTGAAGTTGGGAAAAATAGAAAATAAATGGTAGTATATAATATATTTTAAAATAAATCCACACCTCCCACTCCCAGTCGAACCTCCCCCTTTATCCAATATCAGGAAAAAAATCCCCTCAAACAGCCAGAGAAGATGACAAAGAATAAACTAACTATTCCCTTCAGCAGACAAAGCTGCAGGAAATCAAAGAAATTATTTTCTAATAAAAAAATTCCCTCCTTGCCTGCCTGCCTAAATCCTAAAGCCTCCAGCCTCCCTCCTCAATCTCAATCAGTGATCACACCACCACCAGCAGCCAGCCCTCCTCCCTCAACCACATCCATACACCTGACTGCGACTTCTGGAAGGTACCTCGGCTTTTCATGCCCTCCGAGACATCCAGAAGTGTCAGTCAAAACCTGGACATGCCATTGGTGCAATTGTTCAAAAAATTTGCATGGTCCCATCCCATGCCCAGCCCAAATGGGCAGGTCTAAAAAAATAAAAAATAAAATAAAATAAAATAAAATCAATGCAACATTTTATTGCTATAAAAAACTGACTGCTGCTACTATTAAAATACAGGCATTTAAAATAAATAAATTTCGCATGTTTCTGTGGTGATTTGGTGTGTTTTTTGACCACGATTTCAAAAGAAAAGTTGCAATCGCCATTTTGGATGCCCCCCCACCGCATGGCATGGTGAGACGATGAGGATGATGCCCCCCCAGCCTGGTGCCAGTAGCCCAGGAAAGGAGAGGATGGGGGAGGGAAGGCCAGGACCCCCCCCACAGAAACCACCCCTCTGGTGGGTGGCAAAACCTCAGGCAGGCATATTTTTGCCTGCTTTTTCGGCCGGGAGGGAGTCGGGGTTTTTTAAAAAAACTTCTTAAAACTTTTTCTGTGCTTCGCATCGCGCAATCGCCGCGATGCCACAAATAGAAATGAAAAACCTGACCTGATTTTTCTTTTTTCGGTTCGAGTTCAAGTTGTAACAGCTTAATTACCGTTACCGTTTCTGTTACGTACAGAACAGAAAAAACGGTAATGGAAATGAAAATTTCGCCGCTCCGTGCCCATGTCTACTTGGCTCATTTGATGATTATAATGATGATTTTGATTTCTTTAATTATTGTGATGATTTTACTCGCTTCATTGTCTAATTTGTTTTTAATATCTTTTTAATTCCTTTTTAAACCATTTTTAATTATGTTTGTTGGCTACCTCGGGCATTGGGTATTTTAGAGGATAAGTAGAAATGTGATAGATAGATAGGTAGATGACAGAGACAGACAGACAGACAGACAATCCCAGAGACTGTATAGCTACCAGCTTTCCAAACCATGAATTTCCCTGGAGTTACTCACTAATGTTAGGTAATATCTCAGAAGCTCCATTGCTTTTGAGCAGCATATCACACAAGGCAAATAACACATTTAGAATTCCAAAACAATTAAGAATGCAAAGCTTTTGGGATTTGCTTTTGTTTTTCCTGGAAAAAAAGCATATGTCAATGTAAATCCTCATTCAATTCATCCTCATGCACTACTTGAGCAGACACAGCGCAGGTATTTCATTTCTGAGATCTAGGGTAAGCATGAAACTTTAAGAAAAGGCTCTTTTATCAGCATATATACTACCATCTTTAAATCAGTCATTTTGCACTTAAGAGATAATAATTGTTTTCTTTTCAAGTATGTTTCTCCCTCTCAAGAAGAGGTTATTTCAGTAGAAGCCCATCTCTTTGGCAATTCTACACAACAGCCACATTGAGTGTCTATTAGATGAACGGGAAAGTGGTTTTCAACTTTTGTTCCTTCCTTCCCTTGATATGTTTGGCTTCCCTTTCCCCCAAATTCCTGACCACTGACCTTGTTGTCAGGTGCTTCCAGACACTGAAAACCAAAACATCTAGAGACTCAATGTTTAAGAAGCAGAGAATAGGAATAAAATTGACTGATCCACAGTTAGAGATGTGAACCGCCCAGTCTCAGAAATTGTGTTTCTATGGCTCCCATCAACATTTGGTTCCCCGTCTTTGTTTTCTGCTGGTCTGTAAAGCAAAATATAAAAATTTGCTGTGTATATACCATCTTACAGCACTTAAAGCACTCCCTGGGTCATTTACAATGTATGCAAGCTACACATTGCCCCCACCCCTACAAACTGGGCACTCGCTGCATGAACCTTGAGCCAGCTGGCAGAATCCACTGGGATTGGATGCTGACCACGTGCACAGTTGTGACTGTAATACTACAGTTTAACCAGTGCATCACAAGACTTCTGAAAGATGGAATAGCAGTGGAAGTACATTGAGATTGGTGCAGATCCCATGCATTTTTAGAATGTATATACATTTAATTGCCCATTTTACCAGTTCCCTTCACTTATTAAAGCAAGTTTATGTGCTTCCACTTGCATGGACTTTAGCTTTCCTGCACATACCATTTCTTGAACATTCATGACCAGCTGCTTAGTTGTGTAAATAATATTTTCTTGAGAAGTGTGGTTCATACTTTGTGTTTCACCACACAACGAGTCTTTGGGGCTGTGAAAAGGCTATTTTAATAAGACTTTTAAATCCAAAAACATCTTTGTCCAACTCAGCTTTCCATCAGATTTGTTGGAGATCATGCCTAGAACAAGAAATGATCATCCTATGTGCCAAACCTGTATGGGTCCCCCCTTCCCCCGTAATTTCTATTTACATACAGAAACCAGGAATGTTCACACAAACACAGATAAAATACAGGGGCATCAGCTTTGTAGAATCTCTGCTGCCCTGAGCGAAGAAGTACAAGGCAGAAAAGGGTACAAATAAAACACATAAATAGTGTAAGGTAGAAAAGACAAAGTCAATACATGAAATAAATTCTTGCTTCCCTAATTCTTGCAAACTGCAAGTACCTTCAAAAATACACATACAGTAACCCCCCACCAATCGTGGGGGTTAGGGACCCACCCCACCAGCAATCCACGAAAATCCGCAATATGCGGAAGCAGGTGGGGGGCTGGGGGCGGGTGGAGCAATCGTGTGCCTTTCCCAAAAGCCTCGGAGGAGTGGGGGCGGCGCAGAGTGGCCTGATCGCCCCCACTGGCCCCCGCGTGGCTCCAAGGCCTTTCAGAGGTACCCAGGGGGTAACAGAGAGGGATGCTGTCCGTCCCCGCAGCCCTTCTGCGCGGCTCTGAGGCCCTCTGAAGGAGCCGGGGGCCACAGAGAGTGACACCATCCATCCCTGCAGCCCTTCCACATGGCTCTGAGGCCCTCCGGAGGTGCCCGGGGGGTGAGGAGAGCGATGCCAGCCCTCCCCGCAGCCCTCCTGTGCAGGTCCGAGGCCCTCCGGAGATGCCATGCAGAGGGATGCCATCCCTCCGCGGAGCTCGAGGCCCTCCGGAGGCACCCAGAAGGGCTATGGAGAGGGACGCCAGCCCTCCCGCGCAGCTCCGAGGCCCTCCGAAGGCACCCGGGGGTGCTGCAGAGAGGGACGCCGTCCATCCCCACAGCCCTTCCGTGTGGCTCCGAGGCCCTACGGAGGTGCCCGGGGGGGCTGCATAGAGGGATGCTGTCTGTCCCCACACCCCTTCCATGTGGCTCCTAGGCCCTCCAGAGGTGCCCAGGGGGCTGCGGAGTGTGACACCAGCCCTCCCCACAGCTCTCCTGTGCGGCTCCGAGGCCCTCCGGAGACGCCATGGAGAGGGATGCCATCCCTCCCTGCAACCCTCCTGCACAGCTTGAGGCCCTCTGGAGGCACCCAGAGGGGACACAGAGAGGGATGCCAGCCCTCCCTGCAGCCCTCCCATGCAGTGGCGCCCGGGGGGCGACGGAGAGCGAGGCTATCGCCCCCCCGCTGCCCCCACCCCCCAGGGTTCTCGGAGGTGTGGGAGGGCGTACGGAGCGACCAGATGCCCCCACCCCCTCCCATGGTGCAGGTACTGTGATCCCGCGATGTAGCAGTACCACGGTAACTGAACCGCGAAATGGCAGGGGGTGACTGTACCATATTGAACAGTCAACCGGCAATATTAGATATAGGCAACATATTGGCTGGGTCATACCTGGTATCACACAACTAGTCCTAACAAAGCAGAGACATTTTGATCAGAACTTGCTCATTTTCAAAATCCAAATAGATATCACTGTTCTTCTAGGCCACACAGACAGTGACTCCTTGAGTTAGTTTTAATATTTAGGTTTTTGTTGCTGCAAAATGTTAAGTTTATTTATGCTTTCTTTTTTAGTTATTTGTCTTCTTTTTCCCCATCTTCCTACATCTACTGTATGTGTGGTTAAAAAAGTGGCCATCATAATTAAACCTTAGACAATATGAGCTGATTGCTTCCTTCATAATACCATTGGGGAACAGAATGGTATAATTTTGAGAAAAATATAGAGCAGACTGTTAAAAACATGGGCACTTCTAATCATCTCATTCTAATGTTTGCTTTAAAAATGTCCCTTATTAACCCCTGCTGTAAAATGTTATCTAGAAAACTGTAACAATCATATTTGTTGAAATGCTAGGCATCAAGTTCTCTTTTTTTACTTATGCTTTCTTTCCTTAGCCATCAAATTATAGTTGTTTTTAATGTGAAGAGACGATTTGAGATATGGGAATCAAGATCTGATTCTGTGTCATGAAACATTGCCTTAAGATATTTTTAAAAACTTTTATTTTAAATATATACAGTGGTATCTCATTTTACGAGTATCTTGGTTTACAAGTGTTTTTCAAAATGAGCAAAAATTTTAATAAAATTTTGCTTTGCTTTGCAAGCAATGTCTTGCAAAGTGAGCACTGGAGGTGCTCATTTTGCAATCACAGCCTGGCTCACCTCTTCCCCCCTCCTCCTCCTCACTGTTGCTGCCGCCAATTTGGGATGGCACCCAGATGTTGATTGGCAGGCTCCTAAAATGGCAGCAGCAGCAGGTAACCTGGGTGTGAGGGAGGAAGAAAGGAGAGGGATGTCTGGCACCTCACCACCACCGCTGCCAAGATCTTGGACAGATGTCTCTGGCCCACGTGGGAAGCAGCCCATAATTGTTCTGGGCTGACACTGCCTGGAACAGGCCTCCAGGCTGTGCGGTGGGCCTGTGCCATGCCTGGCGCTGACTGGAAGTGGCCTCCAGGGTGCAGCACGAGCCCAGCAAAACCCAAAATGGCATCCAACAGCAAGGTCACTCTGGGCATTTTACAACAAATGAAATCAGCAGTACAATACAAACACAACCACATAATAACAAAGTAATTGAACATAAGTTAAATCTCACAATAAAAATTCTATTACTACTACTACTACAACAACAACTATTACTACAATGTTTGTTGTTGTTGTTGTTGTCTTCTGGCAAACACAGCTGCTGGGTGTTAAGCTGGAGTTGGCCTTCTCCAATGATCAAGCTCTTTCCAAGAGCCTAGGATGATGATGATGATGATGATGATGATGATGATGATGATGATGATGATGATGATGATGATGATGATGATGATGTGCTGAACAACCACCACAACTCCTGCAGTATGTCTGAAGCTGCCATTTAGCTTGTAATTTTTTTTTCCTCCTGGACAATCCCTTTACTGAACAACATTTGCACTTGGTTAAACATGCTAAACTAATTGCTTACTGAGCACTGCCATTTTTAAAAATATAAAATTACAAGAACATGTTTGGGGATGCCAGAATTGTTATGTGCCTTGTCGATGGCCAGTTGCATGTGCAGTATAATATCTTGTGTCTTTTTTAAAAATATAAAGTTCAAAAACTAATAAATTAAAAATCAGAAATGATTAAAATAAAGCCATCCCCTTTAAGATGATATTTTTATAGACATCAGAGGAGTCAGGGTAGCTTAGTAACCTCAAAACAGGAGTTGAAGCTCAATAGCCTTGAATGTAGCTTGTTATTCGTCTGAAACCCTCAGCGGCAAGTTTTATATACTGTATTTTGTTGGTCTCAGAGATGCTTTTCCCCTGAACATGGTTCCATGAGACTTCAAGCGTGCTTGAGATTGCCATGCAGTTGCTCTAGGGAGCATATACATAATAATCCTCCTTTCCTACTGTCAATCAGTTTATTATATTTCAGATTCTCCTTGGGCAATGTAGATAAAAATGAACACTTAAGGAATAAATACATATGTAGGATATGAAAAATTGATGCCTAAACACTTATGTATGGTATTAAAAATGGATGGGTATGTGTATCGGGGTGGGGGGAGGGTCGCGGGAGGGGAAATAGAATTTGGAGAGTCAACATTTAACTATACTTGGAAGACAAATGGAGTTGAGATAGTTGCAATAAATGCATGGTATTATCCTAGAATTATATAGATCTTGTTCTCTGCCCACACCCTCCTTCAAACAGCAAATGCTGCTCCACATGATTTCAAGCTCTAGTTCTTAGAGCCATTTCTCCTCTCTTCTTTGAAAATCTGGATTTTTGTGAAGTATTGTCTCATGCCCAATATCCTTTTTTAAAAAACCTTAGTCTTCTCCCTCATTTCCAAGTCATACATTCATGTTGCAATGACTCCCAACCTTGGTTTCGCAGATGTTCTTGGATTTAAACTCCCAGGAGTCTTCACCACTGGCAGTCCTGTCTAAGACAGTGGTTCTCAATCTGTAGGTCCCCAGATGTTCCTGGACTGCAACTCCCAGAAATCTTCATCACTAGCTGAGCTGGCCAGGATTTCTGGGAGCTGCAGTCCAGGAACATCTCGGGACCCACAAGTTGAGAATCGCTGGTCTAAGATTTCTAGGCATCGTAATCCAAGAACCATCTGGGGACCTGCAGTTGGGAACCATTGACTCAGAAGCTGGGATTGATCATTGTCGTACAGTTGACCCTCGTATAACAAACAGTTTGTATAACATAACATCTGTACAACATAAAAATTTCTGGAGATAGGGGAAATTTGCTTAACAGAATCATCTATGGGGCGAATCTGTACAACATAAAAATGGTCACGATTAGGGATTACTCCGTTTTCAATGCATTCCTATGGGAAATTTCTGTAAAGGAAAATTTACTTAACAGAATTTCATTTGGAATGAATTAATTCCTTTATACAAGGTACCACTGTAATTGCTGCTGTCATCATTAGCCAGAGAATGCTAGCTATCCATACCCAACATTGTAATGTTCCCCATTATGCCCATCGGCAGGGAGAACATTCTAGAATCAATCATTCCATTTCCTAGCTCGATGCTTAAAGCGAAGCAATTTCCCTAGTTCACGTTTCATAAGAGTCCCTCCCTGTGCCCAACTTATTCACATTTAGAACACAATGGGAGCATAAGCACTGATCCAACTCCATCCCTATCCAGATGGATTAAAATAGCTAACATTATTTGCTCAATCTTCAATTTACTTTTATCTACTCAAACCCAGAAATGTCTCCAGGCCAAAAAAAAAAAAAAAAGGCGGGACAGAGAGGGGAGTGAAAGTGAAAAATAAATTCCACCTTTCTGCTCTACAGAATATGGAGTGGGGTGAGTTGTTGTGCCTTTCTCAAATGCTCTGCATTTGTCTCCGAATGGTTTTGGCAAAGCCAAATATAACCCTGCCCTGGCCCTTAAAAGCTGATTTGAATACGTTGAAAGAAGAACTAGGGCAGATGCTGATTATTATTCATAGTTCCAATAGACATCACAGAGTCTTAACATTTTCCCCATTTTAGGAAATCCAAAGACTTAAAATAGATACTCTGCTCCAGGATGGGAAACAGTAGTTCACGCTGGCTCCAGGCATTGCTTGAAGGGGCGAACATTATTGGTAGACATGGGCACGACCAGAAAAAATGACGTTTCGAGTTTTCACTTGTTGATAGGGGTCTGTTTCGGGTCGTTTCCGTTTGTCGTGAAATTTTTCAAACATTTGTTGTTTCCGTTTGTCGTTTGTCATTTCCACCGCGATTTCATTTTCCAGAGCATGGGGTGTCCCGCATTCAGGGCCGGCGCTGGGTGTTTTTGCACCCTAGGCGGCGGGTGGGGGAGGGGAGCAGGTGGCGGGGGAACGTGCGGGCGGGTGGTGGTGGCTGGGGGCCATGGGCAGGTGGCGGCCGTGGGCGGGCAAGTGGGCAGGTGGCGGCGCGGGCCGCGGGCGGGTAGTGGTGCGGGCGGACGGGCGAGTGGGCAGTTAGGATATCACTTAGGATAGAGGTTCTGTTCTTGGCTTGTACCCCAAATGTGTGTGTGGGCAACCAAATTGAAGTTGGGAAAAGAGAAAATAAATGGTAGTATATAATATATTTTTAAAATAAATCCACACCTCCCACTCCCAGCCGAACCTCCCCCTTTATCCAATATCAGAAAAAAATCCTCACAAACTGCCAGAGAAGAAATAAAGAATAAACTGCTATTCCCTTCAGCAGACAAAGCTGCAGGGAATCAAAGAAATTATTTTCTAAATTCAATTCCCTCCCTGCCTGCCTAACTTAAATCCTAAAGCCTCCAGCCTCCCTCCTCAATCTCGATCAGATCACACCAGCAGCCAGCCCTCCTCCCTCAACCACATCCATACACCCAACTGTGATTTCTGGAAGGTGCCTCGGCTTTTTATGCCCTCTGAGACATCCAGAAGTGTCAGTCAAAAACCTGGCGATGCCATTGGTGGAATGGTTCAAACAATTTGCATGGTCCCATCCCATGCCCAGCCCAAATGGGCAGGTCTAAAATAAAATAAAATAAAATAAAATAAAATCAATGCAACGTTTTATTGCTATAAAAACCCACTGCTGCTACTATTAAAATTCAGGCATTTAAAATAAATAAATTTCACATGTTTCTGTGGTGATTTGGTGTGTTTTTTGACCAGGATTTCAAAAGAAAAATTGTGGTCACCATTTTGGAACCCCCCACCGCATGGCATGGTGAGAAGACGAGGATGAACCCCCCCCCCAGCCTGGTGCAAGCAGCCCAGGACAGGAGAAGGGGGGGAAAGGCCGGGAACCCCCCAGAAACCACCCCTCTGGTAGGTGGCAAAGCCTCAGGCAGGCATATTTTCACCTGCTTTTTTGGCCGGGAGTCGGGTTTTTTTAAAAAAACTTTTAAAAACTTTTTCTGTGCTTTGCATTGCGCGATCGCTGCAATGCCACAAACAGAAACGAAAAACCCGACCAAATTTTTCTTTTTTCGGTTCAAGTTCGAGTTTTGACGGCTTAATTATCGTTACCGTTTCCGTTACGTAACGGAAACGATAACTGAAAACGGAAATGACAATTTCGCCGAGTCATGCCCTTGTCGAATTATTGGTATAACTCGAAACTTCTGCACTTCGCAAAGGCTGACTGTTAGGCAAGATGGTGTGATTTCCTCCTCTCCGCACTTAACAGATGTTGCCATCAGCCAGTCCCGTTTTGTCTTGTACAGTGCCTCTGTCAGAATGAGCACCACTACATGTATGTTTCTGAACACACGTGGCTATTTTATGGTAGAGAATACTCGCTAAGCACCTCACCCTTTTTGACAGAGACTGTGTTGGCGTGGAAAGAATATTAGATGAGGAATTTCAAAGCCCTGTGCAAATCCTCACATCCAGCTGAAAGTAAGACAGAAGTTCCACCCCAGCCTAACCCAGATTATGGTTCCTGAATTTTTGAGCTGTTGTCACTCAGTGGGTTGGAGTAACTGGCTATGGAATTCCTCAAGGGCCAGTTAATCCTCCACCAGCACCTCTCCACCTTCCAGAAAGTGTGATCATGGGCCAGGAATTCCTCACTAAGCTTTCCAGAGGTGCTGGTGGAGATTCCTCGGAAAGTGCACAGATTTTGGGGTTACCTGTGTGTCCTCGGTCAAACTGCAGGATCCCAGAACACTACCACAAAGAGGGAATGGTCAAAGGGTTCACATGATATATTATGCCTAAAGTGATATGTTGGAACTGTGTGATGAAGATGAAAAAACTGAAGCATCCACAGACAATGGTAATATAGGAGAGAACACTCTCAGGATGCTGAATAAAAGTTTATTAAAAGAACCCAATGTGTTTCGGCCAGAATGGCCTTCTTCAGGGATTTTTCACTGTAGAAAAAGGTAACATTTAAAAGACATGGGGTCAGAGTATACTATATATGAACAACATACAAAAACATTTCTTATCAAATGCACAGTTAACACTTAAAATACTGAAACAGCATACATGATGGTCAATGTGGAAGACACTAAGTATTAGAGGGATACTTTAAAAGCAGTCTGACCTACTGTCTCAGACCACTGACTAACTTGCACTCATAACATTCTAAGCTTTTTACAAATTATGCTGTTCTAAGGAAACAACCGTATAAAACATGGCATGCACATATTTTATACAACTTCAAAGGTATTACTTCAAAGGAGGAGTGGTAATAGCAGATACATGAACCTTTTAACTGTTTGCCCCACTGCTTATCATATAAGGTAACGTACATATGCTTGCATATATGTGGGTAATATCCACAACTACTTCCAAACATACAAAAATTATTTCATATCAAATGCAGTTAACACTTAGAATACTGGAACAGCATACATAATGGTTAATGTGAAAATCACTAAGTATTATAGGGATACTTTAAAAGCAGTCTGACCTGCTGTCCCAGACCACTGACTAACTTGCAGTCACAGCATTTTAAGAAACAACCATATAGAACACGGCATGCATGTATTTTATACAACTTCAAAAGTATTACTTCAAAGGAGGAGTGATGATAGCAAATACATGAACCTTTTACTGTTTGCCCCACTGCTTCCACATATAGGATAGCATACATCTGCTTGCATATGTGTGGGTGTTATCCACAACTACTTCCAAACATCTTATCTAAAATTAAACTTTCAGGTATTTATATGTATATTCCACTTGTTACCAAACCTTCTCTTATCTTTCTTAGTACTCTCACTTCATCATCCACTGTTTAATAGGGCAAAAACCCCTACTTTCATTTTACATAAATGCAATATTATAATACACACCACCAACCTGTGCTCAAAGAAACTCTGGAAACAGCTTGATATCTTGCTTCTCAGTCAGTTACTAGCTACACAGCTGAGGTCTTTTATAATTGCTCTATAAGGTTACCCAGCTGATGTAGCATGCAAGTAAAATATATCTGTAGCTGCATCTTATTCAAAACTTATATCAATGGTAAAAAGTCTATTTCCTCATTTAAACCCATAGGGGATAAGGTGTTTAACCTAATGATCCAGTCTATTTCTTTTTTTAGAAGGATTTTTTCATTATCTTTCACAGTCTCTATTGCCCAAAATTTAAGATCTTTTTCTGAATGCTTATGTTATGTAAAGTGGTTTACTAAAGGAGTGCCTGTCCTTTTATGTCTGATGTTGCTAAGATGTTCCCCTATCCGTTTTTTTAAGGGTCTAGAAGTCTTTCCTACGTATAATTTAGTGCAAGGACAGCTGATGACATATACAACACCCTGAGTATTGCAGTTAGAGATGGGCACGACCTGGGGAAATGATGTTTTCGAGTTGTCGTGTCTCGGAGCCGGCCCGTTTCGGCTCGTTTCCGTTTTTCGTGAAAATTTTCAAAAATTTGTCATTTCGTTTGTCATTTTTTCGTCTGTCGTTAGTACTGGTTTGGGGGAGCGGGCTCCTGGAGGCACCTCTCTGGGGTGGGTGCCTCCTCTGGCCCGCTATGAAGGGAAAGCGGGCTCCTGGAGGCACCTCTCTGGGGTGGGTGCCTCCTCTGGCCCGCTACAAAATGGCATGCATAGCCAATTGGATATGCATACCAAGTTGAGACTCAAGGCACCTCTTTTTGGGGTGCCTCTCTCTGTTGACCACAGGCCCACTGCTAACTGCAGTGTCACAGTGCGCACACTGGGGGAAGGCTCCTCCTCAGTCGGCGCTCTGTGGTTCACCAAGAAGGGAACTGTACTTGTATGTGTAGTGCAATGCGAGTACATATTTGGCTTAGGGTTAGCGGGGTTAGCGCAAGGGCTAGGCTTAGGGTTGTTACGGGTAAGGTTAGGGTGAGTTCGTGGGGTGCACCTCTGGGTGCCTCTCTGACCCACTAAGAAGGACAGTGTACTGGCATATGGGTTAGGGTTAGGGTTAGGGTTCGGGTTCGGGCTACGGTTAGTGGACTTTTTATGCCCGACAGGCACATCCCAGAAGTCTCGGTCAAAACCTGGTCAAGTGGCCATGCAATTGGTGGAATGGCTCCAAAAATTTGCATGGTCCACTCCCATGGCCAGCCCATCATTGCACAGGTATATAAATAAAAATAAAAATAAAATAAAATAAAATAAAATCAATGGAGACGTTTTGTTGCAAGAAAAACCCACTGCTGCTACTGTAAAGATTCAGGCAGTTTTAAAATAGCTATTTTCACATGTTTCTGTGGTGCTTTGGTGTGTTTTGGACCACCACGATTTCAAAATAAATAAATATTGCTTGCGGTCGCCCCATTTTGGATCCCCCGCCCGCACCGCATGGCATGGTGAGTTGGCGTGGCGAAATGACGAGGATGCGCAGCCCAGGAGAGGAGAGGGGGGGAGGCCAGGGACCCCCCCCCAGAAACCACCCCTCTGGTAGGTGCCCTTACTCAGGCAGGCATATTTTCGCCTGCTTTTTTGGCCGGGAATCGGGGTTTTTTATTTTTAAAACTTTTTTTCTGTGCCGCACCGCTTGACGAGTTGGCGAGACGACGAGGATGCGCAGCCCAGGAGAGGAGGGGGGAGGCCGGGGACCCCCCCCAGAAACCACCCCTCTGGTAGGTGCCCTCAGGCAGGCATATTTTCGCCTGCTTTTTTGGCCGGGAATCGGGGTTTTTTTATTTTTAAAACTTTTTTCCTGAGCCGCTTGGCATTGCGCGATCACTGCGATGCTGCCAGGAATGACCACGACAAATCAGACCCAATTTTTCTTTAGTCAGTTCGAGTTTGAGTTCTGGCAGAGTAATTGTCATTCTTCGTTTCGTTACGTAACGGAAACGAGGAATGGAAACGGAAACGAGGATTTCGCCGAGTCGTGCCCAGGTCTAATTGCAGTTTGTGAATTGCATTAGGGTGTATTTCCTATTTTGTTGAATGTCTGTAAAATCTAGTGGTATGTTTGATGGTAAGATCTAAAAAATGGATTTCAGAATGGTTGTATTCTAAATCAAATTTCAGATTGATGTCTAGAGAATTTATCCATTCTGAAAAGGACTTTATAAGGTTCTCTCCTCCTCTCCAAATAATAAAAATGTCATCAATGTTTCAAAACTATTTGACTTGAAGGGATTTCATAAATAAAATTTTACCTATACAGATTAAAGAACATGACCTCCTGATCACTGTGGATGTCAACTCTCTTTACACCAGCATACCGATAGAAGAAGCTCTATCTATCATACATGACACTTTGCAGAAAAGAACAGAAGAACACCCCCTCCTCATTCTTTTTACATGATTTAGCTGAAATATCACTTACAGAAATTACTTTCAAGTTTGACAACAAATTTTATTGGCAAGTCAAAGGGGTTGCCATGGGTTGTCCTATGGCCCCTGAAATAGCCAACTTATATATGGAAGTTTTTGAAAGACACATTTATTCCCCTACCAATCCTTTCTCTAAACACATTGTCAAATGGTTTCGATACATTGATGACATTTTTATTATTTGGAGAGGAGGAGACAACCTTTTCAGAATGGATAAATTCTCTAGACATCAATCTGAAATTTGATTTGGAATACAACCATTCTGAAATCCACTTTTTTGATCTTACCATCAAAATACAATCTGGACGATTGAACACCTGCTTATATAGAAAACCTACAGACTGCAACTCTCTCCTCAGATTTGACAGCTCACATCCAAAATCCCTCAGAGAAAATTTACCATTTGGACAATTCCTAAGAATTAAAAGAAATTACACCAATACAGATGATTTTTTATCTGAATTTCATCTTCTAAAAAAACAATTGTTAAATAGAGGCTATCCCAATCACATCATTGAAAGACATTTCTGTAAAGCAAACCACACGAGAAGAAAAGATCTACTTTTAAGTCAACAGAGAGATACCAATAACCGCATTAGTTGTGTGTTGACATACAATCATATCACCAACAAACTACAAAACAGTATTAGAACACATTGGCGCATTCTAAATAACATACCTGGGTGCTCAGAAAAACCTCTAATTACTTTTAAAAGAACAAAAAACCTAGCTGACTTTTTAATCAGGAGTGAATTCAAAGAAAAAAAAATCAGACAAAGGTTAATATTCTCAAGAGCAGAACGCTACCTACTGGTCACCACCCATGTGGGCGTTGTATTTATTGTAAACATACCACTAAAATGACTGATTTTACAGACATTCAACAAAATAGGAAATTCCCCCAAATGCAATTCACAAACTGCAATACTCAGGGTGTTGTATATGTCATCAGCTGTCCTTGCCCTAAATTATACGTAGGAAAGACTTCTAGACCCTTAAAAAAAAAGGATAGGGGAACATCTTAGCAACATCAGACATAAAAGGACAGGCACTCCTTTAGTAAACCACTTTACATAACATAAGCATTCAGAAAAAGATCTTAAATTTTGGGCAATAGAGACTGTGAAAGGTAACGAAAAAATCCTTCTAAAAAAAGAAATAGACTGGATCATTAGGTTAAACACCTTATCCCCTGTGGGTTTAAATGAGGAAATAGACTTTTTACCATTAATATAAGTTTTGATTAAAGATGCAGCTACAGATATATTTTACTTGCATGCTACATCAGCTGGGTAACCTTATAGAGCAATTATAAAAGTCCTCAGCTGTGTAGCTAGTAACTGATTGAGTTTAAAGTATCCCTATAATACTTAGTGATTTTCACATTAACCATTATGTATGCTGTTCCAGTATTCTAAGTGTTAACTGCATTTGATATTAAATAATTTTTGTATGTTTGGAAGTAGTTGTGGATAATACCCACATATATGCAAGCATATGTACGCTACCTTATATGATAAGCAGTGGGGCCAACAGTTAAAAGGTTCATGTATCTGCTATTACCACTCCTCCTTTGAAGTAATACCTTTGAAGTTGTATAATATATGTGCATGCCATGTTCTATACGGTTGTTTCCTTAGAACAGATTAATTTGTAAAAAGCTTAGAATGTTATGAGTGCAAGTTAGTCAGTGGTCTGAGACAGTAGGTCAGACTGCTTTTAAAGTATCCCTCTAATACTTAGTGTCTTCCACATTGACCATCATGTATGCTGTTTCAGTATTTTAAGTGTTAACTGTGCATTTGATAAGAAATGTTTTTGTATATTGTTCGTATATAGTATACTCTGACCCCATGTCTTTTAAATGTTACCTTTTTCTACATTGAAAAATCCCTGAAGAAGGCCATTCTGGCCGAAACGCATTGGGCTCTTTTAATAAACTTTTATTCAGCATCCCGAGAGTGTTCTCTCCTATACTACCATGGAACTGTGTGATGGTAGCACACAATCATGTATTCAATTGTGAAAAATACATGCACACAAAAACAGCATCCTTCCCCTGGAGAAGCAAGGCAGGAAGGCAGGCAGACATGCACACATACACACCCAACACACACACACACACACACACACACACACACACACACACACACACACACACACACACACACACACACACACACACACAGAGAGAGAGAGAGAGAGAGAGAGAGAGAGAGAGAGAGAGAGAGAGAGAGAGCATAGTAGGACTGGCAGACTGCTAAGATGCTAATCCTCCAGTGTTTCATAAAACAGAAGAGCAATCACCATGTTCTAGGAAAATTGTGCACATTTGTGCTATTTGCACAAAACGTCATTCTTATTACTGTAAGGACAATATCAAGAATGTCTTCAAATTGCTTCTCCTCCTTGCTGACAGGGAAAAGTATGTCATATAGCAAGAAAATGAGATGTTTACATTTCCCTTTTTTTACCAAACCGAAACATCGATCCCTTTAGCATAGTGGGAATGGGTCATATGCAGTTCTACAGATGCTGCTGCATTCCCATGACCCCTTGCTGTTTCTTTGTGATAGCTAGGGCTGAAAGAATTGAAGTTGAACAATTGGAGGGCTTGAACCAGACTTTCAGCAATTCTTCCCCTGAAAATTCCAGAGACTGAACCTGGAACCTTCTACAAGCATGTATTCTGCTGAATCATAACTGCATCTCTCCGTCTCTCCCTCCCGGACCACAAGATTAAGGCCAATCCACGCATTTACTTGGGAAGTAGATGCAAACTTTCTTAACCTACCAAGTTTCACATGCACAATATCTGAGAAGGACCCTCCATGTCAGAGACAGTATGGATGGAGGTTTCATCTCTCCTATTTTGATAATGGGGTTCAGTCAGTGAAGTTTGTTGACTGGATGAATGAAATAAATTGGTGCGGGTACGGTGACTAGCAGGTCACCTACCTTTTTGGTACATAATGGCATTAGAACAAAAGGTAAACCATACGATTCATCCACAATATTCCATTGGAAGTGTGGTTCCAGACCTTCTGCTGCCAGAAGAAAGGGCAAGATGCACAGAAGCGCAGTCAGACTGACATTCCAATCATATTTGGTGACTGACAGCATTCTTCATCATGGTTAAGGAGAGCCTGCTTGCTGCCACTTGGTCAAATGGTAGTTTGAGCCTTGACTCTTCTTTTTGTCAGCTTCTGGAATCTTCAGGATCCAAACTAGATTTCAGAAATTGTTCTTTGACTTTTCATTGGGTTACTCCCCCCCACACACACATGACCTCTTTTACCAAGAGTGCTAGACTTTGCTAGATAATTGCTTGTACATTTGGTTGTGCATGAATAGGATATATTTCCTTTTCCCTTAGTGCAGTCATGGAGTAAATGTCTGAGATTCCTGGAGCACTATGCTTGTGCAAGGACTGATCATACCAACAGATGAATCTATGTGAAGCTCATGCAAAGAAGTATCTGGGACCTCCTTAGACAACCACAGCTGTGGTCTCTAAGAACCAAACAGACCCTAGAGCAGTGATGGCAAACCTTTTAGAGAGTGAGTGCCCAAACTGCAATTCAAAACCCACTCAATTTTTTGCAAAGTGACAATACAGTAATTGAACCTGTATACATGTGGCTATGAAGGGGTGATGTTGAGTGCCCACATAAAGGGCTCTGAGTGCCACCTTTGGCACCCGTGCCATAGGTTCGCCATCACTGCCCAAGAGGGTGCCGGGAGATCTAAGCTAGCCTGGCAAGTTCCAGGAAGGCTGCAAGAGGTTCAGAGAAGCTCCGGTATCTCAGAGAATCAGCATTAAGTCAGAATGGAATGAATATTCACAGATTTGTTTTCACCTCAGCAAAAAGGGTATCCTGACAGTTTCCATTGACACATCTATTTCGCCTTGCTAGATAGGATGGCAAGAATTAATTGCTGTGATAGTTTGCTCCTGCAGATGCATTTTTTTTTCCAAATCAAGAGCCTTGGGGTGGGGCAAGTGCTTTTGTACACAGGACAACATTGCCATTAATGTTAAAAATGCAATTGTGCCAAATATGGGGTGGGTGTGTTTCTCCCAAAGTTTCAAAAAAAAAGGAAGAAACAGGAAAAACAGAAGAGAAAAAGAAAAGCGGTAAAGCAAAAAAATTCTCATTATACTACCCAGCAGGGAGAAGAATTTTTGTTGTTTTCTCTCAGAATAAAATACTAAAGATTTGCCTCCTTAGTGTAAGCATGCAGGCAGTGGTCCTCTATACCAGCATGTACTAGGATCTTACCCCTCCCCCCACAACTGGAACATTGGATCACAAATTGTCCTTCCTTGATTACAGTATGTGCTTTGGGCAATGTATAGATCATAGGCTGCATGAGCATAGGCTGCTTGCAAAGATGGCCACCCAGTTTCCCTAAGGGTCTAACGGAAATTGGACTGCCCTCAGACCCTTAGGTTTTGTCAGTTGACCAGATCATAGGTGAGTGATTTGGACTGTGACCTGTTAATTGGTAATGCTTTTCTTTCTTCAAAGCCTACAGTTGTGTCTTCAGGGCCCTGGGAATGTGCCTCATAGTTCTTCTCAAAGTGGGATCATGTAGACATGTATAGGATCATATTGCAAATCATTAAAAGCATGATCAGCAACCTTACCAACTTCTTTTTATTTATTATTCCTTTTATTTAAGTCATTGCTTAACCCAGGGTGGGTTAAGTGTGCAATTTTTTTGCAAAGCTGAGCATCAGCACAAGGCCACAAGGCCATTGTGACTCATGGAAGTTGTTCTAATGTCTCTTAGCTGGAAGACATGGATGGATGGATGGATGGATGGATGGATGGATGGATGGATGGATGGATGGATGGATGGATGGGTGGATGGGCAGATGGACGGATAGATGGATGGACAGACAGATGGACGGATGGATGGATGGACAGACAGATGGACAGACAGGCGGACAGATGGACAGATGGTTGGGTGGATGGATGAACGGATGGATGGATGGATGGACAGATGGATTGGATGACATCCTATTAGCTGGAAATTCAACATAGATTTTGTGATCTCTCTTGACTCTGGGTCTGACTGGGCTTCCCAAGGTGTGACTGCCTGCATTTGTTGCTAGGGGAGAACTCAGCACAGTGCATGAAGACTGAGTTGGGCTTTATACCTCACTGTAGTCAAGCATGTAAGCAATTTAGTCAGCCTAGCAAATGAAAGTGCAGTCGATTCAAGAGAACAGCATATCCCTCAGAAACCTGGGCACTCTACCTGTCGCTTACCCATTATTCAAAACCTCACTTCCATTAGTCTTTTATGAGGTTAGCTTTCAACAGCATTTAATTAGCATGCATCTTCCTCTATGAGGCTGACCAAGTGTCCCTGGGATCTCCTAAGCTCTTGCAAGGTGTCTTTTTTAATTTTCACATCTCTGCATAAAAAAAATCCCTATATGAAATCTTCTTTTCTCCAAAGGGCACATGAGACTAAGAACCTTATAAATCTCAGCATTTCGCCAAGATTAATCGGGTTAATTGGCATTGGATCAGATTTCCTTCTGATGTCAACATGCTTTTAATTTTATTAGCGAGTTCCCTATGTATCACCCACCTCTTTGCAGCAGGAAGGGTTAAAGCCATCTCTTCGGCTGTTGAGAGGTCTGGGCATTCTCATTATCATGCAGCAACCAGATGACCCATGTCTTAAGGTTAAAAATCAGTTTTACTGTCTGATTGGGTTTTATATAAAGTTCTACGTAATTCTAGTTAAACCACAATTTGTAAAGCTATGGCAAATTATCATTCAATTAGACTTAACTCTGCCTCCGAAATAACCCAATATGAAAAATATTGAAGATCCAGAAATGTGGGTGCTGAGGTTAATACTCATCTACCTTTTATAAACTTGGTTGGATATCTCATTACAGAATCAATAGGCTTTTACTGATTCCTTTAGTGATTATTTTTAATCTAGTTAATTTAGTCCAGGCAGATATATCTGCATACTATCAAGTTATGTACTGATTTCAGGTGCTGATCTAACAACAAAAAAGTATTGCACATTCAACTTTATTTTGAATACTTTTATTTTATTTATTTTGAATATTTTTACTCCACCTTTCTCCTTGGAAAAGAACCCAAGATGGCTTGCAATAATGAGGGACAATATAAAGCCCAGAACATTTAGACATATTTAAGTTAAGAAAAGGGAGTTTGAAGAGGCATCTTAGAACATTAAATGGTAACATTATCGCTATAAAGAGCATGCAAGAAGAAAAGAAAAATTCATTATGAAGGGTGAAAAGCAACATGAAAAACACTAGTGTTCTTATGAAATCAGTCAATGCAATAATGTATGGTAATCCATATAAATTCACATAGTAGGTAGACTCTCATTCAGGGAAAGCTTGCTTGAAGAGAAAGGTCTTTGCTTGTTTCTGGAAAGACAGCAGAGTCCGGGCAGTCCTGGCCTCCACTGGGAGGGAGTTCCAAAGTCTGGGAGCAGCAACAGAGAAGGCCCTTTAATGTGTTCTTCTGAGACGTACCTGTGAAGGTGGCAGGATGGAGAGAAAGGAGTCTCCTGCTGACCTTAGCAGTCGAGTCAGTTCGTACTAGAGATGGGCACGAAACAAGCAATTTTTGTTTTTGTTTTTATTTTTTCGTTTCGTTACGTAATGAAACAAAAATGAATTTTGTCTCTAAAATGAAACAAAATGAACCGAAACAACAGAAATTTTGTCATGCGTTTCGTTTTCATTGTGGCAAATACATTGAACTGTAATGAATGTTAATGAAACAGCAATTTTTCATTTTCGTTTTTGTTTTTTCATTTCATTACGTAACAAAATGAAAACGATTTTTTTTGCAAAAAATTCATGAAAACGAAAAGGAACCGAAACGGACCTCCTAAACGACAAATGACAAACGAAACACCATTTTTTTGAGTCGTGCCCATCTCTAGTTCGTACTGTGAGATTCAATCTTTGAGGTAGCTTGGACCCAGGCCATGTTGTGCTTTGTACAGTAGATCACACTAGAGTACGCCCATTGAATTAATGGAGACTTATTGGGTAATCTCCTCTGTAAGTTCCATTTATTCCAATAGACCCATTCTAACTGTGACTTAGCACCTTCCTTTAACACAGGAAGCTATCATCACATAAATCAGGGCTGTTCAACTTTGAACAGGCCAAGGTCTACTTTTTTCCAGCCCAAAGTGCCTGAGGGCTACTACACTAAAACCTCTACTTATGAATTTTATCTGTTCCGAGCACGTGCTCATAACTAAAAACTTTTGTAAGTAGAGCAGCAGTTTCCCATAGGAATGCATTGAAAACCAATTAATCTGTTCTGGAGGGAACAGATTTCAATGCACCATGGCCCTTGAACTGCCCCACTCAGCTGAGACAGTGGGCTGGAAGACCCAGAACTTTGCTGGGCCAGTGGTGGTCCTTGGGATGGGGGGGAGAAGGGTGGAGAACTTAACCCCTCACTTTTTTTATTGATGGCTGGCAGACTACTTTTGAACCCTTCATGGGCTACCATTAGCCTGTGGTCTACCTGTTGGGCAGGCCCGACATAAATCAACATGGTTTACTGTGCAGATGTAACTCAGTAATCTGAAGAACATTCAAGTATAAGGAAATTAACTGATTGGCACCAATCTGCTAGAGGCTACAGAGGTGGACTGGTTACTGGAAGCTTTCAAAACTCCAGGTTCTCTTGAGTAGGATCGTCCTTTAGGTTGTGCTTTGACTCTCTCCACTCGGGAAGCTCCCCTGGCACAGTGAGAAGTCTGCTGATGGAACTAGTTCATAACCAGTTGCAACAATCAGTTACCCAATTTGCAGATGACAAAAACAGGTGGAAAAGCTAATATCCTGGAAGACAGAAACATACAGCTTGGGATGAAAACAACAGAATGAAATTCAACAGGGTTAAGTGCAAGATACTACACCTAGGAAAAAGAAACCAAAACATTACAAGATGGGGGACACCTGGCTCAGCAATACTACAAGCGAGAAGGATCTTGGAATTCTTATAGAACATAAGCTGAACATGAGCCAAACAGGGTGATGTGGGCACATAAAAGGCAAACACTATTTTAGGCTGCATTAACAGAAGTGTAGTCCCCAAACCTCATGAGGTGCTCATCTCCCTCTATTCCACACTGGTTATTTTACTTACTTACTTGCTTGCTTACTTTTTTATTTATTTATTTATTTATTTATTTATTTATTTATTTATTTATTTATTTATTTATTTGACTTTTATACCACCCATCTAGACCTAGGGCTACTCTGGGCAATTTACAACATGTGATAACATGACAATTAACAAAGGAATACATTTTAAAAACCAAAATACAAGGTGCATAATAAAATAAACTATACATAAATCAACAACAAAAAACTAAAATTAGACCCCCATCTCCAGTATTGTGTCCAGTTCTGGACATCATGCTTCAAGTAAGATGAACTGGAACAAGTTCAGAGGAGAGCAACAATTATTTATTATTATTATTATTATTATTATTATTATTATTATTATTATTATTATTATTATTATTATTATTATTATTATTGTTGTTGTTGTTGTTGTTGTTGTTGTTATTATAAAAATTTAATCAACACATAAATCCCCCACAACACATTGTGCTTAATTATCCACCACCCTCAGGATTATATAACAATATACTCTATAACATTATATAACATTTCATTCATTACAATCACATATTTTATCTTAAACAACCTGCCTCCTTCCAAAACTGAACTGATTCTTCAGATGGAAAATAACCTTTTTGCTTTAGAAATACGTGTTCCAGAAATTTATACCAGATTTGATTAAAAACATTCTCTTTTACCATCCCCCTTATTAATTTTCAATTTGCAGGTCAGTTTATCATTAATAGCCAAACTCCACATTTCTTCATACCATTCCTCTAGACTCAATTTCTTATTTTCCAATTTTTTGCCATTATTAATCTTGCAGATGTTACCATAATTATAATCAAATCCTTTACCTCTTTTTCTATTTCACAATTTTAATTATGTTTAGCAATGCTATCTTTGGAGATCTTTCTATATCAATCCCTATAATTTCTTTTATTTCATCAAAAACTATTATCCATTCCTTTTGTTTTTCCTCACAGGACCAACACATATGATAATAAGTTCCTTTTTCCTTCTTACACCTCCAACACAAGGGTGATACCTCCTTATTTATTGCGTGCATTTTTACTGGTGTTAAATACCATTTCCAAATAACTTTGAAACAATTTTCCTTAATTCTTACTGACATATTTTTCATTATTCTTTCCCTCCATATCGCATTCCAAACTTCTTCCTTTATCTCTTCATTTAAATCTCCTTGCCAAACCAGTTTTAGTGCTGTTGTTTTATATTCCTCCTCAACTAACATCCTATATATTAGACTTATTATGCCTTTTCTTTGATACTGATCTTTAAACATTTCCCTTTTTTCAATAATTTCTTCAAACTCAGTCATTGCCCTACATTTCCCTTCTTTATTTATCCACACCTTAGTCCAGTTATCTAACTGCCCTATGCTTAGCCAATTAAGATTTTCTTTCCTTAATACTTCTTTTATTCTCACTGTATCAAAGGCGTTTATCCAATCTTTAATTTTAATTACCCTCTGTTCTGTCAAAATCTTACTTATTTTTATCTTTAAATTTTCTGGGACATTTAATAAGTCCACTATTCTAGTCAATGGGGAAATCTTTGGGCTTAGTATTATTTTATACTTGGTCCAACACTCTAACATATTATTTAAATAGGGATTATCAATACTTTTTAACATTTCTTTTAAATTTACACTAAAGAACGTATTTAATACATTATCCCGAATCCCATAAAATTCTAGATCACTCCAAATTAAACCCTCACTATTTATTATAATTTCAGGAATATGTCTAGCTATATAATATAGTTTAACATCAGGAATACCCAATCCTCCCCTCTTTTGTGGGAGATACCACAAATTTTATTTATTCTTACCCTTTTGTTTTTATTACAGTATCTATTAATCAAATTCTGTAGTTCTTTTAATTCTTTGTCATCTAACCTTAAGGGTAACATCCAAAAAAGAAAATTTAATTTAGGGATAATCTTCATTTTTACAATTGCCACTCTTCCAAACTATGATATTTTAAACTACTATATTCTCAAATTTGCTCTTTAATTTGTTTTTTGACATCATCTAGATTAGTTTTGACAATTTCTTGCATTTCACAAGTAATATTTATTCCCAAATATTTAATACTATTTTAAATCTTCCCTTCAAATTTTTGCTTCATATTACTTCTATCACTGTTACTATAATTTATTAACATACATTCTGATTTATTCCAAGTTATCTTCAATCCTGTGACCTCCTCAAATTCCTTTAAATGTACCTTAATATTATCTAGAGCTTTTATTGGTTCCTCAGTTGTTAACATCATATCATCTGCAAATTGATTAACCTTAAACTCTTTAGTATTCCCTATTCCTTTTATTTTGGTATCATCTCTAATTGCATTTGCTAATAATTCTATTACCCAAATAAACAATACTGGGGATAATTGGAATCCCTGTCTTGTTCCTCGACCAAGAGTGATATTTTTGGTTATTCCATCATTAACTAAAACTGTAGCTGTATTTTCAGGTTACAGCTGCTGTATAATGTTTCTAAAACATATTCCAAATCCTAATTCTTTTATTAATATCTTTAGAGCTGTCCAACTCACTGAATCAAAGGCTTTAAAAATGTCCAGTGATAATATACCTGCTTTTATCTTTCTCTTTTTAACTATATCAATTATATTAAGTACTCTATGCATTAAATCTCCCATTTGTCTGCCTTTTATAAAATCATTTTGGTCCTTACTTATATACTTATCTACGAATCCATTCAACCTATTAGCTATAATTGCTGTAAAAAAATTTGCGTCTTGATTGATTAGTGAAATTGGTCTATAGGATTCCATATTTGTAGAATCTTTATTTGGTTTCAAAATTAGTACTACAATTGAGTGTTTCCATGACTTTGGGATTTCTTCCCCCTTTAATGTTTTATTAAATAAATTCTTTAATTTTGGTAAGAGTAAATTCTTAAACATATTATAGAATTCTGGGCCTAATCCATCTGAGCCTGGTGTTTTAGCTTTTTTTAGTTTATTTATAACTTCTACTATTTCTTCATCATATATTTCTTGTTCCATTTTTTCCATATCTTCTCTTTGTATCTTCTTACCTATGTTATTTTGTACATAAGTTGTCATTTTTTCCATGGGAGCCTTACCCATAGTATCTAATTTCTTATAAAATTCTTGAAACGCTTTTATTTTTTCCCTCATCCTGTTACATCTACTACCTCTTTCATTTTCAGTAGTGGCTATTGTGTTTTTAACTTTTTTTTACCTGAGTAAGTCTTGCTAGCTTAGAATTTTTATTACTTAATTCAAAATACTCCCTTTTCAGGTATATTAAATTCCTTTGAACACTTTCTAAATGTATTCCTTCTAGTTCCCTTTTTTAGCTTGTAACTCATTCATTATTCTATTGTCTCTTCATAAAATAAATAGCTTTTGTAATTCCTTTATGTTTTCTTCTAACTCTCTACTCCTTTTTTCTTGCCGTTTCTTTAATTTACATGATTCATTAATACCTAGGCCATGTGCTACACTTTTCATAGCATCCCATATCATTCCATGTTGACTTCCTCCTTTCTCACTGATTTTCCATATCTCTACTAAATTCTTATTCATATTTTCAACTACTTCTTTAAATCTGAATATATTAGTATCCATTCTCCATCTCTTTGCTTCTCTGTAATCAGGCTTTATATTAAACACCATATTAATTTCTGCATGGTCAGAGATTTGTACAGTTTCTATATCTATATTGCTTACCCGTGAGAGTAAATCATTTGAAACAAATATATAATCAATCCTGCAAAACGTTTTATGCACTGCCGAGAAATATGAGAATTTTCTTTCATCTTTTAGTATGCTCCATGTGTCCTTCAAATCAGTGTTAGTAATTAATTTATTTAGTATTGTTTGCCCCAAATGGGGCATGCAACAATTATTTCAAAGGATGGTAAGGGGGCTGGAAACCAGGCCTTATGAGGAAAGACTGTAAGAAGTGGGCATGTTTAGCCCTGAGAAAAGAAGATTAAGGGGAGATATGATAACATTTTTCAAATACCTGAAAGGATGTCATAGAGAGGAGGGGCAGAATCAGTGTTCATTCATCCCAGAGTGCAGGACAATTGAGCCCAATTGGGGACTCAAATTACAGGAAGCCAGTTATCAGTTGAATACCAGGAAAAGCTTCCTAACTGTTACAGCAGTCCAGCAGTAAAACCAGTTACTTCAAAAAGTGTTGAGTGCCCCAACACTGGTGCCATTCAAGAGAAATGTAGACAATGTCTTGGCAGATCAGCTTTGGTTTGGATTCCTGCATCAAACAGGAGGTTAGATTCAATGGTCTTATCAGTCCCTTCCAGCTTTATTATTTCATGATTCTAGTTACTCTTAATGCGTTCACCAAACTACCAAGATATAAAACCAGTAGGATGCCCATATCCACTGATTTATTAATCACAGATTCAGTTACCCATGGTTGGCAGTGGAAAAAATTAAATAATTCAGCAGCCACAAAGCAAGCTACTTTCACAAACAGCAGCTGTAAAGCAAGCTACTGTCGCAAAACAGAAGCCATAAAGCAAGCTGCTGTCACAAAACAACAGGGCTTTTTGAGGGGGTGGTGGTGTTTTCTCTTATCTTCAGTTTTTGCTATCTGCAGGAAAGCCTGGAACTGATCCCCAGTGGATACCGCTGGCCAACTGTAAATAAGATCATACTTGTCATATGCCATTAAGTGTGTTCTGACTTAACGGCAACCCTTTTTTAGGTAGAGAGTATTCATAAGTGTTTTAGCAGCCCCTTTCTCCTGGGGGCATCTTGAGACTGTGCACCTTGCCCAGGGCTACACAGGGTGGCCGTTCTCCCAGTGGGGAATCAAACAAACAAACTCTTGCTGTGTAGCCAGATCCCTTAACCCCTGAGCTATCCTGGCAGCTAGAATTCCATTACAGCTCTATCTTAATGACCAAGCATTAGGTAGGGCAGCATTGTTGCTTTTGTTGTGCAAAGGTTTCTTTTTAATTTATTTGTTCACACTGATGGCCTTAATAAATGGTAATGGAGGAAAGTCACATGGTTCAAGGACTGGCTTGTATTGTGTTGTGCTGTGCTCTGAAACAGGCAATGGCAAGGAAGCTTGTGGCATTCAGATGCTTTAAATTATTTTAAATTTGTGGTTAAGCACCACAACAATAAAAGTAAGGGGTTTGGATGGGGGAGGGAACAACAGCCATGTCAATGAAATGCAAGAAGCCAAATGAATGTGATTCTAAGGAATAAATTTCAAAAGTAACATTATTTATATCTTTATTTGTTTTCTTCATTATTCATAAGCTCCCTCTCTCAGGGCAAGACCTCCCAGGGTGCCATAAAAATTTAAAAAGCAATACTGTACATATCATTAAAATCATATGACTATGATTCGAACAAATGAATAATGAAATGCAAGAAGTCATCAGCAGGAAGACTGGGGCTGGGTTTGAATCAGGGGTTTTCATTTTCTATTCATTTGTGGAGGGAACATTGCTTCTTTATTCATATGTGTGTGTGTGTGTGTGTGTGTGTTCTGTGCTGTTGAGTTGGAACAGACATATAGTGACCCTAACAGGATGTTCAAGGGGAATCAGATATTTAAGGAGTGGTTTTACCAGTGTATTTTTATGTATGTATTTTTTTAAAAAGTTAAAACATTTCTCCCCAGAAGGATGCACAGTGGATAACATACTGTAATCTAAAACAGTCTTTTAAAGCTAAAAACACTATGTGTAATATATATATTACACTTAGTGTTTACATATATATAATAACTAGGTATTATCTTAAAACTTATTTATTTATTTTTATATTTTATACCGTCCATCTTCCAATGGCGGTTTTCAGTAGTCAAACTCAACGACAATTTAAAACAAATCAAAATAATAATAGTAAAAAAATGAAAATGAAATTAATGAGAATAATCGACAAAGATGGCGGCAATGATTCACAAAAGCAAATCAAAGCAAAGCAGGAAAAAAAGACACACACACACTAAAGGTTGCCAAGTGCCTCTCGGAAAAGCAAGGTCTTTAACACATTTTGAAGACAGGCAGGGACTGTGCTAGGCGCAACTCACTAGGCAGCTGGTTTCAAAGTGTGGGGCCAGCCACAGAGAAGTCTCGGTTTCGAGTTACCAAAACCAAGGTAACTGCAATCAATATTAAAACACATTTAGAGCAACAAAGCACAACAATCCATTTAAAACCCCTCTCTAGTGATGGGCACGAAACGAATAATGAAGCCCATAGTTATTTTAGAACAAACCAAACCCAACCGAAAAAAATTGTTCAGTTAGGTTCGTTTCGTTCAGCCCGCCTGTCATTGCCCGCCAGGAGAACTGTGACAGAGCCCCGTTCTCGCCTCTGCACGCAGAGGCGGGACTGGGGCTCTCCCTCAAGTGATCTCCGCCCCGGGTGGATGACAGCTGGCCCGGGTCTCATCCCCCCACGGCAGAGGTCATTCGAGAGAGGGCTGCGGTCTCACCACTGCAAGTGGAGGCAGGACCGTGACTCTCTCCTGACCCAAAGCATCTCTGCCGTGAGGGGATGACAGCCGGCCCGGCTGCCATCCCCCCATGGTGGAGGGCATTCAAGAGAGGACTGCGGGCTAGGCTCCTCAAGCAGAGCAGAGCCCGCGCCCCTCTCTCAAGGGATCTCCGCCATGGGGAGGTGACAGCCAGCTCAGCTCTCATCCTCCCGTGGTGGAGGGTGGTTGGGAGAGGACCGTGGGATCAGCTCTTCAAGTGGGACCGGGGGTCTCGTTAAAGGGATCTTCCCCAAAGTGGATGACAATGCACCTAGTGCTGTCATCCACCGTGGGGAAAAAGAAAGCCCGTTCACACCTCTGCATGCAGAGGCGGGACCAGGGATCTCTTTGAAAGGATCTTCCCCATGGGGGATGACAGAGTTCCTGGCGCTGTCATCCACCACAGGGCAGAAGAGACCCCCATTTATGCCTCTGCATGCAGAGGCAGGACTGGGGGAGTCTCTTTTTTATTAATTTTTAGAGATGGGCACGAATAAAAAAAATGGCATTTTGTTTGTTGTTTGTCGTTCGTAGGGTCCATTTCGGTTCATTTACATTTTTCACAAATTTTTGCAAAAAAATTGTTTTCATTTTCGTTCATTTTGTTACTATTTTATTACCATTTATTTCAATTTTTTGTGATTTTTTAAAGGATTTTAAGCAATTCACTCATATTGCAGTAACGGAAACGAAACGCACAACAAAATTTACGGTGTTTCTGTTTGTTTCGTTTCATTTTAGAGACAAAATTCATTTGTCATTTCATTACGTAACGAAATAAAAAACGAAAACGGAAATGAAAATTTGTTCGTTTTTGTGCCCATCTCTATTAATTTTATATAAAGAAACAGATAAAACAACAAAATATCATAAAGAAGAGAAAAATAACACACATCAATGTAACCCATCCGCGGCCGCCAAAACAAACAAATAGAAATGTATTTTTTTAAAAAAAAAATCCATTTCATAGTAAACAAAACAAAAACAAATAGAAACAAAATGCCAAATGTATCTCTACCCCTCTCCAAACACCAGTCATTGAGTCACCATTTTTTAGAACAAAAAAATCCATTTCATGCTAAAAAAAAACAAAATGGGGCCCCAGGACATAAAAGTTTTTAATGTAGGAATGTTGCTAGGTGAAAGAGTGTAGGGATGTGGGTATGTTTGGATTTTATGTCAGCCATTTTGGCATGTTGGAGTATGTGTATGGATGGTTTGTTTTTCATGTAGCCCATTTTTCTGGGTTGTGTGAATGACTGACCCCTCTGACCAAACACCAGTCATTGAGGAAAAGCCAGCCTGAAGAGAAAATTTTTTGTCTGCTTACAGAAACACAGCAAAGACAAGGCCAGTCTGGCCTCCTGTGGTTGGGAGTTCCAAAGTCAGTAACCTTCTCCTGTGTCCCCACCAAGGATGTTGGCAAAGGTGGCAGAACCATGAGAAATGTATCTTCTGGTTATCTTAATGCCCACGTGGGCTCATATAGGAAGAAGCAGTCTTTTGGATAATCATTTAATCCTTTGTAGGTAAAACCATCACTTTGAATTGTTCCTGGGAATGGATTGGAGTTGCTCTAGTAGGGCATTTATATGCTCCCTGTATCCAGCCCCAGTAATCCACTTCCATTCTCCCAGTGAGTGCCCAGGGCCAAAAACCCTGTTCTCCAATGACTTAATCCATCCATCAGTCCATCCTCTACAGTACACTGAGAATCTTATTCCTATTGAGTTATTTGAGTCTCCATGGCTAAGTGACAGAAAATGGAGATTATACAGTATAAAAAAACCTTATCCACGGGATCAGTATACACTGATTCAATTATCTATGGGCTGAAAATATTAAAAATATTTTTTTAAAATCCAGAAAAAATGTTTCTACATGCATTACCATAACCAGCTGCTAGAGGGAACCAGAGACAATGCCACGAATACTTGCTAGTGAATAATACATACCATTGTCCCTGGTGCCTTCATGTAGCCAATTATGGTAATGTATATGAAAAATATTTTCCCTGTGTGTTTTTCATTTTACTGTGATATATACATCAGATGGTGAAGCTCAATAATTCCTATCCAAGAATGGTATAAGAAAACCCATGCTCCCGCCATCTCCCAGTCCTTTATATTTGCCATGGGAATACTCTACTGGGCCAGAGTGTCCTCTATATCGGAAATGGTGGGCAGGTAGAAGGAGGTCAGAAATGAGAAATGAGAAAGTAGAGTCAATGTGATCCTCTCTAGGTGTAAGATTGAAATTAGAGATGGGCATGAAATGAATAAAAAATTTGTTTCATTATTTGTTATTTGTTTCGTTAGGTAAAAAAGGAATAACAAACGGTGACTTCTAAGAAAAAAAATGAAACAAAATGGAAATGTCCATTTCTTTCCATTCATTTCCCCACCCCAACAGCATCTCTTACCTGATGTCTGGGTCAGGGAGCTCCAAAGGTGGCAGTGAGGAGCTGCTGGGGCTCTGGAGGCAGCACAGTCCACCACCATCCCGTGTGGCCACTGCAGGGGCTACGGAGGTGGCGGTGATGCATACCGCTGCCCAGCAAGGTCTCCTGCCATCCAGCACAGCTGCTGCCAGGGCCTTCCAGGCTGCCGCCACCACTGCAGCTGCCACCACCACTGAGATTGCTGCCACTAGGATCACCGCTATTGCCGCCGCTGCCGCTGGGATTGCCGCTATCACCGCCACCACTACCACTGGGATTGTCTCTCCCACCGCCATCCAGGTAAACTGAACCAGTTCATTTTGGTTCAGTTTGTACTATTTTTTTTAAAAAAATCATACAAAATAAAACAAAACGAACTGAGGGGGGCCCATAAGAGAATGAACCAAGCCATCAGTTTTCTGTTTCATGCCCACCTCTAATAGAAATAAACAGGAGGAAGCTGAGTGGCCATTACAAAATACAAATGCATGACTAGGCTATAGGGGATACCTTTATAGGCCACTAATAAAAAATAATTCAAAAAAATAATTGCAAGCTTTTGTGGACAATTATCCACAAAATTATCCCAAGCATAGCAAAAGAGATTATTCGTAGTTGTAAAGTTCTTGGCAAGATGATTTTCACCAGGCACATCTGTCTTAGATGAGGCCGGAAGGTGGGAGAATTCACCTTGGTTTTAAATGACAAATGAATCAAGTAACAAATATGCATCACAACCAATCCTCTGAGTCCAGTCTTTAAGGTACAGTAGCGTTGTTGTCTTTGGACTGGACCTGCCAGGCTAAAATAACTGCAGCTTCTCTAAAACCAGATCCTAAGTGTGCTCTACAGTAAGAGTTGGTCTAAGGTCTTCTCAAGTCATTGTCCACAGGTTGAACGAGAGGCTGTTGCAACACATTAACTTGTCTGATTTGGTCACATCACTTTGTGTCTGGTCACACTGGCACAAGCTTCTGTCCTTCCTTTTTGTGTTAATCTGTGATGCTGCCTTTCATCAAATTCTCTCCTCCACACACATGCCAGCTAAGGTTTTCTTTAATCACAAATATCATACATTTCTATCCCCCCATCTCTTTCAAATGTGCACATCTGGTTGCACATGTCGCGCCACAATATGGCACGCTGACGTGCCTGACATTTTCAGCACAAGCATGTATATTGTGTTTGTCACCAAGTCCCCTAAATTAGTAGGAAATTCTTCCCCCGTGTAATCCTTTCCTCATTCTGAGTGGAGAATCCAGTGCACATAATTATCCTCATGCCACATTATGCAAATGCTGGTTTTGAAGCCTGGTAACTCTTGGGGTGTGATGTACCACTCGAGATAGATAGAGGACGATAGGCACTGGGAAGATAAGTTTAGAGGAATAGATAGATGTCTTGACTGTTGCAATGGTATAAACCAAGTCCAAAAGAGCATGCCACTAGAAAGAATCACGGCATGTACGGCGGTGATTTGGCAACTACCAAAATAATGATTTCTGCTCCTTCTAAGAGCTGAGCTTCTGCTGACTCATCTTGAGCAGAACTCACTTTCTGAAACCTTCCTGCATGAGAACAGAGGCGATCAATGCCTACTTTTGTCTAAGTCCTTATAGGAAGGTACAATCTTACTGATCCTGATCTGAGGCGCTCAAGAGCCAAGGGGGATTCTGTTTCTCGGGGGTTTCGCTCATTTGGGATATAAAATGATAGACAGCCAAGGGGTGGCGAGGGGAAGAAGCTGCTGTCAATGCCCTTGATTCGAAAGCCAAAGAGGTTTGGAAGAATGAAGGTGAGGGAGGCAATAAAGAAGTGGAGGAAAGGCTAGTTGGCCAGACGACCATTATGCAGGTGATTTGTTAACCCCAATACAAGGCAGAAACAGCAAGTTTCATATCTGGAGGGCTGTGTGATTTTTCTGATGGGGTCAGAAGCATGTCAGAGTGGGACAGCTTGTATTCTGACATCCCCAATGCAGACCTTCCCTCTATTGCTAAGGTTTACATCTCCATTGGACAACACCAGTGGCACTATGCACCAGTAGAGGCTTAAGGTGAGAGGTGGGTGGCTTTCCTGCCCTATGAGAAAAATGACTTTGGCTCAATCCGTAACTAGCTTTGTATTTACAGTAATACCTTGGTTTACAAGTACATTGGTTTAAGAGTGTTTGGCAAGCCAAGCCAACATTTTTTCCAAATCTTCCAAAAGGACCCAGGGCGGCTTACAGTAATGAGGGATAATATACAGTCCAGTACAATTAAGACATGTTCTATGGAGAACAAGGAATTGAGGGACATCTTACAGCATTAATAGACAACATTACATTAAAGCTACAAGGTTATAAGTAGTTATAAACACAAAGTCTATGTGAACCTATAGATTGGTTGGACTTTCACCCCATGTGGCCCAAAGGAAGGTAAATCAGTGGTTGAGTTTGTTCTGGAGGATAGGTCCCAGTTTCAAACAGCAGCTGTGCTGCCGTGTTTCATTTCAGAACTGAACCCCTTCCTAAATGAAACACCTATCTCTAAGTTCAATCATTCACTTTCAATTTTACTTGAGTTCATATAATCCCACAATAACAGCCACCACCAAATCTTGTGGCCAATGAGTCCCACAATTAAAGCAAGTGCTTAGTGAAGCAGTCATTCCTTTTATTTGTACTTTTCCAGCATTTGTTAAATTAAAATTACAAAACTGCAATACAAAACACAGAAAACAATATATCATGAAGGGGGGAAAACATTGAACAAAACTCAAGCAAATAGGAGAAGCAAACAAAGACAAAAAAACCCCACAACAACCCAGTGCAACCCACCCCCACTCTGGACTTAAACAAAATTGCAACTCTTATGGTACTGACCAGCCCATTTCCCTTCAGAAATACATTGAATCTTCTCCGGGTGTATACACTTTACCTTTTTGAAATACAAATACCAACAGTTTATCCCATATGCCATTAAAATCATTAGACTTTCTCAAGCCTTTCCTAATTTTAATTTCACAAGTCAATTTATCATTCATAGCCAGATTCCATAAATCCTTGTACCATTCCTCCAATGTTATTTGGTTGTTGAATTTTCAATACTTGAAAAGCTCAGGCTACAAGCCCCCAAATTACAAGAGAGGAAAAACACTCAATCTCCTTTCTCCACACTATGTATAATCTTATCAACCTCTATACCAGGCATGTCCAAACTTCGACCCTCCTGATGTTTTGGACCAAAACTCCCAGAATTCCAACCCTATATTTCCAATGGCAAAGGACTGTGGGACTTGTGGTCCAAAACATCTGGAGGGCCAAAGTTTGGACATGCCTGCCTATACTATGTCTTCTCTGAGTCACCTGTTTTTAAAGTTAAACAGAGTGCAATGTTGTGACCTTTCTGCACACTGAAGTTACTTCAGTCCTTTGGTAAATTAACTCAACTATTTCATACATAAATACTTAAACAATACTGGAAGGCAAACATTTGTTCAAAGAAGCCTAATTAACATCAACAAAAAATATAACAGCATCTTGTTATTAGTTTCAGAGGAACCCAATGGATCAAGTTCTGAATGGTGTATCAACACATGCATTAACTTCCAACTTTTTAAAGTAGTTTTGAGTGACACGTATTGGCTGATGGCCTTACCCATACCTTCTGGCTTGCTTGTCTGGCTTTCTGATAAACCAAGATCTAAATTAATGCATATCTCTTGACTGAAAGTGAATGTACTTTAGTTAAGTGACAGTGTGTCACCATGGCATCTCTGTGGTCTTTTATGTGACAGGATGTGAAGGTTAACAGTTGTCCTCTCAAGCTTTTTTCCAAAACGATGTATAAATAAATGTAAGTTTTAAAATCCACTGGTTTCAAATGAAGACATCATAGTTTGTGCCCCTCACTTCTCAAAAAAAAAAAAAGGGGGGATGCCATTCAACAGGATTGCTCATTATACTTCCCAAGGACATGCACACATGGTGAGACATTACGAGCCCAAAGAAATATGAGATAGCTTTTGAAGAAAGCCGTAGAATTAATGGCTGCTCCAAGGGTGACCCCGCCTTCCACCAGGCTCTTCAAACCTATTGTGTCAAAAGTGGTTATAATATCCTTCACATGCATTGACCTTATCTTGCTGGCATTTTCAAGTGAAAGGGGAAATTTGTGTTTTTAATGTCATATTATGATTATGACTTCTACCACATCTGCTGCTGTTTCATGCTGTCAAGGCGCCACTGTTCCACTAATGCCACAGGCATTTAAAAGGAGAAGAAAGAAAACCTCATTTGCTTATCTGGGCTCAAGGGATATGTCCAAATCTTTTTTAAAAAAGCAAACAAAAACAAGAACCCTCTGGTCTATGAATGTGGAACACTGTGCTTCTCTCTCCATGATTGAAAATGCCATGCAAAAGGCCCAGTACTGTGTCCACGTTGCCAGCAGGAAAAAAGGATCCCAAACCTGACATAGCAAAGGTCACCAGAATGTTGACAATACCAGTGGCAGCAATCAAGATGGTCTAAAGCAGTGGTTGTCAAACTGTGGGTCTCCAGATGTTCCTGGACTGCAACTCCCAGAAATCCCTTCCAGCACAGTAAGTTGTGGAGGCTTCTGGGAATTGCAGTCCAGGAACATCTGGGGACCCCACAGGATGAGAACCAGTGGTCTACAGGATACCCTCTTAGGCATCACAAGATGGATGTCAATTTCACTTTCTTTACCTGTGTCATCGTCGTTGCCTTCTTCTTCTTCTTCTTCTTCTTCTTCTTCTTCTTCTTCTTCTTCTTCTACTACTACTACTACTACTACTACTACTACTACTACTACTACTACTACTACTAATAATAATACTACTAATAATAATAATAATAATAATAATAATAATAATAATAATACTTTATTTATTTTATTTGAGTATTTTTACCCTGCCTTTCTCCCTGGAAAAGGACCCAAGGCGGCAGCGGTGGCAGCGGCGGTGGCTGCTGCTGCTGCTGCTGCTGCTGCTGCTGCTGCTGCTGCTGCTGCTGCTACTACTACTACTACTACTACTACTACTACTACTATGCCAGGGTCGTTGGAAAGGACCCAAGATAGCTTAAAATATTGAAGGCCAATATACAAAGTTGGAGACAATGAGACAATTGCTAAGAAACACTAAAGACAATTGTCAAAGATAAGAACAATAAGTGTGAAGAGGCGTCTAACATCATTAAGAAGGAAATGTTAAAGATAAAAGCAATAAGCAAACAAATGTAAAGAAAAAAATGACACTCTGTGAGATGGAAAACTAAATGGAAACACACAAGCAGTACTACAAATTCAGTCCAAGCAGTACTGCATTGCCATCCATCTAAAAGTCATGTAACAGATAGCCATTTACTCAGGGAAGGCTTGCCTGAAGAGAAAGGCCTTTGCCTGCTTGCAAAAGAACACCAGAGATGGGGCCAGTCTAGCCTTCTGTGGGAGAGAGTCCCAAAGTATGGGAGCAACAACAGAGAAGGCTCTCTCCGGTGAGTTCATCAGACTCACCTCTGAGTTTGACAGGGCTGAGAGACGGGCCTCATCCAAGCTGGCTCATACTGAGATATACAGGAGGTTACTTCACATCCTTCCTTGCTCTGAGATTACCTTCATTTCATGATAACGTCGTTCACAGTCACGTGGTCTTGTCCTGGTTCTGTTCCTGTTTCCGTTTACCCACGGGTGTGATTGTTGGTATCATGATGACTGTTACTTCACATCTTGTTTCATGACAATATCTGTACTTCCCTGTCTTAGTTTTCCCTCTTTTCTTGGTCCAACCTTCCATTTTTCGATATTTCAATTCTCCGTAACTTTGCCTTTCATGCGTTAAGCAGCAAAGTTCAAGGTTTTACGCCTTCTTATCTCTCTGCGATGCATTGTTTACGCCATTGGGATTGTACTGGAGAATGTAACTTTGCATTCCTGCCACTAGATGGAGAATGCCTTACTTCATGGGCACTTGTCTCGAAACAGGAACCAAGACAAGAGAATTCCCAAGTTCAGGGAGAGGTATGGCTCATAACGCTTAAATCCCAGTTCAGGAGCCGTGGTTGGGACAAGTTTCCACTGTCATGCAATGGACGTGGAGTAACATTTTCTCGTACAGGTCCCAAGCGTGACCGCGAACCGTGATGAGAGGGACGTGAAGTAACTGTTACCATCTGTGAGATTGGGGTCAGGACATTTAGGGCTTCATACATTAAAAGCAGCACTTTGAATTGTGTCCAAAAACTGAATGTTAGCCAGTGGAGCTTCAGTAATAAGGGTGGACTGCCCTGCCGCCACTTCCGGAGGCACAGCAGTGGCCATGCTGGGCAGCAGGAGGCCTCGGCAGTGCCTCTGGAGCCCTGGCCATGGCTGCGCCTCCGGAAGCCCAGTACTATTCTTTTTTTAATTTTTAAAAGACCCCAATGCCAGGGGCTTTTTGAGGCGCTCCCTTGGGGCCAATGCTAGCTTCCCTGTGCCTGGGTTGGGGAATTTATTTATTTTTTAAGCCCCAATGCTGGGACTGTCCCCCCCCCCACAGCTGAGAGGCACTTGCTTCCCAGTGCCTCAGGTTTTTTTAATTTTTTAATTTAATTTAATTTTTTACTTCTGGCTGGCCTGCAGGCCAGACCAAGGTTTTTTTTAAAATTTAGTTTTATTTTTATTTTTTTAAGTAACAGCCAGGGCTGGCACCATTTATTTATTTATTTATTTTGTTTTTTAAAAAAATTCCAGTGCTGACCACATGGCTCCCGGGGCTGAATTGGCACTTATTTATTTTGTTTATTATTTATTATTATTATTACATTTTTACAATGCTGAGCCCAATCATGTGGCTCCCAGCCAGGTTGGTACTTTTTAATTTTTAATTTTAATTTTTTTTAAGCCCTGATTACAGGGCTGGCTTTTTTCCCCCACAGCTGAGAGGCGCTTGCTTCCCTGCTCCAAAGAGAACATCAGACTCAAGGTAAGTGTCATTCAACAACAAAAAATGAAATGAATGAAACAGAAATTTCCGTTTTGTTTCATTTCATTTGTCTTTGATGGGTTGGCTTGTAATTCATTTCATTAGCTAACAAAATGAATAACTAATAATGAAATGAATTAAAAATTCATTTCATGCCCATCTCTACTCCTGAGACATTCCTTTGGTAGCTCCACAGAGCATGTCACATCAATCCAGCTACAAAGTGACTAATTCAGATCAGATCTCTCAAGAAATGAATGTAGCCAGCACAGTAGTTTAAATTGTGCAAATGCTACATTACTTTGTTATTATTTTTAACTTATGTAGAGCTCATGCACTAATCTCATGCAGATAAGTACACATTTTTGCCATTTTCCACAACACACATATTTTTTGCAAATAGGTTTGCTTTTTTTGTGTGTGTGTGTGTGTGTGTGTGTGTGTGTGTGTGTGTGTGTGTGTGTGTGTGTGTGTGTGTGTGTGTGTGTGTGATTCCCCCCACTGCTCTGATGTTGTTGATGTTCATGGTCTTTTTCACAGGACAATGCATTGCAAGAGTCACATTTATTCATAAACTAGTCATGGTATAGCTCACATATTAATCTGAGAAGGGCAAAATGTGAACCAAACAAATGCAATCCCTATCCTGAATCTGCACCTAATAACAATAAAATATAATTTATGTTGGCTCACAGTGAAGCCTCTGAGCAATATGTCAATTACATATCAGCTGAAATCCTGTCACTAAGCATAGTAAGTTGCACTAGAGTAGGCCCAATGAATCACCACAGATTGGGTGATCGAATTCTTCCATAAGTTCCACTGTTTCAATGGGGCTACTTTGCGATGACTTACTGTGGGGGGGAAAAGATTTCAACCAATTTGTAATGGTTGTAGGACAAGCTGAGATGTGATCAGTCAAGAAACGGGGTCTTGGTTGCCTTCTAGTTTGGCCTTTTTGCAACATAAATGTTTAAGCCCCCCAACTGGCTTTGCATCCTCCTGCTGCAAAAGTGGTGTGATGCATATCCCGAACTAGCCCGGCTACTTCATGCTTGTTGCCCTCCTGCTTTTTGCCCCAAACAGTCCCCTCTGCAGCAGAAATGCACAATGCTCTCATGACCCCCCCCTTTTTATTATCATATCTGCACCATATATCCCTGTTGGGGGTTGAGTAGGAAGCAATCTTTGTGGAGCTTCGTACGGATTGCGAAAGGTATTGGGCGTAAACATACACGGGTATGGCAGATCCAGTGAAGTTAGTGCTCACACTATCAGCCCCCTGCTGTATTGGGGAAGCCAGGATCCCCTCAACACAGCAAGGGTGCTGCTGCAGTGTGCAATTCAAACCCCTGCTTCGCTGTCCCCTTCTCAGTCAGGGGAAGGTTGAGTGGGTGCACCCCCCTCTCGCCCTTGCCTGGCTGAGAAGGGCACAGTGAAGAAGGGGCTTCTATTTCACACCACAGCAGTGAGGGTACTGCTGTAGCACAAAATTCAAAACCATGCTCTGCTCTCTGGTCCTTGCCGCCTCCACCCAGCTGGTTTTGATAGCTTGAGCTGTCAAAACCAGCTGGGTGGTGATGGCAAGAACTGGAAATAGAAGCAGGAGCTACCGGATCTTGCTGCAGCCCCTTGCCTGAAGTGAGATCTGGCAGCTCCTTGGTTCAGATTCCAAACCGGGAGGGGGGGAGCATTCCCATTCATTTTGACCAGTTTCTTTTGTTTTGTTTCATAATGAAACAACTTATTAGTTTACAAAACAATGAAACAGCATGTGCCGATCTCCAAACTGAAGTACTGTGTTGGGATGGCTGTGAGGCTGGAGGCAGAAGGACACCTCTTGCTTTTTGACATCACAGAACCAAGTGTGCTGCTCCCAATATTTCCTCCTCTTTTTTCCATGGCTGCAGCCACTGTTGTCTGTGGAGTGGCTGAGAAAAACTTTTAAAGTTTGGCTTCAATATGGCTGGGTAGCACTGCAGGTTTTGCCCCTGGCACTGCCCAGTTGCCCTACAAATAGCTTCTGTGCCTTATGCCCACTGGAGAAGTTAAAAGAGTTTAGTAAAAGCTACCAAACACCAGGGATATTACTACTCTGCTACTTTGTAATATCTCCGTGGAGAAAAACGGAGACAGTATCCTGAGCTGAGTCAACATAGCTGATCTTGCAGACCTCGACCTGGTGTCAATTTTTTCCTTCAAATTTAGCTGAAATCCCATTGTCTTCACTTCTGAAAGTGGAACACAATAAATTGCCACAAACCAATGGGGAAAGAGCAATGAAAGCAACAGGCATTGTGTAGTCCTGAAGAAGCTGCTATTATTGTCTCATATAATCCATGAATAAATGCATATAATATCAGCCAGAAGTTCTTGGAACCTCTTACCGGGGCTTAATAACAGATGACAAAGCTTAATAATATTGCTGGATTAATAATTTCCCTGAAGAAAGAAAAGAAAGGTTACCTGCACAGTGAAGTCTTCCTGGAATGGCATTCTAATGAAACACATGAAGTTTGCATAAGTGAGAGCACAGTAGAAAAGTTAGCTTCATCACATACACTATTGTCTTGGTCTTTCTTTCAGTACCACCTCCCTTTATGCACTTAGTGTGACTGAGCCTGTCTTAGATCCTTCCACTAAAGTAACACACTGCATTCAAAGAGAACCCTTGCATAATTCCTTCCATGTATATCTTTGCCCCTATGGGGAGCTCTGTGTTTTGAAAAGCTCCCTCCCTTAAAGGCATGAATTCGACTGGGACAGTCTCTCTTCTGTGTGCGAGCTTTGCAGAACTATAATAGGAAAGGCATTCACTGAGATGGACTTGAGGAAGTGAACCCTTTCTGATTCTGAGACATGATTACTATTAATTCTAATAGGCATTACGTGTGGAGAAAGAGAAGACACAAGCCACTGTATTAGGCGAAAAGGATATTTAAAAATTCTTTAAAGCATCAAAGGAAAATATATAGTGCAGGGTTTTCCTACCTCAATCCGTTCAGGACTACAAACCCCATTATCCCCAGCAGCAAGCTTCTGGCTGAGAATGATCAGCATTGCAGTTCAGCACATCTGGGGAGAGCCTGGCGTGGATGACCTAGGATAAGGTGGTGAACCTTCACCATTCCAGATGTTTTGGACCACAATTCCCACAGTCCTTTGACATTGGCAATCCAGGCTCAGAATTCTGGGAATTGTCATCCAAAACATCTGGAGTGTCAAAGGTTTGCCACCACTTATCTAGGATGTTGACCTTTTCTGCTCAAGGTCTCTGTAATTTCTGTAAAATGCCTCCCTTTAAGAGGTGAAAAACATCCAAACAGTACCACTTATAGAGAAGGACTAGCTGCTGGTTCAGAAAGATGCCAGCAAGCAAACAAACCAAGTGGCAAAAATTCTTAAACAAGATGAGAAACATATCTGGGAGTTTTTCACGCCCTTCACAAATTGCACAATTTGTGTGGGTTGGTGTTGGGTGGTTACCAACAATTTTGGGGCAAGAAGGGGCTTTTTTCGATCCAATATGAGAACACCACACAACACTCACAAAGATTCCTCACCATTTGTCAGTGAGAAAAACAATGCTCTCTCTCTCTCTCTCTCTCTCTCTCTCTGTGGTATTTGTGTGTGTGTGTGTGTGTGTGTGTGTGTGAGAGAGAGAGAGAGAGAGAGAGATCTGAAGAGGTGAGTGTATGTGCTTCATCTCCTTGAAGAGTAACAACTTAAAAAATCTGAATTAAACTAGAGTGGTACCTCGATTTACGAATTTAATCCGTTCCGAATGCATGCTCTTAAGTCGAACTACTCTTAAGTCAGGGAACCTATCTAAAAAATTGAAAAAATATGTTAACAAATAAAAAATGGAAAAAGTTGTAAGTTGAGCAGACCATATCTAAAATGTGTAAGACGGCAGTTAAAATGTCAACAGTTTTCAGCTCTTAAATCGAATTGCTCCTGAGTCGTTGTCTGGTAGTCCTGCAAATCAAATCAACCTTCTATCAGATAATTCTAACTTCTTTCTCTTCTGCCCACTACAATTCACAGAGAGGCATCAAACAAGGGGAAATCTATTTTTCCCAACAGATCTTCCTCAGGTCAAGCTGGAAAACATCCTACCCCCGGACTTACCAAAGTGAGTCTCTATTCTCTTCAGGCAAGCCTTCCCTCAGTAACTAACTACCTTTTCTGTGATTTTTGGATGGATTGATATACATTACTGCTTGGATTAGATTAGTATTACTACTTGTGTTTTCCATTTGTGTGTGTGTGTGTGTGTGTGTGTGTGTGTGTGTGTGTGTGTGTGTGTGTGTGTGTTTTCCATTTCTCAGAGTAGCATTTTCCTCCACATTTGCTTACTTAGTCCTCTTAGCTTTAAAACTGTCTTTTACTGTAACATGTAAGATGCCTCTTCACACTCATTGTTCTTAGCTCTAATCATTGTCTTTAATGTTGTTAACAAGCATTGTATCCTTGTTGTTCAATGTTGTAAGTCGCCTTGGGTCCTTTTTCAGAAGAAAGGTGGGGTAAAATGAATAAATGCCATATAATAGTTTGGCTGATAAAGGGCCTTTTCACATGACCCCTAAAATCCGCGGCAAATGGCTCCCAGATCCAGAGCTTAAAATTGTTTCCCCACCAGCTCCAGAGTTTACAAAAAATTAAGTGCGACCACGCCCACCTAAGCGTGTCGCAGCGCACTTTTCAAGTACCTGCTCTCCGGGGATGAAAAATTCCTGATACGGATGTAACGTAGTGAATGCCAGGCTCTCCTCACTTTGTTGTTTTTTTTTTTTTGCTGCCCCTGCCCCTTTAAGAGATACTTAAGAGACTGGATGGCTGCCAGGAGCAGAGCGAGACAGCAGAACGGAGGTGAGCCAGCATTCTTTTCTTCCTTTTTTTCTCCCTCCCCTCACGCAGAGAGCAGCCAGGAGTGTGGAGGGGGTGGGAACGCAGGAACAGCGACAAACCCCCAAGATCTCTGATCCAAATTTAAGTGGTAGGTGGATCTTAGGGTAATGTGAAAAGGCCCAAAATGGAACCCCTAGAACCCATCTTGCTTACTTTTCCCGATATTAAATATGAAACAACAGAAAAAGTGTTTGATGAAAGCAAAGTTGTGGGTATTTTTAGAGCAAGGCGGGTGTTTGCCTTTCTTCCAAGACAAGTACATCTTGTATATCTATCTATCTATCTATCTATCTATCTATCTATCTATCTATCTATCTATCTATCTATCTATCTATCTATGGCCGTCAGAAGAAGCGTGATTTTTTGAAGGCGGTCACGTGGTAGTCACGTGGTCTCCATTCGCCCCCACCCCTCTTTCCGTGTCCTCACCGGGCGAGGTTTTAGGGTCGAATCCATTACTACCTCACGTGCTCCCTTCGCATTCGGAAGCTTACTTGCAACGTCCGGTTTCTGCTTTCTTTTATTTTTTAAAAAAATTAATCGATGCATCAATAATTTGCGGTCAGAGGACTTGTGGGCGGCCATCGTGTTTCCCTGAAGCAGAGCAGCTGGGTTGGGTTTTTGGGGGGCGGGGCGGGAGAGGCTTCTCTCAGCTTCATCGCCCTGTGTGCCCCGCCTCCGCTCTCTGGGTGGGCGCGCGCGGGTGTCTTGCAGCGGCGGCACCGACACCCCCTCCCCCTCCCTCTGTGCAGCCCTTCGCCATCCCTTGCCAGCGGAGGGGCTCCGCTCACATCACCCGGGACGCTTGCCCCCTCTTGCCCCTGCCCCGTGTACAGAAGGCAAGATCAAAAGAATCGAAATATCTATGCATCGGCATTTCGGAGGAAAAGTAAGTTAAAAAAATAAATATACTTTTTAACTGGCCACACGTGAATTTGGATCGAGCGGGATGCGGCGAGGAGATTCCCGGCCTCCGGCAGGAATCTCTCGCCCGCTTGGAGCACGCTTCAGGGCGTGGTCGGGCGTGGTCGGGGTGGCGCCGCATCCAAAATGGAGGATCGTGAGGACAAAGCCGACCGATTCGCGCGGAAATCACGGCTCGCCGCGCAGCGAGAGGTTCGTGAAGTAACGGCCTATATGAGAGGAGGGTTTTTGGCCAAGCAGGGTAATAAATTAGGTTGTTTCAAACTTGCATGTTACGTGGCACTTGCTTAATTCAAATGAAAAGTGATTTTTCTCCCCCCTTTTAAGCCCAAGTCACTAGTCTCAAGTGGAGGTTGTCACATTTGATAAAATACAATACAGTCAGGGAAGAACTCTTCCACTTCTATTTTCAGAAGTGCATCTGTTTGCAGGCATATGTTTTCTCCAGTTAATGCTAGTTTGCCTCAAAACACCGGCAACGAAATTCAAGTGTGCACTTCCAGAAAAAAAGAGAGCTTAATTTTGATCTGAATCCCTTTAGGTAGTAATCAGCCAGCTAAGATAATCACACCTCCCTTCTGCAGATAAAAATAACCACCTTGATTCCATCCTCACTCCACACCTCCTCCACTGTTCTCCCTCTGCTCATTACAGAACATCTATATTTTTATAACCCCAGCGTTTTGACAGGCATGGATCTACTGCCCCTAAAACCAAATACAGTCCTGCAATAACAGCTATTTTAAACCCATTATAATAATTAATCACAGGAGGTGCTCCTAGGTAGAAAAATCACATAATTCTGAACCTATAATTGAATTTTTAACACTCTTAAACTGAAGCGGGTGGATTTTGAGACAATCAGTTCAGCACACCTACACAGAGACACACCAAAAAAACCTCATTTTCTTTCCCTGCTTCAATGTTCTGGCCAATGTTATGACAAATCTCAAACAATAGGAGTAATTACTTCAGTTCCTTATTTTGAGTCTATCTGGAGCACAAAAGTATGAATGATTATTCAGGATTGTAACATTTTATCTCATACATTGCTTGCTATACAGTAGGAATGAGCAATGCCTATCTCTGGATCTACTGTTTTCCAGTACCAGGACAAAAATAAATTGCTCCCCGCTTGAGATGGCAGTCTTGAATTGACTCAACCCTGCTTGTCAAATGAGACAATATACACATATGCATTCACTTAAAAAAATATCTACACATCGACAATAACTCTTCTGGTAATTTTGGAGAGGCAGTGCACATTTTCAAGACAGGATTGTGTTCACTCCTGTTAAAATGTGTTTACTGTTGTTTTGTTACACAGACTAGGAAAAGTAGTAGCATTGAATGGGTTGTTTGTGTCTTTAGGGTCAATATTAGAGATGGGCACGAAATGCCAAAATGGCATTTCGTGCTCGTTATTTGGGCCCTGGGGTCCTCTTCATTCCGTTACCATTTTTCGGGCCCCAGGGGCCCGCTTCATTTTTTGGGTGCCGTTTTTCGGCACCCACCAGGAAATTGTTCCCGCAGCTGCTGGGAGCTCTCCCGGGGCTGGGCGCCACCGGAGGCAGAGGCAAGCATCCTGGGAGAGCCCTCTCACAGCCGCGGGGAGCCGTCCCAGGCTGGGGCTCCACTGGAGCCGCCATTAAGCCAGCCAGGAGAGCGCTCCCGTGGCTGCGGGACTTTTCTCCTGCCCGGGCTTGCCGGCAGCTCCGGTGCCTGAGGCTGGGGGGAGATTTTAAAAGCCCGCTCTTCCCCCACCCCATCAGGTGGGAGGAGAGAGTGGGCGTTTTAAATCATCTCCCCTCCTGAAGCTAGCACCGAGCGCTACTGGGCGCTGGCTTCAGGAGGGGGGAAGTGGGGGAGAGAGCACGGTTGGGGAAGATCCCTTTCAGCCCCCCTTCATCCCTCTGCATGCAGAGGGGAGAAGGGGGGACTCGGCTTCCCCACGAGGCTCAGCCGATCTCCTCCGACCCGGGTGACAGCTGCCCAGGCGCCACCTGGGGTGGAGGAGATGGAGCCACGGTCTCGTAGCCCCTTCCTTCTCGACTCTGCCCCAGAGCCGGAGTCGAGAAGGAAGGGGCTCCGATCCAGTCTCCGCACGCAGAGACTGGACCAAAGCCCCCTCTCGCTGCCCTCAGCCCCACAGCCTGACAACCCAGTGGGCTGCAGGCTCTGGGCGGAGACGGGAAGGAAGGGGCTCTGATGTGATCCCTGCGCACAGAGGCTGGATCGGAGGCACCTCCCGCTGCCCTCCGCCACAGAGCCTGCAGCCCACCGGGGAAGATCCACTTGAGAGAGACCCCCGTTCAGTTCCTCTGCATGCAGAGGGACTGAACGGGGCCCCGCCTTCCCTGCGCGGGCCATGACAGGCCTGACTGTCATGACCCCCATGGGGAAGATCCACTTGAGAGAGACCCCTGTTCGGCTCCTCTGCATGCAGAGGGGCTGAACGGGTGTCCTGCCTTCCCTGCGCGGGCCATGAGAGGCGCACCTGTCATGACCCCCACGGGGAAGATCCACTTCAAAGAGACCCCTGTTCAGCTCCTCTCCATGCAGAGGGGCTGAACTGGGGTCCCGCCTTCCCCACGTGGGCCATGTCAGGCACGCCTGTCATGACCCCCACGGGGAAGATCCACTTGACAGAGACCCCGTTCAGCCCCTCTGCATGCAGAGGGGCTGAACGGGGGTCCCGCCTTCCCCGTGCGGCCCATGACAGCACCCGGTGCTGTCTTCCGGTGCAGAGAAGGCGGAGGCTGATCGGGTGGGGCTGCGATCCGTGTTCCACACTGCGGACACTGGATCACAGCCCCTTCCTTCTTGCCTCCACCCCGGAGCCTGACAGCCCACCAGTGGGCTGTCAGGCTGTGGGTTGGAGGGTGGCGAGACCAGATCGCGCAGCCCCTTCCTTCTCCGCCCCAGAGCCTGATAGCCCAGTGGGCTGTCACACTGTGGGGCAGAGGGCGGTGAGAGGGGGCTGAGATCCAGCTTCCCCTTGCAGAGTCCAGATCGCAGGCCCCTCTCCGGCAGCAATCCAGTCTCCGCAGCGGGGATGTGACAGCTGAGCCGGCTGTCACCCCCTCGCTGCGGAGATTGGAGATTGAGATAGCCATGGCCTGGCCTCTGCTTGCGGAGGCGAGAACAGGGCTCTCTCAATCCTCCCCCACTGCTGGTGATGACAGCTGTGCTGTCATCACCAGCAGGGAGGAACGAACCTAACAGAACCGAACTCATTTGTTCTGGTTCTGTTCGGTTCGTTCCTAAATCACACCATTCTCTGTTAGTCGTTCCATTACGTAACAGAACGAATAATGGAGAACGGTAATGAAAAAATGGTCGTTTCGTGCCCATCTCTAATCAATATACATTTTTGGCTAAAATAGATAGATTAAAAATTGAGGGCCATCTTATACATGGAAGAGTAAGCTGAGGACAGAACTGTGCAGTTGTAATATATCAATTTTGGGTTGGGAAATCCAGGAGCCTTATACACGGGGGTGTTCTTATAGATAGAAAAATATGGGTAATGAAATTGGCGGGAGGGGTGTTAGAGAGTGCATGCAGGGACTACCAAAAGGTTGTGGGATGGCTATTCTTGGCATTGCCCAATCTTGGTGTACTGTTACAGTTTGGGTTTTTTTATAAATGCCTCCACTGAGGTCTTCTAACACAATATGTGCTCTTACTCTGAGCACACAAAATACATGCAATGTTCAGTGAGAAATCCCCACAATCTCAGTCTTACAATGCACGCTGCAGAAGGAAATAAAGTTCAGCAACACAATTAACATTGAGAAATGCCCTCCAACAAGAGTGCACATTTCTACAAGGGTTGAGGTCCTTAAAACATGCATTTATGTCTTTTCTCAGATCTCTGTATTTTTTTCCTTTAAGAGGAGTTAGGGGACATCAAACCAAAATGGCTGCCAGATGCCTAATATTGATTTATTGGGTATAAAACACCCTGGACATCCGTAAAAATGCAGCAATAATTATTTATTCTTCCTGATAATACCTACTGGGGGGGGGGTCCTTAAAACATTTGTTTTTGTCTTTCTCCCATCGCAATGTATTTTTCTTTTCCCTTTAAGGATGACACAAAATGGATGCCAGCCACAAAATGGAAGCAAGCCATTTGATGGGATCATGTAAATTCTTTGAAAACTTCAACCAATAGCATGCCCGGGTTGCAGACTGGGCGGGCAGTTCTGGCAGCAGAGGGCATAAAAAGCTCTGGCAGCCCCCGTCCTCCTTGCAGTCTGCAGTGGCAGTTAGGGTGGGATTGCCTTCTCTGCAACTCATTATTTTCACTTTAGGCCAGGCAGGCAGGTGTGTATCTTTGTGTTCCTGCCGGCTGCAGCCTGTCCCTTAGAGGAGAGAAAGAAGAGATTTCTCTCTAGCTTCAGTCTTGCAGCCTCCCTGTGTGTGTGCGTACGTACCTCTTGGTGAGTACCCTCCCCTGCCCCACACTGCAGTCACTCTGCAGCTGCCTTGCACCCTGGGCAATGCCCGCCACTGCCTTTGCAGCCTCCCTGCGTACCTAGTCTATACTGTGTCTCTGCCAGCATCAATTTTTTTTAGTGTTTTCCCTCTGGTCTGAGGCGTTGGAGGACGCCCACACATGGAAATGCTTTAAAAATCGCGCAAAAAGCAGGTAAAAACACAAAATGAAGAATGAATAAACAAAAACAGTTTTTAAAAAAAATTGCAAAAACAAAAACGAACCAAAATGGACCCCCTCAACAAAAAAACAAAAAACTGAAACACCAGTTTTTTTCAATTCATACCCATCTCTAATTATATATATATATAATATTTGTTTTCGTAGATTTTCACGGGTATAGGTATGCATGTTAGGGTGGATTCGGGTTTCTTCCGTGTAGAAATCTGGTTGTTTTATACGTTTATAGGTCTATATATCATCTTCAGGCTGGTGTTCTGGCTTCTTTCTTCTTGAAGCAAAGAAGAAAGAAGCCAGAACACCAGCCTGAAGATGATATATATCAATATCACCAAATGTACCAGATTTACACAGGAAGAAATGTATAACATGCATATATGTTTAGAACAAAACAAATGTTTTTTTAAAAAAATTGTTTTGTTTTATTTTGTTTTTTAATTGTTTAAATCTTGCACCAACCAGCTGGCTCATGGGCGCATTTTAAATTGTTTTTATTTTTTAATGTTTTTATCTTGTGCCAACCAGCTCACCTGCCGGCCAGTCAGCACGTTTTATTTATTTATTTATTTTTGTCATGCCAACCAGCTGGCCCATGGGCTGGGTCAGCATTTTTTTTTAATCTCACATACCAGCAGGCCCATGCGCTACGGTGGCATTTTTTAAATCTAGTGATGATCAGCTGGCTTGTCAAAATAAATAATAAAAAATTACGGAATGATTTCATTTTGTTTCTTTTTTTAAAGGACACTTCATTTTTCATTTTGATAGTCTGAAATTTTAGGTATTTTCTAAATGGGGTTAACCATCAGAGCATTATTTTGATTCAAAGTATATTAAATGTACAAGGGCATCAGATTTATGACAACTTCTGCATTCTCTAAGACTGAAATATCTTCCAGGATTCAAACCCGGAAAATTGTGAAATGCTAGAGCTCAAGTGAAATGCTTATGTGACAAGATATTGAAACAACAAAGAAGTGTCAGTTTAGAAGTACAGTGGTACCTTGTATAACGTAATTAATTCGTTCCAAATCAAATTACGTTATACAAATTCTAATTTCCCATAGGAATGCATTGAAACTGGATTTAATCCGTTCCAATGCATTCCAATGGCGCTAGGTTTTTGGGCAAGGGGGGGCGTGCAGGTGCCAGGTAAGGGTGCCCCTCCCCAGCTCACCCCCCCTCCGTGTCTGCCGCCCCTCCTCTCCCCTCCCTCCTTCCCTCTTTCCCTGGGCGGCCGCAGGTGGTCGGGCGGAGGTGGCCGCGGGGGGGGGGGGGGAGTGGGGTGCACCGCTTGTCCTGCGTGCCCCCTCCGCTCCCCTCCCTCCTTCCTTCTTTCCTGGTCAGGCGGAGGTGGCCGCGGGGGTGGGGGGAGCGAGTGGGCTGCGCTGCTTGTCCTGCACGCCCCTCCTCTCCCCTCCCTCCTTCCTTCTTTCCTGGTCGGGTGGAGGTGGCCGTGGGGGTGGGGGGATGGAGTGGGGACCGCATCGGGAATCCCCCCCGCTCACCTGCGCCCGGTGGCTTTGGAGGCAGCGAGGCGCTCGGCTGTCGAGGGGGCACCGGGTGGCCAGCCTTCCTCTCCTGCTCCTCCTGCGGGGCCCGGGTCTGCCCCCATGGTTCATGCTGCCCATGCCGCCGCCACTGCCGCCGCCCCTTCGTGTCTGTGCGGTACTTGGGGACCGGGGACCGCGTCGGAGGGCTGGCGTGCTCCGGGGGGGCCAAGAGGAGGAGGACCGCTGCGGAAGGAGCGCTCCTGCTGCCACCCAAGAACTTCGGGGGTCGGAGGATCCCGAGGTGAGCGGTGGAGCCGAGGGGCTGGCAGGCATCATGCCGGGCGAGCTCCCTTCTTGCTGCTGCCCGGAGGCCCCGGTCAAAACCAGCAGGACAGATGGCGCGGGTAGCGCCCCTCCCATCCGTCCAGGCTGCGCACACTCCCCGCCTCAGTGCCCACCTTCCCTGACGCTCTGCTGCGACTCCGCCGCCGCCGCCGCCACCACCCTCCTCTGCCGGTAAGGGCATCCCTCCCTGGCTCGCCCCCTCCATGCCTGCTGCCCCTCCTCTCCCCTCCCCTCCCCTCTTTCCCCGACCGCCCCCGTCCTCTTCCGGGGTGGCCGCAGGTGGTGGACAGAGGTGGTGGGGGAGAGGGGGCGGATTTTTTTTCGTTGTACGGATTTCTACTGTACGAGGGTCTACTGTATAAGATTAGACATGCACAGAGGAACACCAGGTCATATCAGGCAAAGAAAAAGGAACAACTATTCATGTACAGTAACAGTAAGCTGGTCCGAGCTAGTTACCGTAAAAGCGGAACTGCTGTGGAAGATTCTGGACTCTGGGTCTGGCAGGCTAAAAGGTATTTAAGGAAAGTTCTGGACAATTTGGGGGTCCAAAATCTCTGTGACCACTGTTAGCATCATCCAGATTCTGTGACCCTAAATGCATTTAGTTTTTGTGTGTTGTCTTGTTAAGTGTTTTACTATCTTTGCATTGTCTTTGCTTTCTATCAGGGTGTAGCAGTGCTTATTTTTTAACCAACTTAAATTTATCAGTATCATTCTGTAACAAAACAAAAAATGAAAAACTAAACAAAAATCCGTTTTGTGCCCATCTCTAGTTTGTATCATGCTTGGCTGGAGAGGTTCTGTTTGTCCATATAGTTTTTTGCATGAGAGAGAGAGAGAGAGAGAGAGAGAGAGAGAGAGAGAGAGAGAGAGAGAGAGAGAGAGAGGCTTGCTTGCTCTAACAAAAGTAGCAAACCCTTTTCTTATCATCTGATTCATACAAATCTACAACATAGACATGCAGATGCGCTTACAACAAACACATTCCAGCTTTCTTCCTCCCTCTCTAACTATAGGATCACCTTTGATTCTTGGTTACCTGCAGTGTGTCTCCCCCAAATGCAGTGTTAAAATGGTAGCTAATGCAGGATGGTGCAAGATGGCAGGAAACCTGTAGGGGCAATTTTGAAACACAGGCCTCCTTCCAGTCTACAGCAGCTGTACCCAACTTTCAGAAACCCAGACTGCAACTCCCAGAAAAGTCAGTAACACAGCTGGTAGTGAAGGCTTGGCCCAATACCATCTGGGGCTCAAAGTTAGGAACCACTGCTGTAGGGAGATGTATTCTCTGCACCCCCAAAAAAACTTTTCTGTCGTAAGGACAGGTAACAGTGGGCAGAAAAACAATACAACACACTCATTGTGTGTCAAGTCAGGGACTCACACTTTAAACATCTCCTCAAGAGCTCTACAGAATGTTATAGACCTCTACAGAAAAATCTTTGAGGAAGAATAGCATGATTAAGTTTAAAAAGAGTTAATTAAGAGCTAAACTAGTGATTAAAAGAATTAAAACATAACTATAGCGGACCTTCGTATAACAAGCAGTTTGTATAACATAAAATCTGTACAACATAAAAAAATTCCGGAGATAGGGGAGATTTGCTTAACAGAATTGACTATGGGGCGAATCTGTACAAAATAAAAATTGTTGTGATTAGGGATTACTGTTTTCAATTCATTCCTGTGGGAAATTTGTATAAAAGAAAATTTGCTTAACATAATTTCATTTGGAACAAATTAATTTCTTTATACAAGGTACCATTGTATTCCTCTTGATATCAATGTCTATGTCTTTTCACTGTTGCGATAATTCCAGGGTGCATCAGCCTGCCTAATACTACAAGTTTAATTGTAGTATTCTACAATTGTAGTGTTGTTTCTGTGTCCCATGAGCACAAAAACAAAGTCTCATATATGGAAAACATCCAAAAGTCTTACAGGTCTGAAAAGCTTTAAGCATAAATGCTTAAAATATGTGAGAACTAAACTTAAGTTACAAACAAATCCTTCATCCAAAATATAATAGAAAGACATTTTAAGAGTAAAAAAGAAAATGAATATGTACCAATTAAAATGGTTTAATTACATTCTTAAAACATAGGAGATTATAGCCTAAAACGGCACTTTTAGGAACAAAAGACAGAGAATACATCTCTAAAACGTTTAATTTCCCCAAAATGAGAATATATTGAAGAAGCCACTTTCTTAGTCTCTAAACATATTAAGAAATTAGATGATAGATAGATAGATAGATAGATAGATAGATAGATAGATAGATAGATAGATAGATAGATAGATAGATAGATAGATAGATTATTAAATAATATTCCCACTTAGCCAACCCAGCCTTGTGCCAGCTTACATCTATGGAGGGAAATCCGTGATGATTGTTGTTGCCATCCAGTGTGTGTGGCATAGCATGAAGCATTGCTGTCATGTGCTAATTCCATCCCCCCTTTTATTTATTTATTTATTTATTTATTTATTTATTTATTTATTTGAGTATTTTTAACCTGCCTTTCTCCTTGGAAAAGGACGCAAGGCACCTTACAATAGTGAAGGAACAGTATACAGCCCAGTACGCTTGAGACATATTCAAATTTAATAACAGGGAATTGAGGGGCATCTTACAGCATTGAGTGGCAACACTGAAGCTAAAAGAGAACATGAGTAGTTAACGAAACAAATAAAAATTCAATTATGAGGGATGGAACTAACACTGAAAACACAGGTGTATTTATGATGTAATCATGTATAGTAGACCATCTAAATTTATGACAGATGGAAAGTAAACATTGAAAACATACTGTCAATGAAATCATACAAGGAGAGGTGTAAACACAAAGTTCTAAGTGATTATAAACAAAAGTCTGTGTAGTCATGTATGGTAGATTTATATAAAAGTTGTATAATAGGTAGTCCATCATTCCCTTTCCCTTCTGAATACAAACAATTCTTTTTTCCAGGGATCTGGGTATCCAGGAGCCTGCAGCACCAATATTATTCTCCATGCACCTACTGTAACTCAAAGGGCTTGTAACACAATCTGGCAGGCTTCCACTATGATGATGACATCATTGATTTGACTAATATGCAGTAAAGCCTGGAGGAATGAGGGCTGGTACTGCAAAGCATCTGTTGCATCAGATTCGTGGAAGACCAGAATTTTGTAATTATGGAGAGTGTGACATATATTTTACTATTATTTTATAACTCTTTGCACACAACATTTTAAAACTCCACGGGTTTACCTGGGTGAGAGCCTTTGCTAGCTGGATTTTATTACAGATGCACACCATGCCACACTGGCCATGCCCTTTTGTAAGAGAAATTGCTTCCGGCTTGTTTATGTTGGGAATAGTTTCTTCTTGATGTGGAGCTAATGTTGAAGTTCATGGCTAGAGATGGGCACAAATCCAAAAAATGGTGTTTCGTTTCATTTCGTTTCATTGAGGAGTTCATTTCGTTTCATTTCATTTTTCATTAATTTTTGTGAAAAAAATTGTTTCATTGTTTCATTATTCGTTTTTCATTTTTACCCGCTTTGTGCAATTAAAGCATTTACCTTGTGCGGGCGTCCCCCAACACCCCAGACCAGACAGAAAACACTAAATAAATAAATAAACAAATTGATATAACTGAACAAACTGCCTAGCCTAAAGTGAAAGTAACGATGCAGACAGCAATCCCACCCCACCCCGACTCCACTCCACTCCACCACAGACTGCAAGGAGGGCTGGGGGGAGCAAGAGCTTTTATGCCCTCTGGAGCTGCCAGACCTTCCCACTGCAACCTGGGCATGCTATTGGTTGAAGTTGTCCAACAATTTACATGATCCCATCACATGGCTAGCCCATGTGACTGTGCTCAATGCATGATATAGTAAAATAAGGATAAATAAAAAATAAAAATAAATTCAAGGAAGCTATGAATGACTAAAAAAAATACCAGAAAATGAAAAAAAGCATTCTGAGAAAAGGCATACATGCATGTTTTAAGCACCCCTGACCCCCCCTTACATGTTTTTTTAATACCCAAGAAATATTAAGCATGTGGCTGGCATCCATTTTGTGTCATCCTTAAAGGGGGAAAATACATCACAATGTGAGAAAAGATATAAATAAACGTTTTAAGGATCCCAAACCCCACTGGCAGGTATTATCAGGCAGAATAAATAATTTTCGCTGGTTTTTTAAATGAATATTCAGGACGTTTTTTTAACATTTAAAACAGCTCATTTCATTGTGCACCACCATTAACGAAATGAAACATAACGAAACTAATTTTCCTGGTTTGGTTCAGTTCGTTCATTTTTCAGCGCCAGGTTCATTATTTGTTTCGTTACATACATTTCCAAATCTTTAGTTGTGCAGATTATTAGAATGCATTCAGGATCTTGTACATATCTCTCCTGTCTGACATCTTTCACAAGCACTCTGCATGTATGGATTTCCACTGCAAAGTGCACCCTGCTGCCAATGTGCAAAGTGGGTATTTCTGCATGGAAAGGAATCTAATGAATTTCATCGCTTTTCCTTAGCCAAAGCATTAGTCATTTAACAGCCAAAGGGCCACCCTGAAGAGAATGCATCCAGCTTTTCTTTCATTGCACAGCAGTGCTGGAAATAGCTTTACTTGTCATCTGACAAGAGGCTGCACAAATTGCTTGGTCCATAAAAAGAGTGGCAACCTTAAATCAGAACAGACATCAAGCCGTTAATTTTGATCATATGATACCCTGCTCTTTGTATCTCTGTAGATAGATCATCGAACCGCCATTCAGTCCAAAGGATGAGCAACAATGATTCACCCCCTCAAAAAAGTGTAATTACTCAAAGGAATTAGTTTAGTTTAGTTTAGTTTAGTTTAGTTTTTTTAAAAGCAAAGCAAAGCAAAGCAAAGTGTTCTGCTTATATACCACCCCATACCACTTCAAGTAGTCTCTGCACGGGTTACAGTTTTAATTACAGTATGCAGGCTACACATTGTGTGTTAAAAAGCTTCTTCCAGCTGTTATTACACATGTGTTATCTTTTAGACCAGGGGTTCTCAACCTGTGGGTCCCCAGATGTTCCTGAACTGCAGCTCCCAGAAGCCTCCACCACTCGCTGTGCTGGAAAGGATTTCTGGGAGTTCCAGTCCAGGCATATCTGGGGACCTACAGGTTGAGAACCACTGATTTAGACCATTCCTAGAAATAAAGAGGCATGGCATGTTAAGTTGGACAAATAAGGCCACAACATCAATTAATAATGCTACATGGTGCATTAATTAGTTCAAGTTTGGTCTAGTGACTTTTTTGGGGAGTTGCTCCTGCTCCTGCAATCTCCTTAGAACTGAAAAGCTGGAAGGGACCATCTGGATCATTGAGTCCATCCCTTCTCAGGGAGGCCCACTGGGGGAATTGAACTCCCAACCTCTGACACCGCAGCGAGAGACCTAAACCATTGAGCCATGCAGCGGTTCCCAGCCAACATACCCAATCCATCCTAGCTTGGGAATAATGGTCCTTGTCATTCTTTAAGCTCTCCAGTGGTTTTGGTGTCAAAGATAAATGGCTGTGATACATATTTTGGAGTACATAATTATGTACTGCAATCAAAATAATGATAGCAGCCATGTTTTGGCCCCAAATTTCAGGGACGCTTCCTCAAGCTCTTCCCTGAAAGCCTCTGAAATTTGGAAAGGTTTGGGGCTTCAGGGGCTGGGTTATTAGGCTCCAAAGGGGATGCCCTTAAAAATGTTCTAATTGAATCAGGATTCGGAAGCCAAGCTGGCAAAGCCACTAATCGCTCACCCACACATGGGGAGGGGTTACTGTTGCGGTTTCCCAATTCAATTAGAATGATTTTTCTTAGGGACTCCCCCTTTGGAGTTTAATAACTCAGCCCCCTGATCCCAAACTGCTCCAAATTTGGGGAGCTTACAAGGAAGAGCTTGAGGAAGCTCACCTGCCATTTTGGTGCCTCTGGGACCCAGGGGAGCATAGCATTTCATTTCATTTCATTTTGTAACAAAACTACTTCAAACATTCGTAACTAATGAAACAAAACAAAACAAGAGAAACAAAAGAAAAGCAAACACTATATTTCTGATTTGTGCCCATCTCTAATGAAGAATAAAACTGCTTCAGATCACAACTTCCAGAATTAAAAGCAATGAGAGAGGAAGATACATCTCAGAATACCAGCACAGTCAACATCTTCATACCCAGACCATAGCATGTCTCTCTTCCTCTCAATCCTCACACATTAACCATTTTATTTGTCACCTTAGGAGGATTGTTATCATACATGGAACAGTGGAGTTAGGTGGCTTGGCAAATGATGAGTCTCTAGTGATGGTGGATATTTTTTTGAAACCTGCCAAACTAATAGAAGAAATAACTTTCTGGTCACTAGAGATGACTCAGCGGAAAACAGAACAAATGGCATTCTACTCAGTCTATACAGATCCGTGCTTTTCCAGATCCCGTTCTCTCTCCCAGCATCTTCTCATGAACTGGAAATGGACCTATTACTATTAATACTGAAGAAGTGCAACAATAGAAACAATTCCTTCTTGTATTACAGGTGTACCCATGATATTGTTTCCCTCTAAGCCTGATAACATTTTCTGGTTGTAATATGCTTTTAATATCTCTTGCCACCCAGTCACTGCATGACGGCTTCTTAATAGTGATTAGAGATGGGCACGACTCAAAAAAATGGTGTTTCGTTTGTCCTTTGTCGTTTTAGGGGGTCCGTTTCGGTTCATTTTTGTTTTTCGTGATTTTTTTACAAAAAAATCATTTTTGTTTCGTTACGTAACGAAACAAAAAAATGAAAACGAAAACAAAAAATTGCTGTTTCGTTAGCATTCATTACAGTTCAATGTATTTGCCGCAACGAAAACAAAATGCACAACAAAGTTTCTGTTGTTTCAGTTCGCTTCGTTTCATTTTGGAGACAAAATTCATTTTTTCGTTTCGTTACGTGACAAAACGAAAAAATGAAAATGAAAATGAAAAATTGCTTGTTTCGTGCCCATCTCTAATAGTGATGTTTCTGGATGTAGTTAATACTTGAGTATTATATTCTGCTAGCAAATTCATCAAATTCACTTAGTATCAAACAACTTGCCAAAAAAGTATGTCACGTTTGGATGTATTTACACACTTGTCAACAGAAATAGGTACACCTATTCTTTCCATGTGTCACTTTTGAAAAGCTTGTTGGCAGCATTCTAATAATAGATTCTCTGTTACCATTTCACCCCCTTTAGAGTTCAGCAAAACCTAATTGCAACAACAGTTTATTTTCAGACAAATTAAGGCTTCACAGATACATGAGTTTTGCTACCATTGATTATGAGGAACTTGAGATGTTACTTTATTGAAAACCACTGGCACTTTCAAATTTCAAGCTTTGAATTTATGGGATATTTGGGGGGGGGGGATAAAAGGACACACATGGGTCCAAGGGAGCTGAATGTCTTAACAGCTTGCAATGTGCCGAAACTACATACTAGATTTCCATTAATATTCTCATGCCCATATAAAAGAGCAAATTTGGGAGAGTTCAGGTTTTCTTGTTTGCTCATTTGCCATCTTGCTGTCCTCCATTGGGGAGGTGAATTGATTTAAAACAATCAAAACCACCCAGTAACAAGAAGCTAAACAAGGCTTCTATAGGTATGCACGATTTGGAGAGAGAAAGAGAGAGGGAGAGAGAAGGAGACAGAGAAGGCCTCGAAGCTATCCAGGCTTCTGATTAGGTCTACTTGAAAAAGGACTCACACTGCCATTAAATAACTGCAAGAAGGAAAACATTGACCCAGACAATTTGGAAATGTGCTGACACATCCTATTTGACTTTCACCTCTCCATTCCATGTCCTCAGTGGTGAACCTCAACCTCCCAACCTACCTCCTCTTACGATGAAAGTGTAAAAATGAGTGCCAAATTTATTACAAGCTAGGCAATAGTTTGGTGAGATGGTTCAATTGGAGTGGGCTGGAGAAGGCCACGTACAGTCACCTAAAGTCATGCACAGGTTTATTTATTTAATTATTTAATTATTTTTACAGCTTATATGCCACCCACTACCCAAAGGTCTCTGGGCTGCTTACAATAAAAAAGCACTAAAACAGTTAAAACCTTAAAATGTCTATAATAATAGCAATACACTAAAATTGCCATCAGGACCCACAATCCATTAAAAATCTTCTGGAACAGGAAGGTTTTCACCTGGCACCAAAATGTCATCAATGTTGGCACCAGGCAGATCTCACTTGGGGGGGGGGGCATTCCATAGCCTGCTATGCTGTTTAATATGATCCTTGCATCCATATGGTATAGTGGTTTTCGAGGGACTCTATTTGGCCTGCTTCCCTTTGAAAGAAAGGAAAAAGAACCTCTCCTCTTGCTCCTCCTGCATCAGGAAGGAGACTTTCAATGTCTTTTCCCTAAAAGGTACAGCACATTAAAAAAAAGTTGACCCGCCAGAAAGGTGCAGATAGAAATGCTCTGGGGACAGGTTGCTTTTAATCCACTGATGTTTTAACAAGCAACATTGGACTAAGTATTGAAAACCACTCTCTTTCAGAATCCACTCTTCTAATGTCCTCCCCCCCCCACACACACATACACTCACACATCTGCAGAGTTGGAATGAAGTGATAAAGCAGTCTTCAGGAAGCTAAGGGTAAAGAAGTAAGATGGATCCCTAACCTGTCTCCTTCCTCTCCATGTCTGGGGAACTATACTGCAACGTGCCCAATTTTAACCTCTTTTACTGAGGGCCTGCCAGCAACTCTGAATTATAACAGCTTATCATTCACGGCTGGCCCAAAAGAAGTCTAGTTTAAGCATTTTGATTACTGAAGTGAAGGATAACATGGCCTCCCTTATTCCCTCTAAAGGACCTGATGGGACAAGCAGCTGGACCTTACTTTGGCACAGGTGATAGGGGTATCATCCTAAATTGTACCTGAGGGTTACAGGCTAGGGGAGACAGACTTGAACACACAACTCAGCACTCGGACAGTGGGAGATGGGAACACCCTCTGTTCCCCACCACTCAACCCAGGGCAGATATTTTCACTCTGTCTAATCCAGGCCTTCCTCAGCACTTAACAAGATGATTGAAAGAGAAGCAAGGAAGTTTCATTTAACAATGGCATTCCTTTAACACACACACATACACACTAGAAGCATCTATTAAAGAACTGATGAAAGAGTAGGTGGCAACTGCTACACACTTTCAGTTCAAGTGCTGTTAACTGTACAGTATTATCCAAGCAAAAGTCACTTACATTAAATTGGCCATCTGCTTGGCTTTCACCTTCAAATGTCTGCCAGATGCTTAGTTTGTTTGTACAAAAGCCCTTTGCCCATGCAGCATTAACAGCAATGTAGCTTAGATGTATCAGCAAAGTACATCTTTGAATGAAGATGCACTGCAGTGTATACATTGGATAAAGACCAGCAGGGTTTTATGGAGCTCCTCTAGAAATCATATTGATGTTGAAGTCTGCCTATTTTGTGCATCGCTAGAATGTCCTCTACAAGCTCTGAATATTTCAGGGATAAGGAGATCTTAAGGTGTTTGTTTTATATACCCCCTCTTTTTAAATTTTCATTCCCATTCATTTTAAAACAAAAAGCAAAACCAAGGACAGTTCTTGTTTTTCCCCTGGGTTTTCCACACCCAGACTGTATTCCTTCCTTCTTTGGAATTAACTACAGAGTTCCATTCTGGAAAACAGGATGGGAATCTTTTCTTCTGATGTCTTCACAGATAAGGATTAGAGATGGGCACGGAACGAACATTTTTTCGTTTCCGTTACCATTTGTCGTTTCCGTTACATAACAAAATGAAAAAAGAAAATTGTGATGAAAATGAAACGAAATGAACAGAACCGTGAAAATTGTGGTCGTTACATTTCGTTTCCGTTAATGGCAGCGCGCAATGAAATGAGCTGTTTTAAATGTTTAAAAACGCCCCGGACATCCATAAAAACGCAGCAATAATTATTTATATTGTCTGATAATACCTACCAGGGGGGTTGGGGTCCTTAAAACGTTTGTTTTTATCTTCTCCCATTGCGATGTATTTTTCTTTTCCCTTTAAAATGGATGTCGCACCAGCAACAAAATGGAGGCAAGCCATGTGATGTGGGATCATGTTCAACCAATAGCATGCCCAGGTTGCAGACTCGGCGGGCAGGTCTGGCAGCCACAGAGGGCATAAAAAGGTCTGGCAGCCCCCGTCCTCCTTGCAGTCTCTGGTGGGAGTTAGGGTGGGATTGCTGTCTCTGCGACTCTAGCTTCAGTCCTGCAGCCTCCCTGCATGCGTGCGTGCTGTGTACCTCTCGGTGAGTACCCTCCCTTGCCCCGCAGTGCAGTCACTCTGCGGCTGCCTTGCACCCTGGGCAACGCCCGCCGCTGCCTTTGCAGCCTCCCTGCGTACCTAGTCTATACTGTGTCTCTGCCAGCATCCATTTTTTTTCGTGTTTTCCCTCTGGTCTGGGGCATTGGGGGATGCCTGTGCACGGAAATGCTTTAAAAATCGCGCAAAAAACGGGTAGAAACGACAAATGAAAAAATGAAAAATGGTAACAAATTTTTTCCAAAAATTCACAACAAATGGAAACAAACCAAAACAGACCTCTCAACGACAAACGAAAAACCAAAACGCCATTTTTTTGTTTTATGCCCATCTCTAATAAGGATGAATTTTTTGGGGGAGGGGTTTCCTTAAACTGAAAGAGGCTTTTGTGATTCTGTCACTTGACATTTGTTTTGGTTTTTTATCTTGTAATATAAAATGAAAAGCACAACAATATATAGACTAAAACAAAACACAAAACTGTGTTCCTCTCCATCTATGGGACCGCCTGAAAAATCTTTTTTGTCCTCTCCAGAACTGAATAAATTGTTGTGCTGGAGCTTTCCATTTATCTCTTGCAAACACATATTCAATAAATCTACCCCGTATACCATAAAACATGTCTTTTTCAAATCCCCTTTTTTGATCTTTAAATTGCAAGTCAATTTGTCATTTATAGCAATATCCCATACTTCATTAGACCATTTCTCCATATATAATTCATGTTTGGCTTTCTAATTCCTGGCTATTATTAATCTAGCCGCTGTCAATAAATTAGTAATAAATTCTCTCATTTTGAAATCATGATCCATCTTAACAAATATTGATAACAAAGCAATTTCTGAATGGGACTCTACATTCCTTTCAAATATATCACAAATTTTGCAAATTACAAATACTGTATAAAATCCATATCATTGGCAAATTCCATTACTGTGCTATCAAGGCCATTCCTCAGGTCCTCATTAAAGATAGGCATGAACCATCATCAAAAAAATTGTCAACAATTGCTGATTAAATTCTTCAGTTTGTATTCATCAAACTCAACAATCCTGATAAATATGAATAGACAATTTTAGCAATTTTATCAAGTAGTTTCTTCGCATACTTACTTCCACATCATCTGCAGCCTGCTCTTGTCTGGGAAACCATGGGTGGGACCTAGAAACTCCTGGATTGGCAGGTCAGGCAGCCAAACACATGGCTCAAGGGGCTCTGGGAGAGTTGCTCATTTAAGAGGCTTTAAAAGGAGTTTCCTTGCAGCCATTTTACACTTCTTCTGTGAATCAGAGGACAGCTTAAGCCTATCTCTATGTCACCTCTCTGACTTAAGTTCCAGCCTGTCCCTGGCATGAACTAGTGCTGGAATTTTCCTGGGTGGATCCATTTTGTGTATATATAGTTCAGATGTCTGAAACCCAAACTTCACAAAATCTGGAGGGATTGTGGAGGGGAGTGAGGGGAATCGTCTGTATGAGTTTGATATCTCTAGGTCTGATGCATGGTCAAACTGACTAATGGTTCATTCATCAAAAGTTCATGATTTGTAGGCTTTGATGAACTATGAATCAAGATGAATTGCCATTTTGCTGATTTGTGCCCTTCTCTAGTCCTCATTCCTACCCTCATAACATGGAAGTGAAGCAGGATAGGGGTGGTGATACTTTAGAAGCCAAGGGATATTGCATTATGATGTTAACTTCACAAATCAATAGGAATATTAATTAACGTCTGTGGAATTTCTGCCCAGGCTAGACAGCTGTGCAAGCATATTTGTATATAATATTGATAAATAGTTTATATGATAAATGGCTGTGATTGCCTGAATAGTATACTGTACTTGCATAGGCTGCAATGAAAGAATGTTGAGCATAGAACTGAACAGAGATCATATGGTGTAGCTGGAATGTATTAGAAAGTAAATTAGTCTTTTTCAGATAGTTTGCTTGCAAAATCTATACCATACTCAAGACTGTTCATAAGCTGATTTTGATCCCAATGGGTTCAGCTAACTGGCTCTGAAGTTGTTTCTGCCTCCCATCTTTCCAAGCTTGGAACCCAGCTCCCCATTGTATGTGTGTGAATGTGTAGCCTGCATAATTAAATTGTAAGTGGTTCAGAAAGGGCTTTAAAAGGTATGGGGTGATATATAAGCAGTCTACTGTTTGTTTTTTTTAAAAAAAAGAAAGTTAGTAAAGGGTCTGATGAAGAATCTAGTATTTCAGTGTGCCATTCATTATTTGTGAGGAACTTCTGGTATTTTCCTCTCTGGGAGTTTCATGTGACAGAGACAAGTACATGTGACTCACGTGGGAGAAAAGCTTAAGCCAAAAGGCTTTGTGGTCTAGCATAAGACTAGCTGGACCTAGCTTCCTGTTCAAAAACAAAGCTCCCAGAAAGCACCTTAGACAGGAAATCAAGGAACAGCCATATATATAACTGTGCAGTTCTAGATCACATCATACTTCTACACTGTTGTCTATTATTGTCTTCCACAAACACAAAGGTTTTTACTAACTCATTATAACCACATCCAGTGATCCGCCCAGAGTTCCTGATTGGAAGATGGGCAGGATAAAAATGAAATAAATAAATAGATAAATAGATAAATAGATAAATAAATAAATAAATAAATAAATAAATAAATAAAACCAAAGCAAAGTGTTCTGTTTATATACTGCCCCATAGTGCTTCAAGCACTTTCTGGGCAGTTTACAATTTAATTATGCAGGCTATACATACCCCCCCCAGCAAGCTGGGTACTCGTTTTACCCACATCGGAAGGATGGATGGCTGAGTCAACCATGAGCCAGCCACCTGGGATTGAACCCCAGGTCATGAGGCACTGCTATTCCCATCATGGAGAAGGCTGTATTGTATCTGCATGCCACATATATTATAAAGGTGAGGAATCACTCAGATTAAAAAAAGATGGCTAACATCATTTTTATGGTTGGATACAAAGGATTTCAAGCCTGGAGTCAATCAATGGCAGAATCCTAAAGTCTGGACAACTTGTCACAATCAATTGAGACTCATTGATGAGGCACCAGGGCACACCCCAGATGCATGACCAAGTGTGCAACCAGTTAGGTAACAGAGACACACCCCAATGCTTCTTTAGATAGCTGTAGTTACTAGAGATGGGCACGCAACAGAAATATAGTGTTTCGTTTCTATTCATTTCATTTTAGTCTTTGTTTTGTTTCATTTTGTTACTAATGAAATTTTAAAAGAATTTTGGAAACAAAATGAAAAAAATTTGTAACACCATATGGTTCCCCCTGGGTCCTAGAGGCACCCAATTTTGTGGGTAAGTTCCTTGGACTCTTCATTTTAAGTCCTCCAAATTTGGAGAGGTTTGGGGTTCAGGGGACCGAGTTACTAAACTCCAAAGTTGGTCCCCCCAGCTAATCACAAAATTGCTGCTGAGGTTTGCTTATATTGATTGCCCTTTGTTACCAAACCTTGGCAGCACTTTTTCAATTACTGCTGGGGGGGGGCATCAGGTCTGGTTCACAGCAGGTCTGAGAGGGCAAGCGCTGACATCAGTGCTAGCCCTCTCAGACTGCTGATGTGTCAGAATCACAGGGAATTCCCTGGGATGCTGACACAGCAGCAGTCTGAGAAGGCTATCACTGATGTCAGTGCTTGCCCTCTCAGAACTGATGTGAACCGGAGAGTGGAGTAAGGAGGCTTTTGAGGCAGGAAATTTAAAATCCTTCCTCCTCTGCTCTCCTCTAAGGTTAGGTTTTGTGTGGATTACAGGAAGTTGAATCAGTTAACAGCTCTGGATCCATATCCCATGCCTAGGGCTGAGGATCTCATTGAGAAGATCGCCAGCCATAAATTCTTATCAACACTAGATCTGTCCTCTGGATATTGGCAGACTTGACACGTGAAAAAAGCGCGTTCATAACTCATAAAGGCGTGTACGAGTTTCGGAGATTGCCTTTCGGCTTATCGTCCGCACCCAGTGCGTTTCAGAGGCTCATGGACATTGTATTACAAGGTTTACCTTTTGCCCATGCATACTTAGATGACATCATCATTTTTTCTGATTCCTTGGAAGAACATCTGTCTCATTTAGATGCTGTGTTTCAAAGGCTCAGTGATGCTGGACTTACAATCAAAGCTTCCAAGTGCCAATGGATGAAGGGAAAAGTGGTTTACTTAGGCCATCTAGTGGGCAGTGGTTTTATTGAGCCATTACAAGCTAAAGTAGAAAGTGTCAAGAATTGGCCAATTCCTCAAAATAAGAAGCAAATTCAATCATTTTTAGGCCTTGTTGGTTATTACAGAAAGTTTATTCCACACTTCAGTCAAATTGCTACACCTTTGACATGGTGTCATCTGTCAAAATCTGCTGGATGGTGGTGGGGTGAACTGAGCAGGGAAACAGCTGCTGCATCTCGCTGCAGCCCCTTACCTGAAGCAAGATCCAGCAGCAGCTCACAGGTTTAGTTCCTCTGAACTGAAAATCTCATTTAGTTTTGGTTCTTAACTACATGCTGTCTGCTGTCTTGTTTCATTTTGAAATGTTTGAAACCTTATGAAAAAACAAAACAGTGTGTCATTTTTTCTTATGGTGCACATCCCTATTAGTTACCATTTTTAGTGCCTTTTTCTAATGCACAAATGTCTTCAGAAATATGGTATTTAAAATGGACTGGGTTTTGTGTTTGTTTTGACAAATCGGTCATGCGTGGGAGAAAAATCAGTGTGGTGGATTCATCTATTCTTAATCTATTCTAGGAATTTTGTCTTCCAAAAGAAGAGGAACTGAAATACTCTCCTGCTAGCCCATGAGGACAGCAAAGAATTTCCAGGGGTAGGAAACTCAGAAACACACACACACACACATACACACACACACAAACTTGCTACAAATGGTTAAATAATAATATCAACCAAGAGGTCTTGATTTTAAAATCAACCAGAAGGAATAATTTAGTGAGCACTGTTTACATCTCTAGCTGGGAGTGAAAAGAAGAAAGACCTGGGCATGAGAGCCACCAGACATAACACAACTGAACTTTCTTTTCTCTCAGGACTTCTTGCCCTTGAGAACAGGGTAGGCTTGGCTGTTCCCAGAGATGGCAGCTGGTGTCCTGATCTCTGGCAGGCCTGAAGCACACAGATACAAGGTTTTCAATCTGGTGTCGCTGGGTAAATAATAGGCCATGATAAGAAAGCCTCTCCCAACTAGGGAAGTGAAGATAATTTGAAAAATGTCTTCTTATCGTGGAGGAATTATTTTTGCTAAGAATCCTGGCTGAGACTTCCTCCTCATACCAGCAAAGTTGCCTAGCTTTACACACACACACACACACACACACACACACACACACACACACACACACACACACACACACACACACACACACACACACACACACACACACCTTTCTTTGCACAGGAAATGGGCCAGTTCTGCACATCTTAATGCCCTTTGCGAAGGGCACAATTCTTCACTCTCTCTATCACTCTCCTCCCCACCCACGCAACCAAGCTCTCTGAGACTACTCTGCCCTACAAAACTAGTCTTTCTCTGATCTCCCTACCTCAGATGAGATCATTTATTTATTTATTTATTTATTTATTTATTTATTTATTTATTTATTTATTTATTGGATTTTTATACTGCCCATCTGGCAGTGAGGTCACTCTGGGCAGTTTACAACAATTAATAAATTCAAATAATTCATACAACAAAAACATAAAATACAGTAACATAATAAAAATAGAAATAAAAATTAAAGTTCACATTAAAGTAACATAAAATAATGTACAGTGGTACCTCATATAACGTAGCATTTGTATAACGTAAAATCCGCACAACGTAAAAAATCTGGAGATAGGGAATCCTTCCATAACAATAAGAGACAATAGTCTGCTCCGACTCCCATGTCCCTGGCAGGCACTTCACCTTTTCTTCCTAAATATTAACCAGCCCTCCAGGCAAAAACTGCCACAGAGCCACCTCCACCTCCACCTCCGCCTCTTCTCTTTCATCTCTCTCCTTCCCTCCTTCCCCCTCCCCCCACATACAGCGGCTTTCCTTTTGCTTCCTGCTTTAACCGCCCAGCCCTAGCCCGACAGCACAAGCGAACGAGAAGCAAGAGAAGCGGCAAATGAAAGGGAGAAGGGCGAAAGAGGAAGAAGGGGAGGGAAGCGCACACACGCGCATGCACAGGCATGGGAGAGGAGGACGGGCAGCCTTCCTACCAAAAACAACAGCAGCAGCAGTGGTCTGGGGGCTGCTGGGGGCCATCCAGGGCGAATGTCACTGGGAGCCAGAGGCGTCTTTCTCAGCAGGAGCAGTGGTGGTGGTGGTGGCAGTGGAGAGAAGGGAGCCTTGGTGCACCAGGTTATAAAAGCCCTCGCGCTCCCGCACTCTCCCTTCAGACCCCGCTCTCCCTTCAGACCCTGCCCATGGCGCCTGCCTCTTCCCTTCTTGGAAGAGATAAACAGGGAGCCTGACTGACTTGGCACGGCGCACCTTGCTTTGCCTCGCCTGCCCGCTTGCCTCCTAACCTTGCAGCAGCAGCAGTGGTGGCCAAGCTCCAACTCCTTTCCTCCTCTCCCCTCCCAAGCATCACAGCCAGGCTATGCATTGGAACAGATTAAATCTGTTTTCAATGCATTCCTATGGGAAATTGCTATTTGTACAACAGAAAATTTGTATAACGTAATTTCATTTGGAACAAATTATGTTATACAAGGTACCACTGTATTATTATTAGCAAGCTAATCAGTTAAACTCATGATTTAATGGGTGAACACTGAAATTGCATTACATTTGAGGGAATGCCTGCTTAAATATCCAAGTTTTTAATAGTCTTTAAAGGCAGTCAAAGAGGGGGCCAGGCAGGTGTCTGGTGGAAGGTTATTCCACAGGCGAGGGGCAATGGCAGAAAAGGCCCTATTTCTAGTTTTTTTTTTCCTTTCAGGCCTCTCATGGTTTTAGTTGCCTCAAACACCTAGCCTGGGAGGATCAGGTATTATGGGCAGTTTTCAATGGGCGAAGGCGCTCTGACAAATAGTGAGGTCCTAAACTGTTTAGGGCTTTGTATCTCATAGTTAAAACCTTGAAGTTGATGTGGAACTGAACTGGAAGCTAGTGTAGGGCATCCAGTGCTGGGGATATATGATCATATTTTCTAGTCCCAGTCAGCAATCTGGCTGCCATGTTCTGGGTCAGCTGGAGTCTCCACATCAGCCTCAAGAGCAGCCTCACATAGAGACTGTTGCAATAGTCCAGCCTCAAGACTACAATGCATGGACCAGCGCGATGAGAGTCCCCATGTCCAGATAGGGATGCAGTTGAGCATTCTGCCACAGATGGTAGATGGCAGAATGAACCACCAATGCTACCTGAGAGTTCATAGATGGCGTCAGATCAAAGAGAATACCCAAACTGTGCACCTCATTCTGAGCGGGGAGAGTCAGGGAGTTTCCCAAACCACTAATAGTAGGAGCCCCCCCCCACAAGACTTCTGTCTTGTCTGGGTTCAGCATCAGTCTGTTTGCCCTCAGATGGCAGTGAGTCCTTGCTGTTCACATAGAGGGCCATCATTCTGAGAAACAGCCTTGGGATAGTGGTTCCATTCTCACAATGGCAGATGATCCAACAATAGCCAACAGAAGAGATGGGCACGACCAGGAAAAATGACATTTCGAGTTGTACAATGTCTCGGAGCCGCCCGCGTTTGGGGTTTCGTTTTGTCATAAATTTTTCAAAAATTTGTCGTTTCATTTGTCATTTTTTCGTCTGTCGTTAGTACTGGTTGGGGGGGTAGCGGGCTCCTGGAGGCACCTCTCTGGGGTGGGTGCCTCCTCTGGCCCGCTACAAAGGGAAAGCAGGCTCCTGGAGGTACCTGGGGCGGGTGCCTCCTCTGGCCCGCTATGAAGGGAAAGCGGGCTCCTGGAGGCACCTCTCTGGGGTGGGTGCCTCCTCTGGCCCGCTACAAAAGGGTACACATAGCCAATTGGATATGCATACCAAGTTGCAGTGGCAGGCAGAGGCACCTCTCTTTCTTTTGGGTGCCTCTGTGACTCACTACTGGCATACTGGTGTACGGTGCACTTAGGCTGGGGAGGAACAAAGTGAGAAAGCACCACTATGAGCGCCCTCTGGCTCACTAAGAAGGGAAGTGTACTTGGTTCCATTACACAGATCTGGCTTAAGGGTTAGCGCAAGGGCTAGGCTTAGGGTTATGGGTAAGGTTAGGGTGAGTTAGTGGGGTGCACCTCTGGGTGCCTCTCTGACCCACTAAGAAGGACAGTGTACTGGTGTATGGGTTAGGGTTAGGGTTAGGGTTCGGGTTCGGGCTAGGGTTAGTGGGCTTTTTATGCCCGACTGGCACATCCCAGAAGTCTCGGTCAAAACCTGGCCAAGTGGCCATGCAATTGTTGGAATGGCTCCAAAATTTGCATGGTCCACTCCCATGGCCAGCCCATCATTGCGCAGGTGTAAAAAAAATAAAAATAAAAATAAAATAAAATAAAATAATGGAGATGTTTTGTTGCAAGAAAAACCCACTGCTGCTACTGTAAAAGTTCAGGCAGTTTTAAAATAGCTATTTTCACATGTTTCTGTAGTGCTTTGGTGTGTTTTTGGACCACGATTTCAAAATAAATATTGCGGTCGCCCCATTTTGGATCCCCGCCCACAGCGCATGGCATGGCAAGGACAGGATGCCCCCACCAGAGCAGCCCAGGATAGGAGAGGGGGAAGGCCGGGGAACCCCCCCCCCCAGAAACCACCCTTCTGGTAGGTGCCCTCACTCAGGCAGGCATATTTTCGCCTGCTTTTTTGGCCAGGAATCAGGGTTCTTTTATTTTTAAAACTTTTTTTCTGTGCCGCTTGGCAAACGAGCTGCGATGCCAGGAATAACGACAAATCAGACCCAATTTTTCTTTTTCGATTCGAGTTCAAGTTCTGACGGCTTAATTGTCGTTTCCGTTTCCGTTGCGTAACAGAAACGAGAAACGAAAACGAAAATGATAATTTCGCCAAGGCGTGCCCATGCCTAGCCAACAGAGTGAGTGATCCACAGTCACACTACCACCCAGCTGCACCCAGTAAAATAATAAGATGACAAGTTGACCCACAAACTGAAACAATAAGTCAAGCAATGAGGGCAGCAATTGGAGGGGGGGGGGAACAGGAGAGCACACCAAACTAGTTGATTTTGTACTTCATCTGGAAGATCTGTATGATCTTAATGATGGCTGTTCAGAAGGAAAGCAGCACAGCCAGGCAGAACAGATCTCAGTAACTGAGGCTTTGCAGGGGGAAACCACCCACACCTCTGCAAAATCACCTCCTCCAGATATCACCCAGTTTGAGGTCCCCTCACCCAACCATCACCTCCAATTATCTGCTCCAGAATCCAGCTCATTGCAGCCCCTAAACATCCAAAATGGGTTGTTGTTAAAGCATAAAAGGTGGGAAGTCAACCTCAAGTTTCCTCTTCACTCCCGTTGCTGCTCACCCATTGCAGGCATCTCTCAGAGATTTAAGTTGGTTTCATGATTGAAGGTAGCTTCCATCTAGAGTTGAGGCTTGTTGTAAACAGCACACAGAGAGGGATCCAATTTTGTCCAGTCCAGCAAAACAAAGCAGGGTAGGCCAAACGGAGTGAGATTGATGATCATCATCCCGCTGGGTAAGCCGTTTGGGAAGACACCAATTTACAAAAGGGAGTTAGGTGTTTAGTGCCAAAATTGATACAATGAAATAATAATAATAAGGGAGAAACAAAAAGGGAAGGAGGAGGAAGATTAAATGAAAATCAAACATAAAATGATGAGATTAAGTGAAAGCCAAGACAGCACTGAATAGTGTGTCACAAAAAAAAAAAGGATGTGGGATGGGGAAAACCTGCAGAGGAAAATCTCACTGCAAGGAGGAAAAAGAGATTTATATTCTCTCTTGGCTTCTCACCAAGAGTGGGAGGGTGCAATATTCATATCCTAGCTTTGACACTTTCTCAACAACATAAGAAAGTGGGGAGTAAAGAGAATGGACCTGGAGTCAGGGGCATCCAGTTCAGAACGCATCAACGGGGCTTCTGCGTTTATTCACTGGGCTGAAGCCTGAAGTGTTTAGATGGCACAAATTGATTTAATTTAACTTAAAAGAAGTTTTGGAAAGGCACATCATTTGATATATGTGTTGCATGGATTTCCTCTTCATTGAAATGCAATCGTGACATTGATATGGCATTTTTTTAAAAAATTTAACAGTTTGATACACATGCTTTTCACTGAACCCAAACAGCTTTTTAAGCTCTGTCAAGGGAATCCCTCCATCATTCTCAGAAACAAAACATACTGGCAGAAGGCAGAGGTCAGCATTGTGGCATCCCAGAATATTGCTCTGTGGACTAGGTCATTCCATGCCATGCCATGCAGAAACACAGGGACAGCCTTTAAAGAAATTTTCGTATCAGTTAGAACCAATCCAAGGCTTTTTCAGCTGCAGGATGTAGAGTAGCAAGTGCTGTAATCCTAGAATATCCCTCATAATTCTTTCTTCTCCCTCACCTCTCTTGCAGCCTAATGTAGGGATAGCACTAATCCTGTGACGGATTAAAGATCTTCATCTAATCTAAGCATGCTTACATATAAGAAAGTCTGAGTGGCTTTCATTTTTTTTAAAAAAAAACTGTTCATGAACTTATGTGCAACTGGTGGAAGTCTCTTCATGTTCCAGGTCTAGGTTGTATCAGGGCAGCATACTGTACAAAGCCATTAAATAAATAGTGGTTGTATCAGGGCAGCATACTGTACAAAGCCATTAAATAGAGGTAAAAGGTAAAGGTAAAGGTTTCCCCTGCACATGTGTGCTAGTCATGTCCGACTCTAGGGGTGGTGCTCATCACCATTTTCAAGCCGAAAGAGCCAGTGTTGTGTAAGTCCATGGTCACATGGCCAGCATGGCTGCAAGGAAACACTGTGTTACCTTCCCGCTTTTTATGGTGGTACCTATTTATCTACTTGCATTTACATGCTTTCGAACTGCTAGGTTGGCAGGAGCTGGGGTTATCAACAGGAGCTTGCTCCGCTGCATGGCACCTGGGATTCGAACCGCTGTGCTGACGACTTTACAGTCAACAGTTTCGGAGCCTTAGTCCACTGAGGTTGTAGTCTCAAATTGGTCACTTCTCTGACTACCATATGCATGCCTTCTCATCATTAGCTTTCACCAGGCTGCAAGACTTTATTTTTCTTTCCCACAGAGAGGTTTTACCACACACATTTTGCATGCTCTGTCCACTGATCTATATCATGTCAGCCATATTTTGGCACCCATTTTCTCCATTGAGTTAAAGGTGCTTCGTATGTGCTTTTCAGTTGGTTGCATTTCCGCTATCCCCATTTTTGAAATGCCTGTGTCATTTCTTTCACACTTCATTTCTCTGAAATGCATCACAAACTTTGCACATTTGCACATATCTCAAGGAAGGTGTGCTTTGTCTCACAGAATGTCTTGGAAGAAATCTGGAACAGTGAATTTGGGAGAGAATCCTGAATCTACTGAAAATCTTTTTTGGCCCAAAGCAATCAGCATTGAAGAATCGCCAAGTAAACTGCAAGGAAAACAGTTTAAAGAAATAGTTTCTGATTTCTACAGCTGCTTTTACTGTATAATTTGTAACAGCAGCCTCTATGAACATGTCTTGTTGGATGGACAGTTCCCAGCTGGTGACTTGGTCCCATAACAGAGACATCCTTGAAACAGAATTAAGGACTTGCCTTAAAGAAGGAAAACAAATAAAGAAACCTTGGCCCAGTTCTATAAAGGTTATAAAAGCCCAGCTAATAATGTGTGCAGAACCCATATCAAGCAAGTGGCATGTGCCTGGTGTGGATAGAGTTCTTTTTTTTTATAAGCAAGACCAAGTGAAAATGTGCCAGCTGTTACAAATATTATTTTATTGAACGCTCAGTAATTCTGTTTCCCAATGTTACGTTCTGCATAATGCAATTTTATGCACCTGAGCTAGGCATCAGAATTCCATAACTATTTTACATCTCCAGGGCAAAGCTACCACGCATTTACAAGGAGATTTTACAGCATCGATCACAACTGAGCCCAACTACTTATGACAGAAACCATAATATGCCTGAAGACACTCTGAGATTCTGCTTAACAAAAAAAAAAAAAAAAAGGCTGCTAGTTATGGTTAAAAAATATGTTCCTTTAAATGCTGCACTTTGCAGATGGGGGGTTTTCAGGGTGCTGTGTTTTTTGCACACACCAGTATCTGTGCAGACTGGTTCCTTATTGCGTACATCCCAAATAGATGAGACATCTGATGCTGCACTCTATGACTGCTGCTACCTCCGTACGTGTGAGGCCACACATATTGATCTTCCCCCAAACAACAAGATGCAGTACTTCTTTCCATGAAAGGTGATCTGTAGAGTTATACATTTTCCTGGTTGCTCCACTATACTGTTCATATTGAATGATCTCTTCAGCAATAATAATAATAATAATAATAATAATAATAATAATAATAATAATAATAATAATAATAATAATAATAATAATAATAATAAACAACGATTGGGAAAATAAAGTGATTGGATACAAAACTATCGTAGTCTGCTGTGTGATAATAATAATAATAATAATAATAATAATAATAATAATAATAATAATAATAATAATAATAATAATAATAATAATAATAATAAAGTGGATGAAACTATCGACCATATATTGAGTTGTTGCAAGAAAATTGCTGATTACAAACAACGCCATAATTTAGTTGCTCAAATGGCCCACTGGAATTTGTGTCACGACTATCATCTGCCCTTAGCAAAAGAACTAGTGGGATCATAAGCTTGAAAAAGTGATTGAAAATGAGCATGCAACATTACTTTGGGACTTCCAAATACAGACAGACAGGGTTTTGGAGCATAGTATCCCAGATAAAAATAAAATAAATTTTAAAAGCACCAACCAGGGAGCCAGCACTACAGCTGATCAGGGCCTTTTTTAAAAAAGCCCTGATCAGCTGTAGCATGGGCACCCTGCTGGGTGCTTGCAGCAATAAATAATAAATAATAAATAAATAAAAAGCACCCAGCAAGGGGCCTGTGCTACAGCTGATCTACTTCACTCATTAACCATTTTGGTGCCCTCTTGGGCTTAGAGGAGCTCTTCTTTGTGGTATGCACTTGTGCTGGGCCTCTACTACTGTTGTTTTAAACAAGCTGCATGCACTCTGGAGAGACTGTATTCTTTTTACTTTCCCTTTCAATTTCTTTCTAACTAGAATCTGGGCGCAGTCCTGGACCCAGCGCTCACCATGGAGGCCCAGGTGGCTGCTGTGTCCAGGACTGACTTTTTTCACCTTCGTTGAATAGCCCAGATTCGTCCCTACCTAACTGGGGACTCCCTCAGGACTGTCGTGCAAGCACTGATGATCTCGAGACTAGACTATTGCAACGCGCTCTACATGGGGTTGCCCTTGACTCTCCTTCGGTGACTGCAGCAGGTACAAAATGAGGCGGCCAGACTGGTGGTGGGTGTGCGCCAGTTTGACCACATCACCCCAGTCCTGGCTCATCTGCATTGGTTGCCCGGTGCATCCCGAATCAGATTCAAGGTCTTGGCTTTAATTTATATAACCCTCCATGGCCTGGGACCTGACTACCTGGCAGAGCGGATCGACCAGCAGTCAACATCGGCCTGACCGACTAGGTTGTCGCGCTCACACCTGCTGCGGGTGGCCACGCCCAGGGAGGCTCAAAAAACATCCACCCGTACACGAGCCTTCTCTGTGGCTGGCCCTACTCTGTGGAACCACCTCCCCAGTAAAGTGTGCCTTGCAGAGTCCCTGCCAGCCTTTCGGAAGGCATTAAAAACCTTGCTCTTCTGAGAGGTATTTCGTGACTAAAATTATTATTATTATTATTATTATTTTCCACCATCTGTTATCTACCAGCTGTTTTGGTTTTTTGATTGTTTCTTATTTTTAAATTGTTTTATTTAACTATTTGATATTGTTTACATTTGTTTTTTTCTCTGTTGTAAACCGCCCGGAGTTCCTTCGGGAAGATGGGCGGTATATAAGTTTAATAAATAAATAAATAAATAAATAAATAAATAAATAAATAAATAAATAAATAAAGTTTCCTCATCTGAGGGAAGTCTTCCCTTCAGAAATCAAGGGTTTTTTTTTCTGATTTGCTTGACCCTCTTCCCCTGACATGGATGGCAAAGGAGATTGCAGCATGTTCGCTGTTCCCCAGAGGCTCAGTGACATTCACATCCATGACCAGGGTCCCTGAGTATCACACAGTATTAGGTCCAGAGTTGCCTGTGGGCTCCATGGCAAGTTGCTCTAAGGCACAGTCATTCAGCATGTTGAGAAACCCAGTTTCTCTATCTTGTCCTGAGCTCTCATTGGCCCAGTCAATGTGGGAATAATTGAAGTCCCCCCATGATGACTATCCTGTCCCTCTTAGACACCTCCATGATTTGTCTCCTCATATCAAGGTCCCCCTTCAAGATTTTTATCTGGTGGACGATAGCACCCCCCACACACACACACTATCACATTGCTCCTTGGACCTGGTATTCTAACCCACAGTGATTCTATGGTGATTCTATTTGCAGGAACAAGCTTCTTTTTTCAAACAGCACAACTCAGAATGAGCCAACATGGCCCAATAATAACACTTAGTTACTTTTCGGGTTCCAGGGAGTTAACTGCACTCCCAAATAGTCCAGACAGGCCAGCAGCACAAGTCCACAACAGTCCCTTTCTGGGAGGAGTAGAGCCCTCCCTCCTCAGTCAATTACAGAAGCATTTGCTGGTGAACTCAGGTGTCCTTGGAGTAGTATAGTGTGGTCAGCTTATCCGCCCTACGTTTCTATGATTCCTACTACCAGTAGCTGCCCCATAGGTGTAGTACTCTTCTTTGGAGACATGGATAAAGTCCATGACCACCTGGTTGGACTCACGAAAGTAGCAGGGAGAAGAATGGGGAAAAGTTGGAGGAGGACTGACTTACTGGCATCATCTGTGTGGACCAGATGGTTCTTGAGGTGGGGCAACTTGCCCCTGCTGGTTCCTTTGTTGGTGGCATGCTTGTCACTGGTTATCCAGTCTTCTTGCCCCACATCACATCATCTTGGCAGACCTGGGGGCCTCCTTCAGCAACATGAAGAACTCTTACCAATGCCTTGTATCTGCATTGCATGGTCTCCATGGAATGATCTGGCAACACCAGTCCCTCCTGGGTCCCAAAGTCTCCCAGTCAATGGTGTCCACCCAGCAGTCCTTCTCATCATCTCCACTCCCCTCCTTAAATCCCCAGCCTTCCATGGCTTCACCTGTAGCCTCCAAGGCATCACCCAGGTCTGTGTTGCCAGTGCTCTAGTTCATAGGTGAACTGCCAGTTGAGAATCTAGCTGTGACTCCTGAGGAAGTAGAAAGCCCTGACCACTAGGGGATTTGGAGGCCAGTCCCACCACTTCATTACTTCTCTTCCTAATCTCCATCTTCTTCTGATTCTTTGCTGCAGTCTCCATTTGGATTGAACAAAAGTATACATAATATTCCAGATTTAATTCTGTAGTTTTTCCATCGTCACAATTTACATCTTTATGTTCAGATGCAGTCCTGCTTTGACACTTCCTTTTTTCATTTTCCCTAACAGTTGTTTCAAGTCATTGCTGTAACCAGAAAGATATTATCATCTGCATATCTTAAATTTTTACTCCTCCTTCATTTGAATCTAGTCTGGCTCTCCATACAGTATGTTTTGAGTACAGACTGAGCAGAAAGGGGGACAAAATATACCCTTTTCTGACACCTTTGCCTTTAGGGAACCATTCAGTCTCTCCACATTCTGTCCTAACAGTAGATTCTTGACCACAGTACAAATTACACTTCGGGACAATCAAGAGCTCAAGCATGCTCATTTCTTGCAGAACAATGGGCAACTCTTGTGAAACCTACAAAACTATGCTGTGACCCTCTTTTAATTTTCCTCCTTTAAAGTCAAATTTCCCTAATTTTAAAGCCTTCCTCTTCTTCTAACAATTTTTTTCTGTTCCCCTAAAGAGATGCCACTCAATCTAAGAAGACTGGTCTAGAGAGTGCATAAAAAGGAGGTCATTTTAGTATCACAACTTACAAATAGCTGCATTGTCTAACAGCAGATCTGCAGCAAAGCTTGTGCTATTCTTTAGAAAACTTTAAGGACTAATTTCTTAAATAGTGTGCAAGGTTACAATCAGGCTTGATTGCTATTGGATCTAGCAGACTATTGGATAATGAGGAAAGAATAGTAATTTACAACCATTTACTCTTTATTGATGTTTAAATTAAGTGTAACTCTCCCATATAGTGCAAAACATTCAAAACAAAGGGACAATCTTTATTTCACCTCAATACTTTCACAAGACAAGGACAAAGGAAACAACACATCACTTTGAGTGGGAATGAACTGTGTAGCATTAACATAAACATTGCAATTGTGAGTGATGGTTTTATCCATACCAATGCAAAACCCAGAATTTACTCCTATATTTGTTCTCCTCTCTCTCCCCCACCCCTGGGTCTTTTATGGATTTATTTCTAGTTTATTTTCTGTTGATGATAGAGTTCTGGGTTTTGTAATACACACTGTTCCACATGCTACATTAAAATAGCTAAGTATTGACTTTAAGGGCAGCCAACCTCTTTAATAACTGATTTTTCATACTTGCCATTTTGTGTAGCAATGCATGGAATTTTTCTTAATAACATATTGCAGTTAAAAAAAATAAGCCAAAAGATCACCCTACCAGTAACAAAGCACTAAATAATCAATTTCTCTGCTGGATTCAATGGGAAAGTTCACCAAAAGCCCCAAATCTCCCCTTTATCATGACACGAATACCAGAGTTTAACTTTGGAACCAAAATTCCCTGTAAGGTATGCAGGAGTGCGGGTGAACAGAATTCCATTGGAGCCTCATAGCCACAGCCTGGGTTGATGCCTGTTTACTTCTGGGTTTTGGATGAAGCATATCTAAGCGAGAATATCTGAAGACTACAAATGCAGCTAAGTCTACGACCCTTGACTAGGGAGGTGACTAATATTCAAAACAAGAACAAGTCTCATTCTTCGTTATTTTCCAGGTCTTTCCATGTTGAGACATTTGTCTCCAGGTTCATCCTCCACCAGTAGGATTTCTCATCTTCCCATGGAAATGAGACCCTGGCCTCATTTTAACTTTCTCCTGATTGTACTTCTTTTGTTTGTTGCATTGTCAAAATCTGCCCAGCTCAATGCACTTTCAGAGGAATCTTGTGCAGAAAAGAGGCTGTTTTTACACATACATCGTCATAGTTCTTGTATGTCGGTTGTAGTCCATATCTTTTCACAGATTAATATTTATTCCAGAGAAGAGACACACATGAATCTTCTAAGAAGTCATGCAAGATTGTTGTGAAGGGAAAAGAAGGATTTTCTTTTTCAGCATCTCACGTAGAGTGAGAGACAATGTGATCCCTCTCCCAACCATTGAGTGATTGTGGAGAATCTTCACAGATCTGAGTTTCCAGTCCCTCATCTACTAATCAAGCACTGTATCTATATGAGTCCTTCCTGGACCCAATTGATCATGCTCTTCTTTTAACAGGACAAAAGATATTGCTCTTGAACTTAGTTACTGATGTTGTTCCTATTGTTACAATATAATTATTCAGCTTCAAAATGTTTGGTTCAAAGTGAACATTTTTCATTTTGTATTCCCTTACTGATCTTAGATCCATACAACCATCTGAAGATGCTCTTCCGCAGGTATTTGTAATGCATGGAACAAGGATTTGTTGAATGCAGTAGGGCATGCTTCTCACCAAACATGTACAGAATTGTGCTGCCAAATGGGATGCAACACTTTTGACTCCCTGAAAGTAGAAAACATTAGAGATGGGCACAAAATGAAAAGTATAGTGTTTCGTTTTGTTTCATTTCTTTAGTAGTTTCATTTCATTTCACTATTAATAAATTTTTAAATAATTTTCAGAACAAAATGAAATGAAATGATTCATTAATGCCTTCCCTGGTCCCTGTGTTCTTGTTGTTCAGTCGTTCAGTCGTGTCCAACTCTTCGTGACCCCATGGACCAGAGCTCGCCAGGCCTTCCTATCTTCCACTGCCTCCCGGAGTTTTGTCAAATCCATATTGGTTGCATCGATGACACTGTCCAACCATCTCATTCTCTGGTGGTTACTTCACGTCCTTCCTCGAGCCGAGGTCAACTTGCCTCCATGTTGAAATCAGTTTTCAACACAGATCAAGAAGTGGATTTAAAAGATTCCTGAGCTCCAGGATGGGAATCTCTCACCCCGCTTGGAGCGCAGTTCAGGGGGCGTGGTCGGGGTGAACTCGGATTGACACCACAAGGATGTGAGGTTCCGTTCATTTGAACTCGGATTGACCCCACAAGGACGTGAGGTTACGTTCCTTCGAACTCGGATTGACCCCACAAGGACGTGAGGTTACGTTTCTTCAAACTGGTCTCCAGCGGGGGCGCGAACTGCAGCGAGAGGGACGTGAAGTATCAGCCTCTGCCGTCCTCTTTTCCTTTTGCCTTCAATCTTTCCCAACATCAGGGACTTTTCCAAGGAGTCCTCTCTCCTCAAGAGGTGGCCAAAGTACTGGAGCCTCAGCTTTACAATCTGTCCTTCCAGTGAATATTCGGGGTTGATTTCTTTCAGGATGGATAGGTTACTTATTTCTTTCAGGATAGACCCTAGAGGCACCAAAACTTCAGGGTAGCATCATTGGACTCTTCCCTCTAAGCTCCCCCCCAAATTTGGAGAGGTTTAGGGTTCAGGGGATGAGGTATTAGACTCCAAAAGCCCCCCCTCCCAGGGAAAAATCATTTGTAATTAAGGGAACCTCTTGAGGAAGCTCCGACCACAGGGAGACTATTAGCAGCTTCCTGACTCAATAAGAATGATTTTATCCCAGGGGGACCCTCTTTGGAGTTTAATAAGGAAATAAAGCATAAGGAAGTAAATAATAAAAGTTAGAAAGATACTAAAATCAAAATTAAATGGAAGGAATACCATCCAGGCTATAAACACATGGGATACTCCAGTCTTGCGATACACAGCAGGGGTTATAAACTGGACCAGGAAGAATTAGAAGCATTAGGTCAAAAGACAAGAAAAGCAATGACATTAAACCATGTACTACATCCACAAAGTGATGTTAGTAGGCTCTACATGCCAACGAAAATAAGAGGCAGAGGCCTCTTCCAAGTTCAATAGTTACCAAAGGCATAATAAAGGAATACAAAGAAACTAAGCAAGAATTTAAAAGTCAACAAATGCAAAACCGAATAGAGAACTGGCATAGTAAAGAACTGCATGGTCTGTTTATAAGAGACACCAATGATAAGATCAACCAAGAACAAACATGGCTTTGGCTAAGAAAAGCAACACTGAAGAAAGAAACTGAAGTATTAATCATGGAAGCTCAAGATCAAGATTTAAGAACAAATGCCATAAAGGCAAAAATTGATAAATCATTGAAAGATAGTAAATGTCGATTGTGTAAAGATAAGGATGAAACTGTTGATCACATCATCAGCTGTTGCCCAAAACTCACTCATATTGATTACTTAGCCCATCAGAATAGAGTAGCAGCAATGCTCCTCTGGAGCATATGTAAAAATTTCTACCTAGCATCAAGCAAGAACTGGTGGGAGAATCAGCCAGAAATGGTTACTGAAAACGAAGTCATCAAGGTCCTCTGGGATTTCAGAATTCAATGCGACAAACACCTTGTCCACAATACTCCAGACATCATGATAGTATACAAGCAAGAAATACAAGGTTCAAATTGTTGATGTGGCAATACCAGGAGACACAACACTCAGCCGCGAAGACTTTGAAAAGATGACCGAATATCGGGATTTAGAAATAGAAATCAAAAAGCTATGGGATAAGAAAGCAAGAACAATAACAATAATAATTGATGTCTTGGGTGTAATCCCAAAAGACCTGGGTCAACATCTGAAAACCCTCAGCATAGACAAGATCAACATTGGTCAACTACAAATGGCAGTGTTATTAGGAACAGCATATATTCTACGAAGATATCTCCAACCATCCTAGGCTCTTGGAAAGAGCTCGATGATTGGAGAAGGCCAACTCCAGCTTAACACCTGGCAGCTATGTTCATCAGATGATAATAATAATAATAATAATAATAATAATAATAATAATAATAATAATAATAATAATAAGAAGAAGAAGAAGAAGAAGAAGAAGAAGAAGAAGATTATTATTATTATTATTATTATTATTATTATTATTATTATTATTATTATTATTATTATTATTATTATTATTATTATTATTTAGGGATGCAAGCTAGGTTGCTGGAAGAGCCTTATGGTAACCTAGTTTGCATATGAATGAATGAATTAAAAAAGATTAATATTTGTCATTTCATATACATCAAGGTCTCTGGAGTTGATGAATACTAAAGCAAAGCAAAGTGTTCTGCTTATATACCACCCATACCACTTCAAGGAGTCTCTGGAGAGTTTACAGTTTAATTACACTACACAGGCTACACCCCTCCAGCCAGATGGGTACTCATTTTACTGACCTCGAAAAGATGGAAGGCTGAGTCAACTATGAACCCCAGGTCATGAGCAGAGTTTTAGATGCAGTACAGGCATTTAACCACTGTGCCATGAAGCTATGACTATTAGATGACTGAGCATGATGAATATTGTGATTCATTTTTTTAGTCATCCCCATCTTTAATCTAGACTAATACCTTCTATATCTCTTGTCTTACTTGTCCTTCCTAATATCCTTTCACAGATCTATTTCAATCACTTGTAACCCGTACAAGTGGTAGAGAGCATGGACAATAGTTAGAGGTGATGTGGGCTGTAGTCCATATCTCCAGAGGGTGCCAGGCAACCTACTTGTCCTTTAAGAGATGGTCAAAGGCATTTGAGTGGAGCAATAGTGGAGGAAATTGTCTGCTAAAGAGCCACCAATGGATAGCCAGCAAGTGCTTGCAAAGAGTGAGCTCTGCCTGGGTGTAGATGAAATGCATGAGCATTAAAAATATTCAAATGCACAGAAAAGCAGCAAGCGAAAGGAAATGGAAAGTGTGAATTCCCTGTAAAGAATGGGTTGAGTTGGCATGAGATGATGAGAAAAGGGAAGAAGCTGGCCTTTGGTGACTGAGAGCTTCAAGACAAAGAGCTACTTCTTCATTCTGTCGCTGTCCAGGGTGCAGGTTGCATCCCTTTGTGAGCTCATCACCTGGGCTTTACACTATTTCACACACTGAATTTCTGCTTAATGCATTTAGGTACAAGTTATGGTAGGGTATGTACTGTGTTGTCTTGTTTAGTTTCAATTTGATTTAAGACTGAGTATGTGTATGACTTAGCTGCCTAGATGCCCTAAGCACATCTTATCTCGCCTGATTTCAGAAGCTAAGCAGGGTCAGGCCTGGCTAGTACTTGGATGGGCAACCACCAGGGAATACCAGGTGCTGTAGGCACCTGGAGTAGGAACTGGCAAGCCACTCCAGTATTCCTGCCAAGAAAACTCCATGGAAATGGGGTCACGGAGAGTCAGTCATGACTGTAATGGCACAACACACATATGTGTATGACTTGTGTTGATTACTTATTTCTTATTTCTGGGCTTTGGGTACTATGGCTTCACCTAGTTTTAGCACTATAGGGCTTCCCTTTCTTTCCCCCTCCCATCCATTGTTTCCTTTATGACTTTAATTGTTTCCTCCTCCACCACCACCACTTCATCCTCCTCCCCTCCTCCTCCTCCTTTAATAATGTTTTCTATTGAAATTTAAAATTACATAAATGCAAAACAAATGAAAACATTTACCTATTTCACTGTGCAAACCACCTCTGACACAGGACTTATTCCATGCTTATAATCCTTAAGACAGCGAACTTATTTCTCTCCAGAAATATATTGAACCTCCTCTGGTGGATCCCCCCTTTCCTTTTTGAAATACATATACCAACATTTTTCCATATTAAATTAAAATCTTTACTTTTTTTCTCTTTTTTTCTTTTCTAATTTTGATTTCATAAGTTAGTTTATCATTAACAGCCATATTCAACAACTCCTTATACCATTCATATGATGTTATTTGGTTGCTGAAATGTCAATTTTTAACAGAAATTATCCTTGCCATTATTAAATTATCACACAGCAGACTGTGCTGGATTTTGTATTACCAATCACTAGTCGAACACTTCCCAAGCGTTTAGGACTATATGATGTATCGGAGAATTATGTGAGCAGATCCCAGTAAGGTATTATTATTATTATTATTATTATTATTATTATTATTATTATTATTATTATTATTATTATTATTATTATTATTATTATTATTATTATTAGAGATGTGCATGACTTGAATTTTTTTTTCGAGTTGTCGTTAGTCGGGCCGGTTCTGTTTCGGGTCGTTTCCTTTTTTTGTGAAAATTCACAAAAATTAGTCGGTTCGTTTTTTTTGTTGTTGTCGTTAGTACTGGTTTTTGGGGTGGGTGCCTCCTCTGGCCCGCTATAAAGGGAAAGTGGGCTCCTGGAGGCACCCGTGGGTGCCTCCTATCCTCACCCACTAGGAAGGGGAAGCAGGCTCCAAGAGACCCCTCTACATGGGGGTCTCCCCTCCTCACCTGCTGCTGCTGCAAAATGGTATGCAATAGCCATATGGATATTGCATACCAGTTGTGCAAATGTGCAGACAGTGACTGTGAAGACTAGTGGATGGCACTGAACCCAGAGCCATAGGTGAGATGCCTAACTAAGGCTCTCGCAACACCATGTCTCACACAGAAGGGAATTGTACTTGCGTGTAGTGCAATGCAAGTACATCTGGCTTAGGGTTAAGGTGGGTTAGGGTTAGGGGTAGTGTTAAGCTAGTGATGGGTAAGGTTACGGTGGGCTAGTGGGTTGCACCTCTGGGTGCCTCTCTGACCCACTAAGAAGACGGTCTGTGACATATGGGTATGGAGTCAAGGGTTAGGGTTAGGGTTAGGGGGCTAGGGCAGGTTTTAGGGGGCTTTTTGGCACATCCCAGAAGTCTCCATGGCCAAGTGGCCATGCGATTGGTGGGATGGCTCCAAAAATTTGCATGGTCCTCCACTCCCACATGGCTGGCCACTCGGCCAGCCCATCATTGCGCAGGTGTAAAAAAATAAAAATAAAATCAATGGAGGACAGAGGAGGAGAGGAGATACATTTTGTTGCAAGAAAAAACCCACTGCTACTGTGAAAAATCTGGCAGTTTATAAATTTTCGCGTGTTTCCGTTGTGCTTGTGTGTTTTTGGACCACAATTTCAAAAACAATATTGTGTTCGCCGCCCCATTTTGGATCCCCCGCCCGCACCGCATGGCATGGCGACTTGAGTCCGGCTGCCCAGGATGGGGGGGAGGTGGGACCCCCCCCTCCAGAAACCACCCCTCCGGTAGGTGCCCTGCGCCCTTAGTCAAGCAGGCATTTTTCCGCCTGCTTTTTTGGCCCGGGAATGGGTGGGGGAAGAGTTTAAAAGTTTTTTCCTGTGCCGTCCGTGCTGCTTGCTTGCGCTTTAATTGTGGCGGCCAGCGGCCGGCGAGACTGGGCTTTTTGCTGGCTGCCTGCGAGCCTGCGGCAAGTCCCACCAGAGCAGCCCAGGACGGGGGATGGGGGGGAGGCCGGGGACCTCCAGAAACAACCCCTCTGGTAGGTGCCCTGAGGCATGGCAGGCATTTTTCCGCCTGCTTTTCGGCCGGGAACCGGATTTTTTTCACTTTTAAAAACATTTTTCTGTGCCGCATGGCATCACACGATCGCGCGATGCAAGGAACAAGCACGACAAATCAGACCAAAATTGTTCGTTCGTCGGTTCGAGCTCGAAGTCTGGTGGAGTAATTCCCATTACCGTTTCTGTAGAGTAACGGAAATGAGTAACGGAAACAGAAACGGGAATACCGCTAAGTCGTGCCCATCTCTTATTATTATTATTATTATTATTATTATTATTATTATTATTATTATTATTATTATTATTATTATTATTATTATTATTATTATTATTATTAACCGCACAGCTATCTACGCTGGATTTTGTATTACCAGTCACTAGTCGAACACTTCCCAAGCGTTTAGGACTCAGTAGACATGGGCACAACTTGGCGAAATTCTTGTTTCCATTTTCGTTCCTCATTTCCGTTACGCAACGGAAACGGAAAACGACAAGCCGTCAGAACTCGAACTCGAACTGATAAATGATAAATTGAGTCTGATTTGTCGTTGCCGTTCATGGCATCGCGCGGCGATCGCGCGATGTCAAGCGGCACAGGAAAAAAGTTTTAAAAATAAAAAAAATCCCAATTTCCAGACAAAAAAGCAGGTGAAAATATGCCTGTCTGAGGGCACCAACCAGAGGGGTGGTTTCTGGGGGGTGGTCCCTGGCCTCCCCCCTCCTGTCCTGGGCTGCTGGACCTGGTAGCAGGCGGGGGGGCATCAGTCTCGTCGTCTCCATTTGCCATGCGGTGCGGAGGGATCCAAAATGGCGACCGCAATATTTTTTTGTAATCATGGTCCAAAAACCCACAAAGCACCACAGAAACATGCAAAAATTAGCTATTTTAAATGCTTGAATTTTTACAGTAGCAGCAGTGGGTTTTTCTAGCAATAAAACGTCTCCATTGATTTTATTTTATTTTATTTTTATTTTTATCTTTTTACACCTGCGCAATGATGGGCTGGCCATGGGATGGGACCATGCACATTTTTGGAGCCATTCCACCAATCGCATGGCCACTTGGCCAGGTTTTGATTGAGACTTCTGGGATGTGCCAGTCAGGCATAAAAAGCCCATTATAACCCTAGCCCTAGCCCTAACCCTAACCCTAACCCTAACCCATACACCAGTACACTTTCCTTCTTAGTGGGTCAGAGGCACCCAGAGTTGCAGCCCGCTAACTCACCCTAACCTTACCTGTAATAATCCTAAACCTAGCCCTTGCCCTAACCCCAACCCTAAGCCAGATCTGTACTCGCATTGCACTACACGCAAGTACACTGTCCTTCTTAGTGAGTCAGAGGGTGCCCAGCAGAGGCATTCTTCTCTCACCTCGCTCACAGTCCAAAGTTCCGAAAAACTCCAAACCTGTACGCCAGTATGCTGTCCTTCTTGGTGAGCTAGAGGCACCCAAAAGAGAGGTGCCTCTGCCAGTGCCACTTGGTACGCAATGGCTACCCTTCCTTTTCCCTTTGTAGGGGGCCAGAGGAGGCATCCACCCCTGAGAGGTGCCTCCAGGAGCCTGCTACCCTACCCCCCCAAACCAGTACTAACGACAAACGACAAACAAAACGACAAATTTTTGAAAATTTTCGCGACAAACAGAAACAAGCCGAAACGGGCCGGCTCTGACACACGACAACTCAAAACGTCATTTTTCCTGATCGTGCCGATCTCTAGGACTCAGTGATGTATCGGCGCATTATGCGAGCAGATCCCAGTAAGGTGACTTTTTGCATCTTACTGATGGTGACTTTGTCAACTCCAATTTCTTCTAAATACTAGCTTAGCTCTTTAGGCACCACACCCAGTGTGCCGATTACCACTGTGACAACCTGTACCGATTTATGCCAGACTCTGAAGTTCAATTTTCAGATCCTGATATCGGGTAATTTTTTTCAAGTTGTTTCTCAGTGACTCTACTATCACCTGGTATAGCAACATCAATGATCCACACTTTTTTCTTCTCCACAATCACAATATCTGGGGTATTATGCTCCAAAACCCTGTCTGTATTCGGAAGTCCCAAAGTAATTTTGCATGCTTATTTTCATCAGTCATTTTTTCAGGCTTATGATCCCACCAGTTCTTTGCTACCGGCAGATCATAGTTCTGACACAAATTTCAGTAGACCATTTGAGCCACTACATTATGACGCTGTTTGTAATCAGTCTGAGCAATTTTCTTGCAACAGCTCAATATATGGTCAATAGTTTCATCTGCCTCTTTGCAGAGTCTACATGTGGGGGACTCAGCTGATTTTTCTATTCTAGCCTTAACTGCAATTGTTCTGATAGCTTGCTCTTGAGCTGCAAAAATCAGGGCTTCTGTCTCTTTTTTCAGTGTTCCATTGGTGAGCCATAACCAAGTCTTTTCCTCATCTACTTTTACTTTTACTTTTTCGAGGAACTGCCCATGCAATGTTTTATTATGCCAGCTAGCAGCTCGTATTTGCATTGTTGTTTTCCAGTATTTACCCTTTGTTTGCTTTACTTTAAACACCTCCCTGTTCTTAACCTCCAATATTGCTGGCTCTGTACTATTTTTTACATAATCTGCCAATGCATGCTTCTCTTCTTCAACTGTCTGCTTCACTTGCAGAAGACCTCTACCACCTTATTTTCTAGGTAAATACAGCCTGTCAACATCACTGCATGGATGTAATGCATAGTGAATGGTCATAAGTTTTCTTGTTTTCCTATCTAGACTACCTAGCTCCATCTGAGTCCAGTTTATTATTATTATTATTATTATTATTATTATTATTATTATTATTATTATTATTATTATTATTATTATTATTATTATTATTATTATTATTATTAATTAACTAACTAACTAACTAACTAACTAACTAACTAACTAAATCCACTTCCTCTTTCTTCAATTGCTTATTTGCATTCATATTCAGCAATACAACCTCAGGGGACATTTGAACCCTTTCCTTTATTGTTTCTTGCATTTCCTTAAAATCAGTGTCCTTTCCCTCTTTCTTATTTCACACAACCATAACACATGCAAAAATGTCTGTTTGTCTTTTCATCTCCAACACACTGGGGATATTTTTGTATTTTTATACTCAACTTTACCAGCATTATATACCATCCCCAATGCATCTCATAACAATTCTCTTTCACTCTTACTGGGATATTTTTAATTATTCTTTTATACCACATTTTGATCCTTTCTTCCTTTAAAATTTCTTTATTAGTATCTTCTAGCCATATCCTTTTAACTTGTACTCTTTATATTCCCATTGTATTAATAGTTTATATATCTTACATACCATTCCTTTTGTACTTTATTCTTTATTTTGCTTCTCTTTTCTATAATTTCTACAAATTTGGTCAATTTTCTGCATTCTCCTACTTTGGTTTTCCATTCTTTAGTCCATATCGCCAACTTTATAATACCTAAGCAAGAAATTTCTTCTCCTAAATTCTCTTTCATTTAGGACTTTGCATTTGTTTCATCTTGTCCCATACATGGTTTCCTTCTTCCATTTGGTTTGGATTGGTCTGCTTGGCATTAGAAAAAGGAAATGTGTCGCTGTGGCTCCCTCCCTCCTCCCTTGATCTCATCTCCCAATACAAAGAATACCTATTCCTCATCCTGCAGAACTGAGCAGCCATCAGCAACACCTGGAGGAAGGAACATGGAAGACACATGCAAATTCAGCGATGGCTTGCCCCATCTTTGAAATATAATCTATTGGTGGGCTTTTCATTTCAAAGTGGTCAGCTTCCAAAATGAAGTGCAGGAGCCCAGCTTTGTACTGGGCTTGCATGGGCACAAACTCCAACAAGAAAGCAGCCTCTGACGTGTCATCTTTCCTTCTCTCCCTGGTGCTGGCCAATCAGGAGTTGTGGAGGGAAATGCATCATCCCACCTCCCTGTCTGATTGGCCAGCTCCAGGGAGAAGGCAAGATGATGCGTCCAAGGCGTCTTCCTTGTTGGAGTTGTGCACCACATGAGCCCAGCGCAAGGTAAGGGATTGGTTGATTTCATTCCTCCGGTTCCAAATGTCAGCTGGGCTCCTGTGTTTCATTTCAGAAGCTGACCACTTCCAAAATGAAAAGGTAATCTTTAACATAATCTGCATGTAATTTAGCAGACTTAATCCTTTTTATATGATATCCCTTGATGGTAGCCTTGCCAAGCTTCATGGAGATAAGTAAAAACAGAACACACACCCAAAGATATAACTCATCAGGTTCTTCTGAATGTTATTTGGTTTCCAAACTTAGGCATCATTCTGCCACCTGGATTGAATCAGGACTTACACATACCCCCAACTGGAAGTCTTCAATTACTTTTAATAGGGCAATCCAGTGCACTTGGTTGTAAACAAATGTTTTGTTCAAGTGATAGTTGTATAACTAACATGTCCTTGAAACAATCAGATGCCCTGAAAGTTGTAGAGCAAGAGAACAGAGATCAGAACAAGGAAGAAGAATATGAAGAGGAAAGAGACCCTCACCACTGTCTGTTCCAGGAATATGTTCACATAAGCACTTATACATTCAAATGATAGCATCATGATCAGTAGATATTAGCAACAAGATCCAAAGTGCAGACAATACAGTATTGCTGACTGAAAATTTAAATGGACAGCACTAGAGAGGTTACTCAATAAAGTCAATAAGGTAAATAATTAACACAGTCTACAAGTAGATGTTAAGTTCAAGTTCACGGTAATCAGTAAATTAAGTGCACAGGAATCAGTAAAATGTGAACAACTCAAGAAATTCATTTGAAGATTCAAAATGGAAGTGGGGAGCAGACTGACAACAGTAAATTAACCAAATAACAATCAAAAATAATAATATAAAAGGGAAAGAACACATCAGTAACTGTGGAGACATGACTATAAAGGACTCTGGCAATGTGGGAGTGCTGTCTGTTCCTAAGCCTGAGGAAGCCGTTGACAGGAGAATCACAGCAGAAGAAGGAAGGGAAGGGGTTAACATGCCCGCTCTGGTGTGTGAAGGCCAGGAGGATGTTATAAGGCAGAAGTCAGAGTGCACAGAACTTGGATGGGGAAGGAGATTTCAAAGAGGAGAAAACGGCTAAGGGAAAGGGTTATAAAAGGGAGGAGCCAAGGGTTTTATCCCCAGATTGGGACTATGTCTGGATGGAAAACCCAGACACTGGCAACTGGGAGAAGTTAATGATGCCCAAGAAGGAGGCAGAAAGGTAATGGAAATGAGCCCATCACCTAAAGTGCTATTATAGAGCAGAACCTGAAAAATAAGGCTACCAAAAGTGGATGCATCAATTATGGAAAGTAGAATATCCGAACTCCATGATAACTGAATTATGATTAGCTGATCAGCAAAGATATATTATCAGAAACAAGGTGCTTAGTAAAGTTGAACTAGAAAAAATATGGAGGAGTTGTGAAATTGGAGGTCAACAATTTATCCAAATAGGAGGAGAAAATAGATTAATAACACTTGGGGACATCAAACAGTCTGAAGTTGAAGAAAATATGGATGTTGTGCAAAAATGTAAAACAAAAGAAGGTTCAATTAGGATTGGAATACTAGCAAGGCTCACTATTAGGCAGCAAGAATTGAAGAATAAAATACTGACACATGCTGCATTAAATGAAGAGAGGGGAAGGCTCCTGATTTTAAAGACTGTGCCTAGAAAAAAATTGGTACTATTGATGAACAATGTAATCTCTGCACTTGCAACAATCCAGATAATGTCAATTGAACAGATAAATCAGCTTGCTTATAGTGCAGCAGTAATAATAATGGAAGAACTAGAGATTCCACAATTGAAGCCACACCCAAAATGCATTGAGAAACCACAGTGGAAAATCAGACTGGAGCTTAAAATCAAAAGACTCTGAGCAGATGTGAGTAGCTTGAAAACCCTGCAGGAGGACAAATTAAAGAATGGTAAGATCAAGAAATATGTGACTAAAAATACTGGCTAAGTACAAGGAAAATTGTAGAAACACTAGAAATAGTGAAGCAGTAAATAACAGCAACAGCTAGGGAAAAAATGAAAGATATGAAGCTAGAAGGTAGGGATAAAGGATGAAAAGCCTGAAAAAATGGCAACCATTCAATTTTGGAAATACATATGGGGGACTGAGAAAGACTATAATAGAAATGCTCCAAGATTTTGAGAAGAAATTCTCCAAGTGCACAATGGACCAACTAGAAATAACAGCTGATATGATCACCAAAAGAGTGCAAAGAGTCAAAAACTGGACATCACCTGGCAATGATAAGCTGCATGGGTTTTGGCTTAAACACCATGGAAAAATGGCCCAACAATTTAATGAAATGTTGAGGAGGGGTTATATTAATGAGTAGAGATGGGCACGAAACAGAAAAATGGTGTTTCGGTTTTTGTTTGTCGTTGAGAGGTCTGTTTCGGTTCGTTTGCGTTTGTCGGGAATTTTTGGAAAAATTTCGTTACCATTTTCCTTTTTTGTTTGTCATTTCTACCCACTTTCTGCGCAATTTTTAAAGCATTTCTGTGGGCAGGCATTCTCCAATGCCCCAGAACAGAGGGAAAACACAGTGACTGCACTGCAGGGCAGGGGAGGTTACTCACCAAGAGGTACGCAGCACGCACATGCACAGGGAGGCTGCAGGACTGAAGCTAGAGTCGCAGAGACAGCAATCCCACCCTAACTCCCACCAGAGACTGCAAGGAGGACGGGGGCTGCCAGAGCTTTTTATGTCCTCTGTGGCTGCCAGACCTGCCCGCCCAGTCTGCAACCTGGGCATGCTATTGGTTGAACATGATCCCATCACATGGCTTGCCTCCATTTTGTGGCTGGTGGTGACATCCATTTTAAAGGGAAAAGAAAACTACATCGCAATGGGAGAAGACAAAAACAAACGTTTTAAGGACCCCAACCCCTGGTAGGTATTATCAGACAATATAAATAATTATCGCTGTGTTTTTACGGATGTCCAGGGCGTTTTTTAACATTTAAAACAGCTCATTTCATTGCATGTTGCCATTAACAGAAACAAAATGTAACGACCACAATTTTCATGGTTCTGTTCGTTTCGTTGCATTTTCATCACAATTTTCATTTGTTGTTTCGTTATGTAACAGAAACGACAAACGGTAATGGAAACAAAAAATGTTTGTTCCATGCCCATCTCTATTAATGAGTGGTTAACAACTGGTAAAACCTATTTGATTCAGAAGGATCCAACAAAAGGAGCAATACCTGAAAATTACAGGCCAATAACATGTTCAACAACTATGTATAAACTGCTAACAGGCATCATAGCTGATAGAGTCCATGATTATTTGGAAGCAAATAACATCATGCACAAAAGATCAGTTACTGATTGATAAAATGATCCTAGAGAACTGTAAAACCCGAAAAATTAATTTATATATGACTTGGATTGACCATTAAAAAAGCTTTGATTCAGTACCACATAGTTGGATTATTAAGTACCTGGATGCCATTGGAATATGTAAAAGTATTAGTGCCCTAATTGAAAATGCAATGAAGAACTGGAAAACAGAATTGTTTGTCGGGGACGAAAGCTACGGATTGGTTAGCATTAAACGAGGGAATTTTCAAGGTGACTCTTTGTCACCTCTGCTATTTACTATTGCCCTGATTCCCCTCTCAATAATTTTGCAGAAGACAAATTTAGGGTACCAAACTGCTAAAAATTCAGGGAAAATTCCTCATCTATTGCATATGCATGACTTAAAGTTGTATGGAAAATCAGAAATTGAAATACATCCACTGACCAACACAACCCGAATTTTCAGTACTGATGTTAGTATTGAGTTTGGACTAAACCAGGGGTCCTCAAACTTTTTAAACAGGGGGCCGATTCACTGTCCCTCAGCCACTGTTGGGGGCAGAACCATTCCAAAAAACCCAGCTGGTGCCTGCCACTACTTTTTGAGCCCCCCCCAGGCATAAGTCACCTGAATCTCCCCACCCACCCCCTCACATTTATTTTACCTGTGCCCAGTCGGGTAGGGTGCATGTGGAGGGGGCATCCAATTGCCACTGGCACAGTGCTCTTCAGCCACCTGTTTGGAGGTTTTCCCCAAAACATTTCACCCCGAGGCCTAGCAGGCCTAACCAGGCCCGTGCAGCCTAAATGGAGGCCCAGCCTGGACTGCACTACTTATGTGGCATCCCATGTCCATGCTGTAGCTTCCCTTTATCCAGGCCTGCCTGCCTGTTGGGGAAAGGGAGGGCCTACTGGATACCCTCCACACCATGCCTACTGCAGCCTGCCTATCCCAATGGGCCCACATGGCGGCTCCAGTGGCAAGCTCCCTGTAGCCCCCAGGTGTGGCTCCAAGGGGGTGGGGAGAGGGAAGGCCCAACCTGCTTCACACACCCCAGCCCAACATCATTCTCCTTGCCTGGTGCCTGCTCGGCAAGTCCACTTCTCCCACAACTGCAAGAGGGTTAGGGAAGGGCATGTCCTGCTCACCCCTCATCAAAAAGAACCATTGAAATGGGGAAACACACACACACATGGGAACTGGCAACCAAGGCGCTCCATCATCTCCCCTACCCCACTAGGCACTTGGAGGGTCCTGCCTCTATTTCCAGCTGGCTGCCCCAGTCACTGGGAGATACACTCTGATTACCAAGCCTGTCTGTAATCTGCCACCCCCATTTTGGCAGCCATTACACAAGCTCAGGAATGGAAGGTAGGATGGGGTAACTGTGGCAGAACAATATGCACTGCTCATAAGGAGGGTGGAAGGACAGAGGCCCAGGGAAGTTGAGGGGTATGATTATGGTAGTGTGTGTCAAGATGCTACAAAATGGCACTTCCCTTGCTCCCACACCCCATGAAAACTGCATTGGTGGCTGCTGCTGTGTGGTGCATTTTTGGCTCAAGTGGAGGGGGCAAGTGGGACATCTGCAATGGCTGGTGGGCTGGATTCATGACCTGGCAGGCCTGATCCAGCCCCCAGGCCATAGTCTGAGGACCCCTGGACTAAACAAATGTGCCACAATGGCACTGAGAAAAGGAAAAATCATGGAGAGTGAAGGAATTGAAATGTCAAATGGACAAAACATAAAGTATCATCAGTCTGAAGTCTATAAATATCTGGACATTAGATAATATCAAGCATGGGCAAGAGAAAAAAGTGGTCAGTAAAGAATATATGCGAGGGGTTAGAAAAGTATTAAAAAGTAAGCTGAATGGGGGTAACACTATCAAGGCCATTAATAGCTGGGCCATACCGGTCATCAGGTATACCGCTGGCATTATAAACTGGACTCAGATGGAGCTAGATAGTTTGGATAGGAAAACAAGAAAACTTATTGACCATTCACTATGCAATACATCCATGCAGTGATGTTGACAGGCTGTATTTACCAAGAATATTAGGTGGTAGAGGTCTATTGCAAGTGAAGCAGACAGTTGAAGAAGAGAAGCATGCATTGGCAGATTATGTAAAAAATAGTACAGAGCCAGCATTATTGGCGGTTAAGAACAGGGAGGTGTTTAAAGTAAAGCAAACAAAGGGTTAATACAGGGAAACAACAATGCAAATACGAGCGGATAGCTGGCATAATAAAGCACTGCATGGGCAGTTCGTTGAAAAAAATCAAAGGAAAAGTAGATGAGGAAAAAACCTGGTTATGGCTCACCAATAGAACACTGAAAAAAGAGACAGAAGCCCTGAGTTTTGCAGCTCAAGAGCAAGCTATCAGAACAAATGCAGTTAAGGCTACAATAGAATAGAATAGAAAAGAAAAGAAAAATCAGCTGAGTCCCACACATGTAGACTCTGTAAAGAGGCAGATGAAACTATTGACCATATATTGAGCTGTTGCAAGAAAATTGCTCAGACTGATTATAAACAGTGCGATAATGTAATGGCTCAAATGGTCCACTGGAATTTGTGTCAGAACTATCATCTGCCCATAGCAAAGAACTGGTGGGATCATAAGCCTGAAAAAGTGACTGATGAAAATAAGCATGCAAAATTACTTTGGGACTTCCGAATACAGACAGACAGGGTTTTGGAGCATAATACCCTGGATATTGTGATTGTGGAGAAGAAAAAAGTGTGGATCATTGATGTTGCTATACCAGGAGATGGTAGAGTCACTGAGAAACAACTTGAAAAAATTAACTGATATCAGGATCTCAAAATTGAACTTCAGAGACTCTGGCATAAACTAGTACAGGTGATCCCGGTGGTAATCGGCACACTGGGTGTGGTGCCTAAAGAGCTAAACAAGTATTTAGAAGAAATTGGAGTTGACAAAGTCACCATCAGTCAGCTGCAGAAAGCCACGTTACTGGGATCTGCTCACATGATACATCATATAGTCCTAAATACTTGGGAAGCATTTGACTAGTGATTTGTATTACAAAATCCAGCAAAGTTAGCTGTGTGATGATGATGATGATGATGATGATGATGATGATGATGATGATGATGATGATGATGATGATGATGATGTAAACAAGATAAATAAAGAAAAGGGCTCATGATAGGAGTACAGTCAGCAGTGATATAATTGGAGGGCACCAAGAGCTCAGCAGCACACAAGGAAGCAATCAGCACTCCACACTCAGTTCCAGACCCCTTTGCAGATTTAAGATTCCTGTTCCATGGATGTTTCTGAAAGGCTGCTGACAGTCCTCCTGATGCTACTGGAGTGAGAGAGAAAAAAATATCAGGTTATTTAACAGACCAGGGTTGACAGGAAGGGCACCATCAGAGAATCATGAAAGCAACACAAAACATGCATATAGCCCTCTTTCTTAAATACAAACAATTTGTGTTTGACAGTTTCTTTTTCCTGCAGTTTAAGAAGTTTCTTAAAGAACACAATTTGCATGAAAGGAAACCTCTTCTGTATTTGGGGTCTTTTGTTTTGTATAGACATATGAGGCCCATCCCCAGATTTGTTGGTGAAACCAGTTTGGGAGTAACAACTGATTAGCTTGGCTCAGATTGAGCCCTGCTCAATTATGAATTTGTATGAGCCTCAGGTGATTTGTATGTCCTTGTATGTCAGGTGATTTGTATGTCCCCCCTGTGGTGGGAAAGCACACAGTTCAATCAATGTGCATGGAATTTATGTCCCACCAAATGTACAAAAGATCCCGCAAATGGCCAAGATAACATGAATGAAGTAGCCTAATTGTCTAATTATCTTAACATTTTAAAATTTGTTTTTAATGTTACCTACTGTATATTTCCTACACATCCGTAATTTTAAATTGTGCAACAATTTGATACAATGAAATAAAGAAGATTTGTGTGGGCAGTGTGTCTCTGTTAGGCAAGTATAACTGGGCTCTGTAGTCTATGCCAAATCCTTTATTGGGCATTAATTAACTTCCCATTTCTGCCAGGCAAGCTATAAATTATGTGCCTGAATTAAATGCCACTGTGATTGGCTAGCAACATATGAATTAGTAATGTAGTCGATGCAGTTGAGAATACTTAATGGCATAATGAAATGACTCTTCTGTTATTCTTTTTGCTTTCAAAGCATTTCCACATTATTGATAGCTAATTAGACGACACATAAAAAAACTTAAGAAGAACTAATGGCAATAAACAATTAATCTGATGAATTTTGCCACATATTAGGGTTGACTTTGATTTTTAAAATCTTTGATGTTGTAGAAAATGACTGCACAAGAGGCTTTATGGTCATGTCTTATAACCTTTCCCTGCAAGTAGTGTCTGCAAGTAGTGTGTAATATTCTTATTGTCCTCTGTGGATACAGGCATTGGTCTCTCAAGCTACTTGGCATTCTGTTGTGAAATCCAATAAGTAGCAATTATTTTCAGAGTTTTGAGGCTCTGACCAAGCGCCCTAAGCATGAATATTCATATATGTGCATTCCCAAAATAATTTTATATACCATCACAGCTTGTCACTCAGAAAATTACTGTATATACTCAAATATAAGGCTAGCTTTTTCACCCCTAATTTTGGGCTGATAAAAGGCCCCCTTGACTTGTATTCGGGTCAATACTTTTAGCCACTGAGGCAAGTGCTTGGGTCAGTGGCTAAAAGTCATTTTAAACATCATGTGCCACTTCTCCTGATGCCCTCTGCATCACGGGGGAGCGATGCGCAATATTTAAAATGATTTTTAGCCCCTGAAGCAAGCGCTTGCCTTGTTGGCTAAAAGTCATTTTAAACATCACACACTGCTCCCCCAGCTCACAAAGGAGGAGCTGCCAGGCCCTGCTGCATTTCCCACCCTAGACTTATACTTGAGTCAATAGGTTTCCCCAGTTTTGGGGGTTAATTTAGGGGCCTCAACTTATACTCAGGTTGACTTATACTCAAGCATATATGGTAGTACTTGGACATAATTTCTCAGGGCCTGTTATATACTTCAAATGTTAGCCTGAAGTTCAATGCATGAAGTAATGCTTGATCTGTTCCAGTACTACATTTGATTGATTCAGCCATATGGAAATATTTTTTTAAGCACTGTTGAGGATGATACTTTAAATTCACCTTTTCCCATATGTTAACAGGTTGCATCCTGGGCTTGAAGTCACAGGCTGTAATGCAGTATAGTTATTCCATTCTCTGCTCTACCTGACATGTTTAGAATCATGTCTACTATAATCAGACCCTGCACATGCACACTTCTACCATTGGCAAATGATAGGGCTTCGAAGTCCTGGTAGGACCCATTGCTGGTGGTTCATGCTGTTCCTTAGCCCATCTCACCCCTAACCACCATTGCCATCACCACCACCACCACCACCACCACCATCAACAGCAACAACAACCTATGGACAGTGGTACCCCACTTGATGGAAATAATCCATCCTCTGTGACATTATGTTAAGTGGATCCAGATGGGGTGCAATGTGGTGTAATGCATACTGGGAAATGATGTCCTTTGGAACAAATGTGTAAAGTGGTTTTTTATGTAAAAATGTTTAAAGCAGGGTTTTTATGTAAAAATGCATAAACAGATGCATTATTTCTGAAGAACCTCCTTACATCCTGTGGAAATTGCATAAAAGGGGACGTTTGTTAAGTGGGGTACCACTATATATACACACTTTTTCTCCCCATGATGTCAGTACTAGGGACAAGATGATAGAGGTCAAAGAATGGCAGTTCTACTTCTCTCATAGTGCAAAGCACTCTCCATAGCTCAGCTGTCATTGAGTAAAAAATGAAAATGAGAAAAAATACAATATTATGGCTCTGATAATTCTGTCAGTTGGGAACACAGGGCACCAGTAACACTCTGCCTTGGACCCTTTTAAAACTAAACCTAGCCCCAATGCCATACCCCTCCATAGCCTGAACAAAGCAATTCGTCTGGAGCCAAGAGGTGTTAGTAATTATATATTAACCTATTGAGTAAGGGGACATATATATTTAGCAATTAGAGATGGGCATGAAATGAATTTTTAATTCATGTCATTATTTGTTATTCATTTTGTTGTGGAACGAAATGAATAATGAAGAGACCCATCAAAGAAAAACTAAATGCAACAAAATGGAAATAAAAATAGTGCAGGGCTTTGGTGGGGAAAATGTTTAAAAATTGCACCCTTTCCCCCACCCAATTGGGTGCAATCAGGTGGGGGATAAAAAATAAATAAAATAAAATAAAATAAATGCAGCCCACGGGCTATCTGGTTGGCTCGTGAAAAAATAGTGAACAAATAAAAAAAATACTGACCCAGCCCACGGGCCAGCTGGTCGGCATGTGAAAAAAAAAAAAAAAAATAAAAATGCACCAACCTGGCCCGTGGGCCAGCTTGTTGACATGTCAATTTTTTTTAAAAAAAAAAGAAATTAAAAAGTGCTGACCTGGCCTGCGGGCTAGCTGGTCGGCATGTAATTTTTTTTGAGTAAAAATTAAATTAAACTTTAAAAAGTGTCAACTCAGCTGATGGGCCAGCTGGTCACTGCATAAAAATATAGTAAAAAAAAATTAAAAATAAAAAACGCGCTGACACAGCTCATGGGCCAGCTGTTTGGCACGCAAAAAAATAAAAAAAAATAATAAAAAAACATGCCAACCCATTCCCCCAGGCCAGCTAGCTGGCGTGAGTTAAAAAATGAAAATAAAAATGAAAAGCAAAACAAAATAAAAAAATAAAAAATGAACAATGAAACAAAATGCCATTTTGACATTTTGTGCCCATCTCTAATAGTAATAGTCTATTGGCTGAGAGAAAGCATTTTCCTAATATGATTCACAACAGATTTTGCAAAGATTCCTAAGCATGCCAAAACCTCTTGAGATTTTGGGAGTAGCACAAGTATTGGGGAAAGCCAGATTTAAAGGCTACAATTCAAATCCTAAGCTTGCAGTGGTTTCAATATAGCAGAGTGAAGTTAAGTGGATGCTGAAAGACTGATATACAGGTGCTTTCACTGTATCTCATGAAAAAAGTGATTTCTGCTCTCTTGTTTAAATCTCACCATGACAGAGACCAGAACAGAATTATGAAGGCATTTCTCATAGCAAGAATGATCAGGAGGTGATGGAATATATTGCGACCAGTTTTATCACAGCGTCTAGTAAGAGGTTTAGAGTAATATATTATGAAAGCTTGCCAAGAACGGAGCACTTGCTCAGATGTCAATAGCAAAATCAATTCTAACGAGCTTTTCAAGTTGATACTAGGGATTAGCAAATGGCTTTCAAAGCAAGACCGGGTCCTTGACACAACTGTATTAAGTACCAGCGTATTTGAGGAAAAGGTGCTCTGTGCACACTCCAACGCTCTCCACTGTTGACATTTACATGCAAATGTTGGCAACCCCACAGAAACCATGAAAATTTCCAGTGGAGGTTGGAGTGGATAAACAGATACACAATGGAATGCAGATAATCACATTGTCAGCCTTCATGTCTGTATATGTTATGGTCTGAAACATCTTAAGTCAGGCATGTCTAAACTTTGGCCCTCCTGATGTTTGGGACTGCAACTCCCAGAATTCTAAGCTAAGATTGCCAATGGCAAAGGACTGTGCGAGTTGCGGTCCAAAACATCTGGAGGGCTGAATTTTGGACATGCCTGTTTTAAGTTCGATGGATCGCCCAACACTGCACAGGGCTTGGATCTTGGGTTCAACTCATTGAAGATAAAAGTCAGAAGCTGGGAAAGAAACTCACCCATGTTAACACTCAAAAAACTGAAAACATTTAATTGATCAGTTTAGTGCTATTAATACATAAATTAAAATGTCAAATATACTTTTTCAAGAGGGCATGTGCCATATCTCCCAGGGCACTTATCTAAAGTAACAGCACAAAAAGCTTCACTTGAGACTACAAATTTGATTTCTGTCTACCTTGCAGAAGTGAGAGATCTGATCCCTGTCATTTATTGAGTCCTTAATGTACTAATGCAAAAAAAGGCAATCCCTTTAAAAATGACTAAAACATCATCATACTATACACGAGCGCTCATGAACCAGTGTGAAGAACTTATAGTCCAAAGGTCCTTGGTAGAGATGGGCACAAAATGAAAAAAAATTTCGTTTCGTTATTCGTTTCGTTACGTAATGAAATGAATAATGAAAATTATGATGAAATTGGAATGAGCCGAACAGAACCACGAAAATTAGGTTTGTTACATTTCATTTTCGTTAATAGCAATGCGCAATGAAATGAGGTTTTTAAATGTTAAAAAATGCCCTGAATATCCTTAAAAACCAGCAATAATTATTTATTCTGTCTGATAATACCTACCGGGGGGTTGGTGTCCTTAAAACATGCATTTATTTCTTTTCTCAGATCGCTATATATTTTTTCCTTTAAGGGGAGTTAGGGGACATTGACCCAAAATGGCTCCCAGATGCCTAATATTGATTTCTTGGGTATTAAAACACCCTGGACATCCGTAAAAATGCAGTGATAATTATTTGAAATTATCACCTACCAGGGGGTTGCAGTCCTTAAAATGTTTGTTTTTGTCTTTCTCCCATCACGATGTATTTTTTCTTTTCCCTCTAAGGATGACACAAAATGGATTCCAGCCACAAGATGGATGCAAGCCATGTGATGGGATCATGTAAATTCCTGGACACTTTCAACCAATAGCATGCCCAGGTTGCAGACTGGATAGGTGTGGCAGCCACAGAGGGCATAAAAAGCTTTGGCAGCCCCTGTCGTCCTTGCAGTCTGCGGTGGGAGTTAGGGTGGGATTGCTGTCTCTGCGACTCGTTACTTTAGGCCAGCTTTAAGTCACACAAAAAGCGGGTAAAAATGAAAAACGCAAAATGAAAAACGAAATGAAATTTTCAAAAAAATTCACAAAAAACAAAAATGAACCAAAATGGACCCGCAATGAAAAATGAAAAATCGAAACGTATTTTTTTCAATTCGTGCCCATTTCTAGTCCTTGGCAAGATGGAATTTGCCAGGCGCTTCTCTCTTAAATATAAGTCAGGAAGCAGTGTGGTTGCTGTTTTATGGTCACAGCTGAGGCAGTTTAGAGAACTGCAGGGTTGCACTCAGTCCACAGCTGGTCTATAAAGGTATCACCTATTTTTGCAGGTGTATTTTATTTTTTCTGTACCCTTTTTTTCAATGAGTCCTTAATGTGTGCATTCTGTGTTGTTAAATCTGAATTGGCTTACAGTGACCTTAATAGGGCTTTCAAGGTAAGTGAGATATTTTAGTTTTTGCTTTACCAGTTCTACTCCCCAGTGAGTTTCTATGGCCAACTGGGATTTGTATGCTGTACTCCAGAAGTCCTACTCCATCACTATATCCACCACACTGGAAATCCTTAATAGGCACACAATTAGGTCCAAGCCCCAAGCTAAGGTTGGAACCCTAGATCTTTGTGGCCCTGCAGCTTTTTTTGGGGTTTCCTGCTTTTTAAATTCCCTCTCCCTGGATTTCCTGGCTAGCAAAATGGCCTTCATTTCCTCCAGTGAAATTCAGTTCATAGTCCCTTAGGAAATGGTGCCATTGTCCACAGGATTCCATATCAGCAACTTGATACCATATATACTCGAGTATAAGTTGACCCGAATATAAGTTGAGGGTGTTGTTGTTTTTTAATCACAAAAAACTGGTAAAACTTATTGACTCCAATATGTCGAAAGGTTATGTTCGGGTCGGGTTTTAAAACATGTTTTCCTCTCTTGAAGCAAGCACCAATCATGGATGGTGCTTGCTTTGGGAGATGGAAAAAGTCTAAAAAACCCACCCACCCCCCCAGTTGGGCACATAGAGGGAGAAGTGGTGGGTTTGTAAAAGTTTTTTTTATCTCCCAATACAAGCACCGATGGCAGACATTGGCGCTTGCTTCAGGAGGGGGGGGTTAAAAACCCACCACTTCTCCCCCCCCAAGCCTGTCACCACCACAGGCACCATCAAACCCCCACGGAGGGGGCTTCCGAGGCAGCGAAATGGGAAGGACTAGCCCTCTGCTGCCTACCCCAAGCCAGCTACCGTATTCACCTGAATATAACCCGAGGGTGGTTTTCCCCCAGCCAAAAATAAGGGCTAAAAACCTCAATTTATATTCAAGTATATATAGTAAATCTTGTCTATGGCTTCCTGTGCAAGATTAAAACTGACCACCTTGCATTGCTTGTGCCTGAAGTGTTACATTTACTAGGGTTTTTCTGTCTTTTTATTGCTATTGTCAATTCCAGGCGCTTCTGCTTGTCCCTTTCACGTGGTTTCACAGAGCTGTATGTGACACACCACACTTGAGCCTGAGCAGTGGAAAAACAACAAGGAGCACAAGATATGTCAAAGGTTAGTTCTGAGTGGGAATCAGTACTCAGAATTGCTCGCTGTTGCTTCTCTGGCAAATCCTGTGGTCTCAAAGGGATTCCCCATCAGGACAAAATGTTTTCAAAAAACCCAGGATCGAACACTACCAGGTACTACTCAGCCCAAAGCCCATGTTCCCCAGTTGAAACCCAGAGCCCCAGTGTGCTTTCTTTCTGTTGTGCAAGTCAATGGAAATTTAGAGTTGCTTTGGGGTGGTACATTTTATTCTTTATTGGACCAAAGATGGGAGCAGTTTGGTGCATCCCTTGATATGATGGCCCTCTAAGGAGTTGGGGAGAAAACTTCCCTGGGCCTTAATCTCCTGGCCAATGGCAGAGGCCAGAATGCACTCCCTTTAGGACTTTAATAGAGGAACACAGGGCCTAGGACTTTAATAGAGGAACACAGGGACATAGGGAGATGCCTTTTGCTGAGTCCTACTAGATCAGTGGTGGCGAACCTTTGGCACTCCAGATGTTTTCGACCACAACTCCCCGAATGCCAAGCCTGTATTGCCAATGACAAAGGACTGTGGGAGTTGTGGTCAAAAACATCTGGAGGGCCAAAAGTTCGCCACCACTGCACTAGACCAATACTGTCAACAATTGATAGATGGCAGCTGCCCAGATTTACAGCCAGGAAGCTTTTGTGGCTCTGCCTAAAGATCTCTGATATTCCATGGTGCATGTGAAAGAGAAATATGGTGCAGTCCAATGCCTGAAGATGATGAGCCGAACATCCCATGCTTTCTTTCATCCAAGTGCTTGCAAGTTGCAGCCCTGCTTAGCCTCTGAAGCTAGATGAGATCATATCTGTTTAGGGTGGTATGTAGTCTAATGTTAACAAGATCAGAAATCCTTTTGTCCCCATATGTGCTTTACCCAAATGTGACAGGCAAGCCATCCTCTTTCACTGGTGTGTATCCCTACAATGCAAATTATGCGATATTCAAGTGATCCCTTCCAATTTACTATATTTCCAATGGTTATAATTGAGACAGATCCACTTTTCAAGAAAACCATTCCACTTTCTCTTCCCTTTTTTATCTTTTAATTTATTTTACAGTATTTTTACCCCTCCTTTCTCCTTAGAAAAGGACCCAAGGAGGCTTACAGAATAAGGGATAATGTACAGTCCAGTACAATTAAGGCATGTTCAAGTATTGAGTACAGGGAATTGAGGGACATCTTACAGCATTAATAGACAACATTACATTAAAGCTACAAGAAAATGTGAGCAGTTAAAGGGGAGAAAAGTTCCATGTAAAGTTAAGAGTGATGGAAACTAACATTGAAAACATAGTGTCAAGGTAAACCCATAAAGTTATAAGTAGTTATAAACACAAAGTCTATGTCATTCTGTAGATTCATATAAAAGACACATAATAGGTAGACCATCATTCAGGGAAATCTTGCCTGAAAAGAAAGGTCTTCGCCTGTTTCCGAAAGGACAGCAGATAACAGATAGAATTGCCAATATCAGGCTGTCCAAATGCCACCTCTTGGATAACATGCCTACAATTGACGGTGTGCTGTTTAGGCTATTGTCTTGAGCCGTGTTCAGGTAAATAAGGCTGTCTTCTGATTATGAACAGGATTGTGCCATCAGAGCCTTCAGGTGATGCAGGCACGTAAAGGAAAGGACCAGTGGAAATTTACCAATGGTCTCCCATGAGGGAAGCATCTGTACTCAATTCTCATTGCCTGAAGTACTCTGCAATTTGCCTGCCTGAATGATCACTCTTGCTATGTGTAAGTGATCTTGCTGGTTTTTGGCTAGGCTAGGGAACTTTTCAGTAGGCTAGATGTTCAGGTACTTCAGGGAATCTCTAATTTCTAACACCTTTGCATAATAATGTATCTCTCTAGATCAGGGGTCCTCAACCTAAGGCCCTGGGGCCGGATGCGCCCCCCAAGGTCCTGAATCCGGCCCCCGGGACCAATTGCAACCCCCCCACCTACCCCTGCTTTGCGACCAAGCCAACCTCCACAGCTGCTTCTGTTGCTGAGGCAGATCAAAGCAGTGGGCTATGTCACTTCTCCCACTCCCCCCAACTACCGCCCAGATGATCAACATGCTGGCTAGTGGGGCATTCAAAGTGGGAGGGCTACGGCAAGGTCCCCTGCCCCCCCACCCACTGTGGTCCGGCCCCCAGTGGTGCCTGGGGCGTGGTGGACCGGCCCGCTGTTTGAAAACTTTGAGGACCCCTGCTCTAGATAATCTACCTTGAGTCTCATCTTGATGATTGCTCTCTAGAGATGGGCATGAAACAATTTTTATTCATTTTGTTATTTGTTATTTGTTTCATTAAGCAATGAATCAAATAATGAACTGCCCCCTCAAAGAAAAATGAAATGAAACTAAATGGGAAAAAGCTTGCGGTTTCCCCCACCAGGTGCTGGAAACCGGGGGATTATTAAACATATTTTTTGCCACCCCAAGTACTGATCAGCTGTAGCATGGGCTTGGGGCAGTTACAATAAGTTTAAAAATCCCTTCTTTCCCAGGAGGGATTTTTAATTTTTAATTTTTTTTTTTTTTGCTGCCCCAAGCCCAAGCTACAGCTGATTGGGGCAGCAAATAAATAATTAATTAAATAAATAAATAATTTTAAAAAAGAAAAAGAAAAAGATAAAATGTTTAAAAATCCCTCCTTTCCTCCCGCCCATTGAGGCTAAGTGCTTGCCTTAGTGGCTCAAAGATATTTTAAATGACCTGCACTTCTCCCCCCCAATTGGGCATGTTGGGGGAGAAGTGGTAGGTTTTTTAGAAAGTCTTTTCAGCAAGTGGCAGTGGTGGAGCCATTTTGCCACTGCCCTTTGCTGTGAAGAGTAGACAAAACAAAAAATGAAAAAAAATGAAAAAACAAAACAATTTTTTAAAAAAAATAATTTCAAATAAAACAAAACTTGGAAAAAATGAAATAAAAACAAAACGAAATGGCATTTTCCATTTTTTTGCCCATCTGTAGCCACTTGCCTCAGTGGCTAAAGATTAGAGATGGGCACAAAATGGGAAAATGTTTCAAAAAAAAAAAACACCACCACTTCTCCAACACAAAAACCACCGCTTCATCCCCAACATGCCTGATGGGGGGAGAAGCATGGGTCATTTAAAATATATTTGAGCCACCAAGGCAAGCACTTGCCTCGGTGGCTAAAGACACTTTAAACGATCCACCGCTTCCCCCCAATTGGGTGCATTGGGGGAGAAGTGGCAGGTCTTTCAAAATGTCTTTAGCCACTGAGGCAAGCACTTACCTCATGGTTTAAAGATATTTTAAAGATCTGCGCTTCTCCCTCTAATGTGCAGGATTGGGGGAGGTGTGGGGTTTTCAAAAAGTCTTTGAGCCACCAAGGCACCCTTGGTGGCTCAAAGACATTTTAAATGACTCGCAGCATTCCCCCAATGTGTCCAGGGGGCAAGGGTTGTTTAAAACAGTTTCCCAAAAGAATGCATTGCCTTTCAATGCATTCCTATGGGAAACCTTGCCATTAACTAAAAACAAAATGGAATGACTGGAAAAAATCCAGTTCGTTTCATTTTGTTTTTCTTTAAAAATCAGTTTGTTTTTCATTTTGTTCTGAAACAAAATGAAAAATGAAATAAAAAAATTATTTCATGCCCATCTCTAGTTGTATGTACAAATAAAGTACTCCTCAAGACACTGAAGGAATTTAGGAGATATTTTCAGTGTAAACATAGTGATACGCCCCTCTTTTTCAGTGAACCCATTTTATGGGATATTCCATTCCCGGGTGGGGGCAGAGACAGAGGTGGAGTATGCTATATCAAGGATCAGGAAAAGAGATTGCGCACACTGCAAATAAGTGTGCCTTGTCACCCAATATTCACAGGAGCTATAGAACAAGTGTAAATTGAGAGGGAAAATCTCCTGTTGAATTTCTGTCAGACTGAATTATTTTATAGAAGTAAACATCATCTCACTGTTGGTCCCATCCCTTGACCTTAACGTGTTCCCTTTACTGTAATGGAAGGAAAAACTTATAGTTAGAGGACTGGCCCTCTAAAGAAGCCAAGGTATGGGGTGTGCACGGGCAGGCTGTGCTTTGTTAATAAAAATTATACTTACTATAAGATAATCTAGGATTGCACACAATTCTGTGGTAGAATGTAAAACTCAAAAATAATGTACTCTTTGATTCTGCTGCTATATATCTGAAGAAGTGGATGCGTCCATGAAAGGTTACATTAAAATATGAAAGTTAGTATTTAAGGTGCCACGTGTTTTGTGTCGTTTGTTTGATACCATAGGTGTAAGATGCCTAGTGCTTTCATGGGCATGATGTGAAAATCAAATGTTCCCCTACACAAGTTTTATGAAGTGGGGTGAGATTTTAACATATAAAATATTTTAGACTCTTTGGATATTGGCTACCCGGAATTGACTGACTGAATTGGGCTCATCAGCTTTGTCTAGGTGCCTTGTAGATGGTTGACATCACCTCTGTGAATTTCTAGGACACACACTCCTACAATTAAGCTAACCCCACCGCCAGGCAGAATTGTGAGACTGGTAGACCAAAAATGAAAAAGCAAAAAAAGATATACCGTGATCCCCTGCCTATTGCGGGGGTTAGGGACCCAACCCGACCCGCAATAATTGAAAATCCATGATATGCGGATGCAGGTTGGGTCGAGCCTAGGGAGCCTAGCTGGGGGCTCATGTACTTACCCCCAGCCTGGCTGGGGAAGGCCCTCACAGGCCCATTTGGGGCAGTGCCAGTCCTGGGGTAAGTAAGGGAGGCCTGAAATAGGCTTTCCCCCCTTATTCCAGGGGACCTTTTTTCATATACTGCGGTCCTGCAATATAGCGGGACCGCAGTATATGAACCGTGAATGGGCAGGGGACCACTATACTGTATCAAAGAGCCTTTTCACATGACCCCTAAGATCCACTGGCAACTTAAATTTGGACCAGAGATCTTAGTGGTTTGTTGCTGTTCCTGTGTTCCCACCCCCTCTGCACTCCTGGCTGCTGGCTGTGTGAGGGGAGGGAGAAAAAAAGGAAAAAAAGAATGCCGCTCACCTCTGTTTTGCCATCTTCACTCTGTTCCCGGCACTGCATTCAGATCTCTTAAAGGGGTGGGGGCAAAAAAACAACAAAGAGAAGCCAGGAGAGCCTGGCACTCACTACGTTACATCCGCATCAGGAATTTTTACCCCTGGAGAGCAGGTACTTGAAAAGTGCACTGGGACGCGCTTAAGTGGGCGTGGTCGTACTTAATTTTTTGTAAACTCCGGAGCTGGTGGGGAGACAATTTTACGCTCCGGATCTGGGAGCCATTTGCCTGGATTTTAGGGGTCGTGTGAAAAGGCCCATAGAATCATAGAACAGTGAAGTTGGGAGAGAGCCTAAAATGTCATCATATAGCATCCTCCGTTGATGCAGGAACACAAATCAAAGGCTATCCGCCAGGTGGTTCTCCATATTTCTCTTGAATGCCTCCAGTGTTGGAGCACTCACCACCTCTTGAGGTACTTGTTTCCGCTGTTGTACCGCTCAAACGGTTAGGAAGTTTTTCCTGATATTCAGCTGGGTATTCATAACTTGAACCCTTCCTTCTGTCTTTTCTCACAGGGCTTGATTTCCAGCCCCCGATCCTCCTTGTCGCCAGTTTGTCGGCATCTTTCATGGAACCTTTCATGGAACTGCCCTTCCCATTGTGCAGTGAGCACTGGGATGCCTCCCAAGAGCCAGGGCCATCTCCTTCGCATTGACAGGTGAGGCATCTCACACTTTATATACAGATACGTCCCACTGAACTCAATGAGAGTCAAGTGTGAGTGATTTGACCTGGCTTTCATCACATGGAGGATGTAACTGTTGTTGCTCTGTTTGTGATCATTCCTAGTCACCATTATCCAAACTTCTATATTCATGTGTGAAAGTTTAGTTTGAGATAGAACCGCTGTGTAATACTTTTTAGGTTGTCTTAATCTGGTGCTGCTTTCCACCTTTTTGATTTTCCTTACTCTATCATCTATCTACCAATCCAGATCCATGACCGTCCTCTTTATGTGATCACTGAGCAAGTGAATTATGTGACTTAAACTTTAAACAGAGGAAGCTGTCTGGAGGTGAATCGACCCTAAATGTGGTGTATCAGCCCTAACACTCATTGCCTGACATTATAGTTTATTCAGCTCACAAGTCATCTGTTTACAGGGACCTGGCACTGTGATTCATGATGTTTAGCAAGGAAGGCAGCCACTGAGAAGGTTACCACCTTTGGTGATTTCTTAACAAATGAAATTCCTGACTTTGCATATATTAGTGGAGTAGAAGAAGGTGATAGTTTAAGAGCATTATTGAGCCAAATGTGTCCCTATTTGGTTCTTGGCTTTATTTTGAATGGAAAGAGGATCAAATAAGTGATGGCACATCAAGTAACGTTTTGAAGAGAACAGCAAAAAAGAAAGGAAGAAAAGATTTTTTAAAAGTTAGAAAAGCTGAAGTCCATTATTATAGCTTAGCAGCTCTTTCCCTCCTTTTAAGGGTTTTCTTAGCTTTAACAGATATAGTAATTTAGGGGCCCCCACCTCCACCAATTGTCCCATAAACCAGGGATGGGGCCCCTCTGGGGCACAGGGGTTTGACAAACAACTTGCAATCTTTTCCACTGACAAGATAAGCAGCTAGTTCCAGGTTAGAGAGTCATGCTTTGCAGCCCAGGGAGTTACAAAGTGACATCAAAAATGAGCAGTGTTTTGTAGGACTGAAATTTCTTAAAATCGCTTACAAAATTTAAAACACTACTTAAAAACTGATTAGGATGGTGCTAAAACTGTTGCGTTTGACTTGGATACCGCTCTGGGATAAAAACTGTTCTTTAGTCTAATTGTCCTTGATCTAAGAGTCCTATATCTCTTGCCAGACGGCAACAGTTCAAAAAATTGGTGGCCAGGATGCGAAGGGTCTCTCAGAATTCTAGATGTCTGCCTCAAGCATCTGGAATATATGGAGATTTTCAGGTTGTTCACCTCGACTTTATATATTGAGTGGTCATAACTTGTCCAGTTTTTCAAGACCAACTAATTGCCTACGCCAGCCAATTATTCCCACATGTTCCTCATGTGTTTTTCAACTTCTACGGCACCATGGCAGGGAAAGTTTAGCCTGCTGCCACTCTTCAGTGAAATCCTTTGTGCAAGAGTCTGCTCCAAGTTACATCACACCTGGCCTCTTAAAAATACAGCCTGTCTACTAGGACACAGAGGAAGATGCTGATAACTTAAAGAGCAAGGAGGAATGGATAAAGAAAATAACCCTGAAAAACTTTTATCCTACCTTTGCCCACCACCACCACCACCATCATTCCAATACTTCAAAATCTTGTTCCAGAGTTTTACTCTACAGGGTATCGAGTAAGCACTGAAGTCTTTATACATATGAACAAAGTCAATACAAGTTATTCAGATTTTTGGTTTCTATTTTTAAAAAACTCTAATATTATTGTATTAATGCAAAAAGACAGACAAACACATGATTGATTGTTTGATTGATGGTATTTATATCCAGCCCATCTGGCCCAAAAGGCTACTCTGGGTGGCTTGCAACAATAAAATATACAAATTCTTATTCTTATTCTTATTCTTATTCTTATTCTTATTCTTATTCTTATTCTTATTCTTATTCTTATACTGCCTGCTTTTTTAAAATACAAATTTTTGACAGGTCCTAGTCTTTGATAACTCAATCCATACGTGAAACTTGTGCAAACACTCATCTTTATCTTCTGCTGCCACCATTTACTTATGTTCTTATCTCCATTCAGAAGACGTGGGACTGACACAGTTATGTAATGTTTCCAAATACAATCAATGTTTATTGAAGTGTACAAAAATACAGAAATAAATAATGTGTGCTTTAAAGTTTTCTTTATGTACACACACACACACACACACACACACACACACACACACACACACACACACACACACACACACACATTCAATCAGTCCCTAATTTCTTTAACCAGTTCCTGACCAGTCCCTATCTCTGACAAACATGTTGCCATGACGCCAACTACTCTCCACTCTCAGGAGGTTCCTTGCTCTCCCACTTGCTGTCTCTTGTTTTCCCTCCTCAGTTCAGCTGTCACTCTTTTTATAGATCTCAACCCCGCCCACATGCTGGGATTGGCTGCCTATTAGCATATGCATATACTTCACTGCAGGGGTTCCATCGCAATACCTCCTCCCTTATGAAATTAATTTTAAGAGAGGAAACTTTTAATCAGTTTGCTTGCTTAAATTAAATACAATTCACCAATAACAAAATACACAATGCCTAATCAACACAGCAAACAATAGGATCAAAAAAAGTATTCAAATACAACACAAACCTCACCATTTAAAAAGTAAGCTAAGAATTAAGGGTTAGTCTTCTGGAAGCAAACTTCAGCAAGGGTTCATTGGTGAATGTTTTCTGCAGCATGTTTTGCTGGCCATTTCTTCTCTCAACTCATACGAATGGTGAGAATGGTGGATTCAGTTACCATTGGTGAGCTTCCCAGCAGTCCTCAGGTTCTGGCAGTCGTCAGACTTTAGCAAAGGCTTCTACCACTTATGTGCAGGACTCTTCCATGAAGGCAAAATGCTCAAGTGCCAGATGCCTTGGAACTTGCCCTTCAATTAGGCCTTGGAGAATGACTCTCTCTCTCTCTCTCTCTCTCTCTCTCTCTCTCTCTCTCTCTCTCTCTCTCACACACACACACACACACACACACACACACACACACACACACACACACACACACACACACACACACACACACACCGGAATACCTACAGGCCTTGTTCCATTGTGATGCTAGCACATAAAAAAAATCACACTTACATAGTAATTCTGTATTGGTCAAATAATGCCAATGGTGCAAAATGATGGTTATTACTGCCTTGTTGCTTGGTCTTTTTTAAAAAATATAGCATTTAGATACATTATAAGCAGGTACACCACAGGGTTTTTGTTTTGTTTTGTGCAGAGACATATTGTGTAGATTTTAGAAGCCTTGATATGACTCACACAAGGCTCGAGAGGTCCTCATGGAAGTACTTTTTCATGCACTGTCCACATTTTTTTTTTTAAAAATGGATGGAATGTGGAATCCTGCAATTACACTCTATCATGGTCCCACCTCCCAGGACGGGCCAAATTTAGTGACACTGGGCTCCACCCTTGACCCTCCTCACTCCCAATCCACAATGGCCTGTATTTCTTACAAACAGAGTGAAGAGTCCAAGAGTTGGAAATGATTCAAAGTCATTGCCTGGTTTTAAACCTGCCCTTTCCCTGGAAAACACAAACAAACAAACAAACAAATAAACAAACACCCTGAAAGCTAAGCCATTGTCTTGCTTTACAGGAGAAACTCAACATCTAAAGGCTTTCAAAAACATGATTGTCCTTCTTCTGAAGGAACTTGCAATATTTTTTTTTCCTCAGACGGGGGCCTGCAAAACAACAACCAAAAAACAACACCACCAAAGACAAATAAAATGGTTTGTGGTTACACGAGGCTGACAGGTTTCGTTCGTTGGGCCACATGTTGCACACCCCAGCTCAAATTCAGTGGATTATACTACCTACAATGGAGATAATCTTGAATATTTCATGTTTAATGGAAGTGAGACATATCCTGGATAGTACAGAGTGATCCCTTGACAGCAGAATTTGAATTTAGTAACCTGGCATAACTAATGCCTACCACTCTGGTATTGGCAATCCTTTCCTTCTACTGTGGGATTTTTCAAACTTAATTTCATCCCTTCATTCCCTCCCCCCTCCCCATAATTGAGGCTCATATCTATGTGGTGGAAGGGGGGTAGCATTCTACATGTCACTTTCATCTAAAGTTTGCCACTTGACATAACCACAGAAGGACGAGCATTTCACTTCACTTCATTTTTAATTTACTTGGGGCTGGAAATTCTCCATCTTGCTGCTATTGATTGAACTGGAAAAGAATGTCTGGTAATGAAAAAGTAATGCATTAAAAGCAAATATCCTGTGCTTCTCCTACATGTCTCTTGCTTTCTTACTAAGCTATTACAGCACATCCAATTATAGCTAGAATGAAAGATACAAGATTAGTGGCTTTTAACTGTACTCAATAATGGTGCTATTTCCCAGCTTTGTATATACAGTATAAGGCCAGTTGCAATTGATTTGCAATTACGTTCTTTCTAAATAATAAATAAATAAATAAATAAAAATATCAGGCGGTTGTTTCAGTTCATAGTGAGATGATGTCCCTGGATCAATAACACTGAGATGTGGTGGTGGGGTGTATGTGCAAATAGACAAATCAGCAGACTTTTTATTGATGTATTTTAGAGAACAAATGTGATAGTGGTTAAGAAATGCAGGTGTGCATTTGCATTCCAAAATATTCAGAAATCATAGAAGAAATGCCATATCCAGATAGTTTTGAATAGAACCATATCAAAGTTCTGAATATCCATAATAATAATTCCTAAGAACCCCATTTGCTCCTGCAGATTAGAAAACAAAAGGCTGGGTTTCTCTTTTCTTGAAGAAGTAGAAATAAAAACCATTTCTGAGGCATCCAGGAGTGATTTTTTCTGAGAAATGAACCTTAAAGACTCTCTGTCAACAAGGCTAGTCCGGTGGTAGGGGGTGGGATGAGAACTCAGTATCTCCTGATTGGGGCTGCCATGGGTTTCCCAAGGGAGGTTGGCCAGATGCTGCTCACCGTGTTTTCAGCAGGACCAGGAGAAAGTGACTTGAAAGTGATTGGCCTTGTGTTGGTTCCCTTGTCAAGGTCCAATCACCATCTGATAAAACGCAACTTCTCAATGGAACATTCTCCCTATTGGGGAGCAAGAAGCCATTAAAATGGTCCATCTACACAGGCTATTGGATCCAATGGGTTTCCATGTTGCTATGCAGGGGACACCGTCTGATCAGAATCAGAATCAGAATCAGAATCAGAATACTTTTATTGGCCAAGTGTGGTTGGACACACCCAGAATTTGTTTTGGTAAAATATGCTCTTGATATAAAAGGAAATATAAGAATCAGATAGTCAGCAATAAAAACACAGTACAACAATACAATATAACCTATTATTTAAAAGGAAGAAGAGAAGTAAGAATTAATTATTCAACAGTTTGATAGCACTTGGAAAAAAACTGTCTTTATACCTAGTTGTCCTAGTATGCAATGCCCTAAAACGCCGCCCTGAGGGTAACAATTGAAACAGGTTATGTCCAGGATGTGTGGAATCTGTGTATATTTTCATCACCCTCTTTTTAGCTCGTGTGGTACACAATTCCACAATAGATGGCAGATTAGTAGCAATAATTTTTTCTGCAGTTCCAATTATCCTTTGAAGTCTATATCTGTCATGCCTAGTCGCAGAACTAAACCAGACAGTTATAGAAGAACATATAATAGATTCAATAGCACCTCTATAGAATTGAATCAACAGTTCTTTTGGCAGTCTGAACTTCCTAAATTGACGCAGAAAAAACATTCTTTGTTGTGCTTTCTTAATAATACTTTCAATATTAGATGACCATTTTAAATCTTGAGATATAATAGTACCTACAAATTTAAAGGACTCCACTATTGACACTAAGTTATTTGATATCATAAGAGGTGGCTGTATAGAACAAGTCTTCCTAAAATCCACCACCATTTCAACAGTTTTGCATGTGTTTGATTCAAGATTATTTTGAGTACACCATAAAACTAGTTGTTCAATCTCTTGCCTATATGCAGATTCATCATTGTCTCACTGTAGTCAAAGATAGGGTCAAAGGAGAGCATGCTGTCACCACCAGAGCTGCTGACATGATCACACCCAAATGCCCCTTCTGTTTTGGGAGCTTCATGTCATCCCCGTGCAGATGACACCTAGTTCTATCTCTCCTTCCGTCTTTCTGCAATGGATGCTATCCTGTCCCTTGAGTGTTATTGCAGTTGATGAAGGATAATAGACTGGGGCTGAACCTGAATAAAATGGAAGTCCTATCGGAGGGTGGTTGTGGTGTCCATGGACTATCAATCACTATCTTCTAATGTGTGTGTGTGTGTGGGGGGTGACTGTCTCTGTCAAGGCTGAAGTTTACAGTTTGAGTGTGTCTTTGGACTCAGCATTATCAATGGACTCCCAGGTATTGTCTATACCAGGGGTCTTCAAAGTTTTCAAGCAGCGGGCCGGTCCACCCCCACCCAAACACCACTGGGGGCCGGATCCCAGTCCAAAAGCAGCTGCGGAGGCTGGCTTGCTCACAAAATAGGGGGTAGGTGGGGGGTTGCAATTGGTCCCAGGGGCCAGATTCAGGACCATGGGGGGCCGCATTCGGCCCCGGGGCCTTAGGTTGAGGACCCCTGGTCTATACACTCAACCTTTTTCCATCTTAGGTGGATTAACCCAGCTGCATCCCTACCTTGGCACCAGGTCTCTCACCACACTGGCTCATGCATTGGTAGACTCAAGATTAGATTACTATCATGCTTTCTGTGTGGGGCTGCCCGTGAGGCTGGTGCAGAAACTCTGGCTGGTCCAAAATACGGCAGCCAGATTGTTGACATGAGTGAAGAAATGCTAACCTCAGCATCCCTGAAGTCCCCTTTAAGGAGAAGAGAATGGCACACTCTGCTCACAGCACCAGGTATGCTCTGCTTCCATCCGCTGCCATCTCCTCCTCCCTCTCTCCTTCTCCCAGCAGCTAATCCCACATTGTGCTGGCTCACTTAGCTGTGCCCCTTGCTGTTGGCACAGCTCCAGCCCACCAAATGCTCTCTCCTGCTCCAACCTGCCTGTCAGTGCAGCCCAGGGTATCTCGCCCCCCCTCACTGTGACCAGTCCTCAGCTTCTCTGATGCTGCTGGCATTTCCTACTGGCATGCCCAATGTTGAAGGCTCAATTTGTATGGCCATGCTAGTCATTTCCTTATGTCTCAACACTACTGCTGCTCAGTATACACCCTTGTTGTTGAGCACAATCACTGGGAAGGTGTCAGAGGACACAGGGAAGTGTCCTCAACCAGCAATGTCTGTTTTTGTTTTCTTAAAGAGGAACACAATAATGGTATAGTACAGTATTCACATTGACTGTAATGGAAGGTTGGATATCTGGAACTTCTGAATTTTTAAAAATTGTGAATTATAAATCTAAAGGGCTGTAATTCTGGATTCCAAACATGAATTGCAAATCCAAATTTTGGTAGCAGTATACACCCCTATTAAGAACATGACACAACAAAAACCAAGTTCAGACCTTGCCTTGGTCATAAACCAAACAGTCCACTTTCCAGAACCTTTTATTCTTTTTTGCCTTGACCCCATATGCCCATCTAGAATGTTGAGAACTAGAGAAGGGCACGAAACGCCACAATGGCATTTTGTTTCATTTTTATTTTGTTATCCACAAAAGCCCCCCGCATGCATGAGGCCAGCTGGCTGGCCCTTTTTTATATTAAAAAAAAAACCTCGCACCTAAAACAACAACAACAAGCACCTATCAGCTGTAGCATGGGCCGATCTGTGCTTTAAAAAAAAAAAAGCCAACCAGCTGGCATGTGGGGCTGGATGTTCAGCGCGTATTTTTATTATTTATTTTGACAAGCACCAAGATCAGTGCTTGTCACAATAAATAATAAATGAAATCAGAACGGAACAAAATGAAAATTTCCATTTCATTTGTTTCATTTTTTTAAAAAGGGTACTTCATTTTTAATTTTGTTCTTTGATGAAACAAAAAATGAAAATTGAAACTTTTTTTTTGTTTCATGCCCATCTCCATTGAGGACTAGGGATGGGCATGAGACAGAAAAACAGTGTTTTGTTTTGTTCCATTTCATCCCCCCCGCCGCATTTCGTTTTGTTTCTTTTCATATGATTTTTTGAAAATAAAACATATGAAATGAAACAGTAACAAAATGATTTGTTACTATACTCCTCTCCCCCTCCTTCTGGGCTCCGGCGATAGCTTGTCAGGCTTGCTCGCCTGCTGGCTGGCATGCTGTAGCTGCAGTGGCGGTGGCGGGCCTAGGCCAGTTTGCTGGGTCTGTTAACCTGTTGGCTCCAGCGACAGTAGAGGTCGCAGCAGTGGGGCAAGGCGAGCTAGTGCTAGGCGAGCTAGTCAGCTGGCTTGTGGACTCTGGAAGCGGCAGCAGTGGCAGCAGCGATTGCTCCAGTGGTGGCAGAGGGACTCAATTAAGCAGGTAAGGGAGGTTTTATAAACAAATGAAACAGTTCATTTCAACAACAACAACAAAACACCATTCCATTTCATCTGTAATGAAATGCTGCTGCTTCGTTTTGTTTCATTTTGTTTCATTTCATTACATAACAAACCAACAAATTAGCATTTCACTTTTTGTTTTGTGCCAATCCTTATTGAGGACATGTTTGTCTTTTTGTCTGTTCTCTGTATCCTCATAGGCATAAATCCTCACAGGGCTATATATAAATATATAAATATATAAATGTGTGCATTTAGAAACATTATAGATATAAATACAGATGGCACAATATGAGCAATCCATGTGTCTGACAAATTGCTTTTGATCCAAAAAAAGCTCACATTGAAACCAACCTGTTAACATTTAAGGTGTAACAACATTTTTGCTGAACCCATTTTTATCATGCTGAGACAAACTGAGCTGTCTCTTTGGAAGTGGGTATTTATTTATTTATTTATTTATTTATTTATTTATTTATTTATTTATTTATTTATTTATTTAAAATGTTTTATCCAGCCTTTCTCTTTCAAAAGAATGCATCCACACCCTTTTATCAGAGGCTTTTACATCTACCTCACCAGCTGTTCTAAGGATCAAAACAGGACTTGGAAATAATGTGTTATAAATAGTTCCTTGAAAATGAATGAGTTTTCAGTGCCAAAGCTGGCAATTACTGTATATTACAATTGTAATTTTGCAAGGGGTGGCAAACACTTTGCTTTCTTTTATAATGTAACTCTAAATTTTAAGTTACTTTTTAGTGACAAGGGTGCCCCCTTCACTAAATGGAGGTCACAGGATATCTGGGGATTGAAGGAATACCCCTTGGTTCCAGTGCCCTGAATTATTACTCTTATACAGGGGGATAGTAAGATGACAAAGTGTCTGCAGAATGTGTTCTGTCCCATAGAAGATGGCTTGCGGCCTCCATATTGTTAAAATAATAATACAGTTACTTTTCTGAACAAATAAAGAAATATTTGTGAAATATAATTATACAAACTTTTTTGCAGGCCCTGGAACTATAATTGTAACTATTTTTAAAATACTTCCAATCTCCGTCAAAGGAAGAAGATATGTGAACCACTTTGAAAACTGGCAATAAAACTTGTTTTCCATTTCTGCCCTAAATTTTGATCACTGCTTTCCCAGAAATAGTGATGTGGATTTTTATGCAATTGTGAGGAAGAAGACAATGCTAGTGCCTCAAGTGGATAGACCATGTCCCCTTCTCCCTGAGCCTGGGGTGTTTGAGACAACCAGTTTCCCAATAGACTGGGTACAAGGGAAAGCCGAGAACAGAGAACTCAAGGCCCAGGAGATGGGAATCAAGGGAGAGGAGGCACCATTAAGGATTCCAGGTAAGGAAGAGTGCTCCTTAGAGGAGGAGGAGGAGGAGGAGGAGGAGGAGGAGGAGGAGGAGGAGGAGGAGGAGGAGGGAGGCATGATAGTGGAAGGTCCCTGGGAGCTGGGGGATATAACAAGACTTTAGAGCTGGAGGGTGGAAATTCAGCAGAGAAACAGGAGGAGACAGTTGAGCAAGGGGTTCAGATCAGTCATCCTCCTGCCTAATGTGGCTTTGCAAGAGGCAGGAGAGGAAAGAGCCAGGGGAAATGGATTTGAAGATCCTTCGGAGTGGAACCATGTTGAGGTAGATCCTCCTTAGAAAAACCCAATGGCTGTGAGTTAATATATAAAGAAGGCCCCAAGAGAAGTTCTGATCAGGGTTAAGAGTACCTCAGATGAAAAGACACCAGAATTCTCAACCTCCAGCAGGGGTCGCAGCAGTGGGGCAAAGCCAGCCTGCTAGGCCAGCTAGTCATCTGGCTGGTGGACTCTGGCAGACATGATGTCAACCTATGGCTCTGCCCAGTGAACCCATAGCCACCCAGTTGTGGCTCTGGAGCAAGACCCCCCCCCAAAGACAACTGAGGTGGGGGGGAATCATCTGCCAGGCAGACATGGGAGTGTTACCGCTGCCTTTGGCATGGGCATATAAATCATCCTTGCTCCAGGTTACAAGAGCTCAGACACTACAAAGCACCCCAGTAAGGGTAGCTAGAATTGAGATTCCACTGGTAAAGATAACCAGAGGACTAGAAACCCTTGTGAAGGACATGCAGGAAATAATCAGTCCCAAAGGAGATTAATGGTTCTCTGTGTTGGTCTCTCCATCTCAGTTGAAATGAAGCCTGTTGACATCACTTTGCCTTGGGGGAGGGTGTTGATGAAGTCAGAGATGGAGGATAGAGCCCATACTGAGACTGGCAGGGCTCACAGCAATATATGTTGTTTTTGTTTTGTCCTGTTGAGGAAGGTGGTGGAGCTGGGGAGGGAGGGAGGTTGATAAAGCAAGACTGCCAAGATGTGTCTAAACTTCTGTGAAGATCACAGAATGCCCTCCTAACTCAGTTCTGTTGACTGAGACCAGATAAATGTAAGAGCTTCTATAACTTCAGGAGTGTGGCGATCAATTTGCCAGTGCACTCCTCTGGGGAGACAGCTGCTTTACCCCCTTGATTGCAATGATAAATCCATCATTATGTTCAGCGCAGTGGAAACAGTTCTGAGTCTTGCCACTTGTGGCAAATCTTATTGTATGGCAGGCTCATAGTAAATCAGTCTAACCCGAGCTGACAATGATTGATTCTGAGCAAAATGTCATGGGCAATCAAATCCTCTGGTTGTTTTTCTTTCCCTCCTCGTTTTCTCCCATCTTCTTTACAAAGAGAAGAGAATTAATATCCTGAGACAAGAAAAATTCTACCTGGAATAAAAAAGGGATCACATCAAGGTGAGGAGGAGAGAGGATGGCACTGTCAGTATTTTACCCTTCCCCCTCCCTCCCCTTTTAAAAAGGAACTACACAGAAAAACCATGCTTCTCTCTGTCACTAAGCAGTGGTGGGGAGGCAAAAAAAGAAAATTAAAGAGCTTCAGAGAGAGGGGGGCATTCAAAAGATTTGAAGATGGCAGAACAGGGCAGTGTCAGTAAAATGAATACATAAAACTGCAAAGTCCTGGCCTAATCTAGAGGTTGATTCTCTTGATTGGTGCCTCTCGGAAAGTCCACATCTGAAATAGTAAGCACAATAAACTGTGTTGCCTGCATCCTTCCCATTTTTTTGTATTCTTCTGTAAATTTGATTCATAACGAGTATGCCACTGCTGGCAACAGGATGCACCGAAGGAGACTGTCTAACTAGCACGGAGGAGCTTATGGTGTTCACTTATATTTAAATATCTGGCACAGTATATTCTACTGAAAATATTCAAATGTTCCTTTTTAGATGCTTTTAAGAATCAGTACCACCCTCTCGTAATAAATCGGTTTGTTTGCCTCTTGCTTTAAAAGTGGTTTTATTGTGTTTGTTTTTGTTTAATGGGCAGATGAGAAATGCATTGCCTTTGTCTGGAGTTATATTGTGATTCAATTGCTACTTTAAATGGGATTTGTTAATCCTAAACACTGTCAAGTCTCTTCTCACTCAGCGTGACTCTAATAAGATTTTTGAGGCACGATATGTCTCAAGGATATGAGTATCCGTGACTGTGAGAAGATTTGAATCCAGGTCTCCCGCGTCCCATATCCTACACTTTATCCACGACACTATCCTGGCTGTTATACAGTGGAGAAGTACCTGCTATTTTCTCCTTTTTTTCAGTTTCATTTTAATATTGCTCATTCGAAACACTGGGAATTCACAAAAGAATATAGTAGGGACATGGAATTTGAGTATAACAAGGAAGGGAGCATACAATCACGAAGCCATTCATTTTCATATACTGTGGACCCTCGTATAACAAACGGTTTGTATAACATAAAATCTGTACAACATAAAAAATTCTGGAGATAGGGGAAATTTGCTTAACAGAATCCTCTATGGGGCTAATCTGTACAACATAAAAATGGTTGCGGTTAGGAATTACTCCGTTTTCAATGCATTCCTATGGGATATTTGTATAAAGGAAAATTTGCTTAACAGAATTTAATTTGGAATGAATTAATTCCTTTATACAAGGTACAACTGTACTGTACTAAGAATGTTTATTAGCTGCCCAGATGCCCTAAGCACATCTGATCTCACCTGATTTTGGATGCTAAGCAGGGTCAGCCCTGTTTAGTACTTGGATGGGAGACCCACAAGGAATGCCAGGTGCTGTAGGCACCTGGAGTAGGAACTGGCAAACCACCCCAGTATTCCTGCCAAGAAAACTCCATGGACATAGAATCATGAAGAGTCAGTCATGAGTGTAATGATACAACACACAAGAATATTTCAGCAAATTGGGAAATAATCCAATGTTGACCTTTTGCAAAGGAACAGTGTTCTTAAGACTTCCTTGCACTAGAAGAGCAGGCTGAAATCCAGAGCAGGCTTTTCCAATCAGAGTGCAGAGAAACCATTCTCTCTCCTCCTCTCTGTCCCAGCTGTCATGCTTATCTAGATACTTCAAAGAAGACTGGGGAGATGCAAGTTGCAGTAGAAGGAACATTCAAAAATGGCCACCTCTTCCCTTTGGCAGTGGCATTCCATTATCAGAACTCTATGCATTCTGCACTCAAGTCGATGGCAATGGTCAAGGATGATGTCCCATCCTCATTTGCCTTCACTGAACCTTATGGTGCTGACTTGCAAGGAGATAGGACCAGAAACCAGAATGGTGCACTGAAGCTGGACTTGAATGGTTCATCCCAGCTTGAGTAGACCCACGGAGTCCATGTGAACATGGTAACTCCGGATTCATGTATATTTCTTTGAATAAATGGGCCTGCTCTAGTTGAGACTAACTACTGAATGTAGGGTAACAGAAAGGCATGCACATGCATTCATGAATGGGAGGAGCAGCATACAGCATGGGGAAGTGTGAGAGGGTTTTGTGTCATGGGATCAATACTTCTCAGAAGGCAATACTATGTAGCACACATTTTGAAAACCACTGGAACATGTACACTGACAGGCTAAGTCTGGTGAGACAGCTCAGAGAAACATGTGGTTCTTGGTTTTCTTCAGAACTCACCAATACTGAGCTGAATCCAAATCAAGCTAAAGACAGTTCACTTGGCAATTGTTGTATGCGACAGATCAGTACAGCGAACACCTGGCCATTGCTCCTTGTTGCTTAATTTTCCAATCTTAAAATTATTTACCCTTGTTTCTGTATAGTTCTAAACAGAGATGGGCATGAAATGAATTTTTTTATTTTGTTTTTCATTTTTAATTTCATCCCTTAACAAAATGAAAAATGAAATTCCTCTTCAAAGAAAAATGAAACAAAATATTTTATTTTCCCATAGGCATGCATTAAAGCAATGCATTCCCATGGGAAACCGCTTTTAAAACCCTGTGGCATCCCCCCCCCCCACACACACACTTCCGATTGGGTGGGGGAATTGTGCGGGCTTTTAAAACTTTTTGTTCGCCACCAAAGCCCTACACACCAGCTGATCGGCGCTTGCTTCAGCGGCAAAAAAAGCAAAAAGGTTTCAAAAGCCTGTGCCATTCCCCCCAATGCATGCTATCAAGTGGGGGGAAAGCACTGACTTTTAAAACTTTTTTTTCTGCCACAGATTCAAGCACCAATGAGCTGATGCATGGGGCTTCAGCGGCAAAAAAAAGTTTAAAAAACTTGCGGTTACCCCCCAATCTGGTGCACTGGGGGGAGCACGGACTTTAAAATTTTTGTTTTGACACCCAAGCCCTGTACGCCTGTGAAGCACTTGCTTCAGCAGCAAAATATGCTTTAAAAGCACATACCATTCCCCCAATGCACCCAATCGGGTGGGGGAAAGCGTGCACTTTTAAAACATTTTTCAACAGCCACTGAAGCTGCGTGCACCAGCTGATTGGCACTTGGCGGGCAGCCGTCAGGGCCCCACACACCAACTGAATGGCATTTGGGGGTCAGCCGGCAGGGCCCCACACACCAACTGATTGGCATTTCCAGGGGGCAGGTGATAGGTCCCCACGCCCTGCCACCTGTCAAAAATAGATTAAAAAACAAAAAATGAAATGAATGAAAAATGAAATGAATTTTTTAATAATTCATTTCGAACAAAACATAATTAAAAGAGCTTTAATGAAATGAAAAATGAAATGAAACACCATTTTCACATTTCGTGCCCATCTCTAGTTCTAAACCATTTATGAATAGTCAACTGAAAAACTTACACACATGCCAAAGGATGATAGCATTGCAGTACAAGTCTTGTTTATGGAATGTAAAAGTCAACCCAAGTAAATTCTCTCCCAAGCAAAAATGTGCTAGTGTGTGCAAAGTCAGCTTTCATTGGCTTTGTGGGCACAACATAAACCAGTACCTCACCATGTCAATGTATTTGTGTGTGAAAGAACTTGACCTACCTCTGTGAAGATGTCTGTGAAGATATCCAGTTGTCCAGGTGAGGTTATCTAGAACTTGAGTCATGGCAACTGGATGTTTTTCTTGTTAGATCATAACATTTCACTACTCATCCAAGCAGCTTCATCAGTCTGAAGAAGCTTTGTGGCAAGACCTCCAATTTATAGTTCACCTTTATTTCATCTCAACCTGGTCTGAATAGGCCCATTAGGTAGACAATGTCCTGAATACGTTTGTAGGTGGACAATGGCCCAGGGTGTTTGAAAGTCCCACCTAGGCAACCCTTTCCAATGCCCATTAAGTATGGCTGGTTAGATGTGGCCTTGCTGGTGGAGGAGTGATTTGTTTGGGGATTGATGAAAGGGCTGCTTGATAAGTAGCAGACAAATTGTGCCTGAGTCCCCCACCTCTGAACTTTTCAATACACAAATGAATGACTTCCCTGACCCCTGCTCTCAAACCACCTATCTTCTCTGTTTAATATGTGTATATCCTCATATTTGAATGAGCACCCTTTGAGAAAATTGCACAGTCAGGGGATAAGAGGGCAGGTCCTCTTACGGAGTGAGAACTGGTTGAGACCCAGGAAACAAAGTGTAGGTGTCAATGGGCAATTTTCACAATGGTGAAAAGCGGTGTGCCCCAGGGATCTGTCCTAGGACTGGTGCGTTTCAATCTGTTCATAAATGACCTGGAGACAGGGATAAGCACTGAGGTGGCCCACTCTTTTCCCTCTCACAAAATACCAGAACTAGGGGACATCCATTCAAACTGAGGGTTGGGAGATTGAGAACAAACAAAGGAAAATATTTTTTTTACCCAGCATGTTGTTAGTCTGTGGAACTCCCTGCCACAGGATGTGGTGATGGAATCTGGCCTGGATGCCTTCAAAGGGGGATTAGACAGATTCCTGGAGGAAAAGTCCATCACAGGTTACAAACCATAATGGAGATGTGTAATCTGCAGGCTTAAAGCCATGGTACTTCAAGAGCCAGATGCAAGGTAGTGGTATCAGGAGACTGATATTTAGTCTTGTGCACTCCCAGACGCCTGTGGTGGGCCCACTGTGCGATGCCGGAAGCTAGACTAGATGGGCCTTTGGCCTGATCCAGCATGGCTCTTCTTATGTTCTTATGTAAGTCTACCCTGGTTTCATCTATATCCAGTTTCAGTTCCCTGACCTTAGAAACAAACTCCTCTGAATCGTGCATGTGGTGGTCTGTGTGTCCAACCAGTGAGGCTAGGATAGTCGCCAGGTATTTTACAAGGTGATACATTACTGAGCTTATACAACTGACGATGGGTCCTTGCTTGTGAATCTTGGGAGGTCTGTACAGGCCTCTTCAGGATATAAATGGTGGTAGGTCACCCTGTCAATTGTGCTGACCTTCCTTTTTTAATGTCAAAACCATGAAAATACTATTAATAGGAGGCAGTATCATGAAGATTGCATTTACTGGGGCTCCCAAGTCACAGTACCTTGGTACAGGGATGGTAAAGAAAATGATGTCACAGGACTGCCTCAATGTTAAATATACTTTCCTAGATCTGGTGTGCCAGGGCAAGGGAAGACAGTTCTGGCAGAGCAAGAGAAGACAAGACATGGCATGCCAGCTTGAAACAGTTGAAAGGTTCACATTCCATCTTTATTTTTGTGTGCTCTAAATCCCCACCCTTGATCCACCTCTGTTATATTGCACAAAAACCTCAGGAGAGGTTGGTTTGTCCTCCTAAGGTTTCCCATTTCTGGTGGCCAAGGCAGGACTTTATAGCCATTTGTTGACTTCCATTGGAAGCCAATGAGAAACCAGGAGATTTAGCTTTCCCAATCATGATTTGGAGTCAGTCCTGTTGTGTCCTTTCCCAAATGTCCTCACTGTCAGCGAAGTCAAATCTTGCCATCAGAGTGCACCTGTGCTCTCTATGGCTGACAATTTCCGGTGACAATCTTGAAATATATCTCCACAAAGTAATGTGCAACACATTTATGTGGGCAAAGCATGTGACATAAAAAGAGACCAAGGGCATGATTGCAGAACAATGGTACAACCCACTTGATGCTTGTTTCATTTTTTTCCTAGGACACTAGAGAAAAATTCCAAAGCTGCTAAAGGTAAATACAGCATGAACATCTTTCATATATACTCTGTTTTGTAACAGACAAAGATCGGACAATTTGAAGGGGTTGTTAATTTTTTTGTGAGGCACAGCATATTGTATTTGAAACATTTTCCAACTAAGGGGGTGGGGTGGGGAGACAACTAAAAAAAGAGAGGAAAAAAACCCTCCATGCTCCATAAATGTACTCTGTATAAGGCTGAGAGACAATCTTCTTATCACATTTTTATTGCTTTGAGTATTATTATAGTTGCCGCTGAAGTGGAAACAGTTTCATTTCACACACACACACACACACTTTCATAATGCCTATGAATCATAATACGATAAAGTCTTGGACTACCTTTAGAGAAGGCATCAGGTCACATTCATAATGGCATTTTTTTCTCTATGAAGAAAGGGACTGAAGGAAGGATTCTCTTGTAGTGACTATTTTATTTTCAATTATTTTTACCCACCCTTTCTCCTTGGAAATGGACCCAAGGCGGCTCATAATAAGGAGAGACAATATACAGTCCATTCCACTTAAGACATATTCAGTTTGAGAAACAGGGAATTGAGGGGTATCTTACAGCATTAGAAGGCAACATTAGAACTATCAATTGATAACATAGTGCCAATTCAATCACACTAGGAAAGATATAAAAACCAAGTTATAAGTGGTTATAAACATAGTCTGTGTAGCCATGTATGGTTGATTCATATAAAGACACCAGAGATGGGCACGACTCAAAAATGGTGTTTCGTTTGTCGTTTGTCGTTTAGGGGGTCCATTTCAGTTCATTTTCGTTTTTGTGAAATTTTTGCAAAAAAATTTGTTTTCATTTTGTTATGTAACAAAATGAAAAAACAAACACGAAAATGAAAAATTGCTCTTTCGTTAGCATTCATTACAGTTCAATGTATTTGCCACAACGAAAACGAAACGCACGACAAAATTTCTGTTGTTTCAGTTCATTTCTTTTCATTTTGGAGACAAAATTCGTTTTTCGTTTCATTACATAATGAAACGAAAAAATGAAAACAAAAATGAAAAATTGCTCTTTCATGCCCATCTCTAAAAGACACAGTAGGTAGTCTCATTCAGGGAAATCTTGCCTGAAGATAATTGCCTGCTTTCAGAAAGACAGCAGAGATGGGGCAGTCTTGGCCTCCAGTGGGAGCGAGTTCCAGAGTCCGGGAGCAGCAGCTGAGAAGGCCCTTGCATGTGTTTTCCCCAAGGCATATATGTGAGGGTGGTGGGATGGAGAGAAAGACCTCTCCTGATTACTTTAGCACGCAAGCTGGTTCAGAGATTCAATCTTTGAAGTAGCTAGCCCCCAGGTCGTATAATGCTTTGTAGATTAAAACCAGCCAGATAGCTGATTGGTAGCCAGTGGAGCTGCTTTTATAGGGGTAAATGTGATCTCTGTAACCCACCCCAGTCAGCAGTCTGGCTGCTGCATTTTGGACCCATTGAAGTTTCCTGAGGCTTTTAATCAGAAGTCCCACATAGGGCGCATTACAGTAGTCCAATCAGGATGTCACCAGGGCATGGGTCACAGTGGCCGGAACAGGTTTCTCATGGAACGGGCGTAACAGGCATACAGTATTAGCTTTAATTGTGCAAATGCACTCCTGGCCATAGATGTGACCTGGGCATCTAGGCTCAAGAATGAGTCCAGGAGCACCTCTAAGCTGCATACCTCTTTTTTCAATTGGAAAATCCAGTACAGGTTGCATCCCTATCCCTTGTTCTCTTTTTCGACTGACCAGCAGCTCCTCTGTCTTGTCTGGTTTTAATTTCAATTTGTTCATCCACATCCAGTTCATTATTGAAGACTAGGGGTTGTTCATTTGATTTCCCTTTCTCTCCCCCCCTTCCTTGATTAGTCTATTTACTCATGAATTGGGATTAGCTGATGGACGCCAACATTCTCATACGTTGGGGAAATGCAGCTTTATCAAAGCTCACTCTACCAGCTTTGGCCTTATTTGGAGCTGCTCAGCCCACCTGCCATCCCTGGAGGTCAAGTGTAAGACAAGCTGGTCATCTGGCCATCTAAGCATTTTGGGCCTGTCTAACCTGGATGGTATATTGAACAAAAGCTTGGTGGGGATTTGTTGTCATAGCAGCTTCGCTTTGTTGTCTATCCAGCACTGACTTCCTACAGAGATCTTGGGGAATGTGATGCTGTTGTTTTGGCAACCCTTAGCTCTTCCAGATGGGTCCTGATGTTGCTGCATCTGGTTTCTGCTATTTGAAAATTTGGAAAGATGGCACTGTGTGTGAACAGGTAGTGCTGAGAGGATAGTGGAAGAACGGTGAGCTCCTGGTGGATGCTTGGAGGTATAGTGGCATTGGATAGCTCAGCAATCTTGGATTTGGGGATTCAGCAGCTGGACTGGGGGACCCAACACAGAGACCGATGTTGTGTGTGTGTGTGGGGGGGAATTAACTATTTGAACACCTTGGTGGGGCAGTTCCTACAAGGTGGGAGAAAAAAGAATGCCCCCAAAGACTTATTAAATTATTTATTCTGCAGAATTAAGGTGCACACATGGGTTGATACTCAATGTACACAAATGTGCACTAGGCTTTATGCACCCTATTTGTCATGTTGTTGTTGTTCAGTCATGCCCAACTCTTAATGACCCCATGGACCAGAGCTTGCCAGGCCTTCCTATCTTCCGCTGACTCCTGGAGTTTGGTCAAATCCATGTTGGTTGCATCAATGACACCATCCAACCATCTCATTCTCTGCCCTCCCCTTTTCCTTTTGCCTTCAATCTTTCCCAACATCAGGGACTTTTCCAAGGAGTCCTCTCTCCTCATGGGGCCTGTAAGGCCATCAAGTCCAAACCCCCGCTCAAGGCAGGAATGCAAATCATAGACAGTCTGCCAGGTGGTTCTCTAAATTTCTCTTGAATGCCTACCGTGTTGGAGCACTCAACACCTCCCTATGTTATTGGTTCCAATGTTGTACTGCTCTAACAGTTAGGAAGTTTTCCCTAATATTCAACTGACGTCTGCCTTCCTGTAACTTCAGCCCATTGTTACATGTCTTGCGCTCTGGGCTGATCGAGAATTAACAGCACATTCAATGCATACTTTTCCTTATGTTAGTAAAAGGTCAGAGCTTGATACCTATAGGTTTCTTAATATCTACCCTGGCAAGCTAATGAAAAATGGTACTCATTATACAAAGCGTGGCTAGGCAGAAGCATGATGGAAAATAAATAAATAAATGCAAACATGGCCTATCTTCAAAAGTCTTAGGGCTTGGGTGGAAATTGGCTCAAGGAGGTCTCCCAGAATTATGTTAGTCAGAGCTGAGTGGTCAATGAGTGATGGGACATCAGGGCTTGCGGTTTGCCTTGGAAGGTCAAGAGAAGTAGCACACAGAACCCCTGTCCCTCCATTTGAATTTGCACTAGTGGAGGTGTCACTGAATGGGATGGGAAGTTCATTTATTCAGTCATGTTATGGCCCATCTCACTAGTTGATTCTGGGTTGAGTGGCAACGTAGTCCTGTCCTAATATGAGGCTCTCCAGATGTCACAGATCATAATTTCCAACAGCTGCAGCAAAACTGGACAGTGACCAAGCATGGTGGAATTTGCAGAGCCCATAAAAATCTGAAGGACACTGCATGGGAGAGAATCTGCTGTGAATGAAAGTATGTAAATATGTGAATGACTGGATGACCACTTCTACAGGCTGACCAAACCAAGATTCTAGATCAGGGGTGGCGAACCTTCAGCACTCCAGATGTTTTGGACTACAACTCCCAGAATTCCAAGCCTGTATTGCCAATGACAAAGGGTTGTGGGAGTTGTGGTCCAAAACATCTGGAGTGCTGAAGGTTTACCACCACTCTTCTAGATGTTCACTGCATGATTGAACTCAGCAATAAGCTCAGTATCTGCTTTTTTTTAAAAAAAAAAATGCTCCCTCTCAAGGCATGACAGACATCTCTGTGTTAAAGCCCACTATTTTTCTTCATGCTGTATCTTCATTTAACATGCTTTGTAAAATGATTGGTCCTTGAAAAGTGAGTAAAAGATTAATTTGCAAGTCTAATTACCAAGACATATATAATGCTGCAATATGATCAGAGATGACTTGGCTGAGGAAGGGGGTGGGGAGGTTGTCATTAGACATGGGCACGACCAGAAAAAATGATGTTTTGAGTTTTCGCTTGTCAGAACCGGTCCGTTTCGGGTTGTTTCTGTTTGTCGCAAAATTTTTCAAAAATTTGTCATTTCCGTTTGTCATTTGATGTTTCCACCGTGTTTTAGCATGATTTGACTTCCCAGAGCATAGGGGCATATCGCAATCAGGGCCGGCGCTAGGTATTTTTGCTCCCAGGGCCGGGGCTAGTGGTGTTTTTGCGCCCTAGGCTGCGGGCGGGGGGATGGGCAAGTGGGCAGTTAGGATATCACTTAGGATAGAGGTTCTATTCTTGGCTTGCACCCCAAATGTGTGTGTGTGCTAGCAAATTGAAGTTGGGAAAATAGAAAATAAATGGTAATATATAATATATTTTTAAAATAAATCCACACCTCCCACTCCCAGTCGAACCTCCCCCTTTATCCAATATCAGAAAAAAATCCTCACAAACTGCCAGAGAAGAAATAAAGAATAAACTGCTATTCCCTTCAGCAGACAAAGCTGCAGGGAATCAAAGAAATTATTTTCTAAATTCAATTCCCTCCCTCCCTGCCTAACTTAAATCCTAAAGCCTCCAGCCTCCCTCCTCAATCTCGATCGGACCACACCAGCACCAGCAGCCAGCCCTCCTCCCTCAACCACATCCATACACCCGACTGCGATTTCTGGAAGATGCCTCGGCTTTTTATGCCCTCCGAGACATCCAGAAGTGTCAGTCAAAAACCTGGCAATGCCATTGGTGGAATGGTTCAAACAATTTGCATGGTCCCATCCCATGCCCAGCCCAAATGGGCAGGTCTGAAAAAAAAATAAAATAAAATAAAATAAAATAAAATCAATACGACATTTTATTGCTATAAAAAACCCACTGCTGCTACTATTAAAATTCAGGCATTTAAAATAAATAAATTTCACATGTTTCTGTGGTGATTTGTTGTGTTTTTTGACCATGGTTTCAAAAGAAAAATTGCGGTCGCCATTTTGGATCCCCCCCCACCGCATGGCATGGCGAGACAACGAGGATGGCCTTCCCCAGCCTGGTGCAAGCAGCCCAGGACAGGAGAAGGGGGGGAAAGGCCAGGAACCTCCCAGAAACCACCCCTCTGGTAGGTGGCAAAGCCTCAGGCAGGCATATTTTCACCTGCTTTTTTGGCCGGGAGTCGGGTTTTTTAAAAAACTTTAAAAACTTTTTCTGTGCTTTGCATTGCGCAATCGCCGTAATGCCACAAACGGAAACGAAAAACCCGACCAAATTTTTCTTTTTCGGTTCGAGTTCGAGTTCTGACAGCTTAATTATCGTTACCGTTTCCGTTATGTAACAGAAATGATAACCGAAAACGGAAATGACAATTTCGCTGAGTCATGCCCATGTCTAGTTATGATATTCTGAAGAGTCACGGTAAGGCGATTCCTCTACAATCATGATTCACCCAGCAGGATTGTGCTGACACTCTTCTTCTCTGCCTGTTCTTCAGAAAATGGGACCACTTGGTGGTGTTCGGCTACAGCTCCATTATCTCTTAAAAAAGAACCAAGCTGCCCCACCACCCACCACTTGTTTCACAAAGAGACAACAAAAGCCTCTGCCCCTTGTCTTAAGTTGTAAGATTGAATTCAATTTCAAGTTTAATTTCAATAATGATGAGGGGTCCTGACAAGAATGAGCACATTTCAATGACTTCAACAAGTTTAGGACTGTTGTCGACATGCCCCCTTTTCATGGGGCACAAAATGGTCTCAGGACAATGTAGGTGAGATATGTAGGTGAGCCCACTTAAGAAACTTGCCCAAATGGTGGGTTGTAACAGAGGGAGGGAGGAATACATGTCCTTGATAAACATGTCTTATTCGGCATGACACTTGCATTGTTCAATCAATGCTCAATGAGAGAATTAGAGAACACAAATGGGACCATAACACTGTTGTTAACCATTGACCCCTGGAGCTGACTTGTAGACAACACAAGTTTGGTTACCACCTTTGCTCAAGTCTTCTTCTAGGGAAGAATAACAATTGAATCCTCATGACAACGCACACCCTGATTACATACGCCAGCCAGGCTGCCCTGAAATTGTACCAAACAACTTTTCATTTAAAAGGTGTGTGTGTGTGTGTGTGTGTGTGTGTGTGTGTGTGTGAGAGAGAGAGAGAGAGAGAGAGAGAGAGAGAGAGAGCTGCAGTGAAGTCTCAGAGCCCCAAACCTGATTTATCTGATACAGCCCAATAAAATATTGAAATTGCAAACCTTGCAAAAAGATTCCCTGAAAGGTACACAAACTAACAAGCATAATGGAGCTTTAATGTTTCCCTTAACAGATGTAACTTATGGCCATTGGTCTGGTGCTGGGTGCTTATGTGCCTGCATAATGTTGCAAATATGTCTGAGTCTGCCTCAGTAGTACCAGTTGCCCAGTGGAACTATAGTCTTATTAAAACTTATTAGATGGAAGGTTTTCTAATTTAATACGCCAGTTTTTATGACTATATCATAACTCATATCATATAATATACTTTTGAATGGCAGCACATTCCTATGGCTTCACTATTTCCCTCTAATTAGCAAATTTAATAATACAATGATTGAATGCAATACAAAGGTATTTAATCTTATTTAGTGTTAGGGTGCCTCTTTTTCTGGATGATATATTTTAATGAAAATGTGATTGTGGAAAAAATGCGCAAAATGCCAGATCTTGAATTGCTGGATAGCTCAGTGGTTTAAGGCATCTGGATGTGGAGCCAGAGGTTGGGAGTTTGATTCCCCCTGTGCCTTCTTGGCAGGGGCTAGTCTCCATGATCCACAGGGTCCCTTTCAACTCTGCAATTCAAAGGTAATTTGTACAAACAAACAAAAAAGCCAAAAGCAAAACCATGTTCTAAGTTCTACCCAGCAAGTGCAGAATGTGAAATAAAAGATGCAACATTTAGCATGAATTCCAAGGGGTGTGTGTATTGTGTAGTCTTGTGAATAGAGGGAAGAAAATATTTCCATGCCTCATTCTCCCACATTCAGATTTTTGCATATTTTGATAAACTGTGATTTTTTTTTAAAAAAAAAGGCACTAAAATTAAGTTCTTCCCAATCTCTAAGGGTGGACAAATCTGCCAGTTTTACTTTATCCTGTATCAAAATTTGGCATATTTTGGTAAACTCTAACAGAGAACAAATCAAAACTACTTTTTCATCCCTCCCTATGTTTAAATTATCTTTTAATTGGAATGTTCTTCAGCCTGGATCAGGAGAGCGGATGGAACCAGTGGTTCATGGTGACCTACAAATGTTTGCGCAAATAGTTAATGTGTCCTATAAATTTGTACCCCAGAAGTACACAAGGAAAGAAGGGTCCTCATCCCAGCTGGAGACCAGGCTTGGAAAACATTGCAAAAGGACTACAGTTGGGTGAAAATTTCATTTTTGTGGGGAAAGCCCCCTTCCTTTTTAATGAAATAAGAATTTACCAAAATGCACATGTCTCCATCTTCAGGATGGAAAGCACCCCATATTTCCACAGAATTAGCAGTGACTGTAATGTATCTAGGCCCCAAAATGAAGTTTGGCCTCTTTCTGCTCAACTCCAGTTTGAGAACATCTTGGCACTTCTGATAGCACCTGGATCCAACAACAATGCCGACCCACCCACCCACCTTGACCTTGACCTTGACCTGTTGGTCCATTTCATTTTCATTTTACTAGTAGACAGGTACAGTTGTCCCCCACCCTTTTGCGGTTCACATACTGCAGTCCCGGTATATCGCGGGTCTGCAGTATATGAAAAAAGTCCCTTGGGGTAAGGAGAAAAGGCCTTCCCAGGCCTGTCAGCGGCCCCAAAAGTGCTTCCCCGAAAACGGAAGTGAATTCTGGTAAACCAGAAGTGACCGATCACTAGAAAGCACTTTTGGGGCCTCTGGGGGACTTGAAACCCCCTTGCAGGCCCATTTGGGGCATTGCCAGGTCTGGGGTAAGTACAAGAGCCCCCAAAGAGCCGGCCCAGTCCCGACCTGACCCAGCATCCGCATATTGTGGATTTTCAATTATTGCGTGTCGGGTCGGGTCCCTGACCCCTGCAATAGGTGGGGGTTTACTGTAGCAGCAATTAACAGGAGACAAGTCCTCTGCCCACTAATCCAGTGAGCAATGCTCCATAATGCTGTAGATGTAGTATTGTTCCTGCAGAACTTTAGGGGTTGATGGAGGAATAGTTGGTACCAAGAAAGGCATTTGCAACTTGTCTAGTTTTCTCTCTTCTGCCCCCCCCCCCAATTCCTGCCCCGTTTAATCTCAGAGTTTATAGAATATGTGCATCCTTTCCATTCCGTCATCCAAAATCAGGTAAATTCCACTCACCAAGAAGGTGAAGAAGGGAAAATTTTAACTTGACCCTAAAAGCAATCCTTCTGAGAACAGAACATATCTATTTTCCCCTTGCATATGGGCACTTCCAAGTTTTAGTGACCCAATATCTTACATTTTCCCTGGCCAGTGCAAACTAATAAATAACAAATGAACAACATTCCAAAATGCAAGTCACAAAATAGCAAGTTCATTGCCAATTGACAATGAACCTAAGAGGATTTTCCAAACTGTTCTTGCTATCTGTGGGAAAAAAGAGGGGTAAATCTGCTTCTAGGTCAGTGTTGGTGAACCTATGGCATGGGTGCCAAAGGTGGCACTCAGAACCCTTTCTGTGGACACCCGTCATCACCTCTTCACAACTACTTGTATTCAGGTTATATTGCTGTATTGGCACTTTGCGAAAAATTAGTGGGTTCTGAATCGCAGTTTGGGCACTCAGTCTCTAAAAGGTTTGCCATCACTGTTCTAGGTTATAAAAATGATATCATTCAATTTCAGCAAGACTAAACAGGAGAGATTGGGGAAGAGGCAGAACAATTTGTCTGAAAGCCACAAACTCCAGTCTCCTTAAAGGTTTTCACCTGTGGTGTCAACATCAAGACAATTTCCACAACAATAATTCATCCCTACTCCAAAGGCACCATTTGTCTCACCGTAGGAAAGTGCCACGTCAAAGCCACATTTAAATGGCCTCAAGCAAAAAAAAAAAAAAAAGCCCAGAGAGCAGTCTGAGTGACATGGGAAGCAAAAGCAAAGTGTTCTGCATCTAACACTAGGTTTTTAATTACAGGGCTACACATTGTCCTCCCAGCAAGCTGGGTACTCATTTTACTGACCTTGGAAGGATGGAGTCAAATGAACCTGGGACTGAACCCCAGGAGAACACAGTCAGGCATTTAACCACTGCATCACGGGGCTCAGTGGAAGAACAAAGCCCCTGGAAGAAGAACAAAGCCCCTCTTCCAGCCTTTGAAGGATGGCCTGGATTTACCCAGGGCACACCCATAGATATGGGCAAGTAGATGGGTCAGCCATGTGCCTTGCTTGGTGAGAAAGAAGCTGAGGCTTTGGAAGCTCTTATATATGACCCATAAAGAGAGCTCTCCCTTGCCTATCTGATGGCGGACAACCAACTTAAAACAAAGTCCTTCCTTTAAGGAGGTGTCACCATGCCTTTTAGCCCTGAAGGCAATACTGTGGCCACATATAAATATACAAGGCATCTCTAGGAGGCAACGGCGAAGGGCATTGGCTGGTGGAGAAAAACCTGAAGGGAGGTCAGGCACATGGTTAACCCGAGCTTCTGCCTAATGTACATCGTTCCATGTGCTCTCAATTAAATTTATCCACTGTTATGCTTATCTTCCACCTCCACCTCACCCTTCAGGCCTACTCATCTTCATCGACATCACACCGGGGTCCTCCAGCACCAGTGGAGAAGGAACCATGGCTGTTCTTCTCCACCCCCTCCAACAGCTGGCCATCCCAGAGAGGAGGCAAGACGGGGGGAATCCATGGACTGTTGTGCCACCGGCATAGGAGTGTCTCTTTGCTTTGCTGGCAAAGGTGAGGTGGACCTAGGGGTCAAGTGTGTTTGTGTGTGTGTGTGGGGGGGGGGGGGTTAAGCGCTGCACCAGGTTAAGGGATTCAGCGCAATGTGCTTTGTAACACTTAGTGCCCATCTCTATTCCCAATCCATTCATATCTCAAACCTTGCACAGCCCGGGCTTCAACCGCTGCTGATTACATAGTGCCACTTCTGTCTCCCTGTTTCCCACGCCATCTCTCTCCATGCTAAGGCAGGCATTTCTTGCACTTCTACAAAATGTCTTACTGGCAGGAATCATTTGCATGACTCACCAAGAGAAAAATGCTCCCGAGGGACTTTATAATTTAAACAGGTTAAATATTTGTTGACAAGAAAATAAAAAGTAGCAGTAAACATGTTTCAGCCTAGAGCACAGGACGCCGAGCAGAAAAAACCAACAATGCTAAAATGGAGCTAAAATATTTGAACACATTTAAAAGAGAAAGTGCACACACACACACACACACACACACACACACACACACACACACACAGAGCCACACCAACAACATGGGTGCCAGGAAAGCCTCTTTGAAAAGAGCAACCCAAGAGTGTGGTGTGACCGCTGAGATGGTCTTTCCAACCAGCAACCACCACCTACAACCCCTGTACCTGATGGGAAATCTGAGAAGGGTCTCTGGACAATATCTCAAGTTTCTCTTAAGGCAGGAGAGGGTTTGATTTGCAAGGGTCCTTGTATGCATGCAAAAGGGAAAACATCCTAAAGAGAAAAAATAAATACAGCTTAAAATATAAAAAGCAGTGAATGTCCTTCTATACAACCCAGCATCTTTGCAAACTGTTCACAAAGGGGGGTTATCTTTCTATCTTTTAAAATGCATTTTAAAGTTATTTTAAAGGGATTTTATTTACTACCCTTTCATAAATTATTATGTTTTCAATGGTGGGATCTATTTATATGTCTCATTGTTTTCATTATTGTGTTTTAAAATCATTTGTATGCTTCTTTGGCTGATACTTTATGTCCATCTCATCGCTGTTTGCAGTCCCGTTTGGGACCGGTACAAAGTAATCTAACAGCACATCCATTGCGGGATGAGGGTAGTTCATCCTGACCACACCCCCTGAACTGCGATTTAAGCAGGATGAGAGATTCCCCTCCCTGGCCTCGGGAATCTGCTCATCACACTTCTTGTTCTGAGATGGGAGCCTGTAAAGTCACGCTCATCTCTGAACGAGTGACGATAGGAGCAGAACCCATCTAGTGGCAGGAGCGCGAAGTGACATCCGCCAGTAAATTCCCTATGGAGTTAGCAATGCACTGAATAGCTTTTAAAAGATAAATGCATCAAAGTCTGCTCCATAGCACATTGAAGGCAAGGCTTCAGAGAATCGAAACATCAAAAAACAGAAGGTTGGGCCAGAAAAAAAACGGGGAATGAAGGCATGGAATTTCACATCTCATCATGGAACAAGGACATGCTTTAACTGTCATGCCAGCATCATCAATCATGCCCCTGCGTACACAGGAACAGGGACAGAACCAGAGGAAGACCACATGACCGCGACCGACATCAACATGCAACGAACTTCCTCCAGGGACAAGAATGGTTGAGAAGTAACTGTCTTTGAGGGCCTCTACGGGGAGAGAGCTGTGGTAAAGCCTTGTGGTGCAGTGGTTAAATGCCTGTACTGCAGCTAAAACTGTTCATGACCTGGGGTTCAATCCCAGGTAGCAGGCTCATGGTTGACTCAGCCTTCCATCCTTCCGAGGTTGGTAAAATGAATACCCAGCTTGCTGGGAGGCAAAGTGTAGCCTGCATAATTAAATTGTAAGCCACCCAGAGAGTGCTTCAAGCACTATGGGGTGGTATATAAGCAGAACACTTTGCTTTGCTTTGCTTTAGAGATAAAATTAACTAACTAACTAACTAACTAACTAGCCTTCTCTAGGACACTTCTTGGCTGATGAATAGAATAAAAATGCTTTAAATAGATTAACAACAACAACAACAACTTTATTTTTATGCTGCCTTTCTCTACAAAGGGACTCAAAATAGTCTCATTGTAACATCTGTCAGGTCATCATGCTTTTTTCAGAACCAGGCAATGTGTTATGTATCATCCTCCTTCATTGTGTACAAGATGCACCAGACAAACTAACAAGCTGGCTTTCGCCAAGGACGATTTTGCACTCAGCAGATATTCACACTGTGGAACATCATAGAGCATTGTCATGAGTTGAGTGCACTGCTGATCAACTTCAGTGACTTTTAAAAAGCTTTCAATAGAGATTCACTTGGAAGACTGTGTGGTCTTATGGCGTACCAGAACATTGCATTAGTATTTTTCAGAATTTGTTTTTAAACTCCAGCTGTTGCATTAAAACAGAGAGGGGATTTGCCAATTGCTTTAAAATTGATATTGGTGTGAGGCAGGGATGCATAATTTCCCCATTTCTATTTCCCCTGGATTTCGTCATGAGAAGGGCAGTGGGCAACACCACTGAGGGCATTCCATGGAAGGATGATGCCTCTTCATGGACCTTGACTTTGCAGATGAAATTGCACCATTTTCTGGAACAAAACCAGTCCTGCAAACTATGACAACTAGCCTGCAAATGGAGGCAGAAAAAGTGGGACTGCACATAACTATAGAAAAGACAAAGACCACGAGTGTCCAGCGACAAATAAAGATGAATATTGCAGTTGGACAGAAACCCATGGAGGAGGTCAACAAGTGCACTTATCTTGGTAGCATTATTTCCAACACTGGAGACACAGAAAAAGGTGTTCAGTGCAGTTTTGGCAATGCATCTGGCATTTCCAATGCTTGTGCCAAATTTGGTCTTCACCATCAATCTCTGTTGCCCTAAAGATTCACCTGTACACTGGCATTGTGATTCTGACTATGATGTATGTTTGCAAAACATGGGAAATGACCAAAAGAATAAGCTGAACATATTTCACCAGAGATGTTCTCACTGGATACTGAGCATCTCCTACAGGGACCATGTTACAAACGAGGACGTGTTGCAGTGGAATGGCATCCGGATAGTGGATGAAATCATGAGCGAATGCCTGATGTGCCTTGCTGGGCACATTCTTTGATTCCCTGTACACCAGATCCCTAAGATTCAGGAAGCTCCTTAGGGAAGAAGAACACAAGGAAGCCCTCAGAAGACCTAGTGAGCAACTTTCCGCAAAGATCTAAATGCAGTGAACATTGCATGAGACAATGCAGAAATGGAAGACACAGACTGGATCCACTGGGAAGCACTTGTTGCCCAATGGATCAGTAGCATGGGAGGAACTAAGTCTATGCCTAATCAGTTCTTTTTTAATGTATGTACATAAAATTCCACCATTGCAGAAGGTTGCTTCTGATAAGAGTGATGTTGAATATTTTAATGTTGTTGTTGCTGCTGCTGCTGTTTTGGTGCCAGTCTGGATATTTACTTCATTTGCATAAACTGAAGTGCATGCTGGATTGATCTGCTAAGTAGGACTCCATTATGAGGAAACCTAAATTAACGGATGATTCATCTCTGACTCAGTATAGTAATTCCATTCACATCAAATGTTAATTTTAAGCACTTTTAAAATGTGCCTGAGAAGGGTCACTCATCTTTTGCCAACTGGGGTAAAATAGGAGACATCTTCTCTAACTTCTAACTAAAAGACATCAAGTATGCCAGGACTTTTGTAAAGGTGAAATGGCATAGGTCTACAAGAAAGGAACAGCGCTGCCTGATGATATGCCAGGCACTGTACGGAACAGACCAGATCTAAAAGCAAACGTTTTAATATACAGTGTCATTAAAAAAAAAACCTGACTGGCAGCTTGTTCCATAAGGACACAGAACTAAAAGTTCAGAGGAATAATAATTGAATAAAAATCTGTTCGCTATTGAGGAAAACAAAATGTCATCCTTCCTAAGGGATTCTCAAGCGCCTCGTGAATCAAAGGAGGTGAGGATTATTTAGAGCAGTCATTCTCAGCGGAGGACATGAGCCCTGCTGCCCCCCCCCCGAGAGCCCTGGCATATTTCAAGGGGGCCACAGATCCATCTGTTCATGTTGCATCCTTGTTTGCACACAGCCAAAGGCTATCCTTGTTTGACAGGGGACCCTGGAACCCGGGAAGAAATGTCAAAAGGCATGTGGCAAAATAAAGGCGGTGAATGACTGATTTAGAAGACTGTTTGATCCAGAAGATTCTTCAATAAGATACTGAACAGAGAAATCCTGGAGCACTTTCTTCATTCATATCAGAGCATTAGGCAATTGAAAATTATGGATGTATATGGGCCATAGATAAAGTGTAAATAAAAGTAAAGTGTTAAGGCCATCGAGTCCAAACCCCCACTCAAGGAAGGAATACAAATCGAAGTATAGTTAGTTTTCTGAATTTCTCTTGCTAGATAGTTCTCTGAATTTCTCTTGAATGCCTCCAGTGTTGGAGCACTCAACACCTCCCTATGTTATTGGTTCCATTGTTGTACTGCTCTAACAGTTAGGAAGTTTTCCCTAATATTCAACTGACGTCTGGCTTCCTGTAACTTTAGCCCATTGTTACATGTCCTGCGCTCTGGGCTGATCGAGAATTAACAGCACATTCAATGCATACTTTTCCTTATGTTAGTAAAAGGTCAGAGCTTGATACCTATACGTTTCTTAATATCTACCCTGGCAAGCTAATGCAAAATGGTACGCGTTATACAAAGCATGGCTAGGCAGAAGCATGATGGAAAATAAATAAATAAATGCAAACATGGCCTATCTTCAAAAGTCTTAGGGCTTGGGTGGAAATTGGCTCAATGAGGTCTCCCAGAATTATGTTAGTCAGAGCTGAGTGGTCAATGAGCGATGAGACATCAGGGCTTGCGGTTTGCCTTGGAAGGTCAAGAGAAGTAGCACACAGAACCCCTGTCCCTCCGTTTGAATTTGCACTAGTGGAGGTGTCACTGAATGGGATGGGAAGTTCATTTATTCAGTCAAGTTATGGCCCATCTCACTAGTTGATTCTGGGTTGAGTGGCAACGTAGTCCTGTCCTAATATGAGGCTCTCCAGATGTCACAGAGAATAATTTCCAACAGCTGCAGCAAAACTGGACAGTGACCAAGCATGGTGGAATTTGCAGACCCCATAAAAATCTGAAGGACCCTGCATGGGAGAGAATCTGCTGTGAATGAAAGTATGTAAATATGTGAATGACTGGATGACCACTTCTACAGGCTGACCAAACCAAGATTCTAGATCAGGGGTGGCGAACCTTCAGCACTCCAGATGTTTTGGACTACAACTCCAACTCCTACAACAGTTAGGAAGTTTTCCCTGATACTCAGCTGAAGTCTGGCTTCCTGTAACTTGAGCCCATTGTTGCATGTCCTGCGTTCTGGGCTGATCGAGAATTAACAGCATATTCAATGCATACCTTTCCTTATGTTAGTAAAAAGTCAGGATGGGTTGGACAGGAACTTTGGGTTTTAGATGATGTCCTGTTTGCTTGTCTTTTTTTTTTTTGTTTTTTTTTGGGGGGGGGAGGGGATCAGAGCTTGATCCAGAGTGATGCCCAGATACTTTGGGCATTAGTAATATTTCAAAATCCTGCCTTTCCACCTAACTTGCAGCTTCCTCTCTGCTTATCATTCCTTCATTGGAAGGCACAGACCTGTGTTTATAAAGGGCTTGGTTTCAGTTGGTTTTTTAAAAAATAAGATATAAGGATCTTTTTTAAAAAAAAATATATATATATATATAGGGATCTTCTAGTGCAGAGATCAGCTGGCGCTGGACAGACTCAAATAATAAACACTAAATTCAAAGGGGAAAGGCATATATAGGGATCTTCATCTGAGCGCTGGAACTCAAATAATAAACAGCATCCTTTTCACATCTTTGAGAATAATTCAAAGCATTTATTTATTTATTTATTTATTGGTGATCTGGGTATCCAAGCTCAAGGATGAGTTCAACAGCACCCCCAAGATGTGTACCTGATTTTTCAATTGGAGGGTGACCCCATCCAGTACAGGTTGTATCCATCTCCCTTGTTCTCCCTTTTGACTGACCAGGAGCACCTCTGTCTTGTCTGAGTTTAGTTTCATTTTGTTCATCCTCATCCAGTTCATTATTGAAGACTAGGAGTTGTTTGCTTCCCCCATTTCTCTCCCCCCCCCCGCTTCTTCTTTGATTAGTCTCTTTACTCATGAATTGGGATCATGTACATTTAAGATTGTAGCTCTCTTACAGTCCAGAGGTGACAAGAGGTAGAACTGGGTATCATCGGCATACTGGTGGCACCTGATAATCTCCCCTAGTGGTTTAATATAGATGTTAAATAGCATAGGAGACAGAACAAAAGCCTGGGGAACTCTACAGGTCAGCAGCTGTGATGTCAAACATGAATCACTTACCACCAGTTTCTGTGCTCTGTCCTGCAGGAAGGACTGGAACCACTTTAATGCAGTATCTCCACTTCCCATTTCAGAGAGACGATTCAGGAGGATACCATGGTCTATAGCAAGGGTCCTCAAACTATGGCCCACGGGCCGGATCACGCCCACCAGGATCCTGAATCCAGCCTGCTGGCCATTGCAGCCCCCCTCCCACTTGCTCCTGTTCACTTAAGCAAAATATGCACCACGCAGCAGCAACCACCAATGCAGCTTTCATGGCATGAGGGAGGAAGGGAAGTACCATTTTGTAGCATCTTTACCCACGCTACCATAATCATACCGCTCAACTTCCCTGGGCCTCTGTGCTTCTGCCCTCCTTATGTGCAGTGCGTAACCTTCCGCTACAGTTACCCCACCGTACCCTTCCATTGCTGAGCTTGTGTAATGACCGCCAAAACTGGGTCAGCTGGTTACAGTCACATGTCTTCTTAGACCAATCAGGGTTCACTTGCTTCTTAAATGGAATGCATGTTTGGGCTTTGTTTACATTCATTTGAGATTGGAAATCTACAGCAGGCTAGCCATTGCACATTAATATTAGCTATGTGTACATTTGGCCTTATAGACAGGATTTCTCACTCCTAATTTATATTACACTTCTGTAAAATCTCAACACCCTGAGTTGGTGGGGCAAGGAAACCCCAGGAGCGCCCATCCCTTTTTGTCTAAGTTCATGGAATCTGAATGACCACTTCCTTTTCCTCCCAAATTAACTTGCCTTTAAGGTCCTGCTGTTCCCAGACCTCTTGACTTCTGAAATGTTCCTGTGGCAACTTCTTTATCAGAGTTTAAGAGGAAGATCCAAATGTGACCATTTTACTGGAACTTTGAATTCCGATGGATTTTATATTTGCTGCTCTGAATGGTTTATCTAGCCCTGTTCCTGTTGATTCTGTCTAGTGATATACAGGGCAGTCCATCCTGGATACTTGTCACTTCCATATTTTTCACTCAAACCCATTCCCATTTGCACATTGTCTCTCTTCTCATAATCTACATAATCTTTACAATTGAAATGGGTGTGTCAATAAAGGATGGTGAACTTACACCCACATAAATTGTATTTTGCTGGTGAAAAATACACATTTTTCAGTGAAATCTAAGATGAAACAGCTTCTTCTGTGACCTTCTGTGTAGCGTACACAAATGGAGGCACAATGCCTGCAGTAAGCTAGTTCATCCAAGGCTGAGAACCACATAACTAGTGCATGCAGTAATATAAGATAAGATAAGAAAACCTTTATTGGCATAATAGGTGAAAACACAGAAGTTTCACAGCATGCTTTAAGATCCACAAGGTGTGCCTTTTAAATAAGGTTAATCCAAATCCGAAACTTGCTTCTTGAGAATCACACATAAAAAGGCTGCAACTCTTTCAAGTGTGTAGGTCAGTATTATAATAAATTTTTAACCAATACTGAGTTGTTAACAACCAAGCAGTGGTATCTAACAAAGAGATACCAGTCTCAAGACAAAGAACAGCGTATGGGATAAATGTCGGAAGTCCCAAGATCTTTTGAAGGAACTGTGATTGTATTTAATCTACAAAATTGTCTATGGCAGTGGTGGCAAACCTTCGACCCTCCAGATGTTTTGGACCACAACTCCCACAGTCCTTTCTCATTGGCAATACAGGCTTGGCATTCTGGGAGCTGTGGTCCAAAACATCTGGAGTGCCAAAGGTTCGCCACCAGAGGTCTATGGTGTCCTGCCAAATTGGAGTGCCTTATAGGACCTGTGGAATAATCTTTGTCTTCCATACGTGCAAAGGCAGCTGGTACAAATTGCCTTTAGTATGGTAGAATCGAAGAGTGGACTGTGCCGTAACTCTAGCTATGTTTATAGCATCTTTACATTGTGGGACCCAATAGTGTTTATAATGAAATAGGACACCCAGGTATTTAAATTGTTTGACCTATTCAATAGATTGTCCTTTAATATTGCATTGCATTTTCCTCCATGACCTGGAGAAGACCAAAATCTTTGATTTAGCATAATTTAGTTGTAGCTTGTTTGTAACTTAATACTCCACACAATGACTGATCAATCATTTTAGATCAATGTGTGTTTGAGAAAGTAAAACCGCATCATCAGTATAGAGTAGTGTAGGGATAGTACAAGTCCCTAATTTCGGAGGATGCCAATCAGCCTTTTCTAAATAGGGAGCTAAATCATTGATGAATAGGTTAAAAAAGGATGGGAGCAAGAATACTTCCTTGCTTTACACTATTGGTAGGGAAAGATTGGGTTAGTTTCCTTCCCATGATGATCTGAGTTGGCAAGTGGTGGCAGTATGTAGGCTTCTGATAAGTTACAAGAGCCTTTTTTCTAGGCCCATGTGGTTTGGTTTGAGCCATAAAACTTGCCTATCTACTGACTCAAAAGCTCCTTATAGATCAAGGAAGGCCACAGACAGTTTGGAGTTCCTCCACCTCACTGAGATGCAGTAGGTGAGGTATCCTTTATTAGTCTCTTCTTAGCAATCCATCAGGAACTCAATGGGACTTATTTCTGAGTAGGTGATTCAAAAAGGACTTAATAGTCCAATGGGACGATGAGTTGCAAGGAGGGGATCCCCCTGGCTCTAGAGGGAAAGCTTCAGGGAGTGGCTGGAGAGCCAGAGGAAGAACCATGATTTGCTGCATTGACTTTGGGCTTATCTCAAGCTTGCCCATGTGCTCCAAACTGGGTTTCCCTTTGAGCATGGCAAAAAAGCACAGCCATCCAGATGAAATTCAAGGGACTCATATGCCATCTGGCAGCAATTCATCTAATAGCTGAAGCTAGTTGAAATGCAAAGACGTAAAGAAAATTAAATGAAGGATCTCAAAATAGAATATCTGATGCCAAAGTGACCTCTCTTCTGTCCAATAGATCAGTGCAACACAGTCATGCCCTAAACACCAGAATAGAGATGGCCCTGTCTAAAGTTTTCCTCCCAAAATCAGGCCTGCCCCCACTGATGCTAGGGTCCTATATTCTATCCTTGCAAGATCAGTAAAATGAGTACCCAGTTTCCAGGGATTGGGGGCGATTTATAAATTGCATATTTAAATTGTAAACCACCCAGAAAGTGCTTTAAGTACTATTAGGTGATATGAAAGCAGCACACATTTTTGATTATTATGAATGAAGTTGTTTTAGTTATGTTTTCATTTGTAATATTTTTGGTTTTTATTATATCCTTTTATCTGTATTTTGTAACTGTTTGTTTTATGTTGCAAACCACCCAGAGTGGCTTTTTGTCAGATGGGTGTTATATGACTGACTGACTGACTGACTGACTGACTGAAAGAAAGAAAGAAAGAAAAAGAAAGAAAGAAAGAAAGAAAGAAAGAAAGAAAGAAAGAAAGAAAGAAATACAGTAGTCCCCTGCCACAATGTAGTTCATATATTATGGCCTCAGTGTATAGCTTTTTTTGCATATATATACTGTTGTTAGTTTTATGGAAACTAACATATATATTAGGTATTTTGTGTGTGTGTGTGTGTGTGTGTGTGTGTGTGTGTGTGTGTGTGTGTGTGTGTGTGTGTGTGTGTGTGTGTGTGTGTGTACACACACACACACAAAATACCTAATATATATGTTAGTTTCCATAAAACTAACAACAGTAATGATCATTCTTAGAAAATTCTAGTAAGAGGGCCATATCTTTGCCAAAATTCAGAAAGTTGAAAACTGAATTTTGTGTATTGTCTGTAGCTCTCTCTCTCTCTCTCTCTCACGCACACACACACACACACACACACAGAGAGAGAGAGAGAGAGAGAGAGAGAGAGAGAGAGAGAGAGAGAGAGAGGAATAAAATCAAGAAATATAAATACTAGCACCTGACATAGGCTAATCTTTCCTTAAGAAATTGTCAGGTTTCACAATAACAACCAAAAATCTTCAAAGGTCCCTTTCTACCTTGCAGGCTTTTCATTTGATCTCCACATCAGCTCCAAATAGCTGTGAGAAAATGTATCAGGGCGATTACTTTCAGCACCCTGGACAGCTACCTCTCCAACCTCTTTCTTCCTGCAAGTGGATAACCTTTCTCTGAGGATGAGAAACGTCTGAACTTTATATATCACAGAGCAGCATGGGAATACAAGCATGTTTCAATATTTCAGAAGCATGAAGAAAACTGTTCTGTGCTTTTGCCGGGGTTGATATGCTCTAACTGACATTATTACATTCTACCGGCAATAATCCTTTCCCTGGAACAAGTGTAGATCTTTGCAGCCTCTGTGCTTTCAAGATATTGCCAAGGCAATAAAAAGCTTCTGTTCATCCACTTTCCTTTCTGTTCAGGTAGCCCTTGGCAATGACTGGCTGCCAAAGCAAAAGGGGGCTTTGATGGAGGATGCATCATGCTTGTATTTTCTAACCTTTTTTCTAATGTGTTTTTCAATGCTTGAGATGTTTAATTGATTTTTAAATATTGTAGTGTCTTGTAATTTATTTTTTGTTTAAAGACTTTGCAAGCCACCTTGAACCCCTTGATTCAGAAAAAGGTGGAATATAAGTAAAACAAACGGATGAATGGTCCTCCAGTTTCTGACAGCGGTAATGGCCATGTTTACTGTACATTTCCTCTCTGTGTTAATAGAAGGGGTGGTGGGATGTATTTAGATCACATTTAATATGCAAGCCAAGCTGCAATTATCTTTCAGTTTTCACATTTCTCTAAATTTTGTGATGCAATTCCTTGAACTGAAATGTTCAGTGTACATGTACATTAGAGAAATGGTCTTATAAAAACATTTATGAGGAACATTGTTTGCCTCCCCAAAAATTCCCAACCCAAATATTTCAGGATATAAATATAAAATATGCATAATTTTTGAGCATACAAAATGCACCTAAAGTCATTTGCCAAACAATGCAAAGGGAGGAAGAAATGGACTGACATTTCTCAAATTAAGTGTTCAAAAAGTTTTTTCCCATCTCTGACTCTTAACACATTGAAAAAAAAATGCTGAAAATGTTTAAAATTTAAAGAAGGCTTATCTCCTAGCCACCATGATACTTTATTATAGTTAATCAAAACAAGTGGAGAGAAAGACTATTGTCAAAAGGTTTGAACAAAGACTTAGTGCTGTTAATTCTACTAAAGTACTGTCAGGGGCTATAATTCTGTCGAATACAGGCTTCTTTTAAAAAATGGCAAATTTTGAAAATAACAAACTAATAACCAGTATCCTGTCTGCTCTCTCTCTCTCTCTCTCTCTCTCTCTCTCTCTCTCTCTCTCTCTCTCTCTCTCTCTCTCTCTCTCTCTCTCTGTGTGTGTGTGTGTGTGTGTGTGTGTGTGCCTAAAATAACCTGTACCTAAAATAATCTGAAATGAGAGTGATACAGCAGCAGTGATTTTTTTTTAAAGTATTAAACTCTCCCCCTCCCTTCTCAATATCCGGAGGCTCACAAAGGCCTCTCCAAGGGAGCTTTAGGGAGCCTTTTTTACCTAAAAGAAGGGTGTAAGAAGGTTTTCATTTATTCCAGGAAGCTTTTAATTACTAGCCTTCTCCCCCTCTGTATCTTGGAACAGAGTAGTGTCTCTCACCTGTGCCAAAACTGTTCCCAAGAATCATCCTCCCCTTCATTTATCCCTAATTTAAATGCCATTTTGGCTCAGTGAAATTCTCTTTGGTATTTTGTTCACTACAGTCCTATGTGCAGAGGTTCTGTGGTATCTTTAATTCTGTGGCATGTTTCAAGGCCCGGAATGGGAGCCTCAGACAAGCTCCATCTTCACTCTTCTCAGCACAGATTATTTCAATCGCCCACTGGCCTTGAACAGATTACATTTCAAGCTCTGAAAATGAAGGCAATCTGGAGCCTTCATTTTAATAAAGAGGCACCGTTTGGATCAAAAGTGTCATTTTAATATTCCCTCCCACTCTGTTCATTTTGGCAGCTTCTAAGGCAGGGATGTGGTACATTCCCAAGTAGGCTCAAGAAAGCAGATGGACTTCAGATAAAATGTGCGAAGTGAGGGAAATCTGAAAATATTTCATCTCCAATCCTGTTATTTCAGTGTTCTTCTGCATCATGTTGGCAACAGCAACATTTATGTCTGTAACATTCTCATATAGAACATAATTTTGTATGTTCCTAAACTGGGGTGGGGGGCACTTGTTTTTAAAGCAAAAAAGTTACATTTGAAGCATACTTCCATTCCCCTCAACACAGACCGGCGACCTCTAGCAGAACACATCACATGCAACCCCTTTTTGTGCCTTAACTTCCAGCTCAAGTACACAAGGCAGCATCATTCCACAAGCTATATTCCCTTCCCTATGTAGTGTGTAACTAGAGGTGCGAGAGAGCTGGATCAAAACACTGGCTCTGTCAAGATGAACATCTGCACGTATGTCCGAACCATAGTTACACACTCCTTTCAGTGCAATTGTTTTCTTTCTCTTCCCCCTTTCTCCTTGGGAATTTTTTTTTAAATTGAACCCTCCCTTTCTACAGATTCTCAAAGTCAGGTTTTGTTGTTGTTTGTGTTGTCTGATTCTATAACAAAACCACACCGCATCTTAAAGAAGACTGAAGTGATATTTTATCTCTTAAAGGAAAACAAGTTGGGGAGCTGTGTAGCCATCACAAAAACTAAATGCAAAAAATAGGAGTTGCCTGGACTTAGTCCTTAGATTTAGCCTTTGTTTTTGACAAGATGAAAAAAAATTCCAGGTAGTTTTTTAGTTGAGGCCCAGAGCTGAAATATTGTGGAGCTGTATCTGAAGAAATGGGTGGTCTTTTTACTGTCCCAGTCCTTCAAACAATGTGTCACCTCCTCTCCATGTGGAACTTTGAGGCTAATGGCTACATGGCTCCCCAAATTGTTTTACTTCAATTGGAAATATTGAGACACCAAGAATGAGCCGCTCCCCCCCCCATACATACTAAGAAGGAGGCAGATGGACCATCAACGGAGGCAAAACAAGATTGCAACCACTAGGTAATTTATTTCATTTTTATTTGATCCAATTGGCTACACCTAGTGGATTTTTCTAAATCTCATTCCAGGCCCCAAATGAAATGCATGGGTCTTCTACACCAGCCCTCCCACTTCACTGGCCAAGAAGGGGTCGTTAGCCTAGACGTGCCACATGGAGGGGGGGTGAAAGTGCTTATGTGATTTGAGACAAGTTATTTGAAGCACTGGGACAGTAAAAACACCACCCATTAACTTCAGGCCCAGCTTCACAACATTTCAGCTCCAGTCTAAGAAACTACCTAACATTTTGTTTTCATCTTGCCAATAATTTTTCATGGAAGGACACAGTCCTGGTAACTCTATCTTTTGCCAAGATGGGACTTTTGGTATAGCTCTGGGGTAGAGGGTTTTGCCCTCAAAACAGTAGCAACTTTTTTTTGTTATGTCACTAGTAGCCTAAAGGAATCACCTGGTATACTTTGTATTTGCTCTTAAAAGAACAGGTCATCGCATACTGTTTCCCTAGAAAGCACATTCCAGGATCCAATGCATTTCACTCTAAATGCTAGTCCTACCCAAGAGAAAGGATGGTTTTCAACCCATAATAGTCACTCGGTGCCATCCATTTAGAAGTAGGTGCAAGCAGTGGCCTCAAATGACAGGGTGGTGAGGCAGAATCACAGCATAATGTAGTATATATCAAATCGGAATATGGCTAATGGTGGATGGGAAAACACAACCATCTTTCTTCTTTTTTTGCTCTGTGGAGGAGATATCATCAAAGCTGGTCACCAAGAGTTTGGGGAGGGTCCCTGTGTCATCTCAGTCGGGCTTCAGGCGGTCTTATGTGCTTTCTCAGCAATTTGCAATGTATAGGCTACATATTGGCCCTTCCACTCCTCCTCCCCAGCAAGCTGGGTATTCAGTTTACCAGCCTTGAAAGGATAGAAGGCTGAGTGACCCTCAAGCTAGATTCTTGGGATTGAGCCCAAGTCATGAGCAGAGCTTGCGCTGCAGTGCTGCAGTCTAACCACTTCCACCATGAGGCTCCACGAGGCTATAAGTTTGTCAATTTCCTTTTAGATCTTATCTCAGTTCTGGGTAGGTCCTACATTGGTTCTGTTCAGTCCTAGTTTTACTTTCCCTTACTTTCAATGCTTGTTTTTATCTGGGCTTTGGGTGATTAGGCTTTGGTATTAGCTTTCTGTCTGACTTGTTTCTTCCTCCCACTTCATAACATTCATTATAGTTTTCAGGGGGTTCTTCAACCATTTTTCTCTTAGATTCTCACTCTAAATCTTATTTATTTATTTATTTATTTATTTATTTATTTATTTATTTATTTATTTATTTATTTGATTTACCATTTTTCTCTTAGATTCTCACTCTAAATCTTATTTATTTATTTATTTATTTATTTATTTATTTATTTATTTATTTTTATTAGATTTTTATACCGCCCATCTGGCAGCAAGGTCACTCTGAGTGGTTTCTTCTGGCCATCTTTCATGTGAAACACACACACACACACACACACACACACAAGCACACACATGCAAGTTCATATCTGTTTGGATGTCCGTACCTGAGGCATGTGGATTTTAGAAGTTCATAAATCAAAATTTCATTCCAGACTAAAACCTGGATCAGATTTGAAGGAACCTGGATTGCACTGGGTCATGTCAGGCCACAATCCAAAGCGATGAACAGGCATCCTGATTAGATCAAGGGAGGTGGTGTCCACAGCCATTATATATTTTACATCCATAGATAGAGCTGAGAGATGAATGCAGTTGGAAAGGACACATGACATGGATACTGCGTTTGCTCCCATTTTTCATGTCGACCCTCCATCACCAAACATTACTTTCCCCTTAGCTGTGTTTTATTCCCTAAAATATCCTAAACTCTAAATCAAATCCTTCCAGATTCTTGTAGAAGCCACCCATTTCTGTGTAGCTGCACTTCCTTTAGGATTCTTGACCTCCTAACTAATTTTTCTGCTCCTTCTAGCAGATTTTGTATGGGCAGTGATGGATTAGTTACAGCTCCTGCTCCATCCTCTTCAATGAACAAGACTTCCATTTTGTCAGTACTTGCATCATACACTCTTATGTCCTCGTTTTCCCTCTGGGGGCCCTCGCCAGATCTCCTATAGCTAAAGCAGAAAATAAACAGGGCAAGCCTTGCCTTGCAGTTTTCTATTGTAATATATCTCCTCTGACTCCACAAAACAATACTCGCAGTGGAGAAGTCCAGTTTTAAACAAAATGGCAGCTACGGTGAGCATTTTCATATCTAAGTACTGTTCTCATTGGGCCTAAATAATTTTTAAAATAATACCCTGGAACACAAAAAGCAGGAAATTACGGCCATCCAGATGCTGCTCAAAGGCAACAGCCACGTTCCCTCATCATTAGCTACAATGGATAGCGCTGTTGGGATAAGTATTCCAGCAATATCCAGACTGCTGCCACCTCCACAGCTCTGCTGGTGGAGAGGCTGGTGACATTTTCTAAAGGTAGCTAGCAGGTGTACTCCCTACCAATAGGCCAGTGCCTGTCTCTTTGACGGTTCAAGGACTAATTCATCATTGCTAATTCTAGATCAAGTTTGTATGTTAGAAAGCCTGATACTAAAATAAACAGCACAGCAGCTATTTAGCAAGGATCCCAGCTCGGTTTGGAAGCAACCTAAGTAGAGTTTGCTTTACAACACCCACCCACTCCCCACTCCATAATATAGATTTTCTCATTCTGAAAATAATGCTATCAAGCATCTTGTAACACTTGCCCTACTGTAAGCCTTTTGTGTGATTTACTTTGACAGGAGGCAATAGGCACTTTATTGTTTGACCCTTTGTGATCTATCCATGTACATTTCTCTTTTAGACGGGATTGCTTTGATTTAATCGTGCAGTCAGTAGCACCGGGTCTTCACATCATTTTTCTTTCCCCTTTCTAGGAAAGGTCTTACCGAAATTTTAGGAGGTATAATGCTGTTCCAGAGATGCCGCAGCAGAACCTGATGCATCATGCTTCAAATACAACCGGGGCAGATGAAAGGTACAACCGGTTCATAACTATTTCTGTGAAATGACACTCTCATTAATGGGAATAACATATGGGCAGGTCAAGTGCCCAGTGAACTGAACTCAAAGAAAATCATGGAACACACAGCGACATTCCAGCGAGCTGCAGCCAAGGGAGATGAGACAAGAGGAAAGGCCATTTCACCAATGCTGTTGAAAGGCCACCTCCTTAATCCTTTCTACCTCAACAAGCTCCATCAGCAGACATTCTGGCAGACCACTGCCACAGGAGATGGGTTGAGATCCCACTGCACTACTTTTCTCCCTGTCCCATTTCCCTTTTCTATATTGCTATTTTTTAAAATGTAAATCTGCAGGTAGAAGCTGTCTTGTTATTCATTGGATGTAAGGTGTTCTGACAGCCTGCTTGGTTCAGACATAGAGTAAAAAGTAATTTTAACAAACAATCAAAAGACAACTATGTTCTATTTTAGCCAGTTTTTTGTTGTTGATGATGATGTTGTTTTGATTAAAACAACACTGTTTGTTCTGTTTTCCCTTTTTTGTTGGGCCTTCAAAAACACCTTTCTCCAACAGGAAGTCATTCCATTGTAACCTCTTGTAATGCATTTTGAACCTAATGTTCAAAATTTGAACCTGATGTTCAAATCTACACGTTTCCACATTTCTCATGGTCAGAGACTGGTGAACTTTTTATAATGTCAACAGCAACAACAACAACTACTACTACAAGGACAATGGCCATTATTTATATGCATATTTGTACACCACCTATTCCCTGCAGATTAGCTTTCAATGCAGCTTTACTGTGTTTGTAAAACAAGTAAAATGAATTTAATAATAAAAAACCATTCAATCAAAGAAATCCAACATTACCCTGAAAGCCATTAAATGTAATTAAGGATAAAAGCATTTGAAAATGTTATAGTTACCTTTGACCATACTAGTTTGGAGATTCTGAGGGCTGTCATCTAGAGCATTGGTTCTCAACCTGTGGGTCCTCAGATATTCCTGGACTGCAATTCCCAGAAATCCTGGCCAGCTCAGCTAGTGATCCAGACTTCTGGGAGGTGCAGTCCAGGAACATCTGGGGACCCACATGTTGAGAGCCACCGATCTAGAGAGTGATTTCTCAAACCCGTGCCCATCGGTCCACATTCAAAGTGTATTTAAAAATAGAAGATTGTGAATGGAGCCATTTTCTGCAACTCACCCCAGATCTATGTCCAAAGCAGTCATTTTGGAAATAATTTCCTGTCCTCTTGAGCAAATGGGAAATAGACACAATGCTGAGTGTGTGAAGATGTGCCTTCTATGTACAAAAGGAGAATTTGTACCTTGACATGGAAGATCTCAAGTCTCCTTTAGATTCCTTATCATTTCAAAGTCAACCAAGGATGAGTGAGGGAGTCATAATCCCTTTCCATGGCCCTTCTGGATTACTTTTGAAGCTCCAGGAAAAATCTCCTTTCTCAAAACCTGGATGACGTTTTACCTATTTTGCAACAGTGTGTGCTAACCATATAATTTGGTTCACATCCCTCAGGGCTTAATTTAGATGAAGAGGGGCCATTGTGAGGAACCCCCCCCCCCGCACGCACACACACAATCCCACACCCTCAGAAGAAAATGGAAAAGTATTATAAACAAACTTGAGTGAAGCCAAGTATGATAACAGGCATTTAAAATTCTGCAATTCACAATTTCTCCTCTAAAGAAGATAAGATATTATTGTTAAATACCGTAGTGATTGGAAAAAATGCATAAATGTTAAAATTAACACTGAAAAGCTTTTGCAATAAATGAACTTTGTAAGCCTTTTGTGGAAGAGGCCTTTTTATTTAAAAATGAAGTTGTAATGTTATTCTTTTAAAAAATACTTGAGTTTACAAATTATATTGCTTGGAATGTGTAATATGGGCTTCTGACAGTCTTCAGGAGCTGACTTCCCTGGGACTTTCCTGAGAGGGGCAGTGAGACTCATCTGGCTGACTCCTGGGGTTTGGAGATGAAAACCCATGAATTTAGATTTCCCCTGATGGGTTGTCACCTGCACATTTTTTTGACTTTTTCAGAAGGAAGTTCATTTGCCAACCTGCAGCCTGGCCTCCTGCCTTCTATAGGTAGTTCTGAATCCCTCCAAAGACCCCTTCCCACTGCTGCCTTCCCTGCTCCACAAGACCTCTCTCTGCCTGTGGACAGTCCTCAGCAAGAACCTCCTGGCCTCTCTGAGGGTTGCAGGATGAGTCCCCCTTCCCAAGCTGGCTGGAGCATTTTTATGTTCTGACTCTACCCCCTGGCTTTCCCACACTTTTTGGCCATAGAGGCATTTTAGATTTGTAGGCATACCCTAGAGTTTCACCCTACCTCACAGAGTGGGTGAGAAGCCATTTTAACTAAACTACACAACCTAAACTAAAGCAAGCACAAGACAGGGGGTGTTCCTCCCTGTTGGTCCTCCTGGATTTGTCAGCGGCCTTTGATACCGTCGACCACGGTATCCTGCTGGATCGGCTCTCCGAGGCTGGGATCGGAGGCACTGTTCACAGTTGGTTCCGGTCCTTCCTCGGGACCGCCCCAGCAGGTTCAGCATGGGGCGAGATGTCGGCCCTTGGATACTCCCTTGCGGGGTTCCACAGGGGTCGTCTCTCTCTCCCATGCTGTTCAACATTTACATCAGGCCGCTGGCTGAGGTCATTAGGAGGCATGGAGTCTGCTGCCATCAGTACGCTGATGACACGCAGCTCTATGTCTCCTTTTCTACCGCTGCAGATGAGGCTGTCCGGACCCTCGATCAGTGTCTGGGCGCAGTCATGGAATGGACCAGGGCTAACAGGCTCAAACTCAACCCCGACAAGACCGAGGTCATGTTCTTTGGGGCTTCCTCATCCAGCTACGGTGGCCCGTATCCCACCTTGGAGGGTGTTTCCCTCAGGCCATCGGACTGTGTCCGAAATCTGGGCGTAGTCCTGGACCCGGCGCTCACCCTGGAAGCCCAGGTGTCCGCCGTGTCCAGGGCTGCCTTTTTCCATCTTCGGCGTATTGCCCAGATTCGTCCGTACCTGGATGAGGACTCCCTCAGAACTGTGGTCCAGGCGCTGGTGATCTCTAGACTGGACTATTGCAACGCGCTCTACATGGGGTTGCCCTTGACTCTCATTCGGCGCTTGCAGCGGGTCCAAAATGCAGCAGCCAGACTGGTGGCTGGTGTGCATCGATTCGAGCACATCACCCCAGTCTTGGCTCGTTTGCACTGGTTGCCCGTTGCAGCCCGAATTAGATTCAAGGTCCTGGTTTTGGTTTACAAAACCCTCCATGGCCTAGGACCTGGCTACCTGACGGAGCGGATCGACCATCTCCGACCAGGTCGAAGGGCGCACATGCTGCGTGTGGCCACGCCCAGGAGGCTCGGAGAACTTCCACCCTGCCGAGCCTTCTCTGTGGCTGGCCCAACCCTATGGAACCACCTACCAGCAGAAGTGCGCCTTGCAGAGTCCCTGCCTGCCTTCCGGAAGGCGCTGAAAACCCTTCTCTTCCGGGAGGCGTTTGGGTGACACAATTTTTTTTTTTTTTTTAGTCCCGCCATCTGTTGTAGCCGTTTTGTTTTATTGTTTATTTCAGTTGTTGTTTTAATTTGCTGTCTGTACATTTGTTGTAAACCGCCCGGAGTTCCTCTCAGGAAGACGGGCGGTATATAAGCTGTATAAATAAATAAATAAATAAATGGGGGTCTATTCTATCACATACAACAAGCCAACCCAAAAGTGAAACATCATTTTCCAATCTAAATATTTCCAAAAGTTTATAAACTCCCCCAATTGCCAAAATTACCAGCGGTCAACTTCGGCCCGTCCGACCAGGTTGTTGCGGGCGCACATGCTGCGCGTGGCCACGCCCAGGGAGGCTCGGAGAACTTCCACCCGTACCCGAGCCTTCTCTGTGGCTGGCCCGACCCTGTGGAATCATCTCCCAGCAGAAGTGCGCCTAGCGGAGTCCCTGCCTGCCTTCCGGAAGGCACTGAAAACTCTCCTCTTCCGGAAGGCATTTGGGTGACTCTAATAAAGTTTTTTTCCCCCGCCATCTGCATCCTTGGTCCTTTTGTTCTGTTTTGTTTTGCTTAGTGTTGTTTTATTATTTAGCTAGTTTATTAATTCGCTGTTATTTTTAATATGTCGTTTTGCTGCCCCCTTGTTGTAAACCGCCCAGAGTTCCTCCCAGGAAGACGGGCGGTATATAAGCCTAATAATAAATAGATAAATAAATAAAAGGTTTCAAAATAATTTTCTCCAAGACACATGCAATTAGGAGGCTTGAAAATGATGCAAAAGCATAAGTTAATAATTAACTATAATTCCTCATCTAATAATTCCAGCAGCAGCAAACACCAGGCTCCCATCCCACAATCAGTAATAGCCATTTAAAAGACCTAACTGCCAAAAGAACCAGTTGCTCTGAGTCTCATAGTTGCTGGGGCATGAAGTCTTGGGTTTTTGTTTTTTTTTCCCTGGCCCTGACGTCCCTCCTCGGCGATTTGCCTCAGACCAATCTGCACTACAGGCCATCCAGTTTGTTTTGGGAGCCAAATCTGAAACTCATTTTCCACAGAAATATCTCACCCAACATCCTCTCAGGAATGCAGAAGTGAGCAGAACTCTTTTAATGCCCCTGCTCTAGGAAGAGAAAACTAGCAAAAAACACAAGAACATTCCTATGATGGTCCCCCAAACTGCATGGTCTGGAGCACTCTGATGAGCTCAGGGTATGATCACATGGTATCATGGGATGGCTGAACCAGCCCATCCTGCTCCGAGGATGGCTGGTTCACTCTTTTCCCAGTGCCTACCGTGAACCAATCCATCTCTGATCTCTGCCTGCTTACACCTTTCTGAGTCCCTGCCAGCAGTTACTGGGTTGTGTTATAAAACAAGTATAAAGCCATACAGCCATTGAGAATTACAAAAGCGAGAGTATCTTGGATTTCATCTCTCCTCCCACATGCTCCTTCTCCATTGGCCTGTTTGAGTGCCTGGTCAACTAGAGGAGGGAGGGGTTTTTGATGCAATCACACATGCTCTAAGTTTAGATTTGTATAGAATTTGATAACCCCTCTACTTATTGCTGAATTGCACCAAATTAGAAAGAAAAGCTTTACCTAGTGTTTAAGTCCTTTGCTGTTGTTGTTGTTGCTGCTGCTGCTGCTGCTGATGATGCCTCCCTGATACGTTGAGAGATGGGCAGCAATTTCACAATATCTTCTCCCACTGAAGTAAAACACGTATAAATTTATTTATTTATTTATTTATTTATTTATTTATTTATTTATTTATTTATTTATTTATTTATTTATTTTGAATAGTTTACCCCAGCTTTCTTCTTGGAGAAAGCCACGCAGCCATTGAGAATTACAAAACAAGTGTGGGGTAGGTGATACTAGGCAGCTATTAAAACAACAACACTGAGCTTTCAAGAGCATGCTTCCTTTATCCAAGCAAGTATCAAATTCTAAAAATGGCAAGAGGGGAGTCTTGCCAGGAATGGTTTCTTAGATGGAAAGTCTTTGGCAAGATGGATGGCCAGGCTGGTGTTCTTTTGAAGAGGCAGAGAGCAGTCAATCTGTATCTAGTCACATATTGGATTTCATCACCCCTCCAAAAGCCCCTTCTCCATTCACCTGGTTGGCTAGAGGAGGTGGGGGTTTGATGCAATGGCCACGTGCTCTATCTTTAGATTAATTGTATAGAATTTGATAAGAATTTGTTATGAGTTTTTATAGTACACGTAGGAGTTTTCCATTTGGGCTCAGTGTGTGTGTTTGGAGGATTAAAGAGAGGTAGGAAAGGTTCTTTTTTAAAATAAAAAGCATTGAGACAATATCCCAGGGTTGTTGTTTTTGTTGTTGTTGTTGTTTAGAAAGTGCCCCTCCTCTCCCCCTTCATGGCAGAACGGGAGGAAGCTTTCAATTTCCCAAGATAATAAACTGGTTTAAGCAAAGCATGGAAGGAGAGACAGGAGTAAAAGACTGTAGTTACACCACCGGTTCTTAAACTTGTCTGTTAATAGTGAATTTTAGGTACAGTTACCCCCCCCCATTTTGCAGTTCAGGTACCGCGGTCCCACTACATCGTGGGATCACAGTACCTGCACCGCGGGGGACCCCATCTGGTTGCTCCGTGCACCCCCCGCACCTCTGAGAAGCCTCAGGGGCAGAGGGCGGCAGGGGGACAATCGCGTCGCTCTCCGTTGCCCCCCGGTGCCTCCGAAAGGCCTCGGAGCTGCTCGGGAGGGCTGTGGGGAGGGATGGCTTCGCTCTCCGTTGCTCCCCCCCCCAGTGCCTCTGAAAGGCCTCAGAGCTGTGTGGGAGGGCAATGGAGAGTGATGCAGTCCCTCTCCACAGCCCTCCTGGGCACCTCCAGAGGGCCTCCAGACGGATGCCTCCGCAGAGCCCCCTGGGCACCTCCAGAGGGCCTCAGAGCCGCACAGAAGGGCTGCGGGGGGCGTTTGGGTCAATCCACACTGCCCCCTCCTCCGAGGCTTTTGGGACAGGAGCGCGATCGCCCACCCGCCCCCAGGCCCCCACCCGCTTCCGCATATCATGGATTTTCGTGGGGTGGGTCCCTAACCTCCGCGATCGGCGGGGGGTTACTGTATTTGCACTTTTTTTTGTATTTAGATTGGTATGCACTGTGTTTGTTTCGGCTGCTTTTTTATATAGCTGTAAACTGCCAGAGTGACCCTGCTGCCAGATAGGCAGTATATAAATCAAATAAATTAAATGAATAAATAGGAGGAGCAATTTGGTTGTTTTTCTCTTCCCTCCTTTAAAGGGAAAGAAGGTCCACAGGGGACCACATGCATTCTGGATACAGGGATTGCCTTAAACAATACAGCACATATCAAAATTATTCAGTTTTGCACGATCTAGCCTGAACCAGGCCAGGATTATTTAGCCATCTAGTTCCGTTTGTGGTAACTTATATTGGATTAGTCACTCACAAAATGGTGCCCCCCTCTCTCAAATACAGGCCTTTTCTTTACACAAGCACCTTAGGAAGCAACATATGAATTCAGTGGTACACAATGACTATCTCTTTGTGTGCTTCTGAACCGCTGAAAGGGACCTAAGGAGTTTTCAGATTCATTGTGGAGATCCCCTTTAGGAGATCCCCTTTCATTCCAGGTCTCTCCTGAATCTCTCCGGATCAGCTCAGTTTAGCATTGAATTGTGGGTTTGATCAACTATAATTCATGATGCAAACTTTTTACGTAACCACCGTACTGCACTAAGAACCTTTTATGATGCCCAAAGGGTTTCAGTCAATATTTTAGGCATTGTCCTTCCACACCCTTTTTTTTTGTGCTCCTCAAGAAGTCATTTCCAAAGTGGGGATGAGCTTCTGATAGACACAGGTGTTGGGGAGGGGAGTGACCTTCTTGTAGGAATGAATTTTTGCATTTTTCTCTTTCTCTCCAGTTGCCAAGCATCAGAAAAAGGGTACATGCTCTCAAAAAGTGAAGGAAAGAAACTGTATGCCGTCAGGTTCCCAGGACTATTTCCACAAGAAATCTTTCTAGTGTTAGATCCAGCTTGTTGTGCAGATCTCTCTCTCTCTCTCTCTCTCTCTCTCTCTCTCTCTCTCTCTCTCTCTCTCTTAGTCATCATTTTAATGGTGGCTCATGTTCAATCTCAATCAAACTCAGTTCATCAGGTTTCAAGGTTTAAATTCAATAGAACACATTAATAAGTGGAGAAATTAATTCCAGCACAAGAGTAGATCAATCAAATCCTCAGCCAGGGAGTTATTCAAGCAGTTCTGCTCTCTCTCTCTCTCTCTCTCTCTCTCTCTCTCTCTCTCTCTCTCTCTCTCTCTCTCTCTCTCTCTCTCTCTCTCTCTCTCTCTCTCCTGCTACTATGGCAACAGCTAAAGAAACCATTTAAGGGAGAACCCCAGTGCCCGTGATGACAAAGAGGGGGCAATTCATTTTCAGACCAAAAAAGTGTTAGATTCTACATTCAGTCTCTGGAAAGGGAATGAGGTGCTTCGTTCTAACAAAGCATTATCTTGGCATATCTCCTTGTCTGCCTTCCTGCAATATACAGCACAGTAGTTTACTTCTTTGAAATATAATGCAGTTCAAAATGAAAGCATGAGACAGAAGCAACATCAGAAAATAAATTTAAACCACATCTATCTGAAAGATCATTGCTCGTCATAGGGAGCCACCTATCACTGTGCCCTGAGGTCATCAGTGAAACCTCCTTCTAAATCTGAGTTATGGTTGGTAGCCATAATTCCAGCTCTCCAAGTGGCACCTTATTTATAAAATGCTCTCTTCCCAGAAGGCTGCCTGATATCTACAGGTATACTCATATAGCTCTACAGCTAGCAACCCAATAGTTGACTGTACATGTGGATATCACCATATGTTCAATACAGAAATTGAACTGACTATGTTATTAGAAGCTGGAAATAGAAAAGTTGTATTCTCTCTGCCAAAACAAGACCAGGAGCAGATGGTGGTACTGCTAATCTCAAACATTAGATACATGCAACTTGAGATCATGTTGCAATCTGCTGGCTATTGAAGTGCTGCAAGAACTTCAGAAATATATCAATCTATGCTTGATGGACTACAGCAAAGCCTTTAAATGTATGGATCACAAGCAGCTATGGATTGTCCAGGGGTGGGGGTGGGGGATGAGCATGCCTCAGTGCTTGATTGTCCTGACTTGTAACTTGTACTGTGGACAAGAAGCTACTGTTAGAACAAAATGTGGAGACACAGAGCCTTTTCACACGACCCCTAAGATCTGCTGGCCACTTAAATTCGGACCAGAGATCTTGGGGGTTCGTTGCTCTTCCTGTTTTCCCACCCCCTCCACACTTCCTTGCTCCTGTCTGCCTGAGGGGAGGGAGAAAAAAAGAGAGCAAAAATGCAGGCTCACCTCCGTCTGCTGGTTGACGGCCCCGAGCCCCATCGTCCTCCTGATTCCTGTCTCTTAAAGGGGCGGGGGGGCAAAACAACAACAAACAGAAGCGAGGAGAGCCCAGCACTCACTCCTTTACATCCGCATCAGGGATTTTCACCCCCAGAGAGCAGGTACCTGAAAAGTGAGCTGGGATGCGCTTAGGTGGGCATGGTCGCACTTAATTTTCTGTAAGCTCCAGAGCTGGTGGGGAAACAATTTTAAGCTCCGGAGCTGGGAGCCATTTGCCACGGAGATTAGGGGTCGTGTGAAAAGGCCCACAGAATGGTTCCCTAAAGGCAAAGGTGTCAGATGAGGGTGCACTTTATCCCCCTTTCTGTTCAGTCTCTACTCAAAACATATCATATGGAAAGTCGGACTAGATTCAGATGGGGGGAGTCAAAATTGGTGGAAAAAGCATCAGTGATTTAAGATATGCAGGTGGTACCATCTTAATGTCAGAAAGCAGAAATGACTTCTAATGACATTTAGTCAAAGTGAAGAAAGAAAGTGCAAAAGCAGACTACAGCTGACTGAGTATGAGGAAAACCAAAATCATGACTACTACAGAACAGCCACCCAACTTTAATGTTAACAATGAAGACATGGAAATAGTGAAAGATTTGATCTACTTTGGTTCATTAATTAATCCAAAGGGAGACTGAGCCAAGAAATCAGGAGGCTGAGATGCAGAATGGTAGCAATGAAGGGATTAGAAAATTTAATCCACTGTAAAAGGTTGTGTCACTGAAGACCAAGGTCATCCTACTGCATTCCTGATCACTATGTTATGTGGGTGAAAGTGGGACAGTGAAGGCGGCTAATCGGAAAAAGAAAATTGACCTAGTTAAAATTGCTGCTTGAGGAGAGATTTGCAAATAATATGGACTGCTAGAAAGATGAAGATAAAGAAATCGAGCCTGAACATTCTCAGGAGGCAAAAATGGAGAAACAAAAGCAACAGAGCAAGGAAAAGAACTTATCAAAATATGTACAGGTGTTTGTTTTTTAACTGATACTTGAAGCCATATGTTTTGCTGTTTTAGAGCTGCTGCTTCATCTTCCAGAAGTTCTCATATGCTTATTGTTTTGCCCCATGCTGTGGCATTGTTGTTTTCATTTCTGCTAGTGATGAGTGTCTTAAGACTTCTAAGCTGAAATGAAGGCTCTTAGAAGTTGGTCAAAAAATGACAGTGACATAGGAACTGAATAAAGAAAGAAACTCAAATATTATAAAGCAGACATCTTTCAAAGCCCAGCTGGGATAAACAGATTTTTTCCACCCCTCAGCAGTCCTAAGGAAACCCAAAAGTATTGGAACTGGAATGTTTCTGGTGGGTGCCCAATGGGAGACCCTAGAGCAGTGTTGGCGAATCTATGGCACAGGTGCCAAAGGTGGCGCTTGGAGCCCTTTCTGTGGGCACCCAACATCGCCCCTTCACAGACACCAGTATTCAGGTTAAAATGCTGCATTGGCACTTTGCGAAAAATCAGTGGATTTTGAATCGAAGTTCGACCACTCGGTCTCTAAAAGGTTCACCATCACTGACCTAGAGTAAGACCTCAGTGGAACATCATCAGGGTTGGGAGGGGAACTCATGAAAGAAGAAGGCCACAAAGTGACCAAAAGACCATTCTGTAGGGTCTTAATTCATGAACAGACATGCCTGGATGACACTTCCTCTGATGGTGGACTTTCTCTGATGTGTTTGAATGAGAACCAAGGTGGCATCCAAAGAGTAGGTGGTACCTATATGCTTAGGAAAACAAATGATAGTAGGATAATAACAGCCTGGTTGAGGATATTGTGGAACACGTACAGAGCCTGGAAGTAGCTTATTACAAATAGTGAGTTACTTGTATGTCTTCAAATTCATTCTTATCTGGTCCCTATACTCAAGGAACTGTGAAATTATTCTTACACTGCATAAGGGTGATCTATTTGGTAGCATACTCAACAAGAGAAGAGAGTCAAAAGATGATTGTTTTTCAGTAGATGATACAAATATAGCTGGAACACAAATATTACAAATGGGGGGGAGGCAAAAAATTCCCAGATATTTACTTTTATATACAGTATATGCATCAAAGGATGATGTGAGACTGTAATGGTTTTCTTTTTATTGCTAACCCTGAAGCATTCAAGAGAAAACTGGACAATAGAGATGGGCACGAAATGAAAATATAGAGTTTTGTTTCATTTTGTTTCTGTTTTTGTCTCATGAAACAAAATAATTCATTACACTATATAATGGCTCCACTGGGTCCTAGAGGCACTACATTTGGTGGGTAGCTTCTTTGGACTTTTACCTTTAAGTCCCCCAAAGTTGGAGATGTTTGGGGTTTGGGGGCTAAGTTATTAAACTCCAAAGGTGGTTCCCCCCCCAGGAGAAAATCATTTGTAATTGACTCAGGAAGTGCTTAATGGACCACAAGGATTAAGCAGGGGATTAGACTCAATGGCTTTATGGCCCCCCTTCAATTTAATGTTTCTATGATTTACAAAAGAAAAAGGGAACAATCCAAAATAAATATTGCATTCTTCATCATCAGGAAGCTGCTCCAGGCCATCTCTTTTCTGGTATTTCATTTTTCATTTCTTTTCTTTTTTTTTTCGTTTTGTTTGAAATATGTTTTTTAAAAAAAATATTTCATTTTTGTTTTGTGTTTTTAATGTGTTTTTATATGTTTTATGTGTTTAACTGTTTGTTTATGTGTTTTGTTTTGTTTTTTACTGTTTTACAGATGCGTTGGGGGGAATGGTGCGGGGTTTTAAAGTGTTTTAGCCCCCGAAGGAAGCTGCGGCCATCGCTGCTGTCTTTGGAAGCTAAAAAAATGTTTTAAAAACCCACACTTTCCCCTCAGTTGGGAGTGGGGGGAGGATGCAGGGTTTTTAACATGGCTTTAGCCACAAATGCAAGTGCTTACCTTGGTGGCTAAAGATATTTTTGAGGGCCTGCGCTTCCCCCAATGCACCCAATCAGGGGGAAAGGTGTGGGTCCTTTAAAATATTTTTAGCCACCGAGGCAAGCACTTGCCTTGGTGGCTGAAGAAATTTTAAATGACCCGCTGCTTCCCCCCTTATCGAGTGCATTGGGAGAGAAGCGAGAATCCTTTGAAATGTCTTTCACTACCAAGGTTAGCACTAGAGATGGGCACGATTTAGCGGCATTCCCGTTTCCGTTTCTGTTACTCGTATCCGTTACTCTACGGAAACGGTAACGGGAATTACTCTGCCAGAATTCAAGCTCGAACCGACAAACGAACAATTTGGTCTGATTTGTCGTGCTCGTTACTTGCATCGCGGCGATCGCGCAATGCCAAGCGGCACAGAAAAAAAGTTTTTAAAAGTTTAAAAAAAAACCGATTCCTGGCCCTAAAAGTAGGCGAAAACTGTCTGAGGGCACCTACCAGACCAGAAGGGTGTTTTATTTGGGGGGGGTTTCCCCGCCTGCCTCTCCTTGGCTATTGCTACTGCTGCGCTGCTGGTACCAGGTTGGGAGGGCGCATCCATTTGCCATGCAGTGCGGGGGATCCAAAATGGCAACCGCAATATTTTTTTTGAAATCGTTGCCCAAAACCCCACCAAAGCACCACAGAAACATGCAAAAATTAGCTATTTTAAATGCTTGAATTTTTACAGTAGCAGCAGTGGGTTTTTCTTGCAAAAAAAAAGTCTCCGTTGATTTTATTTTATTTTATTTTATTTTATTTTTTACACCTGCACATTTGCAATGATGGGCTCGCCCATGGGAGTGGACCATGCAAATTTTCCACCAATCGCATGGCCACTTGGCCAGTTTGACCACAGAGACTTCTGGGATGTGCCAATCGGGCATAAACAGTCCACTAATCGTAGCCCAAACCCAAACCCTAAGCCTAAGCCTAACCCATACGCCAGTACACTGTCCTTCTAAGTGGGTCAGAGAGGCACCCAGAGGTGCACCCCAATACTCACCCTAACCTCACCCATAACTAGCCTAACCCTAGCCCTTGCACTAACCCGTCTTAACCCTAAGCCAGATCTACTTGCATTGCACTACATGCAAGTACGTGAGACACAGCGGGTGCAAAGAGTCTGCCAGTCCATCACTTGTGGCTCTGGCTGACTCCTGCAGCTCCCTCCAGGAGCCCGCTACCCCCCCAAACCAGTACTAACGACAACGAAAAAATGAAAAAAATGAACCGACTAATTTTTGCGAAATTTCATGAAAAATGGAAACTAGCCAAAACGGACTGCCTCCGACACACGACAACTCGAAAACGTCATTTTCCCTAGTCGTGCCCATCTCTAGTTAGCACTTTTTCCTATGGAAAATCTAAAAAAAAATCCAGTTCATTTTTCTTCATTTTTCTTTAAAATTCATTTCATTTTTCATTTCATTCTAAAACAAAATGGCGGAAAGGCCGATGCTTAACCTGGGATGCCACATGTCCAAATACATTTACCACGTCCCACTTACAAAACACCAGCATCAAAGCCGGATCCGCAGCAGCAACGGCCGAACAATTAAAAAGACAAAAATACGAAGATATGGCAACAGGAATTGACTTTGTCCCTGTAGCCATCAAAACATCTGGAGTCTTGGGAGAATCAGCCTTGAGCCTAGTCCAGGAAATAGGTCACAGGATAGCCATTACGTCTCAAGATGGCCGAGCACATATGTTCCTGAGGCAACAGCTCTCAATTGCTGTCCAAAGAGGGAACGCCTGCTGTGTGCTTCACACTCTAGGCCAGCTGATTAAATAATGGAGTTTTTTAGTAAAGTGATTTTAACTAGTATAATAAAATGTATTATAAATAAATAAATAAATAAATAAATAAATAAATAAATAAATAAATAAATAAATAAATAAAAATGAAAAATGAAAATGAAAAATGAAAAATGAAAAATGAAACAAAAAATTAAAAAGCAATAACAAAAGTAAACCTTTCCATTGTGCAAACACATAGACCTCTCAGGGAATGGTACAAACTTGTCATTGTGCTTAGTTTTTATTCCTCTCTATTATTATTTGAGAGGAGTCCTCAGCTCTTCAATATATTGTCCCTCCTTGTTTTATTTCCAGCTCTCCTTTCTGCCAACATTAATACTCCCTGAAGAGTACTGTGAGGATATCTAAGAAAGAGGCAGGGTGAAAATGAGTGTACATCTTAATTTCAGGGCTTCTTTGGGATCTACCTCCTTGTATGTCTTGAGCTAAGGTTCTGCATCACAGCAGACCACCTTTTCCAGCTGAGGAGTTTTGGGTAGAAATCACTCCCTTTGGATTTCATCAGTGTCACTGTTGATGTCAGTCAGAGGTGCTCCCTAAGGATCCGCATGAAGGTGTTCACTAACCCCTCAGGGCTTCAGCAAGGTGCAGATTTCTACATGGCCTAGAAAAATAAATTGGATGGGTCTGCATTTAAGACATGGAAGGACATTGTTTTCTGTTTCTTTCCTTCATGAGGGATTTCCCACCAAATTCAGTGGGGGTTTTGAGTATCTCCCACACAATATGAGTTGTTGTTGTTGTTGTTGTTGTTGTTGTTGTTGTTGTTGTTGTTGTTGTATCTACTCCACATTATGATGCCCCTTCATTTTTCCTCCTGTGTAGAGAGCTCACAGAAGTGCTTAACCAGGGATGTCCAAACTTCGGCCCTCCAGATGTTTTGGACCACAGCTCCCAGAATTCCAAGCCTGTATTTCCAATGGCAAAGGACTGTAGGAGTTGTGGTTCAAAACATCTGGAGGGCTGAAGTTTGGAAATCACTGGCTTAACCATTTCATGCTTCTGAAGGCACCCTGAAGGTCAGTGCAGCTTGCCAAAACCTATAGGGGACTGGCTCTTGTCTCAGGAGGCACAGTAAGCAATCAAACTCTTGACTCCACAACCTGAAATGTAATTCACTGAACTATCTAGTCAGTGCATGTAAGGAGTGTGATTTCTCAAATTGTCTGCATTAGCTTAATTTGGTTCTCCATGAAGACTAAAGGGAATTTGTATTGTATTGATGTCATATTTATAATCTGCAACCTACTTAGCAGATGAAACTATTTACAGCTCTCCTTCAACAAAGAGAATGAAAAAAATGGGACCTGTGCTTTTAAATAAATAAACAGCATACAGGCATCCCCCACTCTTTGATGGGAAAAGAAATCACAGCACAACTGGAGTGTTTAAATATTGGCATGTTGAACCTTCTGTGCCATGCAGTTTGAAACATAATCTGAAATAAGTCCTGCTAAGCCTTTCTCCCCAGCAACTATGATTTTTCTACAGGAGGAGGCGGGGGAGGGGATGAGCCTTATAATTACAGACACAGTGGCATTATTAATTGTGTTTCTTCCCAAATTCCCGATTTTTCAGCACACTATCTATCTCTGTTCCAAGTCTGTTCCACTGCAATTTGACTGGAATCTCTTACTCCTTTACCCATATAACACTGCCAACCCAACAGAATGCTGGATAGAAATATTCTCCACTGCCACTACCACACCACTTCCACCTCTGGAAGTAAGGACAGGAATGAAAAAAAACAATATCATTAAGCTCGGTATTTAATGACCTGGCTTCAGAGTCAACATTTGATTCCCAAAGATAGGGACATCAAGCAATCAGGAGGGAATGAACAGCACCCACCAGCCTGTGAGTGGAGGAATGCGTGCCAGCTGGGGTGCCACATCAACAACCTAGGACAGTGGTGGCGGACCTTCAACAATCCAGCTGTTTTAGACCACAACTCCCAGAATTCTGAGCCTAGATCACCAATGACAAAGGACTGTGGGAGTTGTGGTCCAAAACAGCTGGAGTGCCGAAGGTTCACCACCACTGACCTAGGGTGACCCAGCACAAAGTGATTCATGGCCATTTCTAATTGTGATTTCCAGATAACTCAGTAAAGTGTATATTTGGCAGCAAAGCCGGAGGTTAGGAGTTTGATTTTCCATTGTGCCTTCTTGATAAAGGCAGCTCCAGACTGCTGTACTGCAGGGCGGGGTTCTTTTGCCTGCACACCCAGATGGTATAACATGTGTGCAGTGCAGCCCATGGGCTGTTTGCAGAGGTGTTAGTTTTATAAGGCCTTGCCATATGGCGAGAGGCCTCTTTCTGGATCCAGCCGCCTTCCCACCCTCCCTCCCAAATAAGAGAATGAGATCAGCTGGTCACGTAAGGACTGGATGGGGATTTTTGGCTGCCACTCAGAATGGACCAGAGTGGCAGTGAGTTTTCTCCCATCCCCTTCTCTTTAAGGCCAAGGGGAGGTTTATAAGCGGTCACAATTGGCAGGTAGTGCAAGCAGTAAATTTAAGTCACCTGAAATTTATTGAATAATATTCCCTAGGGAGCCGGTAGCCATAAATATGAATTAGGAAATTAAGAAATTAGGAACATTTGGTGTTAAGTATAAATACGAGGTTCAAAGATTAGGAATGAGGGCTGCCCAGACTGCAGGTTTTGGGATGGCGCTGAACAGGTGGGCAGCACCCTTCTAATAATATTAGGAATGATTAACTGATCCTCTTGCACTACATTCAGGCCCCCTTGTTTAAGGGATGTTTAGCAGTGGAATTGAGTGAATTTCATATCAATAAATTGTGGCTCAATTTTAATCCCACAAGTGTGTCTTTTCTCTTTATTTCTGAGCTGGGTGGGCAAAGGCTGCACTTGATGATCCATAGGGTCCCTTCCAGCTATGCAGTTCTAAGATGATGATGATGATGATGACGACAACAACAACAATGACTAGTATCACAAATGCCCTCCTCAGACCCTACCAAATCAAGTTGAATAAGCACACAAGGAGCAGGCCAACCCTTCCATTCCCATTTCTGCCACCATTGACTTGATGTATGAAGGGTGACCTCTAGGGCAATATCCCACATTTGGGCAAGCTTTCTCAACCAGCTGGCATTCCAAAATTGGTTGAGAGCATTCATGAAGAGAAAGGTGTCCTCAGAAACTCATCCGCATGAGCAGAAGACCAGGACATGGAAGTACTGCCTTATTCCTCCTCCTCCTTCTCCTTGTGTGTCTGTGCATTTGTGATATCACCCCTTTCAGAGGACTGGGTTTTCAAAGGCACAACTGGGATTATTTTGACATCCCACTGCTGTGCCACCAAATTGTGACGACACCTCCCTTTTACACACGGAATTGTGATGGAAATGGTAATGCTGCCACCTTTTATTCACTTGGTAATGCTGCCACCTTTTAGATCGTCGTCTTATGAATTAGGACCGATTCAGATGTATAATATAAAAATAATAACGAAGTTTATTGAGAAAATAATCAATATAACAATTAGAGATGGGCACGAAACAGAAAAATGGTGTTTTGGTTTTTCGTTTGTCGTTGAGAGGTCTGTTTCAGTTCGTTTCGTTTGTCGGGATTTTTTTGAAAAATTTTGTTACCGTTTTTTGTTTTTTCATTTGTCGTTTCTACCCGCTTTTGGCGCGATTTTTAAAGCATTTCCATTCGCCGGCATCCCCCAACGCCCCAGACCAGAGAGAAAACACTAAAAAAATGGATGCTGGCAGAGACACAGTATAGACTAGGTATGCAGGGAGGCTGCAAAGGCAGTGGCGGGCATTGCCCAGGGTGCAAGGCAGCTGCAGAGTGATTGCACTGCGGGGCAAGGAAGGGTACTCACCGAGAGGTACGCAGCACGCACGCACACAGGGAGGCTGCAGGACTGAAGCTAGAGGTGCAGCAGAGACAGCAATCCCACCCTAACTCCCACCAGAGATTGCAAGGAAGACGGGGGCTGCCAGACCTTTTTATGCCCTCTGTGGCTGTCAGACCTGCCCGCCCAGTCTGCAACCTGGGCATGCTATAGGTTGAACATGATCCCATCACATGGCTTGTCTCCATTTTGTGGCTGGTGGCGGCATCCATTTTAAAGGGAAAAGAATAATACATTGTGATGGGAGAAGACTAAAACAAACGTTTTAAGGACCCCAACCCCCCTGGTAGGTATTATCAGACAAAAAAATAATTATCGCTGTGTTTTTATGGATGTCCAGGGTGTTTTTTAACATTTTAAAAAGCTCATGTCATTATGTGTCACCATTAACGGAAACGAAACGTAATGACCGCAATTTTCATGGTTCTGTTTGTTTCGTTGCATTTTCATCACAATTTTCGTTTGTCGTTTCGTTGTGTAACGGAAACAACAAACGGTAACGGAAACAAAAAAATGTTTGTTCCATGCCCATCTCTAATAACAATGTCTGAGGATGGTATGCGTTGCCTTTAACATAGAATAGATTTAATCAAATCTACAATCCTCCCTGTTTTTAATAACTAGTAAACAGTAAAGCCCTCACTGCCTGACAGAACTCCAACAGAGCAGTGCTCTATCCCAGCACTCACTCTCAAAACCTTCAACTTAACTAAACTGCCTCAACTGACAAGGCTCCACCCCCTTTATATCATACAATTCCCCGCCCTCCTGCTGGGGTTGGCCGATGAACTGCATATGCATTACTCCTGTTTCCAGGGTGTTGTCACAGCATTTCATGTCTTCTGGTTTTGCATCAAGAGATCTTAAATGTTCTGTTTTGTAGAACATCTGCCCAGCTGAAAGTAAAACAAGTTAAATATGATGGCAGCAGGATGTAGTGACGCCTTCGGAGCGTTTACCACATGCCACCTGTCCACTGCCACCAAAAATATAATAATTTGGGCACTTGACACGCCCCAGGATCACTCAAGAAGGATGCTCAGTTTAACTAGCGACACCGCTTATTCCAGGAGAGTGAGCTGACTCCCGCCGTGCCCCAGCTAAAAAGGGATTTATCTCCTCTGAACAACCCTCTGCCCGGGAGCCTCGGAACATCTACTCTGCTCCAGGTCCCATAGAGTTCAATCAAGAGAATCTTTCTTGCTCACAGAAAAGTCAGTAGCATGCAGCCTTGGCTAAGGCTCTGGTTAATTTAGCAATGACTCCCCCCCCCCTCAGACACAAACACGGATTCCAGTAAAAAGGTAAAGAAAAGAAATGTATTTTAAAAAGAAAAAGCAAGAGTAAAAACAGGACTCTCTTCTTGCCAGCATCATCTGGCAGGAGGTACAGATCCTTTGGAGCTTTACAAATAAAGGCAAATTTCTAGGACAGCCTTACAAAGTAGATCTAGAAAAACCAACTTCAGGAAAATAGGGGAAATATATGCAACCCAGACATGAAAATAAAAATGCTAGCTAATTCTGGCTAATATACTCACATTACCAAAAGAAGGGAAAGATTCTGCTGGTGTCTCTGGCATTCAGCCAGCATTCCTACGGAAATCACATGGCTGCGTCATCCTGGGTAGAAGCTCTCTCTCTATCTGGTTAAGCAGCCTATTATTATAGACCTAACAGCTTCAGGAATGCAAATTAAGTCAGGAAGGTGTAGGCTCTCTCATCAATTAGCATGACTACATGGAAAGACTTTCTGCTTTGATAGTAAACAAAGGCTACCACATTCCTATTGATCTCAAGTGTTCCATCATCTGAATAGGATGTGTATTTTGACAAGTGGATTCCTTAAATGACAGGAGTCATCTGTTGTCATCTAAGTGTAACCCTTTGAGGTCCAGAGACTCCTTTGATATAAAGGGAAATACATTGTAAAAACCCTGTTTATCCATTTGCTATCCCCTCATAACATCTTTGATGAAGATAAACTTTGATATTCAGAAGAGGCAATGTAAGGTACCTTCCAGTTGCTATTTTACAACCACATCAAACATTTTGGATGATGAGAAAATGTAACATTTGTGTTTCCATTTGACTTAGCATTCACCTGTGAACTTACCAAGGAAGTCAGTGTCCCTTTCCAACTCAGACTTCAAAGAAATGATAGCGTGTGGCATGGCATGTCCAGGAATCAACAGATTATACAGATGACAGGACAGACCAAAAGATGAATTTTCTAGAATTCATCACAGATGTTTTATTAAACATCTTCAAAAGTTGGATGAAGTGACATCTTTATCAGCTCACTTAAAAAAAATAGAAGCATAAGCTAGTTTCTGAGCTTACAGAGGCCGAGCACCACAGAACTAGGGGTGGTACAGAAGAAGAATAATTTTTGCCCATCCAAACAGTAATAAAGAGGTGAGACAAGATTGTTGGGTTTAAATTGGGCCACAATTTTATTAAATCAATATTGTCATCTTAAAATTCCACCTCATGCAAGGGGGCCTGCATTGCTAATTCTCAATCCTACCATTGCTTTTATCAGAGGGTGTCTTACTATGGGGTGTACAATGAATTCCCTTACCTCTTGCACTACACACCGATTGTGACCATGATATAAGTGGCTTAAAGGCAACCCTATACCACAACCCCCGTGCCCCTGAGGGAGAATGGGATTGGTTAAAACACACTCCCATTCCCAGCTAATCAGAATGACAGACAAAAATTCCCATCTGGCCTTTATGCGACCAGCTAATCTTATTCTCCCTTACCTAAAGGGTGGGAGGATGGGGGAAGAAAGCCTCCAAAATGAAAAAAAAAAAAAAGCAGAGCACAGCAGGGGGAGCCTTTATATAGGCAGCCCCAGCTTGACTCTCACCAGCCTCCATAGCTGGCATGCTTTTCATGCCAAAATAAAAGAGGAAGATTGGGCTAAAATATGGAGAATGAGAATACTTAGATCTATGTCTTTTAGAATAAAGGAAATTTTTTTTAAAATAAGTTTAAGATGGTATTTGATGCCAGTGAAATTGAATAAAGTAAATGATAATTTTTCTAAGTTTGGTTGGAAATGTGATAATGAGATTGGTACCTTTTTCCATTTGTGGTGGGAATGTAAAACAATACAAAAACTTCTGGAAATGTATTTTTAAAGAATTAAGTGACATATTAGAAATAAACATAGAGCCCAATTCTGAAATTGCTTTGTTATCAATATTTGCTGATAATAATTATGATGTTAAAACGAAAGAGTTGATTACAAATTTGTTGACTGCGGCTAGATTAATAATTGCTAGAAATTGGAAATCTAAATATGAACTATGCTTACATGAATGGTACAATGAAATATGGAATATTGCTTTAAATGATAAATTGACATATACTTTAAAGATTAGAAAAGGAGAGTTAAAAAGGAGAGTTTCTCTTTTCCTATATTGATGCTTTTTAACTTGTAAAACGCCCAGAGTTCCTGTTGGAAGATGGGCAGTATAAAAATGAAACAAACAAACAAACAAACAAAGATATTTTCTATGATATATGGGGTAGATTTATTGAAAATGTGCTTGTACGAGATAAGGGTAAGGCTTCCGTGCAACAATCAGTTTTGTTCTGGAGGGGAGGATAATGACTGTAAATAAGAAGAGTGATCCTGTTGGTGAAGGGGTGCACTGTTGCTGATATTTTGTCTTTTTTGTAATTTGTATTGTGTAATATTAGGTTTTTTTAAAAGAATGACAGACAAAAATTCCCATCTGGCCCTTACATGACAAGCTAATCTTATTCTCCCTTACCTAAAGGGTGGGAGGAAGGGGGAAGAAAGCCTCCAAAATGAAAAATGCAGAGCACAGCAGGGGGAGACCTTATATAGGCAGTAGAGAAGGGCACGAAACAAAAAAAATTGTTCCATTATTCGTTATTTGTTTCATTATGTAATGAAACAAATAACAAAAATTGTGATGAAATTGGAACAAACTGAACAGAACCATGAAAATTAGGTTTGTTACATTTCGATTTTGTTAATGGTGACGTGCAATGAAATGAGCTGTATTTAAATGTTAAAAAACTTCCTGAATATCCATAAAACCAATCAATAATTATTTATTCTGCCTGATAATACCTACCAGGGGGGTTGGGGTAATTAAAAAGTGCATTTATGTCTTTTCTCAGATCACTACATTTTTTTCCTTTAAGGGGAGTTAGGGGATATTGACCCAAAATGGGTCCCAGATACCTAATATTGATTTCTTGGGCATTAAAATGCCATTGACATCCATAAAAATGCAGTGATAATTTTTTGAAATTATTACCTACCAGGGGGTTGCAGTCCTTAAAATGTTTGTTTTTGTCTTTCTCCCATCGTGATGTATTTTTTCTTTTCCCTTTAAGGATGACACACAATGGATTCCAGCCACAAGATGGATTCAAGCCATGTGATGGGATCATGTAAATTCTTGGTCAATTTCAACCAATAGCATGCCCAGGTTGCAGACTGGGTAGGTGTGGCAGCCACAGAGGGCATAAAAAGCTTTGGCAGCCTGCATCCTCCTTGCAGTCTGTGGTTGGAATTAGGGTGGGATTGCTGTCTCTGAGATTCGTTACTTTAGGCCAGCCAGGCAGGTGTGTGTCTCTGTGTTCCTGCTGGCTGCAGCCTGGCTCTTAGGGCAGAGAAAGAAGAGATTTCTCTTGCAGCCTCCCTGTGTGTGTGTGTACCTCTTGGTGAGTACCCTCCCCTGCCCCACAGTGCAGTCACTCTGCGGCTGCCTTAAGCCCTGGGCAACACCCGCCGCTGCCTTTGCAGCCTCCCTGCGTACCTAGTCTATACTGTGTCTCTGCCAGCATCATTTTTTTTTAGTGTTTTCCCTCTGGTCTGGGGCATTGGGGGATGTCCGTGCGTGGAAATGCTTTATGTCGCACAAAAAGTGGGTAAAAACGAAAAATGAAAAATGAAAAAATGAAACAATTTTTTTTCAAAAAATTCACAAAAAACAAAAACGAACCGAAATGGACCCGCAATGAACAATGAAAAAATGAAATGTCATATTTTTTATTCGTGCCCATCTCTAACAGGCAGCCCCAGCTTGACCCTCACCAGCCTTCATAGCTGGCATGCTTTTCATGCCAAAATATGGTTGGGGAGGCAAAGCAGCCCCACTCAAAACAAACCTGGATGATGCCTTCAATTTGCACCACCTCCAGTGTTTGTGGTGCCCAGTCTGATGAAGAGTCCTGTGGGGTCAAAAGTGTGTGTGTGTGTGTGTGTGTGTGTGTGTGTGTGTGTGTGTGTGTGTGTGTGTGTGTGTGTGTGTGTGTGTGTTTCAAAGTGGGCTAATAAAGGTACTACTTGCAATTGCCTTTGTGAGGACCACATGAGAGTGGGGTTATATTTTTCCTTTTAAAAACACAAGTGGGAGTCATTTGAAACAAATGTGATAACTGTATAGGTCGGTTCTACTGTGAATAGCTCTCGTTTTCACATATATTCCAGAAAATTAATGATGCTGTGTTGAATCTCATCTGATCCAGGCCTCTCTCACATATGCTCACTGGTAAGCATATTGCACCCTGTTTTCTCAGTCATCTGCAAATAGAGATGACAGTCAGCATAATCAAAAACAACATGGCAATCTCGTCCTCATAAAATGTGCATTTGAATCCATTTTAAAAATTTCTGTTAAAACGTGAACAAATGGTTGCTCAAAAGTACAGATCTATAAGTGTGTATTCTCAAAAGAAGAGCTGGGATAGTTCTTTGAGCCCAATCTGTCACTTCTGTGCCCACTGAAGTAACGCATTTGATGGGCATCCATGCTGTTATCTGTTCATCTGTCTCTGGCACATAGATCAAGTCTGTTTGCTTCACAGTTCAGAGAGGCTGAATACCTTAGGCATGTCTAATGGCTGTGTTGCGTCATGCTGTGCGCCCAGGTTCTTAGTCCCAGTGAGCAGAGCAAGAATTATTGCAGTATGGATCCCACCTAGGGATACATATAAACATGAACATGGTTTTATTGAAGGGTGGTCTCTTCAGTTCATCCTAAATTGTACGGAATCATCAGTGTAACAAGTAGACAACGATCATTTGTTGGCATCCAGATCTCAGTAATACTCCACCAAAACAGAGAGGATCAAACGTGAAGGATGAGAGCCATGGATGTGATTCTCAATGGTAGCTGAATATCAGCAGCCAAAGAGCTATTAAGATAGCTAAGACAGTGCCTGCTGCATTATTCCACATCATTGTGTGCACTGAAGTAGCCCGTCATCTTGCAGTTGACAAAAGAACTTTCTGAAAAGCTACACACATTATTTCATATTTTTCCTGACAATCTCGATAGCCTATTTAAGAACCAACTTTTTTTTCTTAAATAATGCATAGCCTGGTAAGAAATGAGCAATTTATGCACATCACATTCATATTTATTTTTATATCCAGCTACTCCCACCGTCTAAACTCAGTGTGGTAAATAGCTTGTGCTAATTACTTAAAAATCCATTACACTTTAAAGTCTCATAGCAGATGCAAACACCATTTCAAATGATCTCATTGTGTTGCCTACATAATTCATAAACCCGTATTGCAAATGCGAGCTTAAAGACAGAATCTGGTGTGTGCGGGTGACACCGAAAAACAGAAAGGAATCTTACTCCTCCCAGCTTTATTGTGGAATGATGCAAAGCATTAAGGGTGTCTGCTTAATGATGCTGCCAAGCAGAACTTGAGATGGCAGAAATTGCTGTATTTATTTAAATTGGTTCTCTACCTGGTCCTAAAGGCTCAAAGCAAATGCTGTAACTTTGGGGGCTGCAGAAGAAAAAACAACATTAATGCACAGGAAAAAAAGGGGGGGATTAAAATAAAATGACCATTGTTTATTGCAAGGTGAAAATTCTTTTCCTGGCACCAACACCATCCAACAAAAATAGGAATGTCTTCGGATGTGTACAATTCTGGTCACCGCATCTCAAGAAAGACATAGTGGAACTGGAAAAGGTGCAGAAGAAAGCGACTAAAAAATGCTGGGGCACCTCCCTTATGAAGAAAACTGGAAAAAGGCGCTATATGATCAGGGGCACCTCCCTTATGAAGAAAGGCTAAAACAATTGGGCCTCTTCAGTCTGGAAAAAAGGCGCTTGAGGGGGGATATGATTGAGACATACAAAATAATGCAGGGTATGAGTAAAGTGGATAGAGGGAAGCTCTTCTCCCTCTCTCAAAATACCAGAACTAGGGGACATACACTCAAATTGAGTGCTGGGAGAGTAAGAACTGACAAAAGAAAATATTTTTTCACCCAGCGCGTTGTAAGTCTATGGAACTCCCTGCCACAGGATGTGGTGATGGCATCTGGCCTGGAAATTGGACAGATTCCTAGAGGAAAAGTCCATCACGGGTTACAAACCATGATGGAGATGTGTAATCTCTAGGCTTTAAACCAGGGTACTTCAAGGGCCAGATGCAGGGGAGTGGTATCAGGAGACAGATAGAGTCTCATGCGCTCCCAAACGCATCTGGATCTGAGATACAGGAAGCTGGACTAGATGGGCCTTTGGCCTGATCCAGCATGGCTCTTCTTATGTTCTTATGTTCTTATGTTCTTATGATATCTTCAAAAAATTATCACTCAGACTTGAGTAAGCTTCCAGAAAGAGAGAGAGAGAGAGAGAGAGAGAGAGAGAGAGATTGTAGTTGGAACTGCTGGATTGCTCTGCGATTTAGGCATCTGGTTGAGGGACCAGAGATTGGGATTTCAGTTCCCCTCTGTGCCTCATTGAAAAGGGCCAGAGCTAATGACCCACATGGTCCCTTCCAGCTCTGCAGTTCTAAAATAAAGATTAAGATTAAGAAGGTCTGGAAGTCTGATTCAGGTTCAAGGGGTTTGGTTCAGGATGAAAAGGTCAGTCTCTGTGACGTGCACTTTCGGACTATTTATTTATTTATTTATTTATTTATTTATTTATTTATTTATTTATTTATTTATTTTTAAGGCTTGTATACCGCCCGTCTTCCTGAAGGAACTCCAGGCGGTTCACAACAAACTAATAAGCAACAAACAATCAAATCAGCCATATAAACACAAACGGCAATTTAAAAGACTTTTATTCAAACAAAGAAAAAAATAAAAAACGGAAGGTAGATGGCGGGGGAAAAAAAAAAAAAAGATTAAAAGTCACCGAATGCCTCTTGGAAAAGCATGGTCTTCAATGCTTTCCTAAAGGCTGGCACGGACTGTGCAATGTGCACTTCTCTAGGGAGGTGGTTCCATAGGCTGGGGCCAGCCACAGAGAAGTCTCGGGCCCGAGTGGATGTTTTTTGAGCCTCCCTGGATGTGGCCACCCAGAGCGAGTGCACCCGTGACAACCGAGTTGGTCCGGCCAAAGTTGACCGCAGGGGGATCCGCACTGCCAGGTAGTCAGGTCCCAGGCCATGGAGGGTTTATAAATTAAAGCCAAGACCTTGAATCTAATTTGGGACGCAACGGGTAACCATGCAGATGAGCCAGAACTGGGGTAATGTGGTCATACCGACGCACACCCGCCACCAGTCTGGCCACCGCATTTTGCACCCGCTGCAGTCGCCGAAGGAGAGTCAAGGACAACCCCATGTAAAGAGCGTTGCAATAGTCTATCCTCGAGATCACCAATGCTTGCACAACAGTTCTCAGGGAGTTCCCATCAAGGTATGGACGAATCTGGGCAATTTGTCGAAGGTGGAAAAAGGCAGTCCTGGATGCGGCAGCCACCTGGGCCTCCATGGTGAGGGCTGGGTCCAGGACTACGCCCAGATTCCGGACACTGTCTGACAGCTGGAGGGAAACGCCCTCCAGACTGGGGAGAGGGCCTCCATAGCAAGATGGGGAAGTCCCAAAGAACATAACCTCGGTGTTCTCAGGGTTGAGTTTGAGTCTGTTGGCCCTGGTTCATGCCATGACTGCATCCAGACACTCGTCGAGGGTCTGGAAGCCATAACTGCAGAGGTGGAAAAGAAGAGATAGAGCTGCGTATCATCAGTGTACTGATGGCAGCAGATTCCCAATCTCCTTATGACCTCTGCTAGCGGCCTCACATAGGCCGTTACTTCACGAACCTCTCACTGCGCGGCAAGCCGTAATTTCCGTGCGAATCGATCGCTTCAGTCCGCACGCTCCTCCTCTTTGGATTCGGTGCCACCCCGACCACGCCCCCTAAACCGTGCTCCAAGCGGGGCGAGAGATTCCCCTGCCGGAGGCCGGGAATCTTCTTCGCTTCGCATCCCGCTTCACATCCAAAGTCACGTGTGGCCAGTTAATAAATATATTTATTTATTTTTAACTTACTTTTTCTCCGAAATGCCGATGCATAGATATTTCGGTTAACCCGTTCTTTTGATCTTGCCTTCTGTACACGGGGCAGGGGCAACAGAGGGGGGCAAGCGTCCCCGGGTGACATGAGCAGAGCCCCTCCGCTGGCAAGGGATGGTGAAGGGCTGCGCAGAGGGAGGGGGGAGGGGTGTCGGTGCTGCCGCTGCAAGACACCCCCGTGCGCGCCCACCCAGAGAGCGGCGGTGGGGCACACAGGACGATGAAGCTGAGAGAAGCCTCTCCCCGCCCCCCCCCCAAAAAAAACCAACCCAGCTGCTCTGCTTCAGGGAAACACGATGGCCGCCCACAAGTCCTCGGGACAACCGCAGGGGCCTTTGAGCGCCGGGCTTGACCGCTGGCTTGTGCGCCTCTGACCGCAAATGACAACCGGGTATTGATGCATCGATACGCCGTGGTAATTTTTTTAAAAAAATAAAAGAAAGCAGAAACCGGACGTTGCAAGTAAGCTTCCGAATGCGAAGGGAGCACGTGAGGTAGTAAAGGATTCGATCCTAAAATTTCGCATGGTGAGGACAGAGAAAGAGGGGTGGGGGCGAAGGGAGACCACGTGACCGGCTTCGCATTCAAAGCGAAGGCAATCCCGCTGCAAAGCGAAGTACTTCGTGAAGTAACGGCCATAGATGTTGAACAGCATGGGAGAGAGGGACAACCCCTGCGGGACCCCACAAGGGAGTATCCACGGGACAGACAACTCCCCCCCCCCATGCTGCACATGCTGGGGACGGCTCTCCAAGAACAACCACAACCAACTGTGAACAGTGCCTCCGACCCCAATCTTGGAGAGCTGATCCAGCAGGATACCGTGGTCGACAGTATCAAAGGCTGCTGACAAATCCAGGAGGACCAACAAGGTAGAGCTACCCCTGTCGGTCCCCCGGAGGAGGTCATCTTGCAGTGCGACCAAGACTCTGCTCACTTCCCACACAAGTCCTTTATTTTAAACCAGGCATACACACTCATCTATTTTTATGCACTTTCCGACTAATTTTTCACTCTGTATACATTTCCACACACGTGCACACACACATACTGATTTCAGTGGATGTGTGTAGGGGGAGGGATGCTGTGTCGAGAGAAGCAGAGTCAGGCATGCTCATATAGCCACAGACTCCACCTGGAATCTTGGTCCTGGTTTGTTGCCGCGGAGTAGACATGGGCACGACTCGGCGAAATTATCGTTTCCATTTTCGGTTATCGTTTCCGTTATGTAACGGAAACGTTAACGATAATTAAGCCATCAGAACCCAAACTCGAACCAAAAAAAGAAAAATTTGGTCAGGTTTTTCATTTCTGTTTGTGGCATCACGGCGATCGCGCAATGTGAAGCACAGAAAAAAAATTTAAAAGCTTTTTTTAAAAAAACCCGACTCCCGGCCAAAAAAGCAGGCGAAAATATGCCTGCCTGAGGCTTTGCCACCTACAAGAGGGGTGGTTTCTGGGGGGTCCCCGGCCTCCCCCCCTCTTCTCCTCTCCTGGGCTGCTTGCACCAGGCTGGGGGGGAGGTCATCCTCGTTGTCTCGCCATGCCATGCGGTGGGGGGGGATCCAAAATGGTGACCGCAATTTTTCTTTTGAAATCGTGGTCAAAAAACACACCAAATCACCACAGAAACATGTGAAATTTATTTATTTTAAATGCCTGAATTTTAATAGTAGCAGCAGTGGGTTTTTTTATAGCAATAAAATGTCGTATTTATTTTATTTTATTTTATTTTTTTATTTTTTTAGACCTGCCCATTTGGGCTGGGCATGGGATGGGACCATGCAAATTGTTTGAACCATTCCACCAATGGCATTGCCAGGTTTTTGACTGATACTTCTGGATGTCTCGAAGGGCATAAAAAGCCGAGGCACCTTCCAGAAACCGCAGTCGGGTGTATGGATGTGGTTGAGGGAGGAGGGCTGGCTGCTGGTGCTGGTGTGATCCAATCGAGTTTGAGGAGGGAGGTTGGAGGCTTTAGGATTTAAGTTAGGCAGGCAGGAAGGGAATTGAATTTAGAAAATAATTTCTTTGATTCCCTGCAGCTTTGTCTGCTGAAGGAAATAGCAGTTTATTCTTTATTTCTTCTCTGGCAGTTTGTGAGGATTTTTTTTCTGATATTGGATAAAGGGGGAGGTTCAACTGGGAGTGGGAGGTGTGGATTTATTTAAAAAAATATATTATATACTGCCATTTATTTTCTCTTTTCCCAACTTCAATTTGCTAGCACACACACACATTTTGGGTGCAAGCCAAGAACAGAACCTCTATCCTAAGTGATATCCTAACTGCCCACTCACCCGTCCACCCGCGCCGCCGCCTGCCCACTCGCCTGCCCACTCGCCTGCCCCCGCTCGCCGCCCACCCATGGCCTGCTGCCACCGCCGCCCGCCTGCACCTCCCCCTGCCACCCGCCCCCACCCCACCCCACCCACCGCCTAGGGCGCAAAAACACCTAGCGCCAGCCCTGATTGTGGGATGCCCCTATGCTCTGGGAAGTCAAATCGCGCTAAATCGTGGTGGAAATGACAAACGACAAACGACAAACGGAAATGACAAATTTTTGAAAAATTTCGCGACAAATGGAAACGACCCAAAACGGACCCGTTCCGACAAGCTAAAACTCGAAACGTCATTTTTTCTGGTCGTGCCCATATCTACCACGGAGGGTTGTGGAGTCTCCTTCTTTGGAGGTTTTTAAGCAGAGGCTGGATAGCCATCTGTTGGAAATCCTGTGATGTGGTTCCTGCATGGCAGGGGGTTGGAATGGATGGCCCTTGAGGTCTCTTCCAACTCTATGATTCTATGATTCTATGATTCTATGGTTCTATGCATAGCTCAGGTGTGACCAAAAAGGTGTGATTCCTTTTCCGATTGCAAGCAAGGTGCTCTGCACAGGGGGTTACCAACCAGCGAGATGATTGCCTAAATCCAACCACTACCACTTATGTATCCCATACAGAGAACATCTTCTGCTTCTCTCCCAAGACACAACTGCTGTCCCAGTAAGGTCTGCTTACCCAGACCCCACAGTGGCCATAACAGCAGCACACTCCCCGCTGCACCCTCCTTTCCTCTTGTCCTCTATCCAAAGAAAAATACAAGGCATGAAGCAAGGCAACTCTTTTAGAGGCCACATGTAGTCTGCAAAAACAAACAAAAAAAGCATGGCCACATCTGATGGCACCTCAGAGAAGCATCAATGTACCACTTGTGCTGGTTACTCAATCTGTCTTGGATGGCAGAAATAAGGAATTTCTCAAGAATATGGCAAACTAGGACATTGGCCTGTGTGAGGTTTGGTAGGAAACAAGCTGTGCAAAAAACATCTACTGTAGGCTTCTTGCATTCTTCTCCTGAAAAGATGGAGAATGCATCAAGAGGTGCATCCACATTCCTGTGTACAACAACATCATTTAGCTGACAACGCAGAAATGATCTCCAGGAAATGACAGCTCCCTTACTCTCTGATTTCTGGTCCCTTTTCCTTTGTTTGATGGTATCCAGAGGGGAGCCATTTCTGAAAACAAAGGAACATCATCCTCAGCTTGTCCAAGACCAAATGCAGTTGACCCCACTGAGCTCTAGAAGGCAGCGAGCTCTCATCGGGTGTTTCTCATTCAAAAAAACACTGTGCCTCGCTCACTCTCTAGCTTGCTGCACGGTGCGGGATGTAATCTAGGAAGAGAACTAGATGGATACCCCATGTGCACTGTGCAGACAGTCAGCATATTTTAGTGCTTCTTATACATATTTTAAAAGCTTTCACGTAATACTTTGGCTGTTTCTAATGCATGCTCTTCAGTTCCCTCTTCTCTCCTGCAATATTTTATCGGACACCTTCTCTGATCTCGCACTTTGAAAGCTGTTGGGAAACCATTGGGAGATTGATCTCCCATCTCCCCTGCTGTATATATATAGAGAGAGAGAGAGAGAGAGCTGTTTAGAATCATTTGTGTACAGCAGAGAAGTCACATTTCTTCCCCTTTACCACAGGACTTGGGGTCAGATCACCTCCTTCAGTGACAGCTAACAGGGGAAAAGATGAAAGCTCCCTGAAGCACCACATGAGAACTGCGTATCAGTGGGCATGCAGGAAGATTATCTAATAAGCCATTGCCCCCTCCCCCCCTTTGATTCCTACACAGTTCTACCAGATAAAGAACACAAGAACAACTTTAATAGGTCAGACATTTCTTTCCCCTGACCTTGTGCCGTTCCATCTGGGTTTGTGCTGAGGTTTCAAAGAAGACCTGTCTCTGAGGGGGAAACAAGTATGAGAGCCTCTTCATCTCACATCTCTAGAAATAGCAGGCCACTTGGAAGAATTCTCTGGAATTATTCCCCAACATTTTGAGAGAAGGGAGGGGGTGATTTCCCCATCACAATGCCTTGGAAACGGTACACAAAGTCTGGCCCGCTGAGTGCAAAATAATGGCCAGGTGACAAACACAAAAACTTTCAGGAAAGCAAAAGTAAAGATGGGCCACCTCCCATGGTTCATGGAGAGCCGCATCCCTGAAAAGCATGACCGTCTTATGAGATAAGAGATGTGTATGTTTGTATCTGTGCATGTCTGTGCATATCTATGTTGTACGCACATGTGCTTGTGATTCACGCCAACATTTTGGTAACTATCGACTAATACTGAGAAACGTCTGGCACAGCTCGAGTCCTGCAAACCCACTATGGGACATCCAATGGCATGGAACCCAAGGCAACCCTTCACCCATATCGTAAGTAAAACTTTGCACCCTCTTAGAGTTATCCTAAACTTAACCATCACCCTGGGACTGCTTCAGGCTGGGCCACATCCCAGCAATAGCATTTTGGAACCTGCCTGTCCAGTTAAGTTTGGGATGGGAGATCTTGGAAGACATTTTCCAGATTTTCCGGACTTCTGAATACAGAACCACTTGGAGTATCTCAGGATATGGATGGGATTTCTCTAAAACATCTTAGCTTGGCATAATCTGCCCAGGGTAGCTGTGTTGCTAGATGGTGTGGTGTATGAAATTAATAAACAAACAAATAAATAAATAAATAAATAAATAAATAAATAAATAAATAAATAAATAAATAATGCACTGTATTCTTGAAGGCTTTCATGGCAGGGATCTAATAGTTGTTGTGAGTTTTTATAACACAGAGTACAGAGAGAACTCCTAGTTCCCTGAGCTCCTTGCCCTCTGAAGATGCCAGCCAAAGAGTCTGGCAAATCATCAGCAAAAAAAAAAAAAAAACTTCCAGAACATGGCTAAACAGCCAAAAAAAAACCCACAACTATTAGATAATGCAGTCTTATCAGGTATCTGAAATCCATATGATGCCTGAGTGCAGGACTGGCTGTGCTAGGAGGCAAACTGCAGCAGCCCGAATTTCAGTGTTACGAACTGGTTGCTATTTTGTTACCAGCGAAAGGTGGCTGGGAACCTCCTGCGTCACATTCTATAACAACTTTGCTCATTTGGATACCTAGATTTTTTACTTGGGCGAGGGAGGTACCATTTGTTCCTCACCCCTGGGCACCACCAAGTTTACAGAGGAGAAATCGTTCTGTCTTTTGTGTTGTACCACAGAACGCTTGAGCCAACGGCAGGGATGCTATGCTTCTTCCAATAATGTGATATTGGTGGAGGATAGACCCATCCCAGCCAGCCCCTGAGGGATGCTGATCCACTCCGTTTCCCAGCTTCCACAGATCAGCTCCAAGTGTTTATTGTCTCTAGCTCACCACTGGAGAACAGGCCAAGGGGAGGAAACAGTTCCAGAAAGCTTAAGGGAAGGTGCCATGTTAGATATTGACCTTCAACCAACCCAATACCAAAAGTCCTCTCTTGAGAATGAGCTGCAATGATTTTGTAGTAGACACTGAGCCACCAGAGACTCATTTTTTGGTGAGCTATATGTATCGAAGTTGCTGAGTCAACAGATCCTCAGGATTTCATATCTGACATAGTAAACTGTGGGCTTCACTCACATAGTGTTTGACCCAACATTTATGCATTAAGACATACAGTGGTACCCAGACATACAAAATTAATCTGTTCCAAGCATATGCTCATAAGTCGATTAGCTCGTAAGTTGGGCAGTGATTTCCCATAGGAATGCAATGAAAGTCAATTAATCAATTCCAGGTGAACAGATGTCAATGCATTCCTATGGGAAACTGCTTTAAACCACCCGCAGCTCCCCCCCCCCATCGGGCGCATTGGGGGAAGAAGTGATGGGTGGTTTAAAATGTCTTTAGCCACCGAGGCAACCACTTGTCTCCATGGCTAAAGACATTTTAAACCATCCGCCACTTCTCCCCCCCACGCACCCGGTGTGGGGGGGCAGTGGCGGGTGATTTTAAATGTCTTTATGCCACCAAGGCAACTGTTTGGCTCAGTGGCTCAAAGACATTTTAAATAAGCTGCACTGTTCCCTGCAGCATGCCTGATTGAGGGGAAAGTGCAGGTTGTTTAAAAATTATAAAACAAAAAGACCCCTTACCGGCAAACACACACAAAAAATTACAGTACAGTATATAAAAATAACAGAGGAAAAGTCAACCTACTTTTCTCACAGAAGAGAAGTGCAGGAAAATGGCACAGGTATTTTAAAACCCCCCAAACACAAAGCGCCACAGGAGAAACAGTTTTCCATACACACAAAAATTCGTAAGTCAGGGAAATCCTATCTTTTGCTCGTAAGGAAATGGCATTTAAAACCCTATGGAAACCTGCTCGTAATTTGGGATTTCCTTATGTTGGGTGCATCGTAAGTCAGGGTACCACTGTACTCTTGATTCAGTATTCTATGATGAAAGAGTTGGAATAGTTTTAGGTGCCCTTAATACCATTGTCAGTGCACTACCTGGTAAATTTGGATCAGCCTGTGTGTGTGTGTGTGGAGGGGGGAGGGAATTCATGTTCAAGATAAACAGAACCTGCAGTCTCCACCCTAACTGCCCCCCCAAAAGTAGGAGAAAAACAAAAGAGCCAACTCTCCCATCCTTTCCATTATGGAAGCCGAGGTGGTGCTGCAAGTCATGATAGACAATTCCAGGGGGTGGGGGTGGGGAAGAGGGGACCCCTTACCATTCAAGTACTGAAAAAGAATGGAACTAGCCCTTGTCCAGTGGTATCAGCTATTTATGACAGACCTCAATAGTCCCCAGTTCTCATGAAACAGAAATGTCCTTTAAGAAAGGCATCAACGCTCACCTCTCACCATTGATCCAACGTAGGATAGCTGTTTGAATCATGAAGCAAAACTTGATAGATCTCAGTATATATAGGCAGTAGGAGATTGTCATCTGGTAAGTATGCCTGGACTTTGCAGGGTGTAAGTTTTTTTAGAGTGCAAATGTAAATTTAATTAATAAGCCGCTTGCCTTTTAAAACATATCATTGTCTTGGCCTACAAATTACTCTTTTCCAACATCAGGGGTCCCCCACCCCACCCTTCTAATCAGCTAATAACACTCTAAACCCATTTCCTGCAGCCTCAGAAAATCATTTTTCCCCTTCACAGATACTATCGCTCTTACAATAACTTTCATTTTCAATATTTTACTATGTTCCATCTATCAATGTAAGATGTATTTATGTCATTCTTATCCATCCTGCACATTTGGTTTGTCCTTCTCTCTCATTATATCCCTATTCCACTAAATGATTTACATTGCTGCCTACTTTATTACATTGTAGAGAAGAATGATGCTGAAACCAGAATTTATATTACAATGTGATAAAATTAATTTCCATGGAGTAAGGCACTTTTGTACCATTCAAGTGATAATTTGGTGGGGGTGGGGTGGGGAGGTAAAACAGCTTAGACTGTTCCGTGTTGAGTTAAACAATTGAGTAAAGTTATTCTTTTGTGTGACCTTTAAAGTCTTCCAGTGGAAATTCTTCCCTTCAAAGTTATTAGAAAATTATATTTGAGAAAACTTTGGGATTTTGCTTTATGAAAGGGTAGAGAGCCACTTTGGTCCAGAATTTATGAAATTATAACTGGAATAACAGTCCAGATTGCGAGGAGACAAAAAGAAAGAACTTAAATGGTTCATATGAATGTATGAGCAGAGGTGTATTGACATCTCTCAATGGGCCGAATATATAGAGGGACAAGTGTATGAGTGTGAATGTAGTGTGTCTATGTGATTGATACACTTTTGCCTCTATGCTTCTTTTCTGATATTTGAATCACAAAATTTTGAGAAGCGTGAATTCTGCATGTAACAACATTCTGTTTCATATATAAATTCAGGAAGTGCTCCTCTCAATTTCAAAACAGGGCCTCCTTCGCCTCTTGTCAGCTTTCTCAGAATTCTGTTCTAAGAATGATCTGACTATTAACACAGAGAAATCTAAAATCTTGATATTCTCCAAATCATGGAAACTTCTTTCCTGGAAAGTTGACGGGAAACCTGTTGAACAAGTGAGATCCTTCAGATACTTGGGTCTCCTGTTCCACCATCAACTCTCCTGGTCTCATCATCGGAGGGCTGCTATATCAGCTATAAATAACCATCTATCTGCTATCTCTCAGTTCCATTTCCATGTTCCTACTGCCCTCCAGATTTTTCAGGCAGAAATTATAAACCATCTTTTATATGGGATCCCGATCTGGATTTCAGCTGTCGACTCCGAAATCGACCGGACTGCTGCCACCTTCTTTCGTCGCATCTTAGGTGTTCCTAATATGATCAATCTTTATACCACTGCTAATGAACTGGGACTCCATTTGCCATCAACTTTTGCTTGGACAGTCACTATTAAGTTTTGGCTACGTATTCATTTTCACCCTGACTCCAACTCCCTTGTATATGAACTATTAAGAGACCCTTATGTCTCAAAATGGTATCAATTTATCCAGTCCAAAATTCATCACATTGGAATCGACCTAGACTCCCTAATCAACTGCAAAGAATCCCAAATCCTCAAAATCATCCATCAAAGAATCTGGGATATAGAGTGTCAAACCATTTCATCAGGGCTCAATCCAAAGTGTTCTCCTCACTTTTATGGTTTGATGCCAACTCCAGGACTAGGAGCAAATTATATGAAACATCTCATTAATCCTTGTCTGCGTCGTGCTTTTATGCTCGCTAGATTGAACATCCTTCCCTCAGCAGTTCTTTCAGGAAGATACTACAATGTTCCATTTGAGAATAGACTCTGTAAACTATGTTTACTGGAACCTGACTCAACCTCTCATATCCTTCTCTCCTGCCCCTCCCACCAAAAGCTTCACCTTCGCCTTCTGACCCCTTATATTTCTAACAGACATGGGCACGACTTGGCAAAATTCTCATTTCCGTTTCCGTTTCTCGTTTCCGTTACGTAACGGAACGAAGAATGACAATTACTCTGCCAGAACTCAAACTCGAAGCGACTAAAGAAAAATTGGGTCTGATTTGTCGTTGTCATTCCTGGCATCACAGCGATCGCACGATGCCAAGTGGCACAGGAAAAAAGTTTTTAAAATAAAAAAAACCTGATTCCCAGCCAAAAAAGCAGGCAAAAATATGCCTGCCTGAGGGCACCTACCAGAGGGGTGGTTTCTGGGGGGGGGTCCCTGGCCTCCCCCCTCCTCTCCTGGGCTGTGCAAAGTGCACATCCTCGTCGAGTCACCAACTCGCCAAGCGGCGCGGCAGAGAAAAAAAGTTTTAAAAATAAAAAACCCTGATTCCCGGCCAAAAAAGCAGGCGAAAATATGCCTGCCTGAGGGCACCTACCAGAGGGGTGGTTTCTGGGGGGCGGCCTCCCCTCCTCCTCTCCTGGGCTGTGCAAAGTGCGCATGCCCGTTGAGTCGCCAACTCGCCAAGCGGCGCGGCAGAGAAAAAAAGTTTTTTAAAAAAAAAAAAAGATTCCCGGCCAAAAAAGCAGGCGAAAATATGCCTGCCTGAGTGAGGGCACCTACCAGAGGGGTGGTTTCTGGGGGGTGGGGGTCCCCAGCCTTCCCCTCTCCTCTCCTGGGCTGCGCATCCTTGTCGTCTCACCAACTCACCATGCCATGCAGTGCGGGCGGGGGATCCAAAATGGGGCGACCGCAATATTTATTTTGAAATCGCGTGGTCCAAAAACACAACAAAGCACCACAGAAACATGCGAAAATAGCTATTTTAAAACTGCCTGAATTTTTTCAGCAGCAGCAGTGGGTTTTTCTTGCAACCAAACGTCTCCAATTTATTTTATTTTATTTTATTTTTATTTTTATTTTTTTATACCTGCACAATGATGGGCTGGCCATGGGAGTGGACCATGCAAATTTTTGGCCAATTGCATGGTCACTTGGCCAGGTTTTGACCGAGACTTCTGGGATGTGCCAGTCGGGCATAAAAAGCCACTAACCTTAGCCCAAACCCTAACCCTAACCCTAACCCTAACCCATACGCCAGTACACTGTCCTTCTTAGTGGGTCAGAGAGGCACCCAGAGGTGCACCCCAATAACTCACCCTAACCTTACCAGTAACCCTAAGCCTAGCCCTTGCGCTAACCCCTAGCCCCAAGCCAGATCTGTGTACTCGCATTGCACTACAGCAAGTACACTTCCCTTCTTAGTGAGTCACAGCAGGCGCCCATAGGGGTCCTCTCTCACTTCGTTCCCCACCCCAAGTGCACCACAGGCAGTGAGTCACAGAGGCACCCGAAAGAGAGGTGCTTCTGCCTGCTGCAACTGCAACTTAATGGTATGCATATCCAATTGTCTATGCATGCCATTTTGTAGCGGGCCAGAGGAGGCACCTACCCCAGAGAGGTGCCTCCAGGAGCCCTCCCCCCCAAAACCAGTACTAACCACAGACGAAAAACCAACAAACGAAATGACAAATTTTTGAAAAATTTCGCGAAAAACGGAAACGAGCCGAAACGGGCCGGCTCTGACACACGACAACTCGAAACGTAATTTTTCCTGGTCATGCCCATCTCTAATTTCTAATTGCTCTGGATCCCCGGAGAGTATAACAAAGCGTCTTCTTGAGGACAACCTTCCGGAATTAACAGCTTCAGTGGCTGAATACTTGGCCACTCTTTTACATATTAGTAAATAGTCTGGGGCCAAGGCCTGCTATTAACCCAATCTTTTAATCATTTTAACCTATTTATTTATCTCCTACCTCTTATTTTATATTTTGTTGCATCTGTTTTATATTAATGTATGCCAATAAAGGTTCTTGTGATTGTGATTGTGAATACCAGTTGTCTGAAAGAACTGGGTGTGTTTAGTCTTGAGAAAAGATTTCACATTTCAAATACTTTTTAAGTTTTCAAAGGAGGGGTAGAATCTGTTCATGACCATCACAGAGTACAGACCATGTAATAATGGTCTCAAGCTACAGGAAATCAGATTTAGGCTGAATATCATGAAAAACCTCTCCACTATTAGAGCAATATGACAATGGGATCAATTACCTTGGTAAGTAGTGACTATTTCCAACATGCAAATCATCCTCCTGCACTCAGAGGTCGTGGTAGGTCAGGCAAAGTATCTTTTCAGGATCCAAAGAGTGGACCCTGCACCTGCTGGAAAATGCTGGAAAGAATAGTAGTGACTCCTTCAACACTGGGGGCATTAAAGGAAAAAAATGACAGCCATTCATCAGATCTACTTTGATTTGGATTTGTCCCTCGAGCAGCACATTGGACTTCCAACTCATTTATTCTGTGATTCTCTGATTTTACAAAATGTAATAGGGTTTGTAAATTATAGCTTATCATATATCAGTTTTAACATCACATGAAGGCTGTTTTGTAGCTTTATGCAATGTAAGGCTGATGATGTCATCAACCATGAGCATTTTTCAGGAACTAAAAGTTTCTGATCCTTTAAACCAAAAGTTTCCAAAACTTCTTTTGATTCCTTTTCTTCCTATGGAAGCCTTTTTTTTCGGGGGGGGGGGGGTGGAGGGGAGAGCAGACAGGGTTGGGAGTCTTTAATGTCTAAAAATGGCCACTGGTAGACTGTCAGGGGGACTTGGACATGAAACACTTGGCCTGGGTCCAGCACCCTCTCCTAAAGGCTTCCTCGGGATTAAAGGTATCCCCAGGGTGTCTCAGAACCTGGGAGCGGCGCATTGGAAGCTCTTGGTATCAGAAATAATGGCCATAGCTGATGGCATCATCAGCCTAGTGATGTCAGAGAGTGAAGACCAGGCATGCATGGGGACATTGGAGGGTGGTGCCTCACCTCAACTTTGTGTCTAATTTTATTCAGAACATTTTCTCCCAAAACACCTGAGGGGTGCCTTGAAAGAAATGGCTGCGTACTCTCTTTTCAATGTCATAGTCCTTGTGAAGGGAGGAAAAAAGTAATGTAAAGAAGGAAAGATGATTAAACAAGACCAGCAAATTGTGAACAGCTGTTCACAATAACAAACTATGGGGACAGACACTACCCTAGACAGCTTTTTGAATCAGTCCTATGAGCATTCATCCAGCAGCGTTCATTAGCCATCCTAATAGTTAAAAACATTTGGAGGTACCTATGTCGGGGAAGGGTCTGAACGGTCTGCTAGTTGGAAGCAGCAGTGTTCTACATAGGCTATCACCCAACTATTTTTTTCCACCATCTGTGTATTATAATTAATTGGAGAAGAACCTATACAAACCAGTTGTACCAATATGGTCGGTGGAAGGAAGAGGCCCAAAAACACTGAACAGGTGTTCTTAAAATTGCCGATTATCCCATCACATTTCTATCTTCAGTTCTTTAATCAAAATAAGATTGGAGTAAGTGTATTGGTTTAATCAAAGCAACCCTCTGGTGCTAATTTGTTGTTTACCTCGGCAAGATTAACACCTGTTGAGGCACCTTGCGTTACAAAATGGCACACAGAGCTGAGGCTTCATTTTAGATATTGTTTTCCTGGAGCCTTCATTGTGTGCAACTCCCCTGCTTGGGATGACTGGAAGCCGGCATCACCTTTGAAATAAGAACTGGTAACTCCATGGGCTCCCTTGAATCAATAACTCTTTTACCATCCAAATGGAATTGGTTAATTTGTTAGGGGGTTGTCAAGGAAACACTGAATAAGTCAAGCTTAGCCTGTCACATAATGAGCAGTTATTAACTATTTATAAGAAAAGAGAGGGTGGAAGGGGGAAAAAAAAGAGAGAGAGAGAAAGAGAGAAGGAAGGTATTATAACAGAGGAGGGCTACAATATTTGAAGTCATTCCAGTCTATAGATAACAAGTAACTAAGGGGACGACTGCAAAAGTTGCAGGGGGAGAAGCACTAATTAAAAAGGAAGACGCTGTTCCCAGGATCCACAAGTTACTATCCGGACTGCTTGGGAAATTCAGAGGAATGTAACCCAAAAATAAATTTCCAAAGCTGTGCGTGGAAAGTATGTCTTAATTTTTTTCTGTAGTTCAAGATTAGAAGATATTGTTTGCTTGTTTGCTTGCTTGCTTGTTAGTTAGGTTTATATACCATCAATCTGGTATGAATGCCACTCTGGGTAGTAATTTCGGCTTATCAAACCTAATAATAATAATAATAATAATAATAATAATAATAATAATAATAATAATAATAATAATAATAATAATAATAATAATAATAATAATAATAATAATAATAATAAACTTTATTTTTATGCTGCTTTTCTCCCCAATGAATAAATAATAATAATAATAATAATAATAATAATAATAATAATAATAATAATAATAATAATAATAATAATAATAATAATAATAATAATAACACAGTATATAAAAACAAGATCAATCAACAACTTCAATCACAAAGTCAGAACTCAAAGACAAGCTAAAGACAGATGTGAAGAGATTGAATGTCAGTGGATCAGCGTAAGACAGTGGTGTCCAAACTTTTTGTAAGGAGAGCCATATTTGGCTGCTCCCCGACCCTGCCCCCCACTGCAAGCCCCCCACTGAACTATAAGCCCCACCCACAGGGAGGAAAGAAGGAAGGAACGTGGGGACCAAGGAAGGAAGGAAGGAAGGAAGGAAGGAAGGAAGGAAGGAAGGAAGGAAGGAAGGAAGGAAGGAAGGAAGGAAGGTGGGGACCAAGGGAGGGAGGGAGGGAGGGAAGGAAGGAAGGAAGGAAGGAAGGAAGGAAGGAAGGAAGGAAGGAAGGAAGGAAGGTGAGAGGAATACTTGTTTTAAAAATGCCAGTATTAGAGGGTTGCCAGGAGAATAATGGAGGAGGAAGATGGAGAGCTGCAATTGGCCAAAACATTATATTTTGCCTGTCTATGCTTCAGCGAGTTTGGGAAATACATTTAAGCAAAATCAACTGTTTACAACAACACACACACACACACACACACACACACACACACACACACACACACACACACACACACACACCAATGTGCATCTGTGGGGCGGGAATAGAGAGAGCTGACAGATCTCAATCCATAGAGACAAAACAGAGCCCAGAAAATAATATCTAGAGGAAGAATAGTCTCGGCATGAAAGAGGCAAAGGGAAAGAGTCTGCAGATGGTGATTTATAAATATGCAATTTTGCACTTCCATGAAAAAGAATTTCAAGCACTTCCTCCACCCTAATTGGGGGGAGGGGAGGGGTCATGGAGAGGTTTCTGCAAATGAGGACATTTTCAGCACAAAACACTGTTACCGAAAAGTGTCTGAACCAGGGAGTGCAACCCTCAAGACCTGCTCTTGGGTATGTGTTTGCAGGACTGTCTGGGGACTAGCCTACTTGGGCATTTATTGAGTTGTTATGGAAGGAACAGATGAACTCAGCATGTGGTCCAAGCTTCTGAACTGTTGAAAGTTCAACCCAGCCCTAGCCATATGTCAGAGAAAACCCATTGGAGAAAAGAGTGCGGAAACTACAGCTTGAGAAAGCTGATGTGGAGGAGGCAGGGCTGGCCTCTCGGAGAATGGTCAATCCTTCAAGTATTTGAAAAAGGCCAGATTGGCTCCCTTCTTCCTTATAATATTAAAAATAAAGACAATCTGTAATTAAGGTGGTGGAAAAAGAGCTAGAGATGGAACTCTCATTTACCTTCAGAATGTACTCCAGCCTCAAATAGTGGCCCCAAATCATGGACCCAAGCAGTGGTAGACCTTACCTCAGAACTTCAGGGGAGGCCCTTCATTCTTGTTTAGTCCACACACTGCCTCTCCGCCGCCACCATAAGTTCGATTCTAGCAAGTAATAAAACTGAAATGCAATGCTTTAAATCTAGGTCCCTGTGTATCAAACTGTGCTTATACAATGATCTCACTGAAGCAAGCAGGGAGATTATTTCCACCTATTCTTCTGGTGTCCATCAACCCTCTGCCTCTGCAAAAATCCACTCTAGAGAGGTGGAAGGCTCTACAAACTTGTGAAGTGGTGCTTCTCCACATCTTCCAGTAGGACCTGGGTTGAAGTCTCCTCAGCCAACCCAAGGGACGTTTCTGATTGCATAATGGAAACTCTGGTTCTAATCCATAAAATATCCAATTCTTCACAACAACCTCTGGTTTATGAATGTGGGATATTGTGCTTCTGTATCCACCATTCAAAATAGTCTGATATTGCTGTACAATCTCATGCTCGAGTTGTCAGCAGGGAAAATGGGGTCATAGCAAAGGTCAGCTGAATGTTGACAACATCAATGGGAGCAGTCAAGATGGTCTACAGGATAACCTCTTGTGTTCACTGCTATTCACAAAGTGACACCAAGCAAGAGAAAATCCAAAAGGCTGCCTCCTTTTTCATAATTTAACCATTTCTCACCCAAACACAAGTTGTCAGGGCTGCTTTTTGACAAGTGTAAATGGTAGTGAGCACAGGAGAGTATCGTGCATCTTGACTGTTGCCATTAATACCTTTGCTATGCAAAGCTTGTCATCCTTTTTTCTTCTGGCAATGCAAGCTTGAAGAGTCGGAATGTGGCTGTTGCTATGTAAATAATCATTTAAAGTAGTACTGAACAAAGACTGTTGTTAGTTGGTGTTCTTTTATTTTGATTTTTTAAACAAAGCACTTGATTACATCTTAAAAATCTATCCACTTCTCCTTTATGTACATTATACAAACTTACCACAAACATAGAACAACTCTACAACAAATGTGCTCTTATCCAGCTAAATTAACAAATGGGTTTTTTTTTTTATTTCTGTGCCAAAATATTTTGTAGCACTGTTTTCTGACTTAATGAAATAGGAAACCAAAGGGCTGAGTGAGTACAGCACATAAAATGAAGAAACATGGAGGTAACCATGATCACTCCTGTCCTCAGCTAGCCAGAAACATAATCTAAAAACTTTTAAAATTTCGCTGGCTTTCCTTAAGCCCCTAAAAAGAAAACCATGTGGAGTTTTCAAACGAAACAAATTGTAAGTCTATTAAAAGCATAGTGGTTTTACATAGAAGCTCAACATGCATATGTTTACAGTTTCTCCTTCAGCTTAGATCTTATAATTCAGTCAGGTATTCTTAAAATAATCTGTTACAAGTCATGCTAACTCAATTCACTATTAGAGATGGGCACGAAACAGGAAAATGGCGTTTCGGTTTTTCGTTTGTCATTGAGAGGTCTGTTTCGGTTCATTTCCGTTTGTCGAGGAATTTTTTGAAAAATTTCATTACCGTTTTTCATTTTTTCGTTTGTCGTTTCTACCCGCTTTTTGCACGATTTTTAAAGCATTTCCGTGCGCAGGCATCCCCCAACGCCCCAGACCAGAGGGAAAACACTAAAAAAAATGGATGCTGGCAGAGACACAGTATAGACTAGGTATGCAGGGAGGCTGCAAAGGCAGCGGCGGGCGTTGCCCAGGGTGCAAGGCAGCCGCAGAGTGACTGCACTGTGGTGCAGGGGAGGGTACTCACAGAGAGGTACGCAGCACGCATGCACACAAGGAGGCTGCAGGACTGAAGCTAGAGCCGCAGAGACAGCAATCCCACCCTAACTCCCACCAGAGACTGCAAGGAGGATGGAGGCTGCCAGAGCTTTTTATGCCCTCTGTGGCTGCCAGACCTGCCCGCCCAGTCTGCAACCTGGGCATGCTATTGGTTGAACATGATCCCACATCACATGGCTTGCCTCCATTTTGTGACTGGTGGCGACATCCATTTTAAAGGGAAAAGAAAAATACATTGTGATGGGAGAAGACAAAAACAAACGTTTTAAGGACCCCAACCCCCCTGGTAGGTATTATCAGACAATATAAATAATTATAGCTGTGTTTTTACGGATGTCCAGGGCATTTTTTTTAAAACAGCTCATTTCATTGTGTGTCGCCAGTAACGGAAACGAAACATAACGGCCACAATTTTCATGGTTCTGTTCATTTCGTTTCATTTTCATCACAATTTTCGTTTGTCGTTTTGTTACATAACGGAAATGACAAATGGTAACAGAAACGAAAAAATGTTTGTTCCATGCCCATCTCTATTCGCTATATGTCTGTCTGCTACAGTAAACTTTTCAAAACTCTGTCACTAGAGATGGGCACCAAATGGAAAATGAAACACTATTTCATTGTTTTGTTATCTAACAAATTGTTTTGTTATGTAATGAAATGATAGAAACCATCTCGTGACAAAACAAAACAAAATGAACTGCCTTTTTTGTTTGGGAAACGAAATGGGTGAGTTTCTTCAAGCTTTTTTGTGTAAGCCCCCCAAATTTGGAGATATTTGAGGTTCAGGGGGCTGAGCAAACAGGGTCCCTCCCAGAAAAAATTGGAAATGCTGTGCATGTACCACAGTGGCAATAGGTCAATTTATTAATTCCCCTTGCTTAGCCCCTATATTGCCAGCGCAAACCATACACACATCTGCAATTATCTAGCAGGACCCTCTTTGCAGTTGAATAACTTGGCTCCCTGACCCCAAATTCTCTAAATTTGGTGGGCTTGCATGGAAGAGCTTGAGGAAGCCCCCCTCAATTTCCATGCTGCTACATGAATCATTATTTTTATTACATGTTTTATGTACTTAAAAATAGAGATTGCAGACATATGGCAGCATGGAAATTGCAGTTTAGCTTCTTTGGTCTCTTCCCAGTTAGCCACCAAAATTTGGAGACCTTTAGGGTTCAGGGGTATAAGTTATTAAACTCCAAATTGGGTCCCCCTAGGAGAAAATCATTTGCCCTTCAAGGCCATAATAACGAGGCGACACAGTTTAAGTTGGTTTAACGTGGGCCACATTTTATTTAACATAGGAACCAACTTTAAACTATCAGAATAACACAATTTAACTCAAGGAGGACCTGTGTGGTAGCGCAACCATAGGCTGGGTGTATAATTTTACTAGGTCCCTCTTCGCCAGGGGTTTGCCTGTCCTATGAGATTTAATTACACATTGGCAGCCCTCAAATTTAACATTGGTTCATTATTAATTTACGCCTACCTAAACCCTAATCTACTTTAATTGAGGACTGCCGGGACCATGAAGTTACTAATTAAATAATGGGACCGAGTCGTTAAATTTTTATTTGCGCTACCCGCCACAGAGAGACTCACTGCAGTCTCTCACCCCACCCGCCGAAAAGTTCGGCACACAGGCCCTCCATAATGTCTTGTAGGAATATGTCCAGGCCCAAATCAGAAAGATGGACGCCATCCGGACGGTACAAACTATGATCATGGGCCGTAATGTTAGGGTGCCAGATTACATTACCCATCTCGGACTTGACCACCCGAGCAATTTCCCGATTCACGCCCTTGCGGGACTTATGCATTTGTTGGGGGTGATGGTATGGACCCCAATGCAGCTGTGGAATAATCGCCGACCAAAGAATCCTGGTACCAGGGCGATGACTCTGGAAGGCTCTTAGGTCATTGATGACCTTAAGAATCAGTGATTTGCCCGACATCTGAGTTAAATCGTTTCCGCCCAAATGAACAACTACAATGGCAGGCAAAGGGTCAAGGGGATCCGAGAGTGCTGTGGTTAAAAATGCATTCCAGGACATCCCCCGTCTTCCCCTCCACAACAGCTCTGCCCATTGTTCCAGGCCGAGATCGCGGCCACGTCCTGATCGGGTAGCATACTTGGCGGCCCAAAACACATAGCTGTGACCATAGAATGCAATGTGCCGCCGAGCTCCAACTGACGGACCTGTAACAACAAAACAGAGACAACTGGGCCGGTTTTACCGGTCCGTTAACGGGCGAACATATGCTTTAAAACAGTTAGACCTCCAGCGGCCGATGCTCTGTATACCGGCCGCATCCATGCCAATAGCTGCGGTGGTCGAGGCCGCCCCAATCCGGAAGGAGTGAGTACCAAAATGCCACCCCTGAATGCCAGCGAGCTGCAAGGCCTTGAGTGAAATCCGCCAAAATTGGTAGCGCGTCAGGGGCGACCCATCTTTATGCTGAAATAAGTATCCCCGATAATTGCCAATCAACCGGGCATACTGGTGTAATGCTATGACGGGACAAATTTTTTCCACTGAACACCTACGGAGGTGTATCAAGGTACTCCTCCCGCGCTGATCCGTTTTGGATTTGCGTATATGAAGCACAACTCGGTCAGCCTCAAGCACCAAATCGGTCCACATCAATGCTGCCGCAGACTCATCCCTTTTTGAATTGGCCACAAGCTCGCTGACACGCAGAGCTGCAAAAAAGGCCACTAATGCAGCCGCATGGAATAAGGCAACTTCGAAACTGTCAACACATACCTTAACCCATGTATCTGCCAAGCGGCGCAACATCTCAGGCGAAATGGGCGTCCTAGGGTCACTCCGCTTGCCCCTCTCCCGTGACCATCCCTCGATCATTTTAGCAATACGGAATTGACAGTCGGGGATGATAAAGCCCTGTGCCTTCGCATAATAGTATAGTGCGGACAATTTGCCTTGGATGGTTCGTGGCGCCAGTCCTTGAAAATGCAGGTGTACTGCAAACTGGACCAGCTGATCCGCCGATGCAGGCCACATCCGAGAGAACCCCTCTGAAGTGCAAAAGCAGGCATACTCCGCACAGGCGGCAGAATATGCACGCCTTGTGCTGGGTGCAAGTGCCAATCCCATGGCCCGATTCGCTTCTATTCGCCAAGGCTCCATACCTCCGATGGGAGCTGGTCGGGCTCCTTCCAAGCTGAGGGTGCTAACGCTCTGAACCGCTCCATCTGTTGGCGGGACAGAGCGTCAGCAAGGTCATTATGGATACCCGGCACATGGCAAGCTCGGAACACAATGTTAAACTTGAGGCACTGAAGGGTAAGGGCCCGGACCAACCGCATAACCTTCTTCGATTTCGAAGTCAAATTATTGACAACATGAACGACTGCCATATTATCGCATTGAAATTTCACAGCCGAGTCTGCCCAAAGGTCCGCCCACAGGAATACCGCACCTACTATGGGAAATAATTCAAGAAATCTGAGGTCGCATGTCAGGCCACTGTGATGCCACCCCTGAGGCCATATACCCGCACACCACCGGCCTCGACAAAACATGCCAAATCCCTGTGCCCCAGAAGCATCAGTCTGCAACTGGTACCGTGTTCCCTCAATAGTCTCCCTTCGCCAAAAACAGACGCCGTTAAAGCTGGATAAAAATTCTAGCCACAAATCCAGATCTTGCCTGATTTCTGCCGATATCCGGTGCCGGTGATGTGGGCTACGAAGCCCGGCAATGCTGTCGCATAAGCGGCGCAGAAACGGGCGGCCAGGGGCAATAACCTGGCACGTGAAGTTGAGGTGCCCGATGAGTTGTTGCAGCTCCCGAAGGGTGGCTTTCTTGCGGGCTTTCATGGCAGTGAGCCTCTTCCGCAGGTCATCCAGTTTGAGTGCCGGCAAGCGGCAGGCCTGATTAATGGTGTCAAGTTCTATCCCCAGGAATGTCATCACAGTGGCCGGGCCCTCCGTTTTATCCTCGGCGAGTGGCAAACCTAAGTCCCCCGCCATGCATTTAAATGTAGCCATGAGATCGGCGCATTGGCCGGTACCCGCGACACCCACAAATAGAAAATCGTCCAAATAATGGAAGATATGCGTATTGCGTGATTGCTGTTGAACCACCCATTCCAAAAAGGAGCTAAAGCGCTCAAAGGCCAAACAAGAAATGGAGCACCCGAATGGCATAGACCTGTCCATGTAGTAAAAACCCTCGAAGGCGAATCCAAGGAGTTCGCAATCATCCGGGTGTACCGGCAGCAATCGAAATGCGGATTTCACATCGCATTTCCCAATCTCGGCTCCAATGCCGCAGCTGCGCACCATGTGCACAGCTGCATCAAAGGAGGTGTACCGGACGCTAGCAAGTTCCTGTGGTATCTCATCATTGACCGACGCCCCTGCCGGGTAAGATAGATGATGGATAAGGCGAAATTCGCCTGGTGTCTTTTTAGGGACTACCCCCAGTGGGGATACCCGGAAGTGGGGTGTTGGCGGGTGACGAAACGGGCCGGCTATACGCCCAGCAGCCAGCTCAGCTGCTATCTTGCCTCGAACAATGTGCTCCATGCCAGATACAGATTTTAGGTTGTTGGCCATGTACGGGATCCGCTCACCAAATGATGGGATGCGGAAACCGTACATAAAGCCCTCCAATAGATAACCGGCTTCCCCTCGATCAGGGTAGCTACGTAGCCACACCTGCAAAACCGGAATCTTAATCGGACTAGGTCCCTTTGTGAGGTGGATTGGCGCCCGAGGCGTTACGCTTCGTTCCGCCATCCCTTGCCCCCTCACCCCCCGGCCTTCCACGTGAACATGTGGATGCCGGATGGTTGGCTCCACAAGTGGAGCAGATGTGCCTGAACTTGCACTGGCGGCAACCACAAGATCCCCGACTGTTGTAGTCGAAGCAGACCAGCCGGGGTTGAACCGGCTGGCCCGCACTGGGGCGGGGACCCAAAGAAGCACCCGAGCGTAGTACCGGGTGACCGCTGTCAAATCTCTCATTGGTCCTGGCACTCATTGCCCGGAGCCACAGATAATTATGTGGTCGATCCCAGCGTAGGCTGGGGTCCTTAGCTATCCTGCGACGGAAGCCCTCATCGTAGATGAGCCACGCCATGTTAGGGAAATCACTGCGGGTGCGTATAATTAAATCCAAATAATGAAACAGCGCAGAGGCTTTCTGGGGGTGCACTTCCGTGTATATCCCCACAAAGATCACAAATGCATTCAGCCAATTGTTCCAGGAGCGCTCCGGCTTACGTTTCCAAATCTGCTCCTTTTCTTTGTCGTCCAGGTGCTCCAATTCTTTGGGATCAATTTCACGGTTCAGCAAATCAAAAATTTCAACATACTTTCCCGCAGTGATTCTCGCTACCATGACCTCGGAAAGGTGGTCGCCGAGTGGCATAGATTCATCGCCCTCAGGCAAGTCCCGCATCCCAGACGTGGCTGGGGAGGATTCCACAGGTTGTCCCGCCTCCACTGCTGTCGCGCCAGCCGTGGATGCGGCTTGTGCGGTGTCTTGGGGCTGATCAGAAAGGTTAAACGCTAAGGGCTCCGTTTGTACTGCCGACTCCAACCTCTGGGGGGCAGGAGCCCCCAGCCGCGTGCTGGGGTCCCGCCAAGCGGAGCGCCCTGGACTAGCCGACTCCACCCGTGCTTGTGACCCTCCCTGATGTATCCAACCAAGGCCACGTAACTTGTGTAGGCGTGCGTGCCATAACGAAACCGGACTCACCCAGTACACATTGGCGCCCCGGCGTGGCTAGCGCACCCTGGGTAGATGATGCCGACGATGACAAGTCCAGGGCTTGCTGCTGGTGAGCCTCAGTCCTCAAGGGTGGCATGTCGTGCGCCGTACCAGGCGGAGCGTCGCCTGCTTCCGCCGTTGTCCCCTGGGACGGCGTCATTTCAGGTGACCTGTGTGAGACATCCGAAGGGGCGGGGCCGGAAGGGCCTGCCACCGCCACCTCGAGAGCAGAAATGTGTGTCATCATGAGGTCGCTCATTAGCCTAATTCCCGCCTTGCTGCGCGCCTTTGCATCCCTAGGGTGTTGCCCCCCCATAAGAAGATGCCATCCCTTTTTGGCGAGCATGGTCACGTTCCAAGCATGAAAGTTTTCACCATGCCGTGGCGAGCCGGATCCATTCATCCTCATCAGAAGATGACCCATCTGGGTCTGGTGGGGGAAGCGAGCGCTTTGGCGCTGGGGCCTTCCCCTTGCCCTTATCCGATGCCTTCTTAGGTGGCATGATGTGCAGGCCCGCACTGTAATCGATCAGCAGGGTGGTGATGAATCACCCAATATACCACTGAAAAGAAAGCTAGGGGTGAGGGGTGACACCCTGTGTTACTCCCCCCAGTTAAATCCCCTCACCTGTGCGGGATGGCCCTGGATGATCGGATGGTCAGATACCTAAAGGCCCGAAAGAAAATGGCCGCCGAAACACCCACCGGCCTCAAGAAGGCCTAGAACCCACTTGGCTCCCTGGTGTCCACTGTCCTTCCCCCAGCCGCGCCCCAGTAGGTAATCTGAGCCTATTGTGTAAAGAGGATTTCAATAAAAGCAGATCGCCCTGTCCTCTGGTCCCGAGCCGGCAGCCAGGGCCTGCTGGGCAAAATGGCCACCCCCAGTGCTTCCGACACAAAGAGCAGCCCGAGCTGCGGTCGGGCCGTTCGTTGCACGCCCACCGCGTGGTCGCCCACTCCTCCCAAGCAGCCGGGCTGCCTCCCCGAGCCTTCCTCAGCCGACCGCACCAGGCCCCTTCAAGGCTCCCAGGCCTCCCAGGTAAAGGCAGGGGCTTCAAACAGCCCCATACAGTGAGCGCCGCGGCCAAACACGGTCCTGCGGCGCTCCCGCGTTACCGCGGCCCAATTCCCAAGGCTCCCGGCGTTCCCCGTCCCTATCCCCCGCCCGCCACCCCCCGAGCCACCGGCAGGCTCTCGTGAGTCTCGCCGGGGTTCCCCTCCACCCCCGTCTACTCAGCCTCGTTGACCGGAGCCGCAGCGACGCTCCACCAGCAATTCGGCTCTCTGGCCGGGCAGGCTGCGGGGAGCGCGCCAATGCCTTAAATAGTGGCGCGCTCCCGGCGTAGGCTACGCCAACTGCGCAGCCTATCTGTTGCGCCCGGCCTTCCGGCAAAGACGCCCCTCCCCCGCACAAGGCGGAAAGGAGCGTTCATTATAATTGAGTGCAAAGGGTTTAATTGCTCCCCCATGGGGAGAGCTTCCTAAAGCAGTTCCCACAATTTCCCCATCACTGTAGGTGATTACTTTTACATAATATTTATTTATTTATTTATTTATTTATTTATTTATTTATTTATTTATTTATCACAATACTAAACACTTAAACACTTAAATGGCTCCAATACGATTTTCCCTTTTAAATTAAAAACATTGCACAGAGCTCTCATTAAAGAAGATTTTAATTAATAAATCAGTTAGTCTTCCCATTTTATAACAAATACAACTATATCATGTCCTTGATTCTGAAGACATCCTGGAACACTAAAGACCATCAAACCAAAACAGTGACCACTCTCTCCGATTTGGTGCAGGATCTCCTCCATTTCAATACGATAAGAAACACAATTAGAAAGTGAGTTCACTTTTCCTTAGGAAAGGCATTTGAAAGTTCCCTTTCAAACAGCTGGGATAGCTTCTGCACCTCTCCCAAATCAGGAACAAGAAGTGTTTCAGAACAGGTCTGGGAGTATTTCACATCATTTCCACTTGAATTGGCCAGTGCAAACAGCGTGAAAGAAACAAAATCCTATACTTCCCGAATGAGCAAGTGTTTTTATTTAGTTTGCTTTCTTTGTTTCCTTCTGCCTTTTGGTTCCAAGAAATAACAAGTCACATCACATACTTCCCAGGAGAAATTATTTTCCTGAACCTGCTCAAGAATTTCATTTTTATGAGCAAGACTCCCACCTATCTGAAGCAGGAAAGGCCTTCATTTATTCATCCAGGGGCAGGGGGAGCTCATTTGAACTTCTGGATAATGTCAAGGGAAAAGAAACAAGTTCTTGTGGCTACTGCTAACAACTGTCCTGACCGTCTCTCCCTATATATTTTTGTTTACAATAACAGATTTATCTTTTGGTGTCTCTCTGAAAAGCAAATGTTGCCCAGTGCCTTGAACATGAGGTCATTCTGAATAAGGGAATGTAGGGTTGGGGTGGGGGGAAAGAGAATTTGCTGCCTCCCCCACAAAGGAACATGATAGCTGCTTGGAAAAATAATTTTTCACTTCTAGTTGGAGAAACCATTCAACCTTAGTTTTAGAAGCTAAGCTGCTTTCATACGACCACTAATACCCACAGCAAACTTTGATCCTGATCACCACCACCACCCCGGAGTGGTTATGTGGTTGATGTCGTGAATCGGATGTTCCAATGGTGGCGTTTTGAAAATCTGAAACCATTTTGACTGAGAACCACAGCAAAGATACCATAACAGGGGTGAAAAGGTTTTGGTGCAGAATTTCCATGTTCCCACAGACTTGAGTAAAATCTGCATCAGAATAGTGGCATGGATTTTACTGCCTCGAGATCAGGTACTTGTAAAATGTGCTGGGTTGTGCTTAAGTGGGTGTGGTTGCACTTTTTTAAGAAGTTCGCTGCTTGTGGGGAAATGATTTTATGCTCTGCATCTGTGAGCACTTTGCAGCGGATTTTAGTGGTCGTGTATGGGGCAACCGGCCAGTGGGTGGGCGAAGGGAACACCCAACACTAGTGGTGCTCCATGTATTGATAAGATCAAATGTGTCTCGATTATATGTGGATAGGAATGATATTCCATAATCAATAATCAATGAGATTGAACAATGCATATGAGCTAGGTGTTTGCAAAGTTTAAAAGCTGCATTTACTGAGAGCTCACAGAGCTGGCAAGACAAAGAGTTAGGTAACTTCAGTGACATCTGTAGAAGCTTAACCCCAGAGGCCTAACTGCAAGTAGCTTCCTGTAGAAAGGTGAACAATCTGGAGTACATGACAAGGAGATGTGTTTTAATAAAGATTGATTAACTGATCTGAATAGAATGCAATCCCACAGAAGCAGCACAGAGATTCTGATTTCATAAAGAGGGTTTTTTTCCTGGTCCTTTTGCAGAGATTTCAGAAATGTATAAATGTATAAATGTATACTGTATATCAAAGTTGAGGTCATCTGAGGTACGGAAAGAGGGAACTTCATGGCTAGGAATTAACTGGTTTGATCTTGTTCCCATAAAGGTTGAACTGCCGGAGACAATTCTGGATTCTGGGCATGGTGGTGAAGAAGGTATATAAATAAATGGCCAGCAGCATTTGGGGGTCCTGAATCTTGGGATCACAATTGATGGTCCCCAGATCCAAGTCCCTAGACATGTCTAGCTCTTAATTGTCTGTTTGGTCAAATGCTCTACTACAGGCATGTCCAAACTTCGGGCCTCCTGATGTTTTGGACCACAACTCCCAGAATTCTAAGCTTAGATTGCCAATGGCAAAGGACTGTGGGAGTTGCAGTTCAAAATATCTGGAGGGTCGAATTTTGGACATGCCTGCTTTACTATATTTGCATTTTCTTTGCTTTTTATGATTTTGCAATAAAGCTGTACTTGTCCCAAACAGCAAGGCATGGAAGTGTTATTTTTAAACCAAACTTAAACTTATTAATATGAAGTTTGCTAAAGAGGCATGGATTGGTTTGTGCCCATGTCTTGTGTTTTGTCATTACAATCGTGACCGACCCTTCGTGACTCTACCTCCATGGAGTTTTCTTGGCAGAAATACTGGAGTGGCTTGCCAGTTCCTACTCCAGGCACCTACAGCACCTGGTATTCCCTGGTGGTCTCCCATCCAAGTAATAACCAGGGCCAACCCTGCTTATCTGCCAAAATCGGGCGAGATTGGATGTTCTTAGGGCATCTAGTCAGCTCGCCCATGTCTTACATACATACATACATACATACATACATACATACATACATACATACATACATACATACATACATACATACATACATACATACATACATGCGGCTAACTAGCTTGGATAGAGAGATGTAAAAGTAAAGTAAGACTGGGCAAATGCCAGTGGTGTGAAGGGTTGTAATGACAAAAGGAAGCACAGTGATTAACAATTCTGTGCTATCAAGTCAGTTCTGACTTAAGACAACAATATACAGGGGTTTCTGGGTATAGAATAGTCAGAAATGGTTTGCCATTCACTTCTTTTGGAAGGCACCTGGGGCTTGTGGAGCTTGCCCAAATCTATATAGGCTCATCCTTCTCCTGGGACACTGTGGGAAATTGATCTCCCAAACTCTGGTTTCACAATCAGACCACAACTGGTTCTCCAGCTAGCATTATAGTGAATAGCAGCAGCAACACCACCACCGCCACCACCACCACCACCACCACCACCACCACCACCACCAACAACAACAACAATTGTGTGTTATCAAGTGGATTCCAAGTTATGGCAACTCTTTCCAGGCTTTTTCAGATAGACAATACACAGAAGTGGCTTAATATTTTCATATTCTGGGAGGTGCTTTGGTTCTCCGTGGCATTCCCATGACTGCATGAGAATAGAGTGAAACTCCAAACCCCTGGCTCTGCAGCCAAATGTACCTACACTGCTCAGCTCTCCAGCCAGCTCAGAAAGAGTCATACTAGATATTAATCTGTGGCTCTGACCCAAGCAAAGCTGTTTGCAAAGCCAGATGCAAACCAAAGGGGTCTGAGCACTAGGTCATTCAAAAGTGGGTGACGTTTGGGTTCTGAATTCCTCTAATTCTGAACATGCTTTGAATCTCAGTTCTCATTGTTACATAAACCTCAGCATGTGAGATGCTAGGTTTTCTAGCTGGCCTTCTGTAGGGCAGATATAAATGGAGAAAGTGGGATGAGTAAAGGAAAATGTTCTGTTGTATAATTTGCCTACAGATGTAACTGCTACTACTGCATAGAAAATCAATCATTGCATAGCGACACAACACTTAACCTAAATCTCATTGATTCAGCAGGCTTTCTCTAGCTAGGATTACCAAATAGAGCCAGGACAGAGAATTACTTCTGCTCTCTTATTCTATGTTTGATAACATTTTCAGATAAAGAAACTGCTTGATTTAGTATTGTGGGTTTAATGTAAAAATATTAAATCTGGATGAGATTCCACTGCTATGTGGGATTTATGCTCTGCAGCTGAACACTTTATACCTTCCTTTCAGTATTAGCTGTGTGCCTTCCATTTGTATTGAAAGAAATTAAAGTTCTCCATGGGTGGTGGCCTTGGAATAGAGATTTCTACATTACTGCTGCATTACATAAACATGAAGAAACCAAGATGCAGTGCTCTGAATAAGCATAATGCTTTATTTTCTTTTTACAAATGCAACATTTATGCCGTAGCAGCACCTCGCTTTCATAGACAAAACTGAAAATGGATATTGGAGTTTGTGTTTACTAAAGCAGATAAATGTGATTACCTTATGGGACAATGTCACGGTCCAGTGGCACAATATGGAACATCATGTTATCTCATGCATGCGCTGGCATGCTCTGAAATAGAATTAGCTACTCATATCTGTCTGAAGCCACATGTTCAGAAGAGGGTGATATTTGTTGAGGGCAAATGGAAGTGTGTTTCTGAACACCCAGTTGCTGAGAGGTACACACCAATATCAAGTCAGAAACTAATTCAGTTTCCTCCATTTCCACCAACAAGAAATCAAAGGAACTGGGACAAAGAGTTAATTGCATACTAGTTGGCAACCTTGCAGCAGTGCACAAGCCATATGATATAATCATCTAGCAATGGATGCCTTTATTTGTGAATGGATGCCAAAAACTGCAGGTAATAGTGAAGCCTATTTGTGTACTTTACTTCCTTAAATGCAAATTCTCACAGATTTCTTTCCTTCTTTCTGAATCTAGAAAATTCAGAGAGGAATGGAAAAAGAGGATGAAAGACCCATGGATAAGCATATAAAAAGTGACTCTTTCCATCCCATTTATGAAGATATAAGCACATTATGGGATGTTCAAATCAGGATAATTAACTGAAAAGAATTCCCATCAGTTCCTTATTTTCATAAATTACCGTTATCTCTTTCATGATGAATAGCTAATGCTATCCTGCCTTTTCATGTTCTAGGACACAAACAGATTGTTGCACAGAGTTTTTTTTTTTCAAATTTGTATCTTACTGCTATCCTCCAACTTATGCTTGAAGGAATACCTCCCCCTCCCTTTACCCCCTTTGCTACTCCTTCTGGAAGCTTCCACCAAAGCTGTTCACTTTCGGAAAGGCAGGCAGGCAAATAGGCATCTTACATATCACCTATTTTTACACCATAAACCTGCTGAATTTCACTCATTCATTCCAATTTATAAAGCTTAGTTTCAAAATGCAAGTACTAAACAGGAATTTATCCTGTCTGGTGACCTTTAGTGTCATGTCTTCAATGACCAATTAAATGCTTGTTTGAGTACAACGGGTGACCGGTGCTGGTTTGTTTTTGTTGTTGGATGCCATAATAAACTTGCTTTGCTTTCAAGGAAGGAGTGAAACAGCAGTTAGAAACAGCAGCAGTTTCCTTTTCATTAGCAGGAACAGCAGAAAAAGTCATAGAAGGCAAAGCAGCTACACTCACCAATGTCAATGTGCCAATACTGCTGTGGGAACATAATTTGATTTCTGACTGAAAAGTGACAGGTACTACACATAACTGCAATTTTGATATTAGTGCACAAATAACACTAGACATGTTCTTTATATTTTCACCTACTGCCTAGAATAGGAAGCCAATTTCCACGTGTGATTTTAATGTGTAAGGAAGCACATGTCCAAGAGAATAATGACTCACAGATTGTCATAAACTATGGACCTTTTAAAACATATTAAAAATATTTGAAAACAAACAAACAAAAAAACAGACAGGAAAATAAGAATATCACTTACTATAGAATATCATATTTCACAAACTGATGATTGCTGTACCCTAATTGCTACAGGTCATCTTCTTGTTCAATCAATCAATCAGAACCTTTTATTGGCATCAGACAGACAGACATTAATATAAATAAATAATTGATACATGCAATTAGACATATATGCCTGGATGAATTATACAAAGCTAAAATGTGAAGCAAGAGGTAATACAATGAATCACAGAGTGACAAAACATGGTGCTGTCTTTATAAAATATTTAAGCATCCTCTGTAGACTCTGACCCACCTAGGGGTAAAAACCCTTATCCTTGGAATGTGGAGCAGAGAACCCTGTTGGGAACTATGACCTCTGTCACTGTGTCAATAAAATGATATATATAGCAATTTGTCTGGTGTGGGCTTTATACTTGCCTAGCCATAAGTTATGCAAGGTCGCCTCTTCTGATCGATCTAAAAATGATGGCTCCAGATAGGAGACATGGATATCCCTGTATATAGTACAGTGGAAAAACATATGTTGTAACTCTAAAGCCCCAGAGTTACAGGGGCAGAGCCGTTCTTCCAATGGTTGACAGCTAAATCAGCCATATAAAATATTTGATGGGAGTACGTTACATCCTGCTAAGGCAAAGGCACACCGTTCTTGGGGATTATCTAAAAAATGCAAATAGCTGGCCATCTTATCAATGTGCAAGGGAAGTTGGAGATTCAAAGGTCAGAGCATACTTTGAGGGCTATTGCAAAGAGATCTTGCTTTTTGATGGCCAGTAGTACGCCTTTTAGCAGTTTATATGCCTGCATAAACAGTAGGGCCCCCAGATGGTCAGGTGAGATACCCATGGTTTCAATGTTTTGAGAGAACAACAAAAGCCAGGAGAGGGGAAGGAGTCAGAGAGAATTCCTGCTATTAGAGGGTCTTCATGGGACACAAAACAGATTCTCAGCTAGTACTTAAATTGCCTCAGGTGTGCTTGTGAATTCAGTCTGATTAAACCAGCCTCCAGGCACAGAGCTGCATATGGTACACAGTGAGGCAGAGCAAATATTTTATAAAGGAAGGAAGTCTGAAGTGTTTCCCATTGAGTTAAAAGCTTCCAACAAGATTGGCATCCCATTCATCAGCTGGGAGATTAATTTGGCTATAAAAACCTGCAGGGCAGTGGGAATATGTGTGTTGCCCCATACATGGAAAAAACAAAGAATAGCTTGTATGGTCAGTTTCCCTGAATTGTTGATAATAATAGTAGTGTCTAACCCATGAATTCGGGTAATGAAAATTTATACCTAAATACTTATTTAGACCTAAATACTTAAATTCTTTGACCCATTGGATTGCTTTCCCATTGAATATCCAGTGTTGGGGGTTTCCAGATATTACTAAATACCACTATTGTAGATTTACTATAAAGGGCCATTTTATTGGTGGTTGGTTAAATAATTGATGCATTTTGTAATGAGCCATATCAGGCCTATCTTAGTGCATAAAAGTAGCACCATATCATCTGCATAGAGAAGAATGGGAACTGTCAAATGACCCAATCTAGGATTGTGGCAGTTTGTTTCTAACAAGATAGGAGCAAGATCATTGATATACAGGTTATATAAAGTGGGGCCAAGGACACAACCCTGTTTAATCCCTCTGTTAATGGGAACCTCACTGGACAAGTTGCCATGGCAAGATAATCATATGCAACAAGTGTAGTCTGTATGTAATTTTGTATTAAATAAAGCAATCTGCTATCTAGGCCAGCCTCACTTAACTTTATCCACAGCATCTCTCGGTACACCAAATCAAAGGCAGCTTTTAGATCTAGGAATGCAGTCTATAGATGTGTCCTGGTGTGTAACATCTGCTTAGCTATAAGGTGTGCTAGTACCAGGCAGTGATTCATTGTGGACTTGCCCTCCCGGCAGCTTGCTTGCTCAGGCCATAGTATATTATTATCATTTATCCAAGAGGTGAGTCAATTCAGAAGGTGATTAGCATAAACTTTGCCCACAAATCAGAGCAGGCTAATTTCTTGTCACCCTTTTTAAAGATGGGATATATTATGGATGTATAATCCATCTTGTTTATATCTACAAACCGCTCCCCAGAGATTTTCTGTTGCTGGGTTCTTAGAACCACAGAAGGGATGTGCTTCAGGTTCAGAAATTACTCCAAAATGAACATATTTGTCCATTCCTGAACTGATTTGAAGTTAATCAAAGAAGCCTGCTCATATCAAATTAAGGGTTGTCAAAGCCAGTGGCTCAGATTGACCATAGAATTTACTTTCTCCCATGATCAGCCATCATTTTGGGTCTTGGCAAGTAGAACAAGAGTGTTAAAGAGTGCCATTTTCATTGTGTCTTTTCTTTCTTTTAGTTAGCTGCAGATTTCATTTCGTATTACACTTCAGAATCCAAACAACTGAGTAACTAACTGTGTACATAAATATGGCATGGATGTCTCAAGTCTCTTGAGTTGGGTAGGTTACAACAACATTAGGTATAGGAGCTAAGGTATTCCCTCCCCCCCTTTCCCCTTCCTTATTTTATTTATTTAAAGCCTGCTGCTGACTCGTATTGTTGGTGTACTTTGTTTTGTTTTTCTTTTCCCAGTGTCTGCATGTGCTCCAAACATGGTAGGTGCCAAATGTACCACACAAGGCAGTTGTCAGGTATTCCACCCTCTGAGGTAGCAAATGAAGGGACATTCTTTCTCCTTTCAGCAAAAGTTTTTATTGAGTAAATATGAGGAAATTGCATTGTTCTAGGGGCAAAGGAGGGAGGAAAGGAGAAACGAAAGAACTGGTGGGAGCTTGTTGGCACACCATAGGTGGAATAGTAATTTCATCCTCCCAGCCCAGGTCAAAGCCCCTTATTTTCCTATTTTCCTATTTCCACATTTCATATTCCATTCAGGCCAAAACAAAAAGGCAGACTACAAAATAGCTCAAAGTGAATCAGTTCCTATTTGTAAGACAAACAATCCACAATGAAACATAGTGGATCATATTTGTGCAACCCATAATTCCCAACATGCTTAAAGAGACAGAAGGTGACAAAGGTGGTTACTTCACATCCTTCCTCGAGCCGAGGGGAACTTGCCTCCGTGTTGAAATCGGTTTTCAACACAGATCGAGAAGTGGATTGAAAAGATTCCCGAGCTCCAGGATGGGAATCTCTCACCCCGCTTGGAGCGCAGTTCAGGGGGCGTGGTCGGGGTGAACTCGGATTGACCCCAGAAGGACGTGAGGTTCCCTTCCTTTGAACTAGGATTGACCCCACAAGGACGTGAGGTTACGTTGCTTTGAACCGGTCTCCAGCAGGGCCACAAACTGTAGCGAGAGGGACGTGAAGTAGCCAAATACTCCTTGATTTCTGATAGGAGTTCAGAAATGAAGTAAAATGTGTATTTCTGTACTCTTGGCCAGCCATATACACTCTCTCCTAGAAGGGAGGTACAGAACCCAACCTTGACCTATCTTCTCAGAAGTAAGTCTTAATATTGTCAAGGAGAATTCCTGTATTTTTCCATGTATAAGACTATATTTTCTCTAAAGCTGTTAGAATCAATCAATCAATCAATCAATCAATCATTAATCCTGACAGCCACATTCATACTAGCAGTCCTGGAGCAGGGTCACGCACCCTCTAGTGCCTAGAGAGGGTCAAACCACAGATACCCACCAATATTAGAGGCTTGTACAGGCTTTGTAGATCACCCACCCTCAGATATTTTTTTCTCTGAAAGAGGCAATGGAATTATTGAAAAAGGTTTCCAGCAGCCATTTTTAACATCTATTTTTTAAAATCATTCTTGGCTTTTGTTTGCATACCTGTATGCTTTTGAGTGGTTTTCGGAATTGAGATGGGCACGAATTGTTGGTTTAGCAGTTTGTGCCAGTTCATTTCTCAAGCAAAGAGGAACCCAGTACTTCCCTGCCCTACGTCCTTCAGTAGGTGCTTGCTGAGAAACAGTCATTGGAGGAGGGGGGAAGGATAAGGAAGCTGGGGTGCTGCCTTAGAATGGACACCCACCAAAGGGAGCAGGTCAGTTAAACACCAAACACATGTTTGGCTGAGAAATGAACTGGCACGAACTGCCAAACTGGCGATTTGTGCCCATCTCTAGTTGGGAAGCAATTGGGCTGTAGGGACAGAACATGGCAAAATGGCCTTCCATGGTTTCTAGAGAGCGCAAAAGGACTTTCAGCAGGTTTTCTCTTTAAAATAAATTAGGTTCAGGGGTGTGAGAGGTCTGGGGTGTTTTACCCGTTCTAGTTGAGAAGCAACATAGCTCTGTGTGCACTAGTTGTTGCGTTTTGTTTATTCTTATGTACTGACTTGAGTTCCCTTTGGGAAGCAGGCAGTATATAAATCTTAAAATAAATAAATAAATCAGGCAGCCTCCAAAGCAAAGAGAGGAGAGAAGACTTCAGGGGTGTGAGAGGTCCGAAGTGTTTTGCCCATTCTAGATGAGAGGCAACATAGCTCTGTGTGCACTAGTTGTTGAGGATCAGAAGCAGACTGGTGCTACTTCACTCACCTTGCTTTGCTTTTCCCTTTCCACGGGCATATTTGTTTGTTCACTGTGTGAACAGATTTATGGACTAAGCAACAGTTTAGATTGCTGCAGCGTAACTCATTTTAAGATGATATCTGCCGCACACAGCTTTTCATGACCTTGGGTTAGAAACAGAGAACATTGGTTTTTTTTTTTAAGTCCTGTGTTATTTATCAAAGGCACCAATTTAATTGGTCAAAGGTTTTTAAGCCAATTGATCTCACAGATTATTAATCCATAAAACATTGCAGCCCTACATTTATGAAGCTGGAAGGAGTTCAGACTGGATGTCCATTCCATGGATAAACAACACATGAGGGCACCTAGTTAAGATGCCAGCTGAACTTTAAAAAGTCTACTTCTTCTTCGGGAGTCTTGACATGATGTTCAATATCTACTATCAATTTACATCACATCAAAAAGGATCTGACACACAAGCATGTAGCAAGATGAAATTATGATTGCAAGCAGCATTGAATCACTCAGTGCAAGCAGATGATTGACTGAATGGCATATATATGAATGTCGGCAAGCCAACAATATCCTAGTTTTACAATATTTCGTGTGCGTCTCTCTGTGTGTATGTGTTTAGGGGCAGAATAGCTGCAGAATATTTGATATCGCCTCCCCACTGAATCATATTCATCCATCAGGTTACAGCTAATGTCTTGCTTTAGTTCAGTGATCCATGGCTCCTCAACTGTTCCTCCATGCCATCACGCCTTTATGAAATCCATATGCATTCCCTGTGCACTGGTGCAGTGAGAGTAATTTGGATTCTGTTGTATTTGGAGCTTGAGCAAGTTACAGACTTGGAATAAAAATCCCCCAAAGGCCAATGGCCATTCAAGTGGTCCCAGAAAGTACATTTTTCAAAAACTGCCAACCTCAAAAAATGAACCTATCTGAAAGCTGATTCCCATAATGTTTCACTTCACCATCTTCAGTGAGCAGAACACAGAATTGGACTATGTTTTCCAGTGCTTATAGTCACCGAGGAACATGTAACAGTGTGAATTTGAAGTACAGTAATACCTTGGTTTAAGAGTAACTTGGTTTAAGAGTGTCTTGCAAGACAAGCAAACATTTCTTCTAAATTTTGCCTTGATCAACAAGCAATGTCTTGATATACAAGCACTGGAGCAGGGTGGCTCTCCCTCTATCCCCCTGATGGATTGTGGTTGATTGTTGGGAATGTTCCATCTCAGGCATCCTCCAAAGCAAAGAGAGGAGAGAAGACTTGAATTCTCCCTTGCACCAGCAGAAACTGCAGGTTCGGGCTTTATTTTTCTTTATATTTATATTTGTTTTCAACATTGTTTCTTATTTTTTCAAGCCATTTCTAGTCATGGGGCAACTAGTCAAGTGTGTATAGGGCTACAAATTGCATTTTATCATTGTCACATTAAAAACACAGAGTAGAACACAGTTGTTAGTCCCAAGCAGAGCAGATCCCATAACCCAGTACCTAAACCATGGTGTGAATGTGGACTTCTAGGCAACTACTTTTTGAGTTTTAGCATTTTGTGTGTACAGTGTGTGGTCTATGTGACCCCAGAATAAATCATCTGAGTTTCCATTATTTCTTATGGGGAAATTTGCTTTGATATAAGAGTGTTTTGGTTTCCAAGCCTGTTTCTGGAACAAATTATGTTTGTAAACCAAGGTATTAATGTACACCCTTTAATCGCCGCCCAATAAAATTATATATGTGCCTCACATTTTCAAACTGTCAGTGCCTCAGGCAGCAGATTCTGGAAAGTGGCAGCAAAGCTTTGGAAGCGAGAGTTTGTCCCCCCCTCCCCCACATCTACCCTCCCACCTTCAAGTGAAGTAAAAATGCTGTCCCTTTGCTACCAGTTACCAGTCCAGCTACTTCTGTTCATGAAATAGGAGGGGATATCATCTTGTTCTTTGCCTCTGGCAACAAAATGTCTTGAGATGGTTGCCATTATTTCCTATCTGGAGATGTTAAGTGCTGTACCCAGGAAAAGATACACCTACTTATATGGCCAAAATCTTGTTGACGGAAGATATGCATGTAAAGTCAGTCATACAGGTGGCTTTCCTCCTTTTGCTTATTGATTGGACAGCCAGGCGCACAGCAGATAACCTGCTGATGAGGTAAATTCGCTTACTTACATTGCCCTTAGGCAATAGTGTTGAGCAATAGGATTCTGGCCCAATTACTTAGCTGAGATTTTATAGTCCTATGTTTTCTGTAGTTCTGCTCGATGCCTTTTTTATTTCTTTTTCTTTTTGTCTTTTTCTTATATCTAAATTTTGTTCCGGCCACTAATTCTTGGCTGTTGTGCTTGTTGCGTTTTGTTTATTCTTATGTACACTGATTTGAGTTCCCTTTAGGAAGCAGGCAGTATATAAATCTTAAAACAAACAAACAAACAAACAAACAAACAAATAAATAAATAAATAAATAAATAAATAAATAAATAAATAAATAAATAATCCATTCTTTTTTAGAATATCAGGTAAGACAGAACTAAATTACACTGCATTCCACTGTAGTATGACTTGTAAAATACCACATCATCAGTGTGGTACAATGAAGTGTGAAATAATTCTTTTCCAATGTAGCTGCATCCGCATTTTAGTTTTATAGCTACAGGGTATGTGTGTACTCAATACTCAAATATCAGGCCTGTGGTTTATAACATTCAGGTTTTGTTTAAGTAGCAAAAAAGTAACTATGGTAAATACCTTTGAATAAGAAGTTACATTATAAATTGTGATTGTAATGGTGGCTGACAACAGCATGGAGTTGGGGCTATTTACTGTTAGAAGTGACTTTCTAACATCTGGATATTCATATCCCTCAAGCACAGTTAGCTTTGAGCCAGGGTAGGAGCACACCAAAAAGAGATAGAAGACAGGGTTGCCTTTTATTGTCTCACAAAAAGGCCGTTAACTCAATCCTGGTTTTGGAACGTCTGGAGGTTAATTAGGGATTTCTCTTCAAGTTCCACCATGGTTTTGTACAATGGAGGCCTTAATTTATGCTTCATTCCAGGGGATAGACAGAATCATGGTATGTGATTAAATGAACATAATAAAAATGGCAGAAAAGCCATACAAGTGCACTGTTACCTTTTATTAGAACTATTATAAGCTTTATTTATTTTTTCATACCAGATGGAATGAAAGACAAACCATGAATATTTTGCTTGTCGAATTCTCTGGACAAACAACTGCAGATGCTAAATGCAAAGTTTAGAGAGGAAATAATTGTTTCCTGCTGCTGGATTCTTAACAAAGGGGTTCCCTGAGAGGATGCATACAAGACTTTTCCCCCAGAAGCTGATGTTATTTCCACATATAACAGAAATCCCAAATTATATGCTTTAATACAGTTGTGATGCATTGGCAGAAAAGAGAGGGAGGAAGAATGGGTGCAAGAGGGAGCATGTCTATCTGAATTATAGGACAGATAACAATAAACCCTTATGTCGTTTAGAAATAAATTATTTTTATGTAAGAAATGAATGTGGCAGGTCAAAAGCAAGGCGTTCCCCCGTTCAAGAACAGGATTTATAACCAAGCAGAAAACAAAATGATCAGAGCAAAGCTCCATCCGAATAATTGATTATTTTGAGCAGAGATTTTTTCCCAGTTGTGATAGATAGATAGATAGAGAGAGAGAGAAAGAGAGAGATAGATAGATAGATAGATAGATAGACAGACAGACAGACAGACAGACAGACAGACAGACTATATACTACTACTACTACTACTACTACTACTACTACTATATGCAACAAGATGTGTGCATGTGTGTGAAAAATCAGTCTGTAATGAACACACAACTGCTTAACTGATGGAAATCACAGTGCTGAGACCATCATAAGGAAAGGTGTTTTTATTAGCAGCATCCATTCCACTGTGGGCCAGACACAAATAGATATAAAAAGATGTCAGTCATTGTCAAATGTCTTAGCGAACTGAAAATTCATACTTGAGGTGCATGAACAGTCATCTTACAGGAAAAGTCAAATCAAGGGCCTATGCAGGGATAAAATTTGAATCAAATCCCTTTGCTGGCATGAGTTCTTCTCACAACTAGCAAAGGACAAATTTGCTATTGAAGATCACTGAGACATTTGTGGATGCCTGAATCAGTGTTTGATTTTGGCAGTGGCTGCCCAAGACACTTTGCTGCCAAAAGGGATCAGTCCATTTCCCATACCACACAAAAATGCCAATTGGCCTTACAGCTGAACTATTCTTCAGCACAAACAATGGCACAAGATCTTACCTCACACCAGAAGACAGTAAGTTTGATAGGTAAAGGGTTGAGTGTGGAGTATTTGTAACTGTCTCCTCTTTCTGCTGCCTCTTAGGTTCTCTCTAATAACAAAGGAAAATATGTGCAACTGAAGCGTTTGCATAATCGTGCTTTAGACAGCAAAGGAGACTACATACAAAAATGTGCACATGAAGGAGAATGAGTTCTAAAAAGGTATACATTTAAATGAAATGCACACACATTTCCAAACAGAAAGAAAGAAAGAAAACCAACAAAACCGCACAGGCTGATAGGAACAAAAGAATGAGACAAACACACCTGTGTGATTCAAACAGCAAATATTTAAAACAACAAATCAGATGATTTTGTTCACACCTGTGCACAGAGGATGCATGCTGTTCATGATCCAAAAGTGGCACTCAGAGACCTTTCTGTGGGCACCTGACATTGCCGCTTTACAGTCACCTGTATTCAGGTTAAATTGCTGCATTGGCATTTTGCGAAAGATTAGTGCAGGCATGTCCAAAGTCAGGTCAGGGGCCAAATGTGGCTGAATGGTCGGCCCCCACATTCTTCTCTTTTATGCTGAGAATCTTTTAGACCCATCAACTTCCATCACTGGACCCCAGAACCCATTCATGTCCTTTCTAGCTGTGTTTATTTCTTCCATTAAATTGTTAAACCAGCCCCCATACATAATAGGCTGCTTGGCAGCTAGACACTGCAGAATCCAAGCACAGAATTTCACTCTTCTTCCTTCTTTCAGTGTGCCATCAATTACTCAATTCCTCTGTGTAACATTTTTAGGTGACCTGAGGGGTTGTCACAGGGAGAGGCGATAGGAAGCCTTCTGTAAACTCCAGCTCCTCCCTCTTCCATCCAGAAACAACTGTGTGATTTGATATATAGTGGGTTAAATCCAAATCAGTGTACGAGTATTCCTTGGGTTGGGACTGTGGGACTCCGACCCCTAACCCACCTCACACCCAGCAGGCATGAACTTTCTCAAAATGCTACACGCAGGACCAAGGACCCTGCATGACGTGGTGACATGGAGTAGATAAGATCCTATGGAAAAGGAGATATATTTGATGAGTGGAGGGCATATCCTGGTTCCAATCCATCATTCATTGAGTAAATTTACCCCCAAGTCGCTTATGGCAAGCTTTTTAGAAAATATACAACGGAGAAAGTCATAAAGCTAAAGACTAAAGATTGTCTCCCCTGTCCAATTTAATAAAAGAGCCTTGTGGTGCAGTAGTTGAATGCTTCTTCTTCTTTCTTTCTTTCTTTCTTCTTCTTCTTCTTCTTCTTCTTCTTCTTCTTCTTCTTCTTCTTCTTCTTCTTCTTCTTCTTCTTCTTCTTCTTCTTCTTCTTCTTCTTCAGTCATTCAGTTGTGTCTGACTCTTCATGACCCCAGAGCTTGCCAGGCCCTCTGTGATGTCACCCTTTCACAGACTGGGTTTTCAAAGGCACAACTGGGTTTAGTTCGATATCCCACTGCTGTGCCACCAAATTGTGACGACACCTCCCTTTTACACACTGAATTGTGATGGAAATGGTAATGCTGCCAACTTTTATTCACTTGGTAATGCTGCCACCTTTTAAAATCGTCGCCTCATGAATTGGGACAGACTCAGATGTATAATATAAAAATAATAAAGTTTATTGAGAAAATAATAAATATAACAATATCTGAGGATGGTATGCGTTGCCTTTAACATATAATAGATTTCATCAACTCTTCCAGCCCCTCTGTCTTTAATAACTAGTAAACAGTATAGCCCTCACTGCCTGACAGAACTCCAACAGAGCAGTGCTCTATCCCATCACTCACTATCAAATCCTCAAGTTACTGAACTCTTCTGAACTGCCTAGGCTCCACCCTTTTTATATCATACCATTCCCCGCCCTCCTTCTGGGATTGGCTGATGATTTGTATATTCATTACTCCTGTTTCCAGGGTGTTGTCACACCCTCCTGTTTTCCACTGCCTCCCAGAGTTTGGTCAATGCCTGTACTACAGCTAAAACTGTGCTCACAGCCTGGGGTTCAATCCCAGGTATCCTTTTCATGGCTGACTCAGCCTTCTATCCTTCTGAGGCTGGTAAAATGAGTACCCAGCCTACTGGGAAGCAATGTGTAGCCTGAATAATTAAATTCTAAATCACCCAGGGGGTGCTTGAAGCGCTATGGGGCAGTATATACACAGAACACTTTGCCTCTGGCAAAAGTACTATCATAACACTACTCTCTACCACTACTACTCACCTAGTACTATGAGGGTTTAGACTTACAGTGCAAACTAAACTTGAAGCTACCCCAACAAAAGTGGATTTGGAACAGGCAGAAGTGGTCAAGGGATGTATTCTTGACAAAATGTTTGTAACACGTACTTAACAGATTACAAAATGGATGCTGTGTAAAATGTTATGTCGTGAACTGAACAATGATGTGTATTAGGTCTAGGACACAGGTGCAATGAATAATTAGCCTAGAAGATGAAGATGATTATGCCAGGTGGCATGGCATGATCACCTCACCTCACAAGTGGTTGATCCACATCATGAAGGGTTATGTATAAGTGTAGCAGGCAAGCCAATGTATAGTTCGGATTGCCTAGGTGAGAGACAGCTTCCCCATGCTCTGTTATTTTCTTTGGCTGCTTCTACATGACCCCTAAAATCCAATGCAAAGGGCTTGCAGATGTGGAGCTTAAAATTGTTTTCCCACCAGGTGCAGACTTAAAAAAAATTAAGTATGACCACGCCCACTTAAGCGCGCCCCAGCGCATTTTACAAGTACCTGGCCTCGAGGAGGTAAATTTTTTTCCGATGCGGATTTTAAATGCCTGGCTCTCCTCCACCTTCTGTTTGTTTGTGAATGCCTGGCTCTCCTCTGTCTTCTGTTTGCTTTTGTTGTCCCCCCCCCCCACTTTAACAGACAGATGGGCTTCCAGTCCTCCTACAACTAGCTGCTGCCGATGGCAGGAGGAGGTGAGCCTGCATTTTTCTCCCTCCCCTCACCACAGACATAAGCAATAGAGTGCGGGAGGGTGGGAACACAGGAAGTAGAACAAAACCCCGCGATCTCTAATTGGGGGGAATCTGAATTTAAGTTGCCAGCAGATTTTAGAGGTCGTGTAATAGCAGCCTTTGTTATATGCTGTATGCTGCGCTCTGTGTGTTGTTATTTACTTCTCTTGATCAATGTGTTCATATGTAATATACGGTTTTGTACTAAAATCTATTGCCTTCTTTATTTGTCTCCTAGACAAATAATTTCCTAGACAAATAATTTCTAAGTGCATTTATCTTTCTACACTGCTGTGAACTCTGCTAGTATCTGCTAGTCTCTGCGAGTTTGTGCCAACATTTTTCTGAACCCGATGAATCTCATATGAGAAGCCTTTGCCATGCTGGGTAATCTTACAGATTTGCTTACCAAAGGATCTGCTGCCACAAAGGATGTCCCAGCCAAGATCAGCCAGCAGAAAAGCATCCCACCACTACCACCACCAAAAATAAGTAGGAAAGGTAGGAGTTACATCAGATGAGTCCAAGGATAGGTTTTCATAAGTCAAGAACTCCTAGCCCCATGAATGACTTGGAATCCTCCAGGCAGATTTCTGGGTTTAGGAGAAGAGAAGATGACTTTTTTTCTTGTTTGTTTGCTTTTGTTTTACATAGAACACACTCCGAAGTGATTTTACCGTTCCTTTCTTCTGGGGGTGCCCCAGGACTGCACAGCTTGCTCAGGGCTGCACAGGATGGCTGTGTTGCCCTGAGAAATAAAGCACAGCCAAATGTTCTGCATGTATACTGCCCCATAGCACTTAAAGCACTCTGTGGGGGGAGGTTACAATTTAATTATGCAGAAAAGGGTTGGTTTACATCAGAATGGACGCTCCATGGGCGGGCCCTCCACCCGGGGAGCGCGTTTGCCCGCCTGCACGGGGGGCGGGACAGGCAGGACACCAGCAGTTGTCCAGAGGGAGGGGGAGGAGCGCCTGTTGTAAAGCGGTGGCTCCGACCCCTCCCACCAGCAGTCCGCAGGAGCGTTCCCCGCCCGCCCACCCTTTGAGGACTAGTGTGAGTGTTGCTGGTCACCTTCGGGGGCCGGATAGGAATTTTTGACCCGCACACCAGATTGGCTGAGGAGAGCGGGGATTTTTTGCCTATCCCACACTGGTACCTGGGCATTAGGTAAAGCCACACGAGAATTTTGGTCACACTGGCGGCTAAAGCGGATGGAGGGCAGCGGTGAGACATTTAAGCATCCATCCCCAGGTACTCTTTAGCCCAGGCACTGCCGATCGGGAGGTCACAGTGCCGGGGTTGGGGTACAAGGAGACGCCTCCCTGCGCTGGGGATAAACCAGCTTTATTAGAAGGAGATGCAGGGATGGTAAGTATCGGACCGGCCTGGGGGGTGTTGTCGGCTGACCGCGCCACCTGGGGGTCAAAACTCGCCCAATGCTGCCCGGTTGGAGGGGTCAGAGACGACCCCGGGGTTCCAACCAAGATTGCTGAAGCCAGGCCCCTCCTTGTTACTGTTGTTGTTTAAAGTTGTGCTAATAAAGTGTGGCCCAGTTTTACCCCATCTTACTGCCTGGTCTCGTCATTCCGTGTGGGTGGGCAATTGACTTTATTGACACAGGAACATTATAATATATGAAAGAAAGAAAGAAAGAAAGAAAGAAAGAAAGAAAGAAAGAAAGAAAGAAAGAAAGAAAGAAAGAAAGAAAGAAAGAAAGAAAGAAAGAAAGAAAGAAAGAAAGAAAGAAAGAAAGAAAGAAAGAAAATATTTTAGCCATACTCTAGATTCTGAATGTGCCCTTTATCTGTACAGGACTTGAGGATTGTTGTTGCCCTTCATCTGCTTTGCCAAATTTTTCTAAGAAACATATTGTTTATTTGAAGAACTGAATAAAATGGATCAGAAACAGTAAAGATTCAACTCAGAAAGGATGGTAATCAGAGATGGGCATGAAATGCCAAGTGACATTGCATTTTGCTTTTTGTTTTGTTTGTTATTGTTTAATTTTGTTTAGAATGAAATATTTTTTTAAAAAAATCATTTCATTGTTCGTTTGTTTCGTTTTTCATTATTTAAACTCACGCTGACCAGCTGGCCTGCTGGCCAGTTCGGTGCTTTCTTAATTTTTAATTTTAATTTATTTATTTTCTTTAACTAGGCCAGCTGGTTGGCACGAGTTTAAAAGCTGAAAAATGAAACAAACGAACAATGAAATGAATTTTTTTAAAAACATTCATTTCATTCTAAACAAAATGAAACAACAACTTTTTTAAAAAAAATCTGTTTTTGTTTTGTTTTGTTTTGTTTTTTCTCGTGCAGACCATCCAGCCTGCGGGCCGGGTCAGAGTGTTTTTTATTTTTTTATTTCTTTTATCGCCCACTCGATGTTGGCCGATCAGGTTGGGGAAAGGGTGAGCTTTTAAAACTTTTTTCCCCACAGAAGCCCCATGATAAGGCTGATTGGCAGTGGCTTCTGCGGGGGGCGCCCATAGTTTCCCCACCTGGGTGCGTTGGGGGGGGACCACCGGCTATGGGAAAATGAAAAACAAAGCGAACAAAACAGAACTTTCCCTTTTGTTTTGTTTCATTTTTCTTTGATGGGTCTGTTTGTTATTCATTTTGTTCCCTAACAAAATGAACAAAGAATAATGAAATGAAAAAATATTGTTTTGTTCCCCTCTCTAATGGTAATAGCTAAATTTCTAAGAGAGTATCCTACTGGAGTTAAAAGGAAATCATGCAACTCTTCCAGCAGCACACAAGGCCTCTTGCAACAAGGATGAGACAGGGCAAGCAAAGGGACATTTGCCTGAAATGCTTATACAGTTGGACTTTGATAATCACATAATACAATAAAGTAGCCATAATCTCTTAAAAGGGAAATAATTACCCTTTGTCAGAGACATGAAATTAAAATAATTACTTGGAGAGGGAAAAGTTTTGTTGTGAGATCAAACATCATGAACATGAAACACTTATTTTGCTGTGGCTGTATCAATGAGCTAGCAAACAGGGGCAGCTAAGCACGTTTATACACGACCCCTAAACTCCGGGGCAAATGGCTCCCAGCTCCGGAGCTTTAAAATGTTTCCCCACCAGCTCTGGAGTTTACAGGAAATTAAGTGTGGCCACACCCACTTTAGCGCGTCCCAGCGCACCTTTCAAGTACCTGCTCTTCCATCGTGAAAATTCCTTGATGCGGTGTAACAATAGTGAGTGCGGGGCTCTCCTCACTCCTGTTTGTTGTTTTGTTGGCTCCCGCCCCTTTAAGAGCTACTTTACAGAGAGTGGAATGTTGCCGGCAAGAGCAAGAGGCAAAATGGAGGTGAGCCACGATCTTTTCTTCCTGTTTTTTCTCCCTCCCCTCACGCAGCCAGCAGCCAGGGTGGGGACACAGGAAGAGCGACAAGCCCCTAAGATCTCTGGTCCGAATTTAAGTGGCCAGCGGATCTTAGGGGTCGTGTAAAAGCGCCCTAAGTTGCTAAATTTTGAATTCCATTTCTCTTTGACCACCCCATGAAAAAGAGCACCTCATTGCATGGACAGAAGTTTTCCTTATCATGGGTCATTCTTTCAAGAGATCATGAGGACTACCCTAGCCTTCTCTACAGCAGGGCTGTTAGCACTGTTTCTTACTGAAAGCAATACAGCGGTACCTTGTATAAAGGAATTAATTCGTTCCAAATTAAATTAAAGTTTTCCTTTCTACAAACTTCCCATAGGAATGCATTGAAAATGGAGTAATCCTTAATTGCGACCATTTTTGTGTTGTACATTCACCCCATAGGTGATTCTGTTAAGCAAATTTCCATCTCCAGAAATTTTTATGTTGTACAGATTTTACGTTATGCAAACTGTTTGTTATACGAGGGCCCACTGTACTTTCATTAACATACTTTATAAAATCTTATTTTTAAATACTGTACGAAGCGTTCAGAAGCTTCTTCTGGCATTGATCCAGAAAAGTAACAAATTTAATGTCCACACTAAGCAGGGGGGGGCATTTGCAAAAAGAATTTAAATCAACACTCAAGGCAGCACAGAGAGGCAGAGGAGAGCTCTAACTGTTGAAGGAACCTCTACATACCATCAGGTACCCTGAAAAATCACACAGAGCGTTTGCATATGGGCAGTGTGCACTCAGAGTGTCAAAGGAGGAGGCTTGCCACATTCTGATTTTCACCTTTCAGACAGCTCCTTACTTTATAGGTCCAATCAGACCTCCTCCCCCCTTTTTTGTTTTGCTCAACGAGTAAACATCTTGGTGCAGCCAGAGACATAGGAACATTGGCTGATGATACTCCCATGTTCACATATACGTACGGTACACAGATGAATCCCTTGCGGAGGACTTTTGTTACCAGGTCATGCACACTAACAGAAAGCCACCATCACGGGTGCTTCATCACACATTTGCTCTTGTGTCTTCTAAGCAGCAAGACAGTGAAGAGGTAAGTGGGGACCACACGATGCCAAGAACACTTCAGGCACCCAACGCTGAAATCAGAGCGAAACAATTTCCACCACAAATGTCTGCCTCTACTCAAAATATAACAGGGCGTCACTAAAGCATATGTTTGCAGCAGAGCATGAATATGCATAAATGACAAATGTTGGGAAGAAGCAACCAGTTGGAACCTGTGCTGTATGTAGAGCACACAGAAGAAAAACCCTTAATAATGTGGCTATTATTATTAAGTTTTCTATCATATGCTATTATTCAGCCGTTGCCTGTGAGAAGTTAACTTCGTTGTCATTAATTTCATTGTCATTATTGTCTTGGCTGTCATTAATTTTCATCTTCCATCTGTTAAGATAATGATGACTGATTTTAACATTATAACATTTATCTTTATTATAGTACAAAAGGGGAGGGGGAACCCACTGCAATAAATCAGAGAGTCACCATCCTCTCTAATCTGAACTATAATGACTTTTTACTCTGCATTCCCCAACTCTATTTCCCAGCTTGATTTATGCAAATTAAGTGAGCTAATGTCTAATTTCAAACACACCCCCATTTAGCATGGGATTCTACATTCTTGGATGGCTGATTATTCCATGGTTTTCCGTGGCAATCCTGGAAGATAAGTATGGTCACGTTCTTTTGTTAAATGTTGTTTGGCTGAATCCCTGTGGAACCATCCAGCTCTTTCAGTCTGGACAAGTGTTGGCAAATCTATGGCACGCGTGCCAAAAGTGGCACTCAGAGACGTTTCTTGGGCACCCAACATTTCCCCTTTACAGTCACCTGTATTCAGGTTAAATTACTGTATTGGCACTTTGCAAAAGATTAGTGCAGGCATGTCCAAAGTCAGGCCCGGGGGGCAAATGCGGCTGAATGGTCAGCCCTCACACATTTTTACCTCACCAAATCTGGCTCTCCTTGCAAAAAGTTTGGATATCCATGGATTAGTGGGTTTTGAACCACCGCTTCGGCACTCAGTCACTAAGGGCCTTTTTACACGACCCCTAAGATCCGCTGGCCACTTAAATTCAGACTAGAGATCTTAGGGGTTCGTCGCTCTTCCTCTGTCCCCACCCCCCTCCGCACTTCCTGGTTGCTGGCTGCATGAGGGAGGGAGAAAAAGAGAAAGAAAAGCATGCCGCTCACCTCATTCTGCCTCTTGTCTCTGTAAAGCCATCAAGTCCAACCCCCTCCTCTCTGTAAAAGTAGCTCTTAAAGGGGCAGGAGCCAAAAAGCAGCAAACAGAAACGAGGAGAGCCCCGCACTCACTATCCTTGCACCGCATCAAAGATTTTTCACCTCCAAAGAGAAGGTATAAGAAAAGTGCGCTGGGTCGCGCTAAAGTGGGCACTTAATTGTCTGCAAACTCCAGAGCTGGTGGGGAAACATTTTTAAGCTCCGGAGCTTGCAGCCATTTGCAGCGGAGCTTAGGGGTCATGTATAAACGCCCTAAAAGGTTTGCCATCACTAGTCTAGAGTCTTACAAGAATGGGCAAATATGACAAATTTGGGGACCAGTTTTTATATACCTACCACCACAACCTGGTGAAAAAGTCAGTTTATGCCCCCCACTCACCTACCCATCCCAAAAAGTAGAAAGGATGATGAATTTAATATGGGTTTTTGTTTTTGTTTTAAGGGAAAGGGAGAAGTCATTTTTATCCTAGAGTCCTGCACCCCAGTTTAAAGGAGAACAGCTATTCTGGGCAGCTTCAGGGGAGCTGAATTTCCCCTGGTTTGGGCCATTTGTTTTCTGATACTTAAGGGTATGGCTCAGACGCCATAAAAATAGGCAGTATCTTCCCCCTGTGGAGGGAGGTAAATCTTCATTTATTTATTTCTTGCAAAGGAAAAGAGAGAGGAGGTTTTCTCTTTGTTTGCAAAGATTACACAAGTTTATGTGCATTTTTTTTTTGCACTATGGATTCCACTGCCCCCAGGTTCACAGAAATATGTATTTTGTGCAATAAAAATACAACCATGGTGTTTTTATTCACCACCTGGTATTTTATGCAAAATACAAGATTATGGCCAAAAATACATTTTTGTAAGCAACATATGAGACTGTTATTATGGAAAATACAAGGTTTTTCACGCAACAACGATAACAACCTGTTTGTTAATACTGCTGCTAATCTTCCTCTCACACAGGTGTGAAATACCTAGTTAGTAGCTGACATTTTGTTTTCTTTCCATTATTACTGAGGAAACAAAAAATCCTTCTACAATGTAATTACAACGTACTACCTCTATGTAGCTTTCACTTGCAGAAGACATACTATTTTCATTTAAGCACTCTTTGAAAATGATGAAAACAAGGTCTGCTTCCCTGGATGTTGTTTATTACTGTAGAAGATCCCAGAACTTGCCAGGTTCTCCTTCTCCTTCTCCTCCTTCTCCTCCTTCTCCTTCTCTTCTTCTCTTTTCTTCTTCTCCTTCTTCTTCTTCTTCTTCTTCTTCTTCTTCTTCTTCTTCTTCTTCTTCTTCTTCTTCTTCTTCTTCTTCTTCTTCTTCTTCTTCTTCTTCTTCTTCTTCTTCTTCTTCTTCTTCTGCTTCTGCTTCTGCTTCTTCTGCTTCTGCTTCTGCTTCTGCTTCTGCTTCTGCTCCTCCTCCTCCCCCTTGTGTGTGTGTGTCCCTTGTGTGTGTGTGCCTTCCAAAATGTCCCAGATGTTGTAGCCATTGGCTCACGTGTGATGGCAGTAATTGTCCAACTTTCCAAGTGTAGGAAGAAACCAAAACAGAGGCTACATTGTTCAAGTTTATAAAACTACTTCACATTGTCTCAATCTATTTGTCTACCTAGAGAAGTCTAGTTTGCACAGAATGGCAATGAACTTCCAGGGCTTCAGGTTATCATATTTTAGAGACCTGGATGTAACTTAAATAACCATGATATTTTAAAAAGAGCAAAATGAACACAACTAAAAACCACAGGACAAATCCAACAAAATCCTCTTTCCTCAATAGACAGTAAATGGCCAAATGGAAGAACAATGGAAGTGAGTTTCAGAATCTGGAAGCAGCGACCAAAAAGGATCTCAAACCGTCAGGTTTTCAACAAACATGTTTCCGTAGGTGGTAGGATTAAGGATTTTCCCTGAAGACCTTTGAGCTTTGGTGGTGGTGGTGGGGGCGTCATATGGGAGAATAGTCCTTCTGGAAACTGAACAAATTGTTTATGCCTATGGCAAAAGGAAGTGCCCTTTGACTCATGCAAGATGTATTTGGAGCCATACTCTAACATTCTTATTTGCAATTAAAATTTTTATTTTAATTCTTTTCAATTAAAATTATTTAATCTAATGGTGGCTATTCCAACAAATCCAGCAGACACAAAATAGTCATACTGTACATAACTGTGCATACAAATTGAGAACCAAACAGGGAATGAACCACCCCGGAAAGGTAAGGAGCATAAACCAAGGAAACAAGATGAAGCTGAAAAAATACAAATACTATTTGGTCATTTGGGTTCCCCTCCCTCCTCAGAGCATGGATGCTTTCAAAGGCTCCATGCCCAGATAGTACCTTCATGAGATGCTATGATTATGACATGTGCCCTCCTTGGCCACATGAGCAGCTCTATTCCTTTCTCCCATTTGCATTTTTTAAAAAAATCCTAAACTTTTTCATTTGAATTTCAAATGAAATTTCTGAAAGTTCTGATTTTTTCAAAGGACACACCACCGGGGGGGGACTTCAGCCATCCCTCACAAGCATTTTAAGGATGCCAAAGCCAGAATGCTTATGCTGTTGTTCTATTTTATTCTTTTATTTGATTTATGTTGTCTGTTGGTTGTATTGGGAGGATCTAGTTGTTTTGTTTTAAAATTTGTTGTACACTGCCCAGAGTTCCTGAAGGAATTTGGGCAGTTCATAAGTACAAATATTAATAAATAAATTAAAGTAAGTAAGTAAGTAAGCAAGCAAACAAGCAAACAAGCAAACAAGCAAGCAAGCAAGCAAGCAAGTAAGTGAAATGGCATGTAGTGCCATGGTGAATTGCCAGTAGTTAAGATAGGGTTGTTTGTATTTTCAGCAGCTTGGCAGTTCAAATCCCGGGTGCCATGCAGTGGAGTGAGCTCCTGCTGTTCACCCCAGCTCCTGCAAACCTAGCAGTTCAAAAGCATTTAAATGCAAGTAGATAAAGAGGTACCCCCATAAAAGGCAGGAAGGTAAAACAGTGTTTCCTTGCAGCCACGTTGGCCTCGTGGCCATGGGCTTGCAGAACACTGGCTCTTTGGCTTGAATATGAAGATGAGCACTGCCCCTAGAGTCGGACATAACTAGCATGCATGTATAGGGGGACCTTTACCGTTACCTTGTTTACCTAATCATAAAAGTGGTGTGAATGTGAGAACTAATTTCACTGTTACTGCGATCCCTCGTCCTTTTGCGGTTCATATACAGTAAGGCCCCAGCTATTGTGGGGGTTAGGGACCCACCCCACCCATGATCGTTGAAAATTCACGATATGCAGATGCAGGTGGGGGGCACATTTTTGTGCGCTGCTGGCCTGCACCCTGGGGGTGCGGGGGAGCAGCATGCAATGTTTTAAAGGGGCTCTCTGACGCAGAGCCCACCGCTTGGCTCCGCAGCAAAAACCCCTGTGCCATTGCACGTCGCTTGCCCCAGACCTCCCAGGAGGCACGGGCGGGTGATGCGACATCGGCCCAAAGGGATCTTGGCCACGGAACCCAGCGCTGGGCTCCGCAGCTGAAATCCCCTTTGTGATCATGTGCTGCTTGCCCGGACTTTCCGGGAGGCGCGGGTGGGCGGAGCGCCATCGGTTCAAAGGGATCTCGGCCACAGAGCCCAGCGCTGGGCTCCAAGCTGAAATTGCCTTCGTGATCGCATGCTGCTTGCCTGGACCTCCCAGAGGCGTGGACGGGTGGCGCGCCATCAGCTCAAAGGGATCTCGGCCACGGAGTCCAGCACTGGGCTCCACAGCCAAAATCCCTTTCGCCATGGTGCACCGCTTGCCCAGACCTCCCGGGAGGCGTGGGCGGGTGGTGCAACATCAGAACAAAGGGATCTCGGCCACGGAGCCCAGCGCCGTGGCCGAGCTTTGCCACCGAAAGCCCCTTTGGCATCGCATACCGCTTGCCCGCACTCCAAGGGGGTGGGGAGGAGTGGCGTGCAATACCTCCAAAGGCAAGCCCCAGGCTCCAGCTGGGGTGGGGGACAAAAAACTTTTGTTTCCCCACCCCACCACCAGTCAGCTGGAGTTGGGGGCTTGGGGAAACGGGGGAAGGTTTAAAAAGCCCCCAAACCTTTCCCCCCTCTCTCAAGCCCTTTCTGAGTACTGTGGTCCCATGATATAGCGGGACTGTGGTATGTGACCCGTGAAAGGGTGGGGGACCACTGTACTGCGGTCCTGCCATATCGTGGGACCGCAGTACTCAGAAAGGGTTTGAGGGATTAGGGCAGGTTTGGGGGCTTTTTAAACCTTCTCCCTTTCCCCAAGCCCCGGGCTCCAGCTGATTGGTGCTAGGGTGAGGAAACAAAAGGTATTTCTCCCCTACCCCAGCACCAATCAGCTGGAGCCTGGGGCTTGCCTCCAGAGGTATTGCACGCTGCTTCTCTCCACCCCCTTGGGGTGCTGGCAAGTGGCGTGCGATGCTAAAAGGGCTTTCAGCCACAGAGCTGAGCGCTCAGCTGCGCAACCGAGAGCCCTTTTTAAAGATTGCCTGCCACTCGCCCACACACCCCTGGTTGTTGGGAAGTGGTGCACAATATTTAAAATTGTGCCCCCCCAACGACCTGCATCCACATATTGTGGATTTTCAATGATCGCAGGTCGGGTGGGTCGCTAACCCCCGTGATAGATGGGGGTTTACTGTATCTCCAATTTTACTGCAACTTATTTTGTTTGAGTCATGCCTATGCACATAAAGTAATAACCATTGTTGCTTTTCCTTGCTCTAAGAGCAAAAGTCACTCAGAAGGCTATGAGGAAATTCCAAGATCTATATTGTGTCATTTTGATTGGTCTAATACAGATACTGATATGTTAGTCCTTTGTAGTCATTTCTTTAAACTTAAATTATATTATTCCTACTGATTTCCTGTTTTGTACAGTTGATTTTTTTATTTGACTTGTAAACTATGCAGACTGGCCTTGGTAGCTAGATATATGTGTGTCCTAATAATTCCTGAAAGAATTTTGTAACTGGATGAGTTTTTTCAAGCATTCTTTTTCATTTCTATCTAAAAATAGGGGCGTGGGGGCACAGGATGATATTTGGGGAAAGAAGGGAAGGAAAAACAACCATGTCCAGAATATCTATTTTCAGGCATCCTCTTCAGTATTTCCCATCATGGGGGTTCAAAGCACTGCATCTACTGTTTTGACATCTGGATGATAAGGGAGACTTTCCACAAAAAAGGCTCAATACATTACTTCCAACAGTTCTTTGTTTGGTGTGAATTCCTCATGGCACATTTCACTGAGATACAGCAAATAAAACACTGCAGACATGAATTTACCAGACAGCCAGTGATAGAATGGCACATTGTCTTACACATTTTGAGAGGGAGAGGGAGAAAGAAAAAGATCCATGTGAAGTGATCGGGCATAATGTGTAGCAGCAGTCTAAACTGTAAATGAATTTGAAAGCAACCAGTCTATGTTTCTTCATAGCAAATACTATTCCTTGCTTTGATTTCTTTTATTTGGCTAGCTAGGGGACTAAGTTAGTTCCCTAGTTAGTTCACAATTGTGAGAGGTCCGTATTTGGGATTGGCACCAAATGAAAAACAAAAACTGATTTGTCAGTTTGTTACACAATGTAGCGAACCGAACGGAAGCGGGGAAGCAGGATTTCGTTAGTAACAAAACAATCTGGCATTGTTTTAGTTTAAAATGAACTAATTTATTTCTCTGTAAAATGGCTCCCCTGAATCCTAGAGGCACCAAATTTGGTGTGAAACTTCCATGCTCTCTCCCCCTTAAGCCCTCCAAATTTGGAGAGATTTGGAGTTCAGGGGACAGAGTTACTCAACTTCAAATGGGGTGCCCCCAGAAAAAAACATTTAGAATTGCAATGTTATGTGCTTGAAAATAGTGATCCCAGGCAGCTTGCAGTGTGGAAACTACAGTGGAGCTTCCTCAACCTTTCCCTTTGAACCACTCCCAATTTGCTGAGGAAAAGACATCAATTAACCATTACATGGGTAAAACGCATGGGAGACACTCCTTCCTTCCATTAAACATAATCGCCCACCACCTCCACCTTTGAAGCTTAATATCTCTGCCTCCAGAAAAAATTACTGATCTCAGGCATGTGAATGTCAGGTTTTTCTTCCCCAAGCAATTTTAGGGGATCCCTTGAAATCTGGAAAGTTAGGGTTTCTGGGGGCAGAGATATTCAGCTCCAAAGGAGGATGGGAGTACTTATGCTTAATGGAAGGAAGGAGTGTGTCTGGCATGCTTTACCAATTGAAGGGTTAATTGACAGTTTTCCCTCTCTATGGTAAAGCACACCAAAGATACTCATTCAATTAGGTACCCACACCTCCTTTGGAGTTGCCCCCTACAAGAGATGTAGAGCTGGGTGTCATCAGCATAATGGTGGTGTGCAGCTCTGCACCCAGCAGTCTTATATAGTTGTTAAATAGCACGGGCAAGATAATAGATCCCTGTGGAACCTCACCCCCCTTTGTGTGTTGGAGAACACCAGGTCTAGTGTGTGGCCTCCCATGTGGATGGGACTGTTGGCAAATTACAACATGATCAGCAGACTAAGGCACCAAAACAGTCAGCTGCAAAGTTGGCATCAGCAGTTCGAATCCCAGGTGCCACATAGCAGAGTAAGCTCCCACTCTTAACCCCAGATCCTGCCAACTTAGCAGTTCGAAAGCATGTAAAGTGCAAATAGGTAAATAGATAGCACTGTAAAAAGCGAGAAGGTAAAACAGTGCTTCCATGCAACCATGCCGTCCATGTTGCCACTGACCTGCATAACACTGGCTCTTCAGCTTGAATACCGAGATGAGCACTGCCCTAGAGTCAGACACGACTAGCATGCATGTGCCAGGGAACCTTCACCTTTACCTTTCCGGTTCCACCGGAGGATCTCTCCCTCATCACTATTGATGAGATGCAAGATCAGGTACATGTTGATGAGCAGGCTGCAGGAGAGAAGCTCATTGTGCTAGGGGATTCTATCATTAGAAATACGGAGGGATGGATTTGTGAGGAGCATGATAACCGGATGGTCACTTGCCTGCCGGGTACAAAGGTTGCAGACATCACCAGAAATATAGATAGCTTGTTAGAGAGAACTGGGAAGGAGCCAGTGGTCATGGTACTGGATCGGTACCAATGATGTCGGGAAAATAAGCGGTCAGTCTTGGAAGCCAAATTCAGGTTGCTAGGTAGAAGATTGAAGTCCCAGGCTTCCAAGGTAGCATTTTCAGAAGTGCTACCTGTTCCTCGTGCAGGTCCCGCCAGGCAGGCAGAACTCAGAAGCCTCAATGCGTGGATGAGGCGATGGTGTCGAGAGGAGGGCTTTAGATTTGTCAGGAACTGGAGAACATTTTGGGACAAGCCAAACCTGTTCAGGAGGGATGGGTTGCACTTGAATCATGATGGGACCAGATTGCTGGAACTCAACCTCAAAAAGGCAGCAGAGCAGCTTTTAAACTGATAACTGGGGGAAAGCCAACAGGAGCTGTGTGGCATGAACACCTCATCCTCGGGAATGAGGTTGGAGAGGGTAGAGAATCACATAGAGATGACATAGCAAGTATTAACACTGGCAGAATAGCAGAATGTGACAGTTCGTCTACTGAAAATAAAAGCTGTGGGGGGAGAAGAATAAGGCAGCAGCTGTTGCGGGACCCACTGTACAAATGCTTCTACGCCAATGCTCAAAGCCTCCGAGCAAAGATGGGAGAACTTGAACATCTGGCAGCTAGGGATAACATTGATATAATAGCCATAACAGAAACCAGGTGGAATGTGGAGAACCAGTGGGACACAGCAATCCCAGGCTATAAACTCTATAGAAGGGATAGAGAGGGGCGGGTTGGAGGAGGAGTGGCCATCTATGTCAAAGAAGGCGTAAAATCCAGCAGAATGGAGATTGACAGAGGGTCTGACTCCACCATAGAATCACTGTGGGTTAAACTACCAGGTCCAAAGAGTGATGTGATAGTTGGAGTATTCTATCATCCACCAGATCAAAAACTTGAGGGGGACCTTGAAATGAGGAGAGAAATCATGGAGGTGGCTAAGAGGGATAGGATAGTAATCATGGGGGACTTTAATTATCCCCACATTGACTGGGCCAATGCGAGCTCTGGGCAAGAAAGAGAAACTGGGTTTCTCGACTTGCTGAATGGACTGTGCCTTAGAGCAACTTGTCATGGAGCCCACCCGAGAACAGGCAACTCTAGATCTAATATTGTGTGATACTCAGGACCTCGTCAGGGATGTGAATGTCACTGAGCCTCTGGGAAACAGTGACCATGCTGCAATTACCTTTGCCATGCATGTCGGAGGAAGAGTGTCAACCAAATCAGACATAAAAACCCTTGATTTTCGAAGGGCAAACTTCACTCAGATGAGGAAACTAGTTAGAGAGAAACTGAAGGGGCGGGCTAGAAGAATCCAATCTCTTCAGAGTGCATGGAGCCTGTTTAAAACAACAATAATAGAGGCCCAGCACAAGTGCATACCACAAAGAAAGAAGAGCTCATTTAAGTCCAAGAGGACACCTGCATGGTTAACGAGTGGAGTTAGAGAGGCTCTAAAGCACAAGGAGAGGTCCTTCTGTAAATGGAAATCCTCCCCAAACGAGGAAAATAAAAAGGAACACAAACTCTGGCAAAAGAAATGTAAAAAGATGATAAGGGAGGCAAAGAAAGACTTTGAGGAACGCATGGCTAGCAATATAAAGGGTAATAATAAAAGCTTCTTTAAATATGTTAGAAGTAGAAAACCTGCCAGAGAACCAATTGGGCCTCTGGATGGTGAGGGAGGAAAAGGGGAGGTTAAGGAGGACTTGGACATTGCAGAGAAATTGAACGAGTTCTTTGCGTCTGTCTTCACGACAGAGGACCTTGAGCGGATTCCGCTGCCTGAGCCGCCCCTCTTGACTAAAGAATTAAATCAAATACAGGTTAAAAGAGAGGAGGTTTTAGGACTAATTGATAAATTGAGGATTAACAAGTCACCGGGCCCAGATGGCATCCACCCAAGGGTTATTTTTTTTTCTTTTTTCTTTTTCTTTTTCTTTCCCGCCATCGTAACTTGCATTTTAGTCGAGGTGTCATGTGGTTTTAACAGTGTTTAGGGAGTTTATAGGTTTGTCTGTGATTATTTATTGTATTTTATTGGCTTTGTAGCCTTTTTTGTTGTAAGCCGCTTAGAGTACCCTGTAGATAAGCGGGATATAAATATAATAAATAAATATAAATAAATAAATATTAGGGAACTGAGAAATGAAATTGCAGATCTCTTAACGGTTATATGCAACTTGTCTCTTAAAACGGCCACAGTGCCGGAGGACTGGAGGATAGCAGATGTCACACCAATTTTTAAAAAAGGAAGGAGGGGGGACCCAGGAAACTACAGGCCGGTTAGCCTTACACCTGTCCCAGGGAAGATGGTGGAAGGCCTCATCCAAGAAAAAATCTTAAAACACATAGAAGAACAAACCGTGCTGAGAGAAAATCAGCATGGCTTCTGTAAGGGTAAATCTTGTCTTACAAACCTTTTAGAATTTTTTGAAAAGGTCAACAGGCACGTGGATTTGGGTGAACCGGTGGATATAGTCTATCTGGATTTTCAAAAGGCTTTTGACACAGTCCCTCACCAAAGGCTGCTGAGAAAATTGCATAGTCAGGGGATAAGAGGGCAGGTCCTCTTATGGATTGAGAACCGGTTGAGATCCCGGAAACAAAGAGTAGGTGTCAATGGGAAATTTTCACAATGGAGAGAAGTGAAAAGCGGTGTGCCCCAGGGCTCGGTCCTGGGACCGGTGCTTTTCAATCTGTTCATAAATGACCTGGAGACAGGGATAAACAGTGAGGTGGCCAAGTTTGCAGATGACACAAAACTTTTCCGTGTGGTAAAAACCAGAGAAGATTGTGAAGAGCTCCAGAAGGATCTCTCCAAACTGGGGGAGTGGGCTGAGAAATGGCAAATGCGTTTTAATGTAACCAAATGTAAAGTAATGCATATTGGGGCAAAAATCCAAACTTCATCTATCAACTCATGGGCTCTGAGTTATCCGTGATGGATCAGGAAAGAGATCTTGGTGTGTTGGTGGACAGCTCCATGAAGGTGTCTCCCCAATGTGTGGCAGCAGTGAAGAAGGCCAATTCCATGCTAGGGATTATCAAAAAGGGGATTGAAAATAAAACAGCCAACATTATAATGCCGTTATACAAAACAATAGTAAGGCCCCACCTGGAGTATTGTGTACAATTCTGGTCACCACATCTCAAGAAAGACATAGTGGAACTGGAAAAGGTGCAGAAGAGAGCGACTAAAATGATTACTGGGCTGGGGCACCTCCCTTATGAAGAAAGGCTAAAACAATTGGGCCTCTTTAGTCTGGAAAAAGGCGCTTGAGGGGGGATATGATTGAGACGTACAAAATAATGCAGGGTATGAGTAAAGTGGATAGAGGGAAGCTCTTCTCCCTCTCTCAAAATACCAGAACTAGGGGACATACACTCAAATTGAGTGCTGGGAGAGTAAGAACTGACAAAAGAAAATATTTTTTCACCCAGCGCGTTGTAAGTCTATGGAACTCCCTGCCACAGGATGTGGTGATGGCATCTGGCCTGGATGCCTTCAAAAGGGGATTGGACAGATTCCTAGAGGAAAAGTCCATCATGGGTTACAAACCATGATGGAGATGTGTAATCTCTAGGCTTTAAACCAGGGTACTTCAAGGGCCAGATGCAGGGGAGTGGTATCAGGAGACAGATATCTAGTCTCATGTGCTCCCAAACGCATCTGGTGGGGCCGCTGTGAGATACAGGAAGCTGGACTAGATGGACCTTTGGCCTGATCCAGCATGGCTCTTCTTATGTTCTTATGTTCTTATGTAACCAAGAGCTAGACCCATCACCTGAGCCTCTCCCTGGATATTGCTGTCACCCAGGAAAATAACCCCAGGGGATCTCAATAGCACCCTGTAGTCAAAGGCCACCAGCTCCAGAGAGGAGAGTGGTGGATCATGGGAAGGGTGGTATGCCATCAAAGCTTCCCTGGCCCCTATTGACATGTATAGGGTATCTAGGCCTGGAATTGCCAATACAGAGAGCTGGGAAGACTCAAAAAGAATCTTTATAAACTATGGCTACCCTTCCCTCCACACCTCTAGTCTACTCTGATGCTGGACTGAATAACTGAGTGGGTACATTAATGAAGTCTAGTCTGCCTTCAGAGCCCACCCAAGGTACTGTTATACAGACCAGGTCTGCCTCTTCATACGGTTAATGAATGATTAATTATGAATTAATCATTATGAACAGATGAATTAATCAATTCATCCAGATCATTAATAAGTTTGAATTTGTTTGAGGCATACTTGGTGTCTAACGTCATCGTGGTCAACTGAGCTGGTTACTTTGAGGCTGGCAGTTGGCAACAGTACTAGAATGGGACCCTTTTCAGACATCTGACCCTTATTCTTCTGGATTTGACAGTTGCTCTGCCAATGGCATATATCTTTCTGCCCATAATCATTTGAATGGAAGACAGACCCTCACTAGGGTTACAGCTTTCCATCCCTCCCTAAGATAAAGATGAAGTTCAAAGTGTGATAAGAAGTTAGAAAACCTAAATTAGATTAATAAAATAATAGGGGTTCCCAATTAATTACTATAGCCAGTTGTTACTATCTTAACTAGATCCAAAATTAATTTGTGTGTTTAGATAGATAGACAGACAGACAGACAGACAGACAGACAGACAGACAGACAGACAGATAGTAGAGATGGGCACGAAATGAGCAATTTTTGTTTTCATTTTCATTTTTTCATTTTGTTATGTAACGAAATGAAAAATGAATTTTGTCTCCAAAATGAAACGAAATGAACTGAAACAACAGAAATTTTGCCGTGCATTTCGTTTTCGTTGCGGCAAATACATTGAACTGTAATGAATGCTAACAAAACAGCAATTTTTCGTTTTCATTTTTGTTTTTTTGTTTTGTTACATAACAAAACAAAAATGAATTTTTTTGCAAAAAATTCACGAAAAACAAAAACGAACCGAAACACACCCCCTAAATGACAAACGACAAACGAAACACCATTTTTTGAGTCGTGCCCATCTCTAATAGATAGATAGATAGATAGATAGATAGATAGATAGATAGATAGATAGATAGATAGATAGATAGATAGACAGGAATAACAATGAAAACAGTTGTTTTTACTGCACCTAAATGGACCATTGTTAGCAACATAGGGTCATATAGTCAGGGGAGCATAAGAAATTTAGGTTCTCATCTGCTATGCCTTTTGTTAAAGTTGCTTGACATCAACACCTGTCCCCTCAGATGAAGGTCGGTATGACAGAGAAAGCCCTCTCCTGAGAGAGGAAAAACTACTTTTTAATGTCAACAGACAAATTCCTTGTCTCCCTTCAATTTGTTTATGGCTGTAAAGTTCAATATCTCTCAATTCTCAGAGAGGAGTCAATGTTTTTAGACAGCACAGTCAAATATACTACCCGGGGGGTTCAGCCTAAGAATACATCACAACAGGTGTCACTAGAACACCAACTCCACATTTTTGTACAAGGCAAAGGATAAAACCAATATAGCATACTTTTCCCTCATACCTGACACACCGAGACAAGGTTTATATATAATTACTGGTGTTTTCTTATTCTGATATGAAAACAAATGATGGCAGTGACATTTGGGTCTTCACCCAGAAAAAAGACGTGAGGGAGGAGTTTAGAATAAGTAGGGATAGATTTGTTTAATTGCTCACAGACTGAGAAGGTGTGTCGGTGCAAGACTGCATTTAAGCTATTTAGTGCCATGGGAAGGTTCTCTGAAAATATGGTGCCTCTCAATACCTTGGAGGCCATTTTATACAGTTTAAAAGTAAAAAAAAATATGAGTCAATTCAACAGAAAAAATACTTTCTTTTTTGTGATTTTCTTTATCTGAATGAATCATGCATCAAAATGAATTCATCCCTGTCTCTAGATATACAGTAACTTATAGGGATAGTGTTTTCAAGGCATTTAACTCACACTGCTAATCCCCTATTCTATATTCTGGGAGTTGTACTTGAGAGGCATATACTTAATAGAGATGGGCACAAAACAAACTTTTTGTTACTTTTTGTTTTGTTACGTAATGAAATAAATAACGAACCTCAGAGTAGATTTAGATCAAAACAAACTGAACCCCCCCCCCAAAAAAAATTGGTTCGTTTTGTTAATGGTGGCACTGGAGATGTCTCCTACCTGGTGCTGGTCCTTCCTGGAGGTCCGGTCTTCCTGGCTGCAGGGAGGGGTGACCAGAAAAAAAAAGCCAGCTGTAGCACAGTTCACGTTGTTGTTGTTCAGTCGTTCAGTCGTGTCCGACTCTTCGTGACCCCATGGACCAGAGCTCGCCAGGCCTTCCTATCCTCCACTGCCTCCCGGAGTTTTGTCAAATTCATTTTGGTTGCATCGATGACACTGTCCAACCATCTCATTCTCTGCCGTCCTCTTTTCCTTTTGCCTTCGATTTTTCCCAGCATCAGGGACTTTTCCAGGGAGTCCTCTCTTCTCATGAGGTGGCCAAAGTACTGGAGCCTCAGCTTCAAAATCTGTCCTTCCAGTGAACATTCGGGGTTGATTTCTTTCAGAATGGATAGGTTTGATCTCTTTGCAGTCCAGGGGACTCTCAAGACTCTCCTCCAGCACCACAGCTCAAAAGCATCAATTCTGCGGCGATCAGCCTTCTTTATAGTCCAGCTCTCACTTCCATACATCACTACTGGAAAAACCATAGCTTTAACCATCCTGACCTTAGTTGGCAAACTGATGTCTCTGCTCTTTAGGATGCTATCTAGGTTTGCCATTGCTTTCCTCCCAAGAAGCAGGCGTCTTTTTATTTCATTGCTGCAGTCGCCATCTGAAGTGATCAAGGAGCCCAAGAAAACAGTTCACGTGGTCGGCAGTAAATAAAATACAATAATTTTTTTTTAAATAGGAGCACCGACCCCGCCGCTGCTGCCACTGCCACTGCTGCCCGATAAGGATGATGTGTTGATGATTGAAGATGACAATGATGATGTGGATGATGAGGATGAGGATGCTGCCAGTCAGTTTGTGCAGTTGTTGTCAACGTCTGTGTTTTATTGTTATTTTTGTATGTTTTTCCCGCCTGCACACTATCAAATGGATTAAATCGTGCAAAAGCGGGGGAAAACAAATAATGAATCAACGAACCAATGAAATGAATTTTTCAAAAAAAATTGTTAAAAATGAAACGAAACGAACCAAACCCTATAACGAACCAAACCAAATTGAATAGCCCAAGAACCACATCCATAGTCAACAATGAACTGAGTACATTACTCCAAATATCCAAATGGCCATCCCCAGCAGCTGCATACAGTTTTTGACTAACACTGGGAAATTCACCCTACAGGATCTTGCTGAACAACTGACAGGAACGTCAAGTGGCAGCTACTATTCTTTGGATGCATCCCCACCAACTAGAGGAGACCTACTGAGAAATGGTGCCTCAAACATCTGCCCTATAACATTGACCGCATTCCTGATGCTCAGAACTTTGTTGAGTATCCCTCCCCCTCAATCATGGCAAAATGTTGGCTTCTTCAAGTTCAAATCCCTGATTGTTTTCAACATGCATGAGGCTTAAAGCCACTCTTGCTGCCATCAGGTTTAATGTGAATGTAAAGCTTACTTTGGCCACAATGCCTACTTGCATTAGCAGTGCCTTTCCTCTGCCTTTTCTTCTGCATTAACAATGGCCAAGCATTCTCATAAGTAGCCGGAGAGAGAGGCTCAGTAGCGATTTAAGCCTCCCACAGGAAAGCACTCTAAATTCCAGCAGAAAGGCAGGAGGCAAGGGAGATGAAAGGATAACAAGGGGATGGATGTGAGCAATGCATTTATACACATTTAGGCTTCATTTCAGTGGGGATGAGGATTAGTGGCAATAGTTTCACATGAGGCTTAAAATGGTCCTTGCTCCTGTTGGGTTTGTGTAATCTAAGTGTGAAATAAACTTACTCTGGCCAAATAAATGTTCACTCTCCCCTGCAAATAGTTCTCTTCTTGCTTAACAACAGTCAGCTATAAATACACATAAGAAGCAGATGGATGATTTATGTAATGTGCAAGAAGATACTTGGACATGATCTTGTTCAGAGAATTATATGCAGTCAAGAGCCTTTGGTCATAAAGAAACAGATGAGAGGCCATGGGTGTTGTTTTTGTTTTGCTTGGTTTTGACCAAGGCAACTTAAGTCATTTTGTAAAGAGACAGAAACCCAGTGACTTTCCCCATGCAGAGAGACAGCCACTTTATTGTTTTGGCTCAAACTGGAGATCTATCCAGGCATCAATTAAGGAGTCCTATTCAGGCTTTGGGGGTGTGGTGGCTCAGTGGGCTAGAGTGCTGAAACTGTCAGTTGCAAAGTCTGCAGCTTGGTGGTTCGAATCCCAGGTGCCACAGAGTGGAGCGAGCTCCCGCTGTTACCCCCCAATTCCTGCCAACCTAGCAGTTCAAAAGCATGTAAATGCAAGTAGATAAATAGGTGCCACCGTAAAAAGCAGGAAGGTGACCAGTATTCCGTGCGCAGAAATGCATTCAGCCATGGCAGCCACATGGCCATGGACTTGGACTACACTGGATCTTTGCCTTAAAAACAGAGATGAGAACCATCCCTAGAGTTGGGCATGACTAGCAGAGGTTTGATTATGCTTAGAGGGGAACATATGGTCTAGCCCGGTGGTCCCCAACCCCCGGGCCGCGGACCAGTGCCGGTCCGTGGACTGGTCGGCACCGGGCCGCCTGGGGAGTCCGGGGAGGCTCCTCCCCTTTTCCTCTGCCGCCCTCCTCCTCCTCCTCTTCTCTCCCGCGGCCGGCCGGTGGAGGAGGAAGGCTGAAGGAGCGCAGGAGGAGCCGCCGCCGCCGCCTTTGCCTCCCTCCTCTGCCCGCCGCCGGCGGCGGCGCATCCTCCTCCTCCTCCGCCCTCCTCCTCCTCGCCCTCCACCACCACCAGCAGCAGCAGCAGCCATGGCGGCGGTGGCGCGTCCTCCTCCTCCGCCCTCCTCCTCCTCCTCTTCTCTCCCATGGGCAGCCAATGGAAGAAGAAGGCTGGAGGAGTGCAGGAGGAGCCGCCCGCTGCCCGAGGGACAGAGAGCGCGATCATGCGGCTGCTGCCCCGGGCACCTCCGCCACCTTCGCCTTCGCCCCCGCCGCCACTGCTGTGCTTCGCCCTGGCCTCCTCCTCGTCCCCGTCATCATGCTCCCTGGTGGCCTTTGCGCGCCCGGTTCTTAGAGCAGGACGGTGGGGGGTTGGGTTGGGAGGAGGCGAGGAGGGGCGAGCGGGCCAAACGGGGTTCAGAGAAAGGAGAGCCCCCCTCCCCCTTCCCCCTTCTTGGCTGGGCTTCGGGTCCTCCGGCGCCTCCTTCCCTCTCGCGAGAGACCCGGGACGATACTTGGCGAAGTGGGTGTTGGGGGGGAAGGAAAGGAGCCGCGGGCCGGGAGGGGAGGGGGCAAAGGGAGGGGGCGCCTCATAAGAGGGGAGGGGGCGGCGGAGCGGCCGAAAGCAGCCGGGCAGGCAGAGCATCTTCCACACACGCGCGCGCATGCACGCCCCCTCCCCTCCAGACCCCCATTCCACCCCCCCGGGGGGCGCCTCCTCCTCCTCCTCATCAGCCCTCTTCAGCCCTGCTGAAGGAAGGGGGCGCGCGGGGGGGGCGGAGGTTTCACCGGCTCTGCCTTCTCGCCTCGCCCGGCCCGGCGGCGCTTGACAGGCGGCGGACAGAGGGAAAACGGAGGGGGCGGCGGTGGCGACTGACGCTGGTGGTGCTGGTGGTGCGTGCCAGGGCATCCTCCTCCTCCTCCTCTTCCTCCTCCTCAGCGCCGGCTGCCCTTTCTCCTGAGGGGGAGGCAGAAGTGGGTGGGCGCGCGCGTGCGCGCATGTGTGTGTGGAGCTTCTGAGGCGCGCGCGGGGGGTGCGGGGGTGGGACTGCACAGCGGTGGGCGAAGGCTCGGCCGCGTCCAGGCAGAGGAGGTGGAGGAGGAGGATGTGCCTGGCCGGCTAACGGTCCCCTTTGGCTCCCTCGCTCTCTCTCCCCCGCTCACGCCTCTCCCCCACATGCCCCTCCCTCGGCCCGCCTCCTCCTCCTCCTCCCCCCCGGCCAGGCTCTTCTCCACCCGCTGCCTCCTGCCCGCCGCCTTCTTCTCCTTCGCCTTCCCTCTCTCGCGTCCTCCAGCAGCGCCCAGCCCTGACGACCTGCGAGCCCGCGGCCGGAGAGGGCAGCCCGAGTCCCCCAGCAGCCCGTGGCCAGCCGGCCGGGTGCTGCCTCCTCCTCCTCCTCCTCCTCCTCCTCCTCCTCGGCCGCCGGAGGGACAGAGAGCGCGGTCATGCGGCTGCTGCCCCGGGCGCCTCTGCCGCCTTTGCCTTCGCCCCCGCCGCCGCCGCTGCGCTTCGCCCTGGCCGACAGGAGGAGGAGGCGGGAGCCTGCCCGCCCAGGACCCCCGGGCTCCCCCCCACCCCACCCGTGCACGCGGGGGCGGAGCGGCACGCCCGACGCCCCCAGCCGGCGAGCGCCGCCGCCACCGCTCCCGTGCCCCCCGCAAGGCACACACGCCAAGCCCCCCCGCACCCCCTCCTCCCTCCCCCCATCCCCCCACACCCTCCCCTGCCCCCGCCCGACCCCCGCACCCCCATCTCCCCAGCCCCAGCCCGGGCCACGGAAAAATCATCAAATATTTTCCGGTCCGTGGGGACAAAAAGGTTGGGGAGCACTGGTCTAGCCTCTTCCACTTTTCCATTGCTTCTATTAGTGCTTCCCAATCCCAACCATGGTCACCAGATGTTCTTGGACTAAACACTCCCAGAAGCCTTAACCACTCTCTATTTTGGTCAAGATTTATGGGAGTTGTACAGTAAGAACATATGGAGACCTGAGGTTGGAAGCACCGACTTGCATGATTCTCACTGAGTCTGAAGAAGAGGAGTTTGATTCTCAATGAAGTAAAAACCAAAGACTAAGCAACTTAATTCAGTAATGCCTGAGTAGGGTTTATTTCTATGTATTCATTATATTGGTGGTGAAGAGGACAGACTTGGACTTTGTAAGCAGAGAGTGATTCTAGCAGTACTAGACTTGGCTCTACAAAAAATATAAATTGTGAAGCTCTTTGTTTATTTGTTGCTTTGTTTGTTCTTCTACAAGGCAAATGTTGAGCTCACAGGCTCTAACACCATGAACCATTGTTAGATGGGCTCAACTAGGTTTAGATGCAAAGCAATGTATTTTAAATTACATTTTTAAAAATGGGAGGTGAGATTTCACTCTTGGCCTTTAAACTTCACTAGCTTCTTTGGTGTGTGTGTGTGTTGGGGGGGGCAAATGTTATATCTGTATGTGTTGGGAAGCTCAGAAATTGTGACAGCAAGATTAATACTTTATATTGAAAAAATAAGAACTAAAATGTGGCAGCCTCAGATTTTAGTTAGATTAGTGTTTTGTTTGACTCTATGAGGCAAAACCCATCTAAAAGAAGGTTGTGAAAGTCATACAAATCCTGGACAAATCTGGCCTGTTTTAATTTCTTTCCTTTCAGCCCAATAATGATACATGTAAATTCACCACTTAGGTAAATCTTCACTAATCTTAGATAATACTTTCCCATGGTTATCTGTATTAAATCCTTGACCTTGGTTGGTCTTTATATCCTTGCTACTTACTGGTGAGGTTTCCCTCCCTGAGCCTTGCTCTAATTATATACTGCAGGCATCTGTGATGTCTGGAGTACATATTCCCTGCACTTGACCTATGCAATTAAAAGAAATAAAACTACATTTTACCTGAGCTAAAATTAACTCTTTGAGTATAAGTAAACAGAAAATGGTTGTAAAAAAGATGGTAGAACCAGTTTTATTTCAAAAGAAAAATTATAGGGATATGAAACATCCTCTCTAATTTCCTTGTTCTCCTTGATTGAGGCTCCCTGGCCATAGGACACCTCAATGACACATGTCCAAGCTCTATGTGATTTGTCACTGCCAGTATGTGACAGAAACAAGAAGCTCCTTTCTCTTTCTCTCTTTTTAAAAATATATTAAGGCCTCCACAATTTGCACAAAATTTCTTTTCACAAAAAAATTGCATCCCTTCCCTTTGACCAGCAAAACATACACAGCAAGCACAGAAGGACCCAATTAGTTCCCCCCAAAAAACTCAAATGCTTCTAATTCTTAAAGAGAGAGAGAGAGAGAGAGAGAGCAACAGCCATTGGTGTTTCGCATAATTGAACAATTTGGCGCTATTTGTGCACAAACATTTCGCATTAATGCCACAGAATGCTATCTCACAGGCAATGAGAGAAAACCTTACAGTTTCTTGTCTATATCAATAAATATGAGGCCAGTAAGGATTTACATTTTTACTCTATAACAGTGCTCTAAACACCAATAATAACGTTCCTTCACATTTGTATGCATACATCTAAAAGTACATTCATATTGTCCAATCCAACCATTTAACATAGTCTTCACCAAGCAAGCAAATTCATTCCAGAAACTTAACAAAGTGTTTGTGTTTTTCCGTTCAGAATAAAGTGACTGCTTTTCCCTCATTTGATCAGTGAAACACCCTACTTCCAAATCTCAAACTGCAATATTTTCTATTCAGTCTATTTTTCCTGACTGAACACAAATCAGGGGTATTGAGGAGGCCCATCACAATCTCAAAGAATGACTGCAAAGACCCAGACTGTAATAAGATTCCCACCATCCAATGACGACTACTCCATCATGCTGATGCCTTTGGCTGTTCATGAAGATATTATGTAGCAACATTTAAGACCCCACCCACACCCAGTATTTGCTGGTTTCGGTGATGATGAATAGTGACTTTGCCTAAGCAAGGCCTGGATTTCCTGTTCTCAGAACTTGATGAAGTACTGCATTTTCCATGGATAAGACTATATATTTTTATTAAAACTATTAGACTAAACATTTAGGGTCATCTTATACATGGAAGCAAGCCAATGAGAGAACCACACAGTAAAGAAACTTATTTCAGGCTGGAAAATTGGGGGTTGTCTTATACATGCGGGCGTTATAGACAGAAAAATATGGTAATCACCAATAATGAGGGTGCTGCTAGAAAAGTTCATAAATCTTTCATGAAGAGCTAATACTTGGGCATAAGGGGAAAATGTACCTCATATCTAACTAACTTGTTTTCATGTTTGTCCTATACTGACCAATTAGCAAAGCCCTTGGTCTGGCAGGTTAGAAGACCCTTCCTATTGCTTCATCTTATGACAATGGATCAATTTTTCTTTCTTTGATGGCTACCACACTTTAGATTTCAAACACCTTTTCCTAAAAGACAATTCGCCTTAAAATAACTGTCCACTTTTCAAATCACTTTTTTCTGAAGAGCCCCCTTGGCCACACCCATTTTTGACAGCTGTGTCAGTTTTTCTTGTGATGACCACTGGGGTGGTGTTTTGTAAAATTGATTCCTGCACCCCCTTTTAAAGTGATTTGGTTGTATTTGCGGTATTACTAAGCCACCTCCCCCCCCCGTTTCTGCCATTTCCCTGTCATAGTTTAAAGCTGTTCAGCCAAGTGTGAACAGGGAAGCTGATTGCTAAGCAACCGCTGAAGTGCAGACTGCCAAACTGCTGTAGTGACCATGTGACCACGGGAGGAGATAAGGCGATGCAAAATAAAAAGCGGCTTCTCAAGGAAGTGCGGTAGCGGCCTAAATTTGTTAGTTCGTTTGTAACCTGGATATCCAACAGCATAGATGCATTCTAAGCATTTCTGTGCCATGTCCATCATGTTTTTAGAAAGCCATAGGGCAGTGATGGTGAACCTTTTAGAGGCCGAGTACCCAAACTGCAATTCAAAACCCACTAATTTTTTTTGCAAAGTGCCAATACAGTAATTTAAACTGTATACAGGTAGCTATGAAGGGGCGATGTCGGGTGCCCACAGAAAGGGCTCTGAGTGCCACCTTTGGCACCCATGCCATAGGTTCACCATCACTGCCATAGGGGCTGGGAGGGGAAGAGATGCGTTGTTGGTTTTAATTTTAATTTTATATATTCCTTTTACCAAACGCTGTTTTTAGTGAAGTCCACAGTAGAGATGGGCATGAATTTGATGGTTTATGCCAGGCATGCCCAAAACTTCGGCCCTCCTGATGTTTTGGACTGCAACTCCCAGAATTCTAAGCTTAGATTGCAAATGGCAAAGGACTGTGGGAGTTGCTGATTAATTCTAACTCCTAAGTTATGTGTCTTCTATTCAGCAAGTTAGTGAAATTAAAAGTTTTCCTACAGCTACTACCAATCCCACTTTCTAAAGGTGCCTCCCTCACTAAATCTATTGTACCTCTCAGCGCTAACAATCATGGGCAGTTTATGGCCCACATGGTGGGGGTGCCACCCCCCACACACACACACACAATTGAGGGGCGGGAAGCAATCCTCTGCTTGGAAGACCACCTGGCCCAGCCACAGTTGGTATTCTCATCCTCCCATCTTCAAGGAGGATAAGTCTATGCCATAGGAAATATAGCAGGTGGTATGGGGGTGTTTTAATAGCATGACTGCCTGTTGCCTAGATGCCCTAAGCACATCTGATCTCGCCAGATTTCAGAAGCTAAGCAGAGTCAGCTCTGGTTAGTACTTGGATGGGAGACCACCCAGGAATAACAGGTGCTGTAGGCGCCTGGAGAAGGAACTGGCAAGCCACTCCAGCATTCCTGCCAAGAAAACTCCATGGAGTCACGAAGAGGCAGTCACAACTGTAACGACACAACACACACTCAGTAGCATGACTAGCATGGGCTGCATAGTATCTTCCCAATGGAAAGCCTTCCCAACTTCTTCCTCCCTTCTGAAGGAGCAAAGGGCATTTCTGCTGAGAGGTAGGACAGATATTCTCAGTTCATCCTGAAGATACTGGGAACTGGAGCTGGAAATTTTGCTTTACATCCCAAATCTTGTTATTCAAGATTATTCTCCAAATTTGTTAAATTGTGATAATCCCATAAATTAGGTGTTTTGTAACTCCCCTCATTTACATTCACCCAGAGCAAGAAGGCAGCTTTACTGACCCCTAAACAGTTTTCAGTACAACATCCAATTCTAAAGCCGAGCAGACCTGCTTTAGCTTTCTATTCATTTATTCTGTTCCCACCTGTTATTGCCTTGTAGCCCTTCTTCCTCTGGAATTCAGATAGCATTTTCGCTCCTACAGCTTGGCAGCAGGATTTGCTTTACACTGAGCAGTAATCTATTTTACCCCAAGAGAGAAGACTGGACTGCATAAATTGTCTTAATTTATGAGCTCCCTTCAGATGGGAAAACACCTAAGACCTATGTCTGGATGCAAATATTGTACACATTCAAAAGTCTCATAATGTTTAAGGCTAAGAGCATGTTGTCTTCCATTTCCCCACAACATGTGGAAGCCTCCTGGGATTATCCAAGTTGATGGTGTGCACGAGAGGACCAGTTAGCGCTAGATTAATATGTAATTTAATCACAGGCCCCAATCTTTCAGTGACTTAAAGATTTCAGAATCAATATTTAATAAAGATAATGCTTAGCATGCCTTACACAGGCTGAACCTTCTATTTCATTTGAAACAATGGAAATTATGTCTCTCTGCAATACCTTGATTAGTTTTTGTTGCAAATGGGATAGAAGCCTGGGGCTTATTCAAAAGCATCCTGGGGCTGGCTCTTGATGCCAAGTGAGCCAAGCTCGTTGGAGCCTTTTCAACATCTCTTCTCAAACACAAATGCCAAATAAGAAGTATGACAAGAAGACAACTACAAAAAGAATGCAAAGAGGTGTCACCCTGCTTCCACAGCTTGGATCTCAAGGGCTTTGTTCAGGTTCAACATACAGTGGACCCTCGTATAAAAAACAGTTTATAACATAAAATCTATACAAGCATAAAAATTCCAGAGATAGGGGAAATTTGCTTAACAGAATCACCTATGGGGCAAATCCATACAACATAAAAATGGTCGTGATTAGGGATTACTCTGTTTTCAATGCATTCCTATAGGAAAGTTGTATAAAGGAAAATTTTCTTAACAGAATTTCATTTGGAATGAATTAATTCTTTTATACAAGGTACCACTGTATCTGTACTTCATTTTCACTCACATTCACACAACAGCCCCACGGAATGGGTCGGCCAAGCTGAGCCATCATTGTCTAGCCCTGTCCAGCAAAGTCTTACTCCAGCCTTCGAACTAAGTAATGTGTTACTTAATGCATTTAGTTGTAAACAGAGATGGGCGCGAATAAAAAAATGGCATTTCGTTTGTCATTTGTTGTTTAGAGGGTCCGTTTCGGTTCGTTTCCATTTTTTGTGGATTTTTGCAAAAAAATTGTTTTCATTTTCGTTCATTTTGTTACCATTTTATTACCATTTATTTCAATTTTTTGTGATTTTTTTAGGATTTTAAGCAATTTACTCATATTGCAGTAACGGAAACAAAACGCACGACAAAATTTCCGGTGTTTCTGTTTGTTTCGTTTCATTTTAGACACAAAATTCGTTTGTCATTTCGTTATGTAACAAAATGAAAAAACAAAAATGGAAACAAAAAATTGTTCATTTCGTGCCCATCTCTAGTTGTAAATAGACATGCAGAAACTGGTCCAGACACAGATCACCAGGCATGGGTAGGAGAAGTCCAGTCCTTTCTTTACAGGTCATTTTGGTGTTTATTTGCTTGTTTGTTTATTTTAAATGTTATTTCTGGCACCAGTGGAATTTGCTATTCTTTTGTCTAGCCCTTGCTATTTAACCTAATATTGGCCTAGGAAGGAAGCTTGTGATTCCCCATCATGTACATTCGGTTTTCATGCACTTACGTGCGGATTTTAAACAGCAAAAGTTTTTAGCTGTATGGTTTGCATTCAAGGTGTTATTGCTAGGAACCAACTCTTCACTTCCAATATACCCTTTGAGTGAATGAGTTCCAAAACATCCTCCCTTCAACAGTCCTGCTTCAGTTCATGCTAACTCAAGGCTGTGGCTTCCTTTATGGAGTCATTTCCTCTCATATTTGCTGCATCTAGTTTTTCCCCAGCATAGCTGTCTTTGCCACTGAGTCTCGTCTTCCACAACACGGTCAATTCAATTTAGTTAGTCTTTGGCTGCAGTCTCACCAGCGTTTTCTGTGCATTTTTGCTGTGGTGAACTGCGTAGTAAAAGATTGTGTCCTAACCACGAAGGGAAGTAATTTGGTGCCCTGACTGACCACACCCCCAGAAGCACACTTTTACTGAAGTTTTTTAAACACCGCTAGGAGTTGGTTTAAAAAAACTTCTCTTAAAGATGCGCAGTTCTTTGCTACTCTAGCAAGGTGCAACCCCAGAAAATATGCAGTAATTAGCTTCTTACCCCTTTTCCTGCCACTTCCTGTGGGTCCGGCAACAAAGACTTAGAAAAATGACCCAGGAAAAAGGGGAAAGATGCACAGTAACCAAGTAGAGATGGGCACAGAGCAGTAAAATACTACCCTGTAGACAGGACACTAACTGCGCATCAAACACCATATGACCGCCTGGGAAAAAAAAACTACACATCAAATTAAGATGCACAGAAAATTTTAGTGAGACCGTGGCCTGTGTTTCTAGAAAGAGTTCAGATTTAATTGGTTGCAGCAGCCACTCATTGTTTTCTTTCTGTGGCCCGTAGTATCCATAAAGCTCTCCTTCAAAACCTCATTTCAAAGGAATCACCATTTTTCTTGTCAGCTTCCTTCACTGCCTGAGCATTCACAATCTCTGCATTGCAATTGGGAACACCACAGTATGGATCATTTTGGCCTTGGTCCCTGAAGCAGCTTTATCACTTCGTTTCCAATATCTCTTTTTGGATTCCTGGCTGAACCTAGACATAGGGCCTTTTCACACGACCCCTAAGATCCGCTGGCCACTTAAATTCGGACCAGAGATCTTAGTGGGTTCGTTGCTCTTCCTTCCTCCCCACCACTCCGCACCTGTCTGCTGAGGGGAGGGAGGAAGAAAGTGTGGGGGGGAAATGCAGACTCACCTCAGAGAAGCTGCCGGAGCTCCATTGTGCTGATTCCATCTCTTTGTTTGCTTTTTTTTCCTCCCGCCCATTCTCTTAAAGGGATGGGAGGCAAAAAAAAAAAAAAACAGAAGCCAGGAGAGCCCCGCACTGACCAGATTAAATCCGGACCTGGCGATTTTCACCCTCCTCGAGCAGGTACAAGAAAAGTGTGCTGGGTCGCGCTTAGGTGGGCGGGGTCGCACTTAATTGTCTGCAAACTCCGGAGCTGGTGGGGGAACATTTTTAAGCTCCGGAGCTTGCAGCCATTTGCCGCAGAGCTTAGGGGTAGTGTATAAACGCCCATAGAAACACCTTTAATGGTGTCAGTTTCTTCTTTGTCAACACCCAAGTTATGCATGTACTTATTATTGTGCCTTTCTGATGTTCATCTTCCATCCTCTGCTTGCACTTTCTTCTTTGACTTTCATCATTAGTCATTTCAGGTCATGGCTGCTTTCTTTCAGTACTATGGTGTCATCTGCATATCTTAGACTACCGAGGTTTCTCCCATCAGTTTTCACTCCTCCTTGAACTGAATTTAATCTCACTTTCCAAAGGGAAATATGTACAGACTTTACCAGAAATGGTATATTCCATATATAGACTGAACAGTTAGGTAGATAAAATGCATCCTTGCATAATAAGGGAAAGTGCCTGTTTTTTCATATTCTATTTTAACATTAGATTCTTATCCAGAGTAGAGGTTACACATAATGGCAATCCAATGTTGCTGCAAAATACCCATTTCTTATAGAACATCCCTTAATTTTTCATGATCCATGCAGTCAATAGCCCAGTTTCAACTCATACAGCATAGACTAACTTTATTCTGCAATTATAACATACCCCCCATACCCAGTATATGCATGAGATATGATCTCAGGTGCCTCTTTCTTTTCTGGTCTATATATGGGGAGGGGGAAAATTGGTTGAAAAAACTTAAATGTTACTTTGCACACAAAAATTACTGCATCCTAAATTTAGGATGGCATGCTTTTGCATGGTATAAAAAGGCAAAAGAACAAGGGGGGAATGGTAATCATATAACTAGGAAAGCTCTATGGGAGTTATGGGATAATATTCAAAAACAAATGTACAGATTAATTCCAGGTTAGGTGTCTCCCATTGAAGCTTTCACGCAACCAAATTTGATGACTAGAGATGGGCACAAAATGATTTTTTTGTTTTATTTTTCGATTTTCATTTCATATCAGAATGGAAAACAACAAACAAACTGATTTTTAAAGAAAATCAAATGAAACAAACTGGACATTTTCAGTTTGTTTCCTTTTGTTTTTCATTTCTCCGATACACCCGATTTGGGGGGGGGGACGTGTGTGGTTTTAAAACAGTACCACCGCTTGCCTCAGGGGCTCAAAGACCATTATAAGACCCCACACCATTCTCCCCTACGTACACGATTGGGGGGAAGCCAACAGAGTTTAAAAAAAAATGAAATAAAAAACGAAATGAATGTTTTACTTAAAAATTGTTTAAAAACAAAACAAAACAAAACAAGAAAATGAAAAAACAAAACAAAACAAAATGCCATTTTGACATTTTGTGCCCATCTCTATTGATGACTGATGATAAATTCAGGAAGTATAAGACATACTAAGTAGTGACACTGAGGAAGAACTTAAAAAAACAAAATATTATATTAGATTGGTGGGCAAGATCACAAATACAGACAAGGTTTAGTAAAGATAAAAAAGAAGGATTTATGTACAGAAAACTGATTTTGATATATTGTTACTGGGGAATGAAAGGAAATTTATTAAGAAAATGTACAAATATCTCTTAGAGTATAAAACTGAAGATGAAATTGTGCAAGACATGATCAAATGGACTCAGAATATAGGGCATAATATTGAGATAGAACATTGGAAACAATTTATTTATTTATTTATTATTAAATTTGTACCCCGCCCATCTTCCCAAAGGGAACTCTGGGCGGCTAACACAGCTGAACAAGTCAGCAAATACACAATACAATACAGTATAATAAAACAAATTAACCAACAAATCAATACATATAGATTAAAAGAAACGGCAGCAGGGGAGCACCCTTAATGTCCAAAACCCAGCTAAATACACTAACTAAACATACCCATAATTCAGATACAATGGGAATTCATAACAATTGCTTACAATTTGCTATACAGTACAGCAAACATGACTGAGGAAAGGTCCAAACTCCATGATACATGGTCAGTCTTAATTATTAGGATACAGTACCAGAAATCCATCTTTTATACAATCCCCAACATTTTTTTTACTCTACATGCAATCAAGGGTTGCTGTCCAGTTTGACCAACTTCACCCCAGGAACCGCACTGTGAAAGGAAAACTTTTTTCAGTTCTGACCTTTCACTTCTCCAAAGGCCTCTTAAAGAAACCAATTGTGGGAAATTAATATAAAGTATACAAAAGTGGTGAGTCTGAAAGGAAATGTATACAAAATGTGTTATAGGTGGCACATGACACCACAAAAACTAGTAAAAATGTATGGAAAAGGTTCAAACAGATGTTGGAAATGTAAGCAGAAAGAAGGGACCTTTTATCATCTGGGGTGGGCATGTGAGGTGATTAACAATTACTAAAAAAATGGTACATGAGATGTTACAAAAATGTTGAGTTGTACAATCCCATTTAAACCAGAAATATTTTGTTAAATATTATGCCAGAAATCAAAGATCATAACAAGAAATATTTATTAATGTATATGACAACTATAGCTAGTATTTGTTTAGCTAAATATTGTAAAACAGAGGAAATACTGGACTGTCAAGAGCATTTGGACAGGTACTGCAGAGATGGACATCTTGTCAGAACTGCTCAGAGAGAAAGATCTACAGAAGGCAAGAGAACACGGGAGACCTCTATCTGTTTATAATGAGAAAGAAGCCAGCAAATGACTTGACTTCTAGCAGATTGAATTTATAAGTAGACTTTGTATCAAAAATGGTATTGATGTGAGGTTTTATATAATGTTTCCTTTTTATCTATAGATTCCCCCCCTTTCCCTTAATCCCTGATTTGGAAAATAAAAAATTAGAAAAATTACTGCAGTGTTCCTGTAGTTACTGCACTCCATTATTGCGGGTTGGAATTTATATTGAATGCTTCCAGTCTATGGACCATTTTTCCGTATATTGACATGGTGATAATTCAAAATTTAGAGCACAAAAATATTCTGATGAAGCACTGAACTTCAGCCAAATCTCTCTTTGTTTCATTTTTTCTCTTATACAATATCAGATGATCTGGTGTGATTATTTTTTCTTGCATACTAAGAATAGCAAGCAGGTCCAAATTCTTCCTAAAACGGGTACCGCCATTTCCACATAAGACACACATGGGCACCTTTTACTGAAGAAAATTATGTCAGACATTTGCTTCTACTCCTTACTAAGCTGCTAAGTACCATTAAAAGTGTAGGCTCTTCTGATTGGGTTCCACTTTAACCTTTGGTGGTTCCTTCCAGTCAAACTCCAACACTATAGGAGACACATCAACAGAAAACAATCCTTTATTATAATCATCTTCTAGTTTATTCACCACAACTTCCATAGGTAAAATAAGTTCCATTACATCCTTAAACTCAGTCCAATCTCCTTCCAGCTGAGGAGACTCAAAAGAAGTCTTTAACAGCTGTAAATCACCAACTGGTCCCAGCTAGTCAGCTTCCTCAAGGACAGAGTCCCATAGCATGGATGTTGGGTCCACACCGTTTTGCACTCCAACTTGTCTGGTTCCATAGGTTGTCTCTTCCTCCAAGGACCCTTGCCTTTTGGATCTACATAAACAGTCCATTCAGTCTGTTCAGCTTCACCCAGTTACACCTGAATCCCTTGCTTCTTCATCCTTTCACTCCCATTCCCACTCCTCTGTCACCATGAACCCTTCTATGATTGGTCCTTGTCTACCTGCTCTTCACCCTCATCTCCTTCAGGTCTGTCATATAATATACACAGTGTCATATATTCCTGTGGCTTGGCTGATGAAAGGCATGAACCATTCCTGCTTTCCCTCTCTCCTCACCGCTCTGCCCTCTTACTGGATGAGACATCTTGGGAGAGAAGGACAGTGGCTCCAGAAAACATTGGTTGATGTGGAGGCCACTTTTTCTTCAGACTTTAAAATGTCTTGCAGAAATTCAGGAATTTCATTGCCTTCATTTTGGATGTGCAGGTCCACGTGTTTGGTCAATTTTTTGTTAAAAAAATTGTTCCTGGTGTTGTGGAAATTGCACAACCTCAGTCAGCTGGGGAGAACCCACCTGTATAATTTAGGACACATTCGGACCCACTTCATCCCTGGGTCAGGGAAGTTGGAGTGTTTCCACACCTCATTTTAAACAAATTGCTACAAATGTCAGGAAACGCCAAGAGCACCATGTTTACGTGGCTTATTCACTCATACAACAACAATCCCTCCACAATCATAAAATCCTAACAGTGGAAAAGTATTTCAAAAGAGTTTAGTAAACTAATCTCAGTGAGAGAATAAAGAAAAAGAATATTCTATCTAATCAGCAATGGAAGTCTTTCCCTTTGCCGTACAGCTCCATAAAATGGCTGGCAGATCAGCTGGGAAAGGCAATAGATGAACACACTACTTTGGTTACCTCCATTTGTGTTCTCCATAGTACTTGACTGGTTGGAGTTCCTAGAAGAGAAGTTGGACCCTATAGGGAGGGGGCAGATACTGAACTTGACACTTACCTTCTCCTTTTGGTTTCTGTTCAAGAGCAAAAGACTATAAGATTCACATCCTTAATCTAAAGGACTATTTCCTCCCATGTAGGTGTGCCGGTTCGCTATGTTCATCACCTGGCATCATAGCAACGTGAGACAGAGCCTTCATGGTCACAGGATTTTAGTAGTGAAATCTATTTTCTTCCTTGCTACTTGGGTTCTTGGGAGGATACCCAATGTGGTGGTGGTCTTATTTCTCCCTGTTAAGGCTGGGTTTCAGCTTATTTTCAACTTCTTGAGTAACTGCTTTGTTTTTATAGAGTTTTTATGGACTCAGCTCTACCAGAATTATATTTTATTGTTCTGAATAGCATTGAAGGCCTTCAAGGGTGCCAAAATGTATTAAAATCTTTTATACATGGAAATGAAAATAATCACAATAACATAGTTGCGGCATATAAATGCCTGTGTATAATGGACAATGGCCCTTCATCACAATCATTCTAAGTTAAATTAATTTAGGAACTATTAATGACTTTTCAGATCTTAGGAACAAACTAGTCAGATCACATTTTTATCTTCATAATTAAAACTGAAGGAGTCTGAAATGTAAATATTTCTTACATATAATTGAAGACAAAACTTTATAAAGACCTACTGTGCCAACATGAAATGGAATTTCAGGCTCAGATGATGGTATGGTGTGAATTTCCAAGGACCACCTGTGTCCACCGAACATAGGTGAGGCAACTGGTGTGAAACTAATGAGAACTGAAATTTAATAAGTGATTACTTCATGGACAAGAAACTAACTTATTGTTGCTTTCTCAAATTTCAAATATTAGCTCCAGCTCCAGTGCCTATTCTTTCTTCCTTTAAAATAATTTAAACCATTTGTCTCATAAAAAGAATCCAAGAAAGCTTCCATCCTTAAAAACAATATTAAAAACTAAAACTATTAGTTGCAACAAGTCTTTATTACGGTCATTGACCAGCATAAAAACTATTAGCTATTAGTCTATTTTAAAAGAATTGAAGAAACATCAAATTAAAAAGAGTAGATTAAATGATAGAATATTCTAATGCCGACTGGGCTGGCAATAATTCAGAGCATAAATCAGTTTCTAGTGTCTTTTTATGTATGGTGATATAGCAATTTTTTGGGCAAGTCATGAAATGTTATCCTCTACAGGTCTGAATTTATTGCTATGACAGAAGCTTGTAGAGAACTGTGGTGATTAAGAAAATTGATGAAGGCTTTTGGAAATATAGAGGAATTTTCTAATGAATTGAGAGATAATCAAAGTTGCATCACTTTAGTTCAAAGTCAAAAGATTAATATGTGTAATAAACATATTATTTTTCCCCGCTATCTGCTGTCCATTCGCTCAATTACTAGATGCTTATGAGCTATGTTTGTTATTACAAGGGTGCCTATATTGTCAATATGGTTTTATTGTATGTTTTAACCTGTTTGCCATGTTTTCTATTGTGACCTGTGCTGAATTGATCAGCTATGTAAGCCGCCCAGAGTTCCCTTGGGAAGATGGGCGGGGTATAAATCTAATAATAAAATAATAATAAAATATTTATGCATCTGTGTTGAGAAAGAGTGTTGGAATATGTAAATATAATGCAACCAGCATGTAAATGTATACGTAAAAGTGGTGTTATTTGCATAAGAATATGTGCAGTCAGACTCTGCCTAGTGTTAGTCAATAGGTACTCAGAATGTTGACTGTCAGATATAAGGAAAAAGTGACCATCGGTATGAGGCTGCTCTGGTAATATTTCTGTTGATATGTTACAGTTATATTAGAACTGTTTACGGCTAGCTGTCTGCTGCTAGTATATTACTAAGAATATGTTCTGAAATTGTGATATCTCTGAGTCTCAAATACTAACCAAATCTATGACAAGTCAAAGGTTCAATTATTTTGTTCAACATATTTTCAGAAAAAAAGTTCTTAAAAGTTTGCTACAATTGAATGATTTTTTTATTTGCCCACAGATGTGTCTCTCAAAATATCATTTATAACCTCTGTGGTTATTAATGCTTAATCTGCTATGTGTAAAGTAGGGATGGGCACAAAATGAAAATATCATGCTTTGTTTTGTTTCCTTTCCTCCCCCAAAAAAATCATATGAAATGAATCACTAATGAGGTGGTTCGTGGGGGGGGGCTGGAAAGTGGCAGAGAAAACATTTTTACTCCCCACCCCAGTGCCAATTGTCTGGCAGGCGGGGCTTGGGAGGAGGGGGAAAAGTTTTTTAAAAGCCTGGGGATTTTTAGAAAAACTTTATTTCCCTCCCCCAAGGCCCACCTGCCAGCTGAACATTGGTGGAGTGGTGGAGTTTTTCCCCACTCCAACACGCCAATCAGATGCAAGGAAGGGCTTGGGGGGAGGAAAAAAGTTTTTTTTAAAAAAAGCCCATAGCTTTTTAAAAAAAACTTTTCCTCCACCAGTTAGGTTACAGATGGAACTAAATGGTTTGTTTCAACAAGAAAAACACCATTTCGTTCCATCTGTAACAAAATTCTGCTTCCTAGTGTCATTTCATTTTGTTTCATTTCATTACCTAACAACACGATGAAACAGCATTTCGTTTTTCGTTTTGTGCCCATCCCTAGTGTAAACTCTCAAAAATCCAAGTTCACTCAGTGGTGTAACCAAGCCCTATGCAGCTTGGGCCCACACTATTTGAAGTATGATATAATGGACAGGAATGGGTGAATTCAGTTCAGATGACTATCACATCTACTACTGTGGGCAAGAATCCCATAGAAGAAATGGAGTAGCCTTCATAGTCAACAATAGAGTGAGAAAAGCAGTGCTGGGATACAACCTAAAAAATGATAGAATGATCTCGGTACGATTCCAAGGCAGCCCTTTGAACATCACAGTAATCCAAGTTTATGCACCAACTACCGGTGCAGAAGAGTCTGAGATTGACCAATTTTACGAAGACTTACAAGAACTTCTAGAACTGACACCAAAGAAAGATGTTCTTCTCATCATAGGGGATTGGAATGCTAAAGTAGGGAGTCAAGTGATAAAAGGAATAACTGGCAAGTTTGGCCTTGGAGTTCCAAATGAAGCAGGGCAAAGGCTAATTGAGTTTTGTCAAGAGAACAAGCTGGTCATTGCAAACACTCTTTTCCAACAACACAAAAGGCGACTCTACACATGGACATCACCAGATGGACAATACCGGAATCAGATTGACTATGTTCTCTGCAGCCAAAGATGGAGGAGCTCTATACAGTCAGCAAAAACATGACCTGGTGCTGACTGTGGCTCAGATCATCAGCTTCTTATTTCAAAATTCAAACTTAAACTGAAGAAAGTAGGGAAGATCACTGGGCCAGTTAGGTATAACCTAAGTCAAATCCCATATGAATACACAGTGGAAGTGAAGAATAGATTCAAGGAACTAGATTTGGTGGACAGAACACCTGAAGAATTATGGATGGAGGCTTGTAACATTGTACAGGAGGCTGCAATGAAAAATATTCCAAAGAAAAGAAAATGCAAGAAAGCAAAGTGGTTGTCCAACGAGGCCCTACAAATAGCGGAGGAGAGAAGGGATGCAAAATGCAAGGGAGAAAGGGAAAGATACAGAAAATTGAATGCAGACTTCCAAAGAATAGCAAGGCGGCCTTCTTGAATGAACAGTGCAAAGAAATAGAGGAAAACAACAGAAAAGGAAAAACCAGAGATCTGTTCAAGAAAATTGGAGATATTAAAGGGGTATTTCGTGCAAAGATGGATATGATAAAGGACAAAAATGGTAGGGACCTAACTGAAGCAGAAGAGATCAAGAAGAGATGGCAAGAATATACAGAAGAATTATATCGGAAAGATCTGGATGTCCCTGATAACCAAGATAGCGTAATTGCTGACTTGGAGCCAGACATCCTGGAAAGTGAAGTCAAGTGGGCCTTAGAAAGCATTGCAAACAACAAGGCCAGTGGAGGTGACGGCATTCCAATTGAACTCTTTAAAATCTTAAAAGAGGATACTGTAAAGGTGCTGCATAAGATATGCCAGCAAATTTGGAAAAACCCAGCAGTGGCCAGAGGACTGGAAAAGATCGGTCTACATCCCAATCCCAAAGAAAGGAAATGCCAAAGAATGCTCCAACTATCGCACAATTGCACTCATTTCACATGCTAGCAAGGTTATGCTCAAAATTCTACAAGGCAGGCTTCAGCAGTATGTGGAAAGAGAACTTCCAGAACTACAAGCTGGATTTCGAAGGGGCAGAGGAACTAGAGATCAAATCGCCAACATGCGCTGGATTATGGAGAAAGCCAGAGAGTTCCAGAAAAACATCTACTTCTGCTTCATTGACTATGCCAAAGCCTTCGACTGTGTAGACCACAACAAACTATGGCAAGTCCTTAAAGGAATGGGAGTGCCTGACCACCTTATCTGTCTCCTAAGAAATCTATATGTGGGACAAGCAGCAACCGTCAGAACTGGATATGGAACAACTGACTGGTTTAGAATTGGGAAAGGAGTACGACAAGGCTGTATACTGTCACCTTGCCTATTTAACTTATATGCAGAGTACATCATGAGAAAGGCTGGTCTGGATGAATCACAAGCCGGAATTAAGATTGCCGGACGAAATATCAACAACCTCAGATACGCAGATGATACTACTCTAATAGCAGAGAGTGAGGAAGAATTAAAGAACCTCTTAATGAGGGTGAAAGAGGAGAGTGGAAAAAATGGGCTGAAGCTCAACATCAAAAAAACTAAGATCATGGCCACTGGTCCCATCACCTCCTGGCAAATAGAAGGGGAAGAAATGGAGGCAATGACAGAGTTTATTTTCTTGGGCTCCTTGATCACTTCAGATGGCGACTGCAGCAATGAAATAAAAAAAGACGCCTGCTTCTTGGGAGGAAAGCAATGGCAAACCTAGATAGCATCCTAAAGAGCAGAGACATCAGTTTGCCAACTAAGGTCAGGATGGTTAAAGCTATGGTTTTTCCAGTAGTGATGTATGGAAGTGAGAGCTGGACTATAAAGAAGGCTGATCGCCGCAGAATTGATGCTTTTGAGCTGTGGTGCTGGAGGAGAGTCTTGAGAGTCCCCTGGACTGCAAAGAGATCAAACCTATCCATTCTGAAAGAAATCAACCCCGAATGTTCACTGGAAGGACAGATTTTGAAGCTGAGGCTCCAGTACTTTGGCCACCTCATGAGAAGAGAGGACTCCCTGGAAAAGTCCCTGATGCTGGGAAAAATCGAAGGCAAAAGGAAAAGAGGACGACAGAGAATGAGATGGTTGGAAAGTGTCATCGATGCAACCAAAATGAATTTGACAAAACTCCGGGAGGCAGTGGAGGATAGGAAGGCCTGGCGAGCTCTGGTCCATGGGGTCACGAAGAGTCGGACATGACTGAACGACTGAACAACAACAACAATCTTCCCATCTAGTGTCTCCACAGGAAGGCCTTATCTCAGTCCCACCACATTGCAACCACATTTGGTAAGGACTCAAAAAAAGGGTCTTCTCCCAGCCTATGAAACTCCCTTCCTCACAAGGCTACATTGACTCATTCCTTAGAGTCCTTCTGCCACCAGATGGAAATCTTCCTTCTTAAACCATTTTAAAGCCTCTAAATGCCCTTGCAGGACTGCATTTTTAAAGGAGATGCAAGATATCTTTTATCAGGTATTCTAAATTTAACTAGAGATTGTCTTAACTTGGTTTAATACTATTTTAATGATAATGTCCTAATTTATTATGATTTTAAACTCTTTTTCTCAGTTTTTGTACTCTGCCCTTTTGTCTTTCATTGGGGGAAAATGTGGGTTGTAAATCAAATAAATGGAGAAATAAAGAAATGTGATGGTGAAATTTTATATTCTGCCTCCTTCCAATTGCTTTCTAAAGGCCACTTACCAAATGAGAAGCTTCCTCAAAAAATTTATTGACTGTGTAATTGGCAACTGTGGAAACAAAATATTTATTTATTTTATTTTATCTTCAAACTTGTATACCGTGGCCTATTTCCCAAGGGAAACTCAGGGTGGTTTATACAAAATTAAAAATAATAGCAGTTATAACAGATAAAAACAATGTTGGCAAGAGGCAGGGGAAGAGAAAGAAAGAAAAAAGAAAAATAATGGTACTCCCCTAGCAGTTACCGAAGGCGTCCCTGAATAGCCAGGTCTTCAGTGTTTTCCTAAAGGACGCCAATGAGGGTGCCTGCCATATCTTGCTCGGCAGAGACTTCCAAACTGCGGGGCCAGCCACCGAGAAGGCCCGTTTATGAGTAGACATCTTACGGGCCTCCTTTGGAGTGGCGACACGGAACGAGAAGGCCAAGGAGGATCGGGTGGGTCGGGCCAGGTCTAGTCGTCGGGAAATACGCTCTGCCAGATAGTCAGGGGCCAAGCCATGGAGGGTTTTGTAAACCAAAACCAACACCTTGAACTTTATTCGGGAGGCAACGGGCAACCAGTGCAGGTGGGCCAGGATGGGGGTGATGCGGTCGAATCTACGCACACCACCCACCAACCTGGCCACTGCATTCTGGACCCACTGCAGTCACCGAACAAGGTTCAAGGGGAGCCCCATGTAGAGAGCATTGCAGTAATCCAACCTCGATATGACCATGATACAATACTAGACAGACCTTTGGCCTGATCCACTATGGCTTTTCTTGTTTGTTTATGACATGCTTATTTTCATTCATTCATACCATCAGGCTGAAGGCTTAAATTTAGGCTGACATCAGTATATGAACATTAGTTCAGCAACAGCGGTAAAACTCTCCAATGGCTTCTTGTATTTTAAAGTATCCAGAAGAATTCCTAATTCATACATTCCAAGAGGTGACATCAAATCTGAGTCAAAATGAAACCAGACAATTTATTTATTTATTTATTTATTTATTTATTTATTTATTTATTTATTTATTTTTATTTATTATTTGTATGCTTATTGACCGCCCGATTTTCCCATGGGAACTCTGGGCGGTGTACAGCACATTACAAAAAAACAGCAACTGCCCAAATTAACAACTCCTAACATCCGAAACACAATACAAATAATGAGAAAAGAAACAGTACAATAAAACTAAATACAATAATACTAGTATGAGGGTATTAAAAATACAAATAGAATAGAGATAACATGGCAAATAACCATAATGAGGATAAAATCTGGCAAGAAAGGCTGGTGCTAGCAGCAAGACAGACAAAACAAAATTACAGTCACAAAGTGCTCAGAAGTTCCCAAAGCATTCCCTGAAGAGCCAGGTCTTTGAAGCCCTTCTAAAGGCCAACAGTGAATCCACCAGCCTGATCTCCATTGGCAGTTTATTCCAGTAAGCCGGGGCTGCCACCAAAAAGGCCCGGTTCTGAGTAGAAGCCCTTCGGGCCTCTATGGGAGTGGCCACCTGGAGTGAAAGGGAAAACAAGGCTCTGGTAGGTCGGTACAAGATTGCTCTCTGGGAGATCTGCTCCACCAGATAAATAGGTCCCAGGCCATGGAGGGTTTTGTAAACAAAAACCATTACCTTGAACCTTATACGGGATGCAACGGGCAACCAATGCAGGCGAGCCAGGATGGGGGTGATGCGGGCATACCTGCTCACACCTACCACCAACCTGGCTGCCGCATTCTGCACCCACTGCAAACGCTGAATAAGGGTCAAGGGAAGCCCCATGCAGAGAGTGTTACAGTAATCAATTATCGAGATCACCAGCGCCTGCACAACCGTCCTAAGGGAACCCACATCTAGGTATGGGCGAACTGGGCGATTAACCTAAGGTGATAAAAAGCTGCCCCTGACACAGCCGCCACCTGGGCTTCCAGGGACAAAGCTGGGTCCAGGACAATGCTCAGACTCCTCACCCGATCCTCCAGCTGGAGGGTCAATCCCTCCACACTGGGGAGAGGGCCACTATACCCATCTGGGGATCCCCCAAGGAACAGAACCCCAGTCTTCCCAGGGTCAAGCCTGAGCTTTTAGTCCTGGTCCACTCCACGACTGCATCCAGGCAACGGTTAAGGGAGTTCAAAGCCTCTGTTGCAGAGGTAAAAAAGGAGAGATAGAGCTGCGTGTCATCAGCATACTGATGACAGTGGACTCCATAACTCCGAATGCGGCCTCATATAGATGTTAAAGTGTATAGGGGATATCGCCGATCCCTGGGGCACCCCACAAGAGAGTGTCCATGGGGCCAACAGAACACCCCCCATCTCTACTCTCTGGGCTCGGCTGCTGAGGAAGGACCAGAGCCAGCACAAGGCCAAGCCCCCAATGCCCACCTCAAACAGCTTGTCCAGGAGGATACTGTGGTTGACGGTATCAAAGGCTGCTAACAGATCAAGGAGGACCAGCAGGGTAGAGCAACCCCTATCGGCCTCCCTCAATGCGTCATCTTGCAACACGACCAGGACTGTCTCAGTCCCGTTCCAGGGCCTGAAACCAGACTAGAAAGGGTCCAGGACACGTTATTCCTCCAGGGATGACTGGAGCCTAATCGCGGCAACCCGCTCGATCACCTTGCCCAAAAAGGGAACATTGGCTAACGGATGATAACTTGACAGATTGTCGGCAGCCAAGCCAGGTCTTTTAAGAATGGGCCACATCACGGCGTCCTTCAGGTGATCGGGCAGAATTCCATCCCTGAAGGAGGCAGACACGATTATCGTGGCCCATTCAGGCATGCGCCCGCCGGCTGTCTTAATTAGCCAAGGTGGGCAAGGGTTGAATGGTGAAGCTGCAGGTCGGCAGTGAGCCAGTGCCCTGGAGGCCTCAGCAGGTGTCACATGCCCAAACTCAACAAATTGGGGAGTATTGCGGGCAATACTTGGGAATGGATCGCTGGAACCGGAGTCCAGATCGGCCCAGATGGCCTCAATTTTAGATTTAAAAAAGGCTGCCAAGGACTCACTAGTGAAATCACTAGGAGGAGGCCTCCCCTGACCAGGATTGGTGAGGTTATGAACCCCCGTAAACAGCTCCGCCTGGCGGTTCGAGGCCTCACCAATTCTCAGGGCAGCATAAGATCTTTTGGCCATCCTGATCGCCCTGACATAGCACCTGGTCAGTATAGTGACAGCAGCCCTATTGATGTCTGTCCGATCATTCCTCCATCTGCTCTCCAGCTTTCTCTCTTGCTTCATTGCCCACAACTCAGCTATGAACTATGGCGAAGAGTGGGCTCAGCAACAGATAAGGTGCTTGGGGGCAATCAGGTCATCTGCCCCGGAGGCATCCCCAAACCATCTTTCCACCAGTGCATCAACCAGATCGTCGACCAACCCATCTGGAATGTCCCTGAAGGCCTCCAGGAACCGGGTAGGATCCAGAAGCCTCTGGGGATGGGCCCAGACAAAAGGGCCAGGCTTCCCGTGGGGAGGGGTGGCAACCCCCAGGGAGAAAGTTAGCAAATGATGATCAGACCATGACATGGGGGGGGAGCGGAGATTCCCAACCCTCAGATCATTTGAGTCCACAGACTTGGAGGCAAACACCAGGTCCAACTGGAATGCCATCACCAATGAAAACACTGGAGCTGACACATTGATCTCAAGCGGTAAGAGTAGTTAGGACATTCAAGGTCTGTAAGAAATTCCCTGAATGAGGTGGTAAGCTAGGGGTAACATTTTGATGAGTATGACTAACCACTTACTGTATATACTTGAATATAAGTCAAGTTTTTCAGCCCTTATTTTTGGCTGAAAAGAACACCATTGACTTATATTCAGGTGAATATGGTAGTCCGCTTTGGGAAAGCAGTGGAGGGCTAGTCCTGCCACTCCCACTGCCTTGGAAGCCCCCTCCACGGGGGTTTGTCCTTGGTTGTGGTGGTACCCGGTGCCGGGAGGCCTCCCCACGGCCTTGGAAGCTCCTTTCACCACCTCCCGAACGCTCAGCCAGGAGGCTAAGACTGCACTGATTCCGCTGCAGGCTGCCTTGGTGGGGAGATGCTCAAATTATTACGGTACTTCATAAGTACCATTTGTTGTTGTTCAGTCATTCAGTTGTGTCCAACTCTTTGTGACCCCATGGACCAGAGCACACAAGGCCCTTCTGTCTTCCACTGCCTCCCAGAGTTTGGTCAGATCCATGCTGGTTGCATCGATAACACCATCCAACCATCTCATCCTCTGCTGTCCCCTTTTCCTTTTGCCTTCAATCTTTCCCAACATCAGGGACTTTTCCAAGGAGTCCTCTCTCCTCATGAGGTGGCCAAAGTACTAAAGCCTAAGCTTCAAAATCTGTACTTCCAATGAACATCCAGGGTTGATTTCTTTCAGGATGGATAGGTTTGATCTCCTTTCAGTCCAGGGGACTCTCAAGATTCTCCTCCAGCACCACAGCTCAAAAGCATCGATTATATGGCAATTGTCCTTCTGTATCGTACAGCTCTCTCTTCCATACATCACTAATGGAAAATACATAGCTTTGACTATCCGGACTTTTGTCGGTAAAGTGATGTATCTGCTCTTTAAGATGTTGCCTTGGTTTGACATTGCTTTCTTCCCAAGAACCAAGCATCTTTTAATTTCCTGCCATCTGCAGTGATCAAGGAGCCCAAGAAAATAAACTCTGTCATTGTCTCCATTTCTTCCCCTTCTATTTGCTATGAGGTGATAAGACTGGTGACCATGATCATAGTTTATTTTATGTTGAGCTTCAGTCCATTTTAACTCTCCTTTTTCACTTTAAAGCCTCCTCACTTTCTGCTATCAGCATAGTATCATCTGCGTATCTGAGGTTGTTGATATTTCTTCCGGCAACCTTAATTCCAGTTTGTGATTCATCCAGACCTGCCTTTCGCATGATGTACTCTGCATATAAGTTAAATAGGCAAGGTGACAGTATACAGCCTTGTCATAATCCTTTCCCAATTTTAAACCAGTCAGTTGTTCCATATCCAGTTCTGACTGTTGCTGCTTATCCCACATATAGATTTCTTAGGAGACAGATAAGGTGGTCAGGCACTGCCATTCCTTTAAGAACTTGGCATAGTTTGTCGTGGTCCACACAGTCAAAGGCTTTGGCATAGTCAATGAAGCAGAAGTAGATTTTTTTCTGGAACTCTCTAGCTTTCTCCATAATCCAGCGCATGTTGGCAATTTCATCTCTAGTTCCTCTGCCCCTTTGAAATCAAGCTTGCACTTCTGGGATTTCTCTGTCCACTTGTAGAATTTTGAGCATAACCTTGCTAGCATGTGAAATGAGTGCAATTGTATGATAAACAAACAAATAAATAAATAAATAAATAAATAAATAAATAAATAAATAAATAAATAAATAAATAAATAAATAAATGCAGCATTCTTTGGCGTTGCCCTTCTTTGGGATTGGGATGTAGACCAATCTTTTCCAGTCCTCTGGCCACTGCTGTGTTTTCCAAATTTGCTGGCATATCGTTTGTAGCATCCTTACAGCATCCTCTTTTAAGATTTTAAATAGTTCAACTGGAATGCCATCACATCCACTGGCCTTGTTGTTAAAACTAAATAAAAACTAATCAATCAGACCAAATAATCAAATAATAATAATAATAATAAAAAGAAATAAGCAAATAAGCACAAATACAATAAATCAAAATGATTTGACCATTCAAAATAAGAACAAATGGGAAAAAAGAACAAATGCAAATCATGCCAGATGAATCTTATTTCGTATTTTGATTGGGTAACTGCCCAGTAAAATGGTGGGAATAGTGTAGACATAATGTGTCTTGATTTCAGCAAACATTTTGACAAACTGCCCCATGATGTTCTGGTTTTCAAACTAACTTAGTGTGGACTGAATTAGTATTTAGTGTTTTAGTATTGCATGTAGCACCTTAACAGCATCCTCTTTTAAGATTTTAAAGAGTTCAACTGGAATGCCATCGCCTCCACTGGCCTTGTTGTTTGCAATGCTTTCTAAGGCCCACTTGACTTCACTTTCCAGAATATTTCACCAGAATAAATATACTCTGTATACTTATGATATATATTTATATTTATATAAGTGTCATAAGTATATAAATATAAATATATATCATAAGTATACAGTACTTCAGATTATTATGTCAGCCCAAATTTACTAATTCCTATAAACAATTGAGTCTTAGATCCCCTCCTACTGGGAATAGCTGTGCTGCTAAATCATTATGGCTTAAGCCTGGAAACACTTTATTTCACATTATGTTGGTGAAAACAATGAGAACGTAGTTTAGAACTGTGGCATCAAAACCAACCTTAATGCAACTTGTAAACATTCTTATTAAATATGTTGCCCTAAAATAGATAATTGGAATGAAAACAAAATTAAATAACATAAACACAGAAAACATTATGACTGGTTGTCTTCCCTTTATGTGATTTAAATTCAGCTGAGCCAAATAGATTGGAAAACAGGAGATAATTAAATTCCTCAGTGATGTGGGCATCATATGCCAAATATGAGCCTAAAGCTAAATTTCCTCATGGCATTGAAATCCCCAGAAAATACTGGGTTGGTTGCATATGTAGCAATTTTTGCAATGCAGTGAGCTTCCAAATGATTTTTTTTTTGCCCTCTAATTTAATGAGGGAGTTTTGCTTCCAAATCACTTTTAAAGTCTTCCAGCTGCACATTCGCTTGGTTTATGATCGCTGCATTGCTTTTCGGTTCAATTAAATAAGAGAGAAGAAGGGAGAGGGGTAATTCAAACATAAACTAGCAAAGGGCTCCTCCTTGGGAATTACACAGAATGCTCAGTAAGCCAGATAAATTGACTCCTGGATTCCATTGCAGAACATGTCCCCTTCTGCATTCAGATGCAATATTTAAGCATATACAACAGCTGACACATCACATCTCTGAGCAATCATAAACTTAACACATGGGCTCCTTTCACATAGAGTGGAACTGTGCTGGGAAAGTGTGGTCATTGCCCTCTGTCTCAATACCCTTGTGTGACCACCAGCCCATGTGTCCACTCCTGACCCAGGTAATCACAATTTTAAAACCCTCCTTAGTTCCATTATTTCCATAAGCCCAAATAATGGAAGCAGAGCAGTGATTTAATTAAAACAGGAACTGTAGTTCTTTATTTTAACAGCATAATGTCTAAAAGTGTTCTGCTTATATACTGCCCCCTACCACTTCAAGTAGACTCCGGGTGGTTTCCACTTAATTACAGTATGCAGCCTACACATTGCTCCCCCGCAAGCTGGGTACTCATTTTACCAACCTTGGAAGGATGGAAGGCTGAGTCAACCATGAGCCGGCTACCTGGGATTGAACCCCAGGTCGTGAGCACAATTTTACCTGCAGTTACAGGCAATTAACCACTGCACCATGAGGCTCTTACTTAACACATTCAAGCTTGTGTATTATTTAAATCAGCTTTCTTTGGTCCATTCCAAGTGTTCTTAGTTACAAAGTACACTATTTACACAGTTTCCTGGAAAACCCACTTCTATCCATAGATATAAACTATTGCCATTTACAAACTCATTGATTTAATTTCCATTCTCTGTCTCTAACTCCATGCCTTCTCTTTTCTCTAACTCCATGCCTTCTCCTTTCCTTCTATTCTTTTTCTTCTTATATAGCCCCATCTGACTTTTTATTGGTTCTTGCACTTCTGATGTCATTCAGTTAATCTCTTTCTAATCAGATGTTGCTAGGTAGTCTATTGATGTGTATATATTGATCGCAGCTCCATTTCTTCCTTATGTTTATTGGGAAGTATTTGTTTGAGGTGTATCAGATGCAAAAGAACACAAAGGTGTTGTGGATTGATTCTTTTCAACACTTGTAAAAGAGACTCTGAAACCCAAATCATTCCATCTAATGAATTTCAGGAAACGTTGTGGTTCAACTTTTAAACTGGGTTTCGGATCAGCACCAAATTTGGTACAGGTGTAATAGTCTTCTTGTGCTCTGTGCCAAATACAGGGAAGTTTGGACAAAGTTTTCAAGTTATATTTTTTAAAATTAAAACTGTTTTATCCTAACATTCAGAAATAGGCAACCTCAGGCATGACAGAAGGACAGCCAACCTGGACATAAGGATAAATTTCTGACAGTGAGAGCCATTAAACAGTGGAACAGCTGGCCTCCAGATGTTGTGGGTGCCCCATCACTGGAGGTTTTCAAGAAAAGGTTGGACAGCCATTTGTCCGGGATGGTTTGAGAAGACCTCCAAGGTCCCTTCCAACTCTATGATGATTCTAAATTACTCACACAAACATTTTTAAAAGATCGCACAAACGGAAAAACATAATTGCTTATTCTGAAAAGAGGAGAGTTGGCCCTACCTACTTTTTGATTTGGAACAAATCCAGAGTTAAGAGGATGAAAAAAGGCTTTTCAAAAGGGAAAAGCAGTCACTTTGTTATACAGCATTGTATAGGCCAATTGGCAGAAAAAAATGTAAAATGAAACATTGTATACATTCATAGGTTGGAAAGCAAATATTTATTGAGAAAGCTTATAGAAATAGAAAGACAAATTTTTCTTTCAAGAGTAAAAAAAATATATTCTGCTTTAAAGAAAACAATGAAGTGATAATCCTCCAGAAAGGGGGATATTTTGCCATGCATCTTAAGTAAACACTATCTCAGGATTTCTGACAGCACATAGTTTACTCACATATCTTTTCAAATGAAAAAGCAGCACCACATCTGGGACTATATGAACTTTTGAGCATGTCAATCAGGACACAGTGTGCTGAGTTTTGGTTAACTGTTAAAATTTTCCTGGCCAAACAGGCTTATCAGAATCAGACTTGCAAGAAGATGCTGTGTCTAGCAATAAAAACGGAGACACAAAAGATTTTAAAAAAATGCAGGTATTGAAAACATTTTAACTATATATTTTTAAAAGAAAGCCAAGCCAATATGCAGAGGCTCACTCATGCAAGCTGTGAAATTTGTGGTTTACTTGTGTTGTGGCTAGAGGTGTGGTGGCTCAGCTAACTAGAGTGCTGAAACTGTCGGCTGCAAAATTGGCAGTTCGAACTCTGGTTGTCATGCTGCAGAGTGAGCTCCTATTGGTAACCCCAGCTTCTGCCAACCAAGCAGTTTAAAAGCATGTAAATGCAAGTAGATAAATAGGTGCCACCATTTAAAAAGCAGGAAGGTAAACAGTGTTCCATGCTCAGAAATGCATTTGGCCATACTGGCCATGTGGCCACATGGCTCTTTGGCTTGATTTGGCTTATTTTATTTATTATTTTTATTATTTTTATATTAATATTATAATACACCGCCCAGAGTTCCCGGGGGGAAATCGGGCAGTTAATAAGCATATAAATAAATAAATAAATAAATGGAAAGGAGCACTGCCCCTAGAGTCAGACATGACTAGCATGCATGTGTGTATGGGGGACCTTTACCTTTACTTTGTGCTGTGGTTGGGGATGGTCTTACTCATTATTAGCAGAGTTAATGTCCTGCCCACGTCTCCATTCTACCCATCCTCCCACTAAACAAGTGCTTAGTATTGTTTAAAAAAAATTCCAAAAATATGACGTCACTGCTGATGTGTGGTGACTAGACATGGGCACGACCAGAAAAAATGACGTTTCGAGTTTTCGTTTGTCGGAACGGGTCCATTTCGGGTCGTTTCCATTTGTCGTGAAATTTTTCAAAAATATGTCATTTCCGTTTGTCGTTTGTCATTTGTCATTTCCACAGCGATTTAGCGCAATTTGACTTCTCAGAGCATAGGGATGTCCTGCAATCAGGGCCG